>CM069132.1:138015739-138715195 GCA_035221665.1 Okamejei kenojei
CAGGATCCTGCACAATGCATCAAAATGCTCCTCTTTGATCTATTGACCAAATTCTATATTTCTAAATCTGAAATTAAATGTCAACATTTAATGTTTCTTACATCTCTTTTTAAAACAATGTAGGTTGAGTGTGAACCAAATCACGGATCATGGCGTACATGTCTTGGTGGAAGAACTCAAAAAGTATCAGAAAATCAGAATACTTGGGTGAGAATACCTGTTTCTAGTTGGTCTAATGTGGTACATTTCATTTTTTTTTTAAAGCTTGATTGCATTTCTTCTGTGTTCTGTGTTTTGATTTTACTGATTACGGGTAGTCAATGCGACTTTGTGCATGGAAAATAATGTCTTAGAATTTGATTGAGTTTATTAAGTTATTGTTAATTTTATTGAGTTTATTGTACAGTTATGAAACAGTTGGACAGGTACATGGATGGGACGTGTTTGGAGGGGTATGGACCAAACGCAGGCAGGTGGGACTAGTGTAGCTGGGACATGTTGGCCGGTGTGGGCAAGTTGGGCCGAAGGGCCTGTTTCCACACTGTATCACTCTATGACTCTTGAAGAAATTACCAAGAAGATTGATGACATCAGGGCAGTAATAATAAATAATAATAATAATAACTTTATTACGGACTCAAGGTCCAGACAAGGGGCAACATTACATTAAAAAATGCATTGCATCTCAAATATCATAAATATATATAAAATCAAGGTAAATCACATAAAAACATCATAATTTATATATTAAAAAAAAACCCCCACAATACTTAAGTTAAAAATCCAGAGTAAAAAAATGATCAATGTCGTACAACGAGACAACGATACCAGTGTCTCCACAACTGGGATTCGTAGCGTGTAGTGCTAACCCTTATGTTTGTCAAGGCCATAATAAGCACATTTTTAGAGTCATTTATCCTGCAAATGAATTTATACATGTGGTGTCTTAGGATAGCTTCTAGAGTACTGACTCCTGCAGCCACAAACATATTACTGGCACTACACCATCTTGGTTGCCTTAGCAGTGTTCTCATGGCATCGTTATATGCCACCTTTAGTCTCTGCATACTTGTCTTTAAATAGTTCGACCACAGGTGTGCAGTGTAGAGGGGTGTGCAGTATGCTCTAAATAGCGACATCTTCACCACATCTGCACACGCACCAAATATACGCAAGAGGATATTCGCCTGTATATACAGCATGCGTCATTGCCTATAAATATCCTCATCATCTGTCATTTGTTCTGTAATAATATGCCCTAGATATTTTATCTTATTACAGACACTAAGATTGTTATCAGACAATTTAAAGTCAGGATATTTTAGGCTTTTATCCTCTTTGGTTCTACAGACCATAACAGCACTCTTACTAGCATTATACTTAATGTCATGTTCCAAACCATACACGGAACATGCAGTAAGGAGCTGCTGGAGACCAGCGCTAGATGGACTAAAGACCACAAGATCATCTGCATACATAATATGGTTCACTAGAATATTACCAATCACGCACCCAGTGTTACAAGCTTTCAATTGTTTATTTTATTTTTATTTTTTTTATTTTTTTTATTGTAGAAACAATATATACCGAGTACACTCTTATACGGCAGTGTAAATTATATAATAATACAAAATTATATAATATTGATTATCGATTGATACTGTTTATGTTAATTGTAATGTTATCCATTATACATTTCCTGGTTATTTATTTTATATAATTGGGAGTGTATGTAGTATAATTCCTAAAATAAGCAATATACTCCACACTTCTCATACCATAGATATTCTTCTAATTACCAAATACAAATCCCCCCTAATATAACTACATAATACCCAATCTTAAACAAAGTTCTATGATATTCATAATGTTACAAAATATTAAGAATGTTTGTATTATTATATAACTTTATATTTCAAAATTATTATATAGTTGAAAATGCACAATTTATATAATTACAAATTTAAGACATCTATAATCTTTTCATACAAGTAATAATAGGTGTATACAATATTAAAAATTTATATAGTATGTTTCTATATTTTTTCCCTAATTAAAGATGAGAAGATAGAGAAAGAGAGTAGAAAATAGAAAAGAAAATGTGAGAAGTTTGATGGAGATTAAAATATTACTAAATAATCCATTCTTGGAGATACATTCATGATTTATTATATGTATTTCTTCATCCATTCAGATATTCAGGTCTCAGTCAAGTCCCTGCGCCGAACCATTATGACCCTGTAGATATTTGATGTAGGGAGACAAATCCCTTTGAAGAGATCTAACCTGTCCATAAGGACAAGTCTCAATCTCTCCAAGTGAAGTGTCTCCGTCATTTCTGTATTCCACATTTTAATTGTTGGGGATACAGGGCCTTTCCAAAATTTTAATATTAATTTTTTCCCAATTATTAAAGAATAGTCGATAAAAGTTCTTTGATTCCTTGTAATTATTTGTTCCGTTTCCGTATTCCAAGTATGATTAACTTGGGTCAGGAATCATAGTAATATTAATAACATTCGAGATTATCTTAAATATTTCATTCCAATATTCTACAATCTTCGTACAATTAGTAAATGAATGTGACAAAGTTGCTTCTAAGATTTGACATTTATCACATATAGTGATAATTTTGGAAATATATTATGTAATTTAGATTTAGAATAATGTAATCTATGTAAAAATTTAAACTGTATAAGAGCATGTTTAGCATTTAACGAACAGTAATGTATATGTTGTAAGCTTTCTTCCCATATTTCTGGGCTTATTATTGACCTAATTCATTTTCCCAACGCTGTCTGTGTATTTCCGATGATGGAATAACACTTTCCAACAAAATATTGTAAATATATGATATCATTTTTTTCTGTAAATTTGGATGTTTATTCAAGCATTCATCTAAAATTTTCACTCTTTCTATTTCTGAATTCTTGTGTATTTGCAGAGATATAGTTTCTGATTTTGTAAGTATCTGAAATATTCATTATTATGAAGCCCGTAGGTTTGTTGTAATTCTTGAAATGAAAGAAAAGAATTTTCCTTATAAAGATCCCCTATATTTAAAATTCCTTTATTTTTCCATTGTATAAAAGCCTTATCCATCGTTGACGGTTTAAACGTAAAATGTTGGCAATAGTAAGACCTAGCGGTATAAAATTTTAGTTTTAATGTTTTCTTTATTGTTTCCAAATACGTATTCCACTTTCTATTATCAAATTTTCACTATAAATTTTCTTAGGTACATTAATATTAGCAAATATTATAGAGCTAATTCAAATGGAAAACTGTCCCTTCTCTTTCCATTTTAACCAGTTTGGTTTATTATCTATTTCTTCTAACCAGAAATTCATATTTTTAATATTAACTGCCCAATAATAAAACATAAAATTTGGTAAAGCTAAACCCCCGTTTATTTTAGCTTTACATAGTGTTTTTTTATTTATTCTATGATTCTTATAATCCCAGATAAAGTTAGTGACTAATAGAGTCTACTTTTTTAAAAACATTTTTAGAGAGATATATCGGGATTGATTGAAATAAATATAATAATTGTGGGAGGAAAATCATTTTTATTGCGTTTATTTTACCTAACATTGAGATAGGTAAACTTTTCCAGTATAAATATTTTTATTTAATTTATTCAATAATAACGGGAAATTAGACTTAAATAAAGAGTCAAATCTTTTTGTAACAAAAATACCAAGATATTTTTAATATTTTTCATTTGTTATCTTAAAAGGAAATTGTTGTAATATCTGTAAGTTATTCATGGTTATTGGCATAAGTTCACTTTTATTCCAATTGATACTGTATCCTGAAATTAAACCAAATTCCGTTATTAGTTTTTAAACAAATTACGGATACTTATTTCCGGTTTCGTAATATAAAGTAATACATCGTCCGCATATAACGAGATTTTATTCTTAGTATCTTTAGTATCATATCCATATATTTCCGGGTGCAATCTTACCCTTTGAGCAAGAGGTTCGATGCTAACGCAAACAGTAATGGTGATAAAGGACAGCCTAGTCTACAACCTCGAGATAAACTAAACTTAGTTGATAACATATGGTTTGTTATTATTCTAGCTGTTGGGTTTGCATATAATAATTTAATCCAGTAGTAAAACTTATCACCAAGCTTAAAAGCTTCCATCACCGAAAATAAATAAGGCCATTCCACCTGGTCAAAAGCTTTTTCTGCATCCAACGAGATAACTACTAAGTCTTTTTTATCACTTCTTTTCGAATATATGATATTAAATAACCGTCTTAGATTATGAAGAAAATATCTTTTAGGTATAAATCCTGTTTGATCAGGATGAATTAATTCGTTAACAACTTTGCTTAATCTTTGTGCAAGATCTTTGTTAAATTTTTTGATCCGTATTTAATAAAGCAATTGCTCTATATGATCCTGGATCATCCAAATCTTTAATTTATTTTGGGTATAAGTGTTATAATAGATTCGTTCAATGTATCTGGTAATTTCTCTTGTGTATATATCTGTTCATATAATGATTTTAAATATGGGACCATTTGGTCATGAAAAATTTTATAAAATTCCGAGCCTATACCATCTGGTCCTGGAGTTTTAAACCATTTTTTAAAGATTTAATAGATTCTTGGATTTCTTTTTATTGAAATATCGGCATTTAATAGTTCTCTATTTTGTAAATCTAATTCTTTTAAGTTACATACATTTAAAAAAGGCATCTATTTCTGTTTTATTTACTGTCGTTTACCAGTATACAGATTTTTATAATATTGCATAAATCTTTCATTAATATCCTTGGGTTGTATTAATAATTCACCGTTTTGTGATTTAATCCTATGTATAATTTTTTTCAGCTTCAATTTTCCTTAATTGTCGAGCCAATAGTTTTTGTGGTTTTGTCTCCAAATTCAAACAACAATTGTTTAGTATGTTGGTAATATTTTAAAACTTGATCAGTATATATTTTGTTTAATTTATATTTCAATGCTACAATTTATTATGTATTATTATATCTGATTTTATTGCATTCTGTATGTCTAATTGTTTAATCTCCCTTTCTAAGTCCTGTTGTTCCTTCCGAATCTTTTTATTATGGAATGCTTGTGAAGAAATCATAATTCCTCGAAGATATGCTTTAAATGTTTCCCATAATAAAGAGCGAGATATTTCTGGTTGATCATTTATTTCAAAAAACATCTTAATCAGAGTTATAATAATTCCTGAGTGGTTTTATTTTTTAAAATTTGTGGGTTAAGTTTCCATTGTCCTAGATTTTTCTGTTTTACCATTTATTTTTAATTTTAAATGTTAATGGCGCATGATCTGAAATTATAATATTATGATATTTGAATTCGTAAGTAAGTGAAATAAGCTTTGCATCTACCAGAAAGTAATCTATTCTTGAATAAGTTTTTATGTACTGGCGAGTAAAAGGAATTTCTCGACCAGTAGGATTTTCTGTTCTCCAGACATCTTTAATGTTAGTCGTTTGGATGTATGCTTTTAATAAATCGCTAGTATGCGATTTAATTTTTCTTTGTTTTGAAGATTTATCTAAATAAGGGTCTAATGTACAATTAAAAAATCCTCAATTATCAAATTGTAATGTGTTTAATTTCCGGAATATTATTGAGTACTTTCTTAAAAAAAAAGGACTATCAAAATTTGGTCCATAGATGTTAACAAAAATCATTTTTTTCCCTATTTATTTTCTCCTATCACAATAATGTATCTGCCATCTTTATCGGATATAGTAGAATGTATGCTTAAATTAAAGTACCTTTACGAATAGAATTGCTACGCCTCTTGATTTATGCGTAAAGGAAGAGTGGTATATTTTGTCTATCCATTTAGCTTTCAGCCTATTTTCAGCGTCTTTCTTTAGGTGAGTTTCTTGAATATAAATTACATCCGCTTTCATTGCCTTTAAGTGTGTCAATATTTTTCCTCTTTTTATTGGTTCATTGATACCTTTAACATTCCAACTGCAAAAGGTTAATCCCTCATTCCCATATTTCTTTTTAGATCCTGCATTTTAGGTTTGTGGGAATCTAGAATAGAGTCCAAGGGTCCGTGCAGTAGACCTAACCTTACACCCGAACACCGAATAGAGAATTTTTAGATCTCTTTTATGTACTTCACGAATATATCTCATTGTTCCAGTATATAGCTCCATTCAAACTGAAAGATTAATAAGCATAAAAGAATAGTGAAGAGTAGATAAAAAGCTTAATAGAGTGCAAAAGAATGGAAAAACTACAAATAAAATATTTGTAGTTTGTGAAAGCCAAGCTATATTGGCTATCAATCTAAAGGCTTCCGGCATTGATGTTATTAATTTAGCCAGCTCCTAAATTTAAGGAATTATTATTCCAAAGATAATATTTTAACAGGGATATAATATTAAAGAAATGAAAGGAGTGATATTAGTCATCAAAAAAGTAGTATATCTAAAATTAATTTAAAAATCTAATTATAAACCGCAGATAAAGATTTTTAAGTACAAAAAAATAAAATCAATATTAAAAAAGAGAAAAAAAAAAATAAGGGAGGTATCTCCAATATATAACAAGACATAAAATAAAATATTAGTAAAATAATTACAATAGTGACATTCTTGGTTACTATTAAATCATAGTGATAATAAAACCGCGTTGAATTTAGTATGAGTGTTTATTTGTATGTGTTAGTTATAATATTATGAACAAAAATTGTCCAAAGTTTCAACGAGCTTCTTCCAATCCGGGAAAGCTTTTCAATTGTTTAGAACAGTCATCAATATATAGATTAAAAAACTGGGGATAAAATTCCCCCTTGTCTAACACCATTGCTAAACCCCAAAGGGCCTGAACCCAATGCCCATTTAATATTTGCATAGTCGGATGGAATACCAGAGGGCAGTATTCTCACCATGTAAATAAGGCACCCCTCTTTGACTTCATTTTACCAAACAGCTTTCTTGTGATTAACACGGTCAAAGGCTTTGGACAACAATAAAGCACATAAGGATTGAAGAGATTTGCCTCTCTATTTGTTTACAATCTCCTTTTAGGCATATATGCATAAGTCAGTGCCATGTTTAAGCTTTAAAGCCACACAGCGTTATCAGGGAGTTAACAAACCAATGTATTCTATCCAGCAGAATCACTCTTTCTAATACTTATGACAATATGCTGGCAAAAGCTAAGGGCCTTAATTATTTAAACTGCTACTTACCCGCGCTTGTCCTTAATAGCGGCACTAACAGGACAGACAACATTGGAGTTGGTACCATGCCAGGAATCATAAAGCAGTAAAACAAAAGCTAGAGAGGAGCTATCCTCAAACTCGCATACTTAAGATGATCAGCAGAGATATGATCCAAGCCACTTGCTTTGTTGTTGGACACTTTGTTCAATGGCATGATACACCTCATGTGACATAATCACCATTGATCATTGCTCTCAATAATGTCCACCCTATACAAGTCACCTTGGACACAGTTGAATAAAGTGCTATAATGTTGTCGCCATAACTCCGCGATATTAGCCGACAGTAGACTTTGCCTGTGTGGACTTTAGTAAAGTCTTTTGACTTGGCAGGACAAATCAAAATAGGACGTACATGGTAAATGGTAGGGAATTGAGGAATGCTGTGGAACAGAGGGATCTAGGAATAACTGTGCATAGTTCCCTGAAGGTGGAATCGCATGTAGATAGGGTGGTAAAGAAAGCCTTTGGTGTGCTGGCCTTTATAAATCAGAGCATTGAATATAGGAGTAGGGAAGTAATGTTAAAATTGTACAAGGCATTGGTAAGACCAATTCTGGAGTATGGTGTACAATTTGGTCGCCTAGTTATAGGAAGGATGTCAACAAAATAGAGAGAGTACAGAGGAGATTTACTAGAATGTTGCCAGGGTTCCAGCAACTAAGTTACAGAGAAAGGTTGAACAAGTTAGGTCTTTTATTTGAGGGTATGAGACGTGAATTGGCCAAGATTGACTGGCAATTAATTCTAAAAGGGTGACGGTGGATATACAATGGAAGACATTTAAAGACTGCATGGATGAACTACAAAAATTGTTCATCCCAGTTTGCAAAAGAATAAATCGGGGAAGGTAGTGCATCCGTGGATAACAAGGGAAATCGGATAGTATGAAAGCAAAGGATAATGCGTACAAAGTAGCCCAGAAAAAGCAGCATACCAAGACTGGGAGAAATTCAGAGACCAGCAGAGGAGGACAAAGGGCTTAATAGGAAAGGAAATAGATTATAAGAAAACTGGCAGGGAACATAAAAACTGACTGCAAAAGTTTTTATAGATATGTGAAGAGGAAGAGGTTAGTTAAAACAAATGTAGGTCCCTTGCAGTCAGAAACAGGTGATAGTTGATCATGGGGAACAAGGATATGGCGGACCAATTGAATAACTACTTTGGTTCCGTCTTCACTAAGGAAGACATAAATATCTGCCGGAAATAGCAGGGGACTGTGGGTCAAAGGAGTAATTGAGTGAAATCCAGGTCAGTCGGGAAGTGGTGTTGGGTAAATTGAATAGATTAAAGGCCGATAAATCCCCAGGCCAGATAGGCTGCATCCCAGAGTACTTAAGGAAGTAGCTCAGGAAATAGTGGATGCATTAGTGATAATCTTTCAAAACTCTTTAGATTCTGGAGTAGTTCCTGAGGATTGCGGGTAAGCAAATGTAACCCCTCTTTTTAAGAAGGGAGGGGAGAGAGAAACGGGGAATTACAGACCCAGTTAGTCTAACATCGGTAGGGGGAAACTGCTAGAGTCAGTTATTAAAGATGGATAGCAGCACATTTGGAAGTGGTGAAATCATTGGACAAAGTCAGCATGGATTTACGAAAGGTAAATCATGTCTGACGAATCTTGTGGAATTTTCGAGGATGTAACTAGTAGCGTGATAAGGGAGAACCAGTGATGTGGTATATCTGGACTTCCAGAAGGCTTTCGACAAGGTCCCACATAAGAGATTATTATACAAACTTAAAGCATACGGTATTAGGGGGTTCAGTATTGATGTGGATAGAGAACTGGCTGGCAAACAGGAAGCAAAGAGTAGGATTAAACGGGTCCTTTTCACAATGGCAGGTCAGTGACTAGTGGGGTACCGCAGGGCTCAGTGCTGGGACCCCAGCTATTTACAATATATATTAATGATCTGGATGAGGGAATTGAAGCAATATCTCCAAGTTTTGCGGATGACACTAAGCTGGGGGGGCAGTGTTCGCTGTGAGAGGAGGATGCTAGGAGACTGCAAGGTGACTTGGATAGGCTGGTGAGTGGGCAAATGTTTGGCAGATGCAGTATAATGTGGATAAATGTTGAGTTATCCACTTTGGTGGCAAAAACAGGAAAGCAGACTATTAATTTAAATGGTGGCCGATTAGGAAAAGGGGAGATGCAGCGAGACCTGGGTGTCATGTTACACCAGTCATTGAAAGTAGGCATGCAGGTGCAGCAGGCAGTGAAAAAAGCGAATGGTATGTTAGCTTTCATAGCAAAAGGATTTGAGTACAGGAGCAGGGAGGTTCTACTTCATTGTACAGGGTCTTGGTGAGACCACACCTGGAGCATTGCGTACAGTTTTTGGTCTCCAAATCTGAGGAAGGCATTATTGCCATAGAGGGAGTGCAGAGAAGGTTCACCAGACTGATTCCTGGGATGTCAGGACTGTCTTATGAAGAAAACTGGATAGACTCGGTTTATTACTCCTCTGGAATTTAGGAGATTGAAGGGATCTTATAGAAACTTACAAAATTCTTAAGGGGTTTGGACAGGCTAGATGCAGGAAGATTGTTCCCGATGTTGGGGAAGTCCAGGACAAGGGGTCACAGCTTAAGGATAAGGGGAAATCCTTTAAGACCGAGATGAGAAAGACTTTTTTCACACAGAGAGTGGTGAGTCTCTGGAACTCTCTGCCACAGAGGTATTTTGAAGGCCAGTTTTTTCATTGGCAATATTTAAGAGTGAGTTGGATGTGGCCCTTGTGGCTAAGGGGATCAGAGGGTATGGAGAGAAGGCAGGTAACGGGATACTGAGTTGGATGATCAGCCATGATCAAATTGAATGCGGTGCAGGCTCGAAGGGCTGAATGGCCTACTCCTGCACCTAATTTCTATGTTTCTATGTTTTATTCTTTGGAGCGCAAGAAGTTAAGGGGGGACTTGATTGAGGTCTTTAAAATGATGAAAGGGATAGACAGAGTTGACGTGGATACGTTTTTTCCCATTGAGGGTAGGGAAGATTCAAAACAAGAGGCATGACATGAGAATTAAGGACAGAGGTTTTCGGGTAACGTGAGGGGGAACTTCTTTACTCAGAGGGTGGTGGCTGTGTGGAATGAGCTTCCAGCAGAAGTGGTGGAGGCAGGATCGATTTTAACATTTAAGAGTAAAGTGGATAGGTATATGGACGTGAAGGGAATGGAGGGGTATGGTCTGAGTGCAGGTAGATGGGACTAGGGGAAAACAAATGGTCGGCACGGACTGGAAGGGCCGAGAGGGCCTGTTTCCGTGCTGTAATTGTTATATGGTTATATGGTTATTATATGGTAGGTCCTGCTCAGTAAGATGGTCCAGAAGATCAGAACACATGGGATCTAGGGCGAGCTGGTCAATTGGATACAAAACTAACTGCATGGTAGTGAAAGGATGCTTTTCACAATGGATGCCTGTGGCCCATGATTCATGCTGCATCCCTTGTTGTTTGTCATATATATTAATAACATAGATAAGAATGTAGGTGGCATGATATTCGTATGTTTGCGGATAACACAAGAATAGGTGGAGGAGTAAACAATGAAGATTAAATGGACATTAAAGATCAAAGGTACAACTATTGCTCAACTGGATTAATGGGCAAGGAAATAGCAGCTAGAATTTAACTCAGACTAGGGCAAATTGATGTACTTTGGGCTGTAATATCTGGACAGGACAGACATAATGAATGGCAGAGGAGTGTTGAGCAGAGAGACCCGGGATACAAGAACATACGTAGGAGTCTGAAAAGTGGTTGACTAAGCAGTCAGGGTGGTGAATGAGTCAAACGGCATGCTTGTCTTCATCAGCTGCGGCTTTCAGTACTAGTCGTGTTACAATTGTCTAAGATATTGGTTTGACCACACGGAGTTCTGATCATCACACAATAGAAAGGATGTGATTAAATTATAGGCATAGGCACAGAAGGGGTCATAGTGTTTATTTGCAGGGTAGGGGAATCTAAAACTAGTAGGCATGGGTTTAAGGTGAGATGGGTACAATTTAAAGGGAATCTGAGCAGTAAATGTTTCACACTGAGGGTGGTGGAATAAGCTGCCTGTGGTACTGGTAGATGTAGGCACAATTACATTCAAAATGCATTTTGACAAGTACAAAATTGCATGGCGTTAGGGTTTTATGAGGCAAATGGGACAAGCTCAGGTTGGTATTTTCTTTGACAGGGAGAGGTTGGACTGCTGGGCCTGTTTATGTCCTGCATGATTCTATGACTATCTCCTGTGCTGATGTTGTGAAGTTATATAATAGCAAGCTCATTCTTACAGGAGATGCAAGAGATGCTGGAATCTCAAGAAAAAAACAAGGTGTTGGAGGAGCTCAGTGTGTCAGGCAGCATGACCTGCTGGGTTCCCCCAGCACTCATTTTTGCTGCTCCAGGATAATGCAGGACCAGGATGATTACTGGCCTAGGAATAACTGTGCATAGTTCCCTGAAGGTGGAATCGCATGTAGATAGGGTGGTAAAGAAAGCCTTTGGTGTGCTGGCCTTTATAAATCAGAGCATTGAATATAGGAGTAGTGAAGTAATGTTAAAATTGTACAAGGCATTGGTAAGACCAATTCTGGAGTATGGTGTACAATTTTGGTCGCCTAGTTATAGGAAGGATGTCAACAAAATAGAGAGAGTACAGAGGAGATTTACTAGAATGTTGCCAGGGTTCCAGCAACTATGTTACAGAGAAAGGTTGAACAAGTTAGATCTTTATTCTTTGGAGCGCAGAAGGTTAAGGGGGACTTGATTGAGGTCTTTAAAATGATGAAAGGGAAGACAGAGTTGACGTGGATACGATTTTCCCCATTGAGGGTAGGGAAGAATCAAACAAGAGGGCATGACATGAGAATTAAGGGACAGAGGCTTCGGGTAACGTGAGGGGGAACTTCTTTACTCAGAGGGTGGTGGCTGTGTGGAATCAGCTTCCAGCAGAAGTGGTGGAGGCAGGATCGATTTTAACATTTAAGAGTAAAGTGGATAGGTATATGGACGTGAAGGGAATGGAGGGGTATGGTCTGAGTGCAGGTAGATGGGACTAGGGAAAAACAAATGGTCGGCACGGACTGGAAGGGCCGAGAGGGCCTGTTTCCGTGCTGTAATTGTTATATGGTTATATGGTTATAAGATATAAATCTCACATTTACCCATTTTATGGAGAAATGCAAATCAAATGGAAATATTAACAGTACTTTTGTATTTTTTTAATAGTTATTAAATTTGATCAGTGCTGGAATGTGTCCAAGTACTCATAAAAGTGGCTTTCTTGGGATATCAGATCCAACTTCAGAATTGAATTGTTTTTAAAATAAAATAGAAATTTAAGTTCGTTCAAGTGAGTTTATTGTCATGTGGTCCCTGATAGGACAATGAAATTCTTGCTTTGCTTGAGCACGCAGAACATAGAAGGCATTTACTACAAAACAGATCAGTGTGTCCATATACCATATATAAATATATACACACACACATGAATAAATAAACAAATAAAGTGCAAAAACGAATAAATTCTGCCACAGTTGCTTGAAATATACAATGTGGTAAATATGAAACAATGGAGAGACGTAGATCAATTTGTATCTGGTACAAGAACAGCAAGTTTTGGTCGAACTGAACATTTGTCAGGAAAAAACACAAAAGGCTGCGTAACTCAGTGGGTCAGGCAACATCTTTGGAGAAAAGGAAGAGGTGACGTTCTGGGTCATGACCCTTCTTCAGACTGAGTCAGGGAAAGGGGAACGACAAATATACCCACTACTGAGGAGAAATGAATGGACAATATGCAAGATGCGATGATAATCAAGGAAATGCAGAGCACACAATAGGCCATTGTTAGCTGTGGAATAGATGACAATGAGTATACAGACAGCAGAACCTAGCAGGACGACAGTGAAGCTATTTAGATGACTAGGGTGGGGGGAGGGTACATAGACATTGGATGCAAGGGTTAATTGAAGTTAGAGAAATCTATATTCATACCACTGGGTTGTAAACTGTCCAAACAAAATATGAGATGCTGTTCCTCCTGACCATGGCCTACATCGCACCCCAGGCAGATGTCCGTCTGGCACTGGAGGAGCTTTCCCGAGCCCCCATTCGCCGTGATGGTATTTCAGTCACAGTCACAGAGGCCGACGCCAGAAGATCCTTCAGAGGGGTGCACCCTCGGAAAGCGCCTGGACCTGATGGTATATCCGGGCGTGTTTTGAAAACCTGTGCGGACCAACTGGCTGGAGTGTTTACGGACATTTTCAACCACTCACGTCTGAAGTCTGAGGTTCCCACCTGCTTTAAAAGGTCATCAATAATACCTGTGCCCAAGAAGAGCAAGGTGACGTGCCTCAATGACTATCGATCAGTGGCACTAACGTCTGTGGTGATGAAGTGCTTTGAGAGGCTGATCATGGCGCAAATCAACTCATACTTCGACAAAAACCTGGACCCACTGCAGTTCGCTTACCAACACAACAGATCAATGATGGATGCGATCTCGCTGGCTCTCCACTCCGCTCTGGATCACTTGGACCACAAAAACTCATATGTCAGGCTGTTATTCATTGACTACAGATAGGTATTTAATACCATCATTCCCTCCAAACTGGTTACCAAGCTCTCAGATCTGCAATTGGATCCTCGACATCCTCATTCACAGACCACAGTCTGTTCGTAATGGTGGAAATATGTCAGACTCGATAACAATCAGCACGGGAGCACCTCAAGGCTGTGTGCTCAGCCCCCTGCTGTACTCTCTCTATACTCATGACTGCGTAGCTGGTCACAGTGCGAACTCCATCATCAAGTTCGCTGACGACACCACTGTTGTGGGACGTATCACTGATGGGGATGAGTCGGAGTACAGAAGAGAGATCGAGCAACTGTCCATATGGTGCCAGCACAATAACCTGGCCCTCAACACCAGCAAAACCAAGGAACTGATTGTGGACTTTGGAAGGGGTAGGATGGGGACCCACAGTCCATATTTATATCAACGGGTCGATGGTGGAAAGGGTGAAGAACTTCAAATTCCTGGGCGTGCATATTTCTGAAGATGTCTACTGGTCCCAGAACACTGATGTAATCATAAAGAAAGCACATCAGCGCCTCTACTTCCTGAGAAGATTACGGAGAGTCAGTATGTCAAGGAGGACTCTCTCGAACCTCTACAGGTGCACAGTAGAGAGCATGCTGACCGGTTGCATCGTGGCCTGGTCCGGCAACCTGAGCGTCCAGGAGCGAAAAAGGCTGCAGAAAGTTGTAAACACTGCCCAGTCCATCATCGGCTCTGACCTCCCTACCATCGAGGGGATCTATCGCAGTCGCTGCCTCAAAAAGGCTGCCAGCATCGTCAAGGACCAATACCATCCTGGCCACACACTCATTTCTCCGCTGCCACCAGGTAGAAGGTACAGGAGCCTGAAATCTGCAACATCCAGGTTCAGGAACAGCTTCTTCCCCACAGCCATCAGACTATTAAACACAACTTCAAACAAACTATGAACTATAACAGCTTATTACACTTTATCTGTTTATTTACGTGAGTATATATATATTCTATGGTATATGGACACACTGATCTGATCTGTATTTATGCCTACAATATTCTGTTGTGCTGCTGCAAGCAAGAATTTCATAGTCCTATCTGGGACACATGACAATAAACTCTCTTGACTTGACTTGACATTTGGCCTCACTCTGACAATAGAGAAGGCCCAGGACAGAAAGGTCAGTATGGGAATGGGAGTTAAAGTGTTTGGCAACCACGTAGGCTGAGGCAAACTCAGCAAAGGAGTTCAATAAAAGTGTCTGTTCTTGGTCTAAACCAGCACCTGCAGTTCTTCCCTACACATCTGTCAGAAAAACACTTCCTCATTCTACATTAAACAGCAGATGAATGGGAGAGGTCAAACCTTGGGAAGAGGAAGTTGCAAATCTCTATTGCAGAGAAGTTTCCCCTGATGGAGAGAAGACTAGAATGAGATTTAAAATGTTGCAAGATTTGAATATAAGAATGAGAATCAGTCTACTGGTGAATGGGCAAGTAATCAATGGACATATTTAGAGTAATTGGTGTCGTATTTGTAGGAAAGTATTTACCTATCAAGTTGTTCAATAATTCTTCTTCTTTCGTGTGGCGTGCACAGCCTAAAGTTGTTGGACAACTTGTTCTATTTGATCTTCTGTTTGTGCACGTCGAGTTGATTGCATTAGTCAAAACAGGGCGGGACCACGTGAAGGTTGCAATCTTCCACCCCGTTCAATAATTGTCTCAACACAAACCAATTCCTATTTGTCCTCCAACCCAGTGCTTGCTGACCAAGGTTCATAATCAGAGAATCAATTCCATGATTTGAAACATCTCACACTTATTCTCAAATCACGCTACGATCTGATGCATCTCTCGCTGTGTTCTCCTTGGATCCTAAAGCTTTCTGAGATACCCCTATCTCCTTATGTTCTGGACTTTTGTGTGCCCCCACTGATGGCCATGACTTCAAAAGCATAGCCCCCAACTTCTTCAATAACCTCCTTAAATCCATTCTTCTTTCTTTTGCCCTTCATAATGCTCCTTAACCCAATTTTTCAAACCAAGAATTTGAACGTCTACCCTAATTTCTCCTCATATGGTTCAAAACGAATGTATTTGATAATGCTTGTTTGAAGCAACCGGGGACAATTTGCTATATTAAAGGCGCTACATAAATGGAGGTTGCTTTTGCTGTTATATCTTGAGTTGTTATGATCTCAAACACACTACATGATAAGAAGGTAGGGAATTGGTTGTTGTAGTGTTGCCAATTTATTGTATTCTGGTTAAGATCACTATTGACTTCCCTTTTAAAAACACAATATGTAATTGGGGGCAATGTGTAGCAGTTTAAAACAGTTTGCTGGACTGTGTTTTGCCGTGCTGCTTTGTGCGCATCAATGTGAACGGAAGAATTGCAATTTACAGTGGACTACTTAAACAATTGCATTATAGGGGGCAAGACGAATCAGATGGTTCTTTGAAAGCACTAGTTCATAAGCTCATAAGTGATAGGAGGAAATTAGGCCATTCGGCCCATCAAGTCTACACCACCATTCAGTCATGGCTGATCCACCTTTCCTTCTTAACCCCATTGTCCTGCCTTCTCTCCATAACCCCTGACACCGTACTAATCAAACAAGTCCAGTAATTCACTGGTACAAGAATACTGAGACTAGTGGTAGACACTTATGCCACCAGATTCTGAAAGCCTTTGAATCAGTTAAGAAACAATAGATGTTGCAAAAACTGGAGGTAAGAATGGAACTATAGCGGCTTCAACTTGGATTGGCTAAATGGTCTACCTCACCTATAACTGTCTCTCAGTGTTAATATGACACAGATTTTCACAGTTGTTTAATTATGCCAAATCTATTTCAGACTTTACCAAAATTACATAAGTGATGTTGGTGCGAGGGACGTTGCCAATCTGGTCGAAGCTTGTCCGAGTCTCATTAATTTGAGGTGAGTCGGAGCAAAATGTTCTCCTTCAGAAAACACTTTCAAACAATGATAAAGACGAATCAAACCTATTTTGTTTAAACAGAATCGGAAAAAATATGATTACCCATAAAGGAGGAACATATCTGGCTAAAGCGATACAAAAAAGCAAAACTGTGCAGGAGCTTGGGTGAGTTGGACGTAGGAATGCACAAGGTGTAATTTATGCTAACTAAAGGCTCCTCGAACAATATCAAGGCACTTCAAATCTATTGAATCCTACAGGTTGGAGGAACTTTAAGGGCCTGTCCCACTTAGGTGATTTTTAGGCGACTGCCGGCGGCAGTCATAGTTGTAGCGGGATGCTGAAAAACCGGCTTCTGAGACAACCTACGTCAACCTTCGACCACACAGGCGACAACCGACGACAACCGAAGTCCGCTTACGTCCACCCGCGACAAGATATGACAAGCTACGATCCTGTGGGCGACAACTGAAGACAATTCAGTTGCCGGTACCTGTCGCCGGTTGACGTAGGTTGACGTAGGTAGTCGCCAATGGAATTCACCGAAGTCAACACCCGAAGACAACCAATGTCACCCGGCGTCATTCTGGCGACAACCTACGACAAGAGAAGGCAGGCAACGACAAGCCCACTGTCGCCGAAAGGTTTTGGACATTTCAAAATGCAACGGCGACAAGAAAAAATTCATGACAATTGAGGAGACAACTCACGACAATACAGATGTCACCCTGTGACCATGTGGCGACAGCCTATTTTCCGTCTGGCACCGAAAAAATCACCTGTGGGACGGGCCCTTTATATTTTTTTCTGAGGTGGTTGCTATTATAGCAGTGAATGTCTAACATAATTTTCCTGTGGTTGATACCTATTGACATTATCATGTTTTATCCATCAGAAGTCTTTGATAGGCAGACAATTAAAGCTTTGAATATAAAATATCTCAGTTGGCCGCTGTCCAAGCGTATTAAACTTAAGAGCAGGAGCTTGAATGTTTACGATTTAAAAGCAAATCAACTGTGTTCCTTTTTGGTATGCTTTGACACTTCCCATTCTGTTGTGGAGTACACAAAAGGGATATTCTCTGCTCCTTTTCCTGGTGATAGTACTTGTTCCTTTAGTGTTGGCAATGAGAGATAATCAGGTTTATGTTATGTGAGGGTAGATATTGACAAGATATGGAGAGAAGGTGCCTTGACAACTAGAGCCTGCAATGCCACTCAATGAGGTCATTCCTGTTTAGAAATACTTAAAAACTCTTCCAGTGCTCTTTGAGAACAAAAGTTCTCATGATCCTCAGAAAAAAGAATATTGTCTGATCAACGTCTTGAATAACCAATGGCATATTTTCTAGATTGACCCACTCACGAGGAAACATCCTCTCCGCATCCATTCTGTCAAGATCCTTTATATGTTTCAATCTAATCAATGGGTGGCACGGTGGCGCAGCGTTAGAGCCTTACAGCACCAGAGACTTGGTTTCGATCCTGACTACAGGTGCTTGGTAGTATGGAGTTTGTACATTCTACCCGTGACCTGCGTGGGTTTTCTCCAAGATCTTGAGTTTCCTCCCGCACTCTAAAGATGTACAGGTTTGTACGTTAAATGGCTTGGTATAAATGTAGAAATGTCCCCAGTGTGTGTAGGGTGGTGTTAATGTGTGGGGATCGCTGGTCGGTGTGGGCTTGGTGAACCGAAGGGCCTGTTTCCACGCTGTATTTCTAAACTCAAAGAAATCCCCTCTCACTCCACGATATCCTGAGAGACGCCTGCCCAACCTTCCCTCATAAACCAATCTCCCCATTTTTGGTATTAATCTAGCAAAGGTTATCCAAATTGCTTCCAAAATATTAATATCCTCTCGTAAATACGGAACAATAAGAGCAAGGGGAATGTCCATGTAAACCTTTATCCTCAGCACCACGAGTTTGATTGTTTTGATCATTGCTGGTAGGTGCATGTGACTGCTCTTTATTCAGGTTAGTTTATTATTATCTCGTACACCGAGGTACAGTAAAAAGCTTTTGTTTGCAGCGAGCTATCAGGTCAAAGAAAAGACGATACGTGAATACAATCAAGCCGTCCAGAGTGCCCAGATAAAGGTAATTCAGGGTCAGTCTGAAGCTGTGAAAGATGTTTTAGAAATATAACCATGAAAACCAATGGTATTGAAAAGCTTAATTACATTTGTCAAACGAAGATCACTTATTTTCTATTTCTATTTGCAGTTTCTAAATCTCAAGCAATTGACCAAAAATAACTTGAGTTTAATGATCGACAGGTTCTGGGGAAATCAAATAGGAGACAAAGGGGCTGAAGAGGTTGCAGAGGCGTTAATAGATCACCACAGTCTGAAAGAGATGAGGTAATTACATTTATTATCATATGGCATTTGCTTGCAAAACCTTCCTGAAATTAGGGCATGGACGATATTGAGGGGCTAAACAGACTATACAGGCGCTCTCTGAAGTTCAGAAAAGCGAGGAATCTCATGAAGGAATTGATTCATTCAATCGATGAGGATTATTTTCTTACCAGGGGTGTGGGGATTGGGGAGGGGGGGGGGAGTGTGCTCAGGGGTCATGTTCTCAAGATAAGGCCCCTGAGTCGAGATGGAATCTCTTTAGCCAGAGGGTGGGAACCCTTTGGAATTTTCTGCCCAAGATGACAATGAATATACTATTGTTTAAATGGTGGCCGATTAGGAAAAGGGGAGATGCAGCGAGACCTGGGTGTCATGGTACACCAGTCATTGAAAGTAGGCATGCAGGTGCAGCAGGCAGTGAAAAAAGCGAATGGTAGTTAGCTTTCATAGCTGAGTGTCTACTTCAGTTTACAGGGTCTTGGTGAGACCACACCTGGAGTATTGCGTACAGTTTTGGTCTCCAAATCTGAGGAAGGACATTATTGCCATAGAGGGAGTGCAGAGAAGGTTCACCAGAATGATTCCTGGGGGACTGTCTTATGAAGAAAGACTGGATAGACTCGGTTTATACTCTCTGGAATTTAGGAGATTGAGAGGGGATCTTATAGAAACTTACAAAATTCTTAAGGGGTTGGACAGGCTAGATGCAGGAAGATTGTTCCCGATGTTGGGGAAGTCCAGGACAAGGGGTCACAGCTTAAGGATAAGGGGGAAATCCTTTAAGACCGAGATGAGAAAGACTTTTTTCACACAGAGAGTGGTGAGTCTCTGGAACTCTCTGCCACAGAGGGTAGTTGAGGCCAGTTCATTGGCTATATTTAAGAGTGAGTTGGATGTGGCCCTTGTGGCTAAGGGGATCAGAGGGTATGGAGAGAAGGCAGGTACGGGATACTGAGTTGGATGATCAGCCATGATCATATTGAATGGCGGTGCAGGCTCGAAGGGCTGAATGGCCTACTCCTGCACCTAATTTCTATGTTTCTATGTTTCTATACAGCTGCTGCACATGTTCAAGCTGAGATCAATCAATAGATTTTTTGATATTAAGTAGCTATAAGCCATAATCTTAATTACATGGTGAAATGGTTTTGAGGGGTCAAATGGGTTATTCCTGCTTCTATTTCATGTGTGCGGTATTGCATAGAGGTTAAATTGGGAAGGCATCACGGGTTTCCTTTCTCAATGCTATTTTAAATAACCATTTTAGATTTCACAATCCAACAGGTTCCTCATTTTGCATGCTTACTAGGTTGGTTTAAAGCTGATTTAAATTTGCCTTCAAAAGAGAACGTTTAACATTTTATCTCCTAGATAACTGCTTTGATAATGAGTACCCTACCATACTACATCTAAATTAATATCTTCATAGGTTAAAATGGCAGGAAAAAGATGTCACAAAAAGATGAATTTATCCGTGAAAGCCTCCAAAGGATGGCCTCTTACTTATTTACCCTATTTCCACTGAATTCTCGGCAGCTATATTATGTTTGTAATATCCTTAAGGGCCTGTCGCACTTACGCGATTTTTTTCGGAGACTTGCCAGCACCCGTCATAGTCGCAGCAGGTCATCGAAAATTTTCAAAATGTTGAAAATCCAGCAGCGACCAGAAAAAGGTAAAACTCTTTGGGCGGCTACTCATGACCAAACAGGCGTCACCCGGCGACATGTCGGTGACCTGCTGCGACTATGACGGGTGCCTGCAAGTCGCCAAAAAAAATCGTGCAAGTGGGACAGGCCCTTTAAGTACGCAACACCCAAAGAATGCAGAGAAGATTTATGAGGAAGTTGCCATGAATCAAGGGCCTGACCTATAGGGAGAGATTGGGCCAGCTAGAACTTTAGTCCTTGGTGTGCAGGAGACTAAAGGGCCTGTCCCACTTAAGCGATTTTTTTCGGCGACTGCTGACGATTGTCATAGTCGTAGCAGGTCGCTGAAAAACCAGCGACTGGACCCCCCCAACGACAATGTCTGCGACAAGCTACAACAACCTACCACCTAGTCGACATCAAGCTACAACAAGCTACCGACAACCGGCAGCCCATTAGGACGTCCACCTATGACCTCAACCTACGTCCACCCCGCGGCAAGCTACGGCCCAGTCAGCGACAACTGAAGACAACTTAAGACAATTCAATCGCCGGTACCTGTCATGACTTGAAGTAGGCTGACATAGGTAGTCGCCAATGGAATTCACCGAAGTCAGGACCGGCGACAATCTACGTCACCTGGCAATAACCTATGTCATTCTGGCGACAACCTACATCGTCCTGGCAACAACCTACGACAGCACTTATGTCATGAGAAGTCAAGCAACGCTCATGGGCGTCAAACCAACTGTCACCGAAATATTTTGAACATTTCAAAATCCAGCAGCAGCCAGAAAAAAGCTACGACTCTTTGGGCGACTGAGGAGACTACTCACGACCATACAGGCGATACCCTGGCGACCATGTGGCGACAGCCTAGTCACCTGTAGTCGCCTAAAAATATCGCCTAAGTGGGACAGGCACTTAAGGGGTTATCTTATTGAGATGTATAAAATCACAAGGAGAATAGATAGGGGGATGGAATCTTTTACACAGAGTAGTGGAATCATGAACAAGAGGATATACTGTAGGTTTAAGGTGAGATGTGAAAGATTTAATAGGAACTTGAGAAACTATTTCACTCAGAGGGTGGTGGGTGTATGGAATGAGCTGCCAGAGATAATTGAAGTAGGTATAATAATAATAGTTCTGACACTTGGACAGGTCCATGTAAAGGAAAGGCTTAAAGGGATAGGGATCAAATGTAGACAAATTGAACTATCATCGATGGAGCATCTTGGTCGCCATGGATGAATTGGGCTGAAGGGAACATTTCTGTGCTGTATGACTCTACGATGATGTCATTCCAATACTCTGCTTACTGACGCCCCATCTTTATCACCAAAACTTGCATCTTCCCTCTGCTTTAAAAATTCTACTGGATTTTCCTCTAGAATTCAGACCACAGTCTGTTAGGTCAAACAACCTCACCTCCTCAAGAGTTACATTTATATTGGTTCAAGCAAAGATTGTGTCTTAATCTTCTCATCTGCTTTCAAGTCCCTCTTGTGGCTGAAACCCTCAAGTCCCTCCAATTTTGGTTCCTTGCGCATCACCATCTTTGATTCCTCCATCAATCTAGATTGATCTAGATTTAGATCTTAAGGATAAGAATCTAGATTTTAAGGATAAGGGGACAATTTTAAGGATAAGGGGGAAGTCTTTTAGGACCGAGATGAGAAGATCATTTTTCACACAGAGAGTGGTGAATCTGTGGAATTCTTTGCCAAAGAAGGTAGTTGAGGCTAGTTCATTGGCTATATTTAAGAGGGAGTTAGATGTGGCCCTTGTGGCTAAAGGGATCAGGGGGTATGGAGAGAAGGCAGGTACAGGATACTGAGTTGATGATCAGCCATGATCATATTGAATGGCGGTGCAGGCTCGAAGGGCCGAATGGCCTACTCCTGCACCTATTTTCTATGATTCTATGATTGTGCCTTCATCTACATTGATCCTTTTTCTGGAATTCCCTTCCTAAACCTCTCCACTTAATTTTTCTTCCTAAAAACCTATCTCATGGATTAAATATTTAATCACCTGTATTAATATCCTTTTTTTTTTAAATGGTGTCAAATGCTCTTTTAAAACACATTAGGATATTTCACAGTGCTGAAGGTGCTACAGTATATGGATGCAGTTTATTGTACATCTTGGCTATCTTCACTAAATTCTAAGATCTGTTTACATCGGAATTATGCCTTGAGAACAGAGCAAATTAAAATCTGCCATTTGTTTCCATCTTTTCCTAGCCTTGCAGCAAATCTGATCTCATCAAAGGGTGGCCAACACTTGGCCAAGGCTCTCTGCAAGAACAACTCGCTGAAGATACTCTGGTAAAAACTGGAATTCACAGGGATGGTTGAATACCAAGAACATTTTTAGATGTTACTAAAGGAAAAATGTAGCTATCCCGTCAGTTACTCTGAAATTAATCAAATCAAATGCTCATAAAGTTTATGACCAGAATTAATCATTTATATGAATTTAGTTTTTTGGGAGTTTATATGACTTTTTTTCAAAAATTTAGAAGAGTTAAATTAAGGTTTACAGTATTACAATTTACATTTACAGTATTCTTTTTACTAAATACTCACACTCACCTTGTCAAGGGCTAAATGCATAATTCAATTGAATCAATTCAATGGCATATTTGACTTGATGCAAACTCAGAATTGCCTCACAGATGGTAATACTAAATAAAAAGCATTCCTGGGAGTGGGGGCAGTCCTGTGCAGAAAGTTCAAAATGAAGGGGATTATATTCTCTAGAATTTAAAACTTGAAATGCAAAGACGGCTTCACAGGGTGGATATTGGAAAGATGTTTCCCATGGCTGGAGAGTCGGTCGTAAGATCATAAGTGATAGGAGCAGAATTAGGCCATTCAGCCCATCGTCTATTCTGCCATTCAATTATGGGTGATCTATCTCACCCTCCTAATCCCATTCTCCCGCCTTCTCCCCATAACCCCCTGACACCCATACAAATCAAGAATCGATCTATCTCTGCCTTAAATATAACTTTTGGGCATAGTCTAAGGCTCTCATAGTCTTGGGAGCATAGTCCCAGGATAAGGGTTGAGACACGTAGGACTGAGTTGACAAGGAGGTCATTCACTTGGAAGACCATGTATCATTTGAGCCCTCTACAATAGAGGGTTTTGGATGCTCAGTCATGTAGCATTTTCAATGTCAAGATTAATAGATTTTTGGAATGCAGAAGAACACCTTGGAATGCAGAGATAAGGAAGAGGGTCAGTTATTAATTGGAAAGCAGGCGTAAAGGCATGAAAGGACAGTCACTCTGTTTAATGTTATGCATATTATAACCAGACATGATCAATTTTACAAAAATCCCTTGTATGTATCCCTTTAAAATACATCTGCAGTTCCTCCCTACACATCCCTTGTATTAATTTTACACCTATGTCATGGCATGTTGTACACAATAACTCTTCATTGTATATCACTTCCAAAGCAGTTTAGTTATGGCCAAGTCTTTAAACCCAACAACCCAGACATTGGAATTCCCATTAGGAAGTGATATTTTGGATTTTACAGTCTTGTGACATTCTTCTTGCAGGTTGACACAGAATGATTTGGATGACGAAGCAGCTGAATGCTTTGGCAAAATGCTGAGAGTGAACTGCTCTTTGGAAAAGTTATGGTAATACTTTATTCGCACCCCCACTGTGAATGGCGACTTTCAATCTTTCCGTGTCACTGCAATGATACCCAAAGGTGATATTCTAACATAAATCAGTTTACGTGGACCACCATAAAGAATCATAGGAAGAATTTTGCTTTTTTTTTGCTAGACTAAAGAGTTATCGGGCTCATTTGTTCCTAACATGTCTTCAAGTGTAAATATAACTCAGATAGAACAGAAAAGGTGTTTTCTTGTTGATGGTCTCCGACCCTACACATCATATTGCTTCCAAGATGGCACCCATCCAGGTGACTATTTGCGTGCTAGCCACAAAAACAGATCTACAAACTCATATTACAATTGCGCCACACTCTTACACATATCTATGCACTGTGAGTGGATCCATTGTAATCATGTATTGTCTTTCTACTGACTGGTAAGCACACAACAAAAGCTTTTCACTGTACCACAGTACATGCGACAATAAACTGAACTGAAAACTGATGTTGGAGAAGATTTGCTTGATAACTCCAAAGGCAACTTCTGATCGACTCCACTTAGGAAAGTTTGTGTGTTCTCAATTTTTTTCATATTGCTTTTTGAGAGTTTGAGAGGTGAAATTTGAGACATGTCAAGGCATTGTGGATGTGAGTTGTGGACGTAGCCCAAACCATCATGCAAGCTAACCTCCATCCCATGGACTCCAATTATATACTTCACTCTGCCTCGACAAAGCCACCAGCATAATCATGGGTCAGTCTCATCCCGAGTCACTCCCACTTCTCCCTCAGCATCAGGCAAGAGGTACAGAAGTTTGAAAAAACATACCTCCAGATTCAGGGACAGCTTTTTCCCAGCAGTAATCAAGCAATTGAATGGTCGTCTCATAGGCTTGCAAGCAGTGCTGCCCTCCCATCTACCTCATTGAAGACCTTTGAACTATTTTTAATTGGACTTTATTGGCAATTATCTTGCACTAAATGTTGTATCCTTTATCTGTACACTGTGGACAGCTTGATTGTAATCATGTATAGGCTCTTTGACTGGATAGCATGCAAATTGAAACTCTTCACTGTACTTCATACATGTGACAGTAATAAATTAAACTAAAACTAAAAAGAAACTGAACTAAACAAAATAATTTAAAAGTACAAGGGCAAGAGTAGCCAGAGAGAGCATGAAAGATTGCGACTGTGTAAAGGGAATACGATGAAGTGGTAGATTTGATCAACAGCTCACGGATTCATTCTTTAAAAATTGTGATCCCAATGTGAATCTGGCATACTGGGGAGATTGTGAAGATGTAAATCCCCAAGAGCAGAGGGATCTAGGAGTACAGGGAAACATAGTTACCAGAAAGTGGCATCACGAGTACATGGGGTGGTCAAGAATGCCTTTGGTACATTGATCTTCATCAGTCAGAATATTGAGTATAGAACTTCAGGTGTTATATTATAAATGTACAAGGTGTCAGTGAGGCTAAATTTGGAGTATTGTTTTCAGTTTTTGTCATCCAGCTATAGAAAATGTGGATAAATGTGAGGTTATCCACTTTGGTGGCAAAAACAGGAGGGTAGACTATTTTCTGAATGGTGGCAAATTAGGAAAAGGGAAGATGCAACGAGACCTGGGTGTCATGGTACACCAATTCATTGAAAGTAGGCATGCAGGTGCAGCAGGCAGTGAGGAAAGCAAATGGTATGTTAGCATTCATAGCAAAAGGATTTGAGTATAGGAGCAGGGAGGTTCTACTGCAGTTGTGCAGGGTTTTGGTGAGACCGCACCTGGAGTATTACGTACAGTTTTGGTCTCCAAATCTGAGGAAAGACATTCTTGCCATAGAGGAGGTACAAAGAAGGTTCACCAGACTGATTCCTGGGATGTCAGGACTTTCATATGAGGAAAGAATGGTTAGACTTGGCTTGTACTCGCTAGAATTTAGAAGATTGAGGGGGGATCTTATAGAAACTTACAAAATTCTTAAGAGGTTGGATAGGCTAGATGCAGGAAGATTGTTGCCAATGTTGGGGAGGTCCAGAACAAGGGGTCACAATCTAAGGATAAGGGGGAATTCCTTTAGGACCGAGATGAGGAAAACATTTTTCACACAGAGAGTGGTGAGTCTCTGGAATTCTCTGCCACGGAAGGTAGTTAAGGCCAGTTCATTGGCTTTATTTAAGAGAGAGTTAGATGTGGCCCTTGTGGCTAAATGGATCAGGGGGTATGGAGAGAAGGCAGGTACAGGATACTGAGTTGGATGATCAGCCATGATCATATTGAATGGCGGTGCAGGCTCGAAGAGCCGAATGGCCTACTCCTGCACCTATTTTCTATGTTTCTTTGAAAGGAAGCCATTAAGCTGGAACGAGTGCAGGGGAGATTTAGAAGGACGCTGCAAGGATTTGAGGGCCTAATTTATAGGAAGGGTACAGGCAAGCTAGTACTTTATTCCCTGGAGTGCAGGAGGCTGATCTGTAGAGGTATATAAGATCGTCAGGGGAATAGATAGGATGAATGCACAAAGTCATTTACCCAGAGTAGGGGAATCAAGAACCGGAAGACGTAGGTTTAAGGTGTGAGGGAAAAGACTTAATATGAACCAAGTGGAAACTTTCTCCACTCAGAGGGTGGTGGGTATATGGAATGAGGTGTCAGAGAAGGTCGTTGAGAGTTAAATTACCAATTAATTGGTGAATCCTTCGTAGGTTGAATGAAAACAAGATAACGTCCAAGGGAGCTGCTCATCTCCTCCAGGCACTCAAGGAAAATACAACAATTGATGAGATTTGGTAAGGCAAAAATCACGGTCAAGTGAACCTTTGAATGATGTGAATGTTAATGAATATTGAGGGAACTAAGACAATTCTCTGATATTTGACCAGTTTTCACACAGTTGTTTGTGAGGCAACATTCAACCCAACATTCAGCAAGGTTTTTAGACATTTATTTAGGAGATGTTGACAGGCAAAGGCAATGGCACCCTAATATCCTGGATTCATTCTTAGCCCAGGTCATTGAATCAAAATTAGGATAGGAATACCTTCACCCAGTTTAGTGTACTGAGACTAATTATGCGATCCTTTCTGCAGTCAGAATATTGAATGCAGACTGTTTAAGACAGTCTGACAGTTGACAGATCCTACCGAGTTAGGTGCAGGAGTCATATATTCCTTTGTTCTCCCAGGGGAGTACAAAGTGTAATTGGTTTTCTTTCCGATACACTTATCCGCATTGTCTGTTTGCAACCAACAGGCAACTTTTTAACCTGCATTGCTCAAAGCAACACTCGCAGTTTTCAGACTTTCTTAGATCTATTGCGTATGCTTATGACGTTCAAATTTCTATCAACAGCTCTATTATTAGTTTATCGTATGACTAAATGTGAAGAGATAAAGTTAATGGTCCATATATCATTTTTTATTAAACTATTCCTGTGTTGCTATGAAATTAAAAAGCATAGTCAAGGAATTGAAGCTGATATCTTAAAATCATGGATCACAATGTACACCTTAACAACTGATCCACTAGACAAGCTCAGGGTTTCTATATACAGCCTATTTCCTCCTTCCCCATTGTCACATTTCACAAGTAAACGATGAGACAGCTTTTAAAAATAATTAAATAAAATCACTTTGAAATTTGAAATTGAGTGGAACCAATGCAATTATTTTGCTTCAAAAAACAAAAATCTGTTCGAAGGTCTGTTCCATCAATAAGCATTGGAGGAACTGTTATACTTCCGGAACGAACCTAAAGAGATGGGATATCTTTTGCCCTTCTAGTAACATTACAAAGTCCTTGCTAAAGTTCATAGAGGCAATATCTACTGCCCTGCTTTTCTCAGTACTCTTGGTCATTTCTTGAAAACAACACAATTTACTCTGCGCAAAGCCATGCTCACTATCTCTCAGAAACCCCTCCAGTAACTTTCCTACCACTAATGTAAGGTTCACAAGCTTGGCATTCCCTGCTTTATCCTTTCAGCCTTTCTTAAATAAAAGCACCCTCCAATCTTCAGGTATCTCATCCATGGCTAACAAAGACACAAAAAGTTCTGTCAGGGCCCCAGCAATTTCCTCCCTGGCATTCCTACAGAATACATTTGTTCAGGACATTATTCACCTTGAATATAGACATAAAAAGCTGGACTAGCTGAGTGGGCCAGGCAGCATCTCCGGAGAGAAGGAATGGGTGAAGTTTCGGGTCGAGACCCTTCTTCAGACCCTTATTTGCCTTTATGTTTCAAGACTGCCAGGATCTCTTTCATAATGTCGGCAATGTTTCAGAACTTCACTGTTGTTTTTCCTGAGTGCACTAGCGTCCATGTCCTTTCAGTGCTGAAGTTAGCGCAGGATGACTCAAGATGACTGAAACTGTAGATCAAGATCAGCAAAGATTAGACTTGATGCCTACAGGAAGGTTTGTAAATAATCAGTGCAAGACTGTCATTGCCCATGTAGGCTGCCAGTGAACTGGATTCAATTAGTCACGACAGGCAACAGTGATCTCCTGAATCAGCTGTCATTGGACTTGGAGGAGATGCAAACTTGAGAGGACATAAATAGATCATCAATCACTAAATTGTATTGCAGATTGGATATTATAAGTACATGATTTCATTTTCACCACTCAAAAAGATGAACAATGTTCAAAATTCTCATAACATGCACCTAAAAGTAAAGTGGATAGGTATATGGACGTGAAGGGAATGGAGGGGTATGGAGGGAATGGAGCAGGTAGATGGGACTAGGGGAAAACAAATGGTCGGCACGGACTGGAAGGGCCGAGAGGGCCTGTTTCCGTGCTGTAATTGTTATATGGTTATATGGTTATATGGTTATACGGTTAAATGGGGAGGTGTGAGGACAGTTTGAAAGATAAAGTCCATTTGGGTGTAATAATGCTTGGCATTTTCAAGTGACTAAAATTGGGATCCTCCGAGTGGCAGTCTTGGAATTGTGCACCCACAGTTAACCACTTTATATTATGTAGAAATTGTTTCATGATGCATACGGAAATATTCGAGATAACCGCATCAAATTGAGTCATACAATAGCACAGCGGCGCTGCTGGTAGAACTGCAGCCACAAAGCTCTAGAGACTCGGGTTCTATCCTAATCTTGGGTGCTGTCTGCCTGCAGTTTATATGTTCTCCCTGTGACTGTGTGGGTTTCTTCGACCTCCTCCGATTCCCTCCAACATCCCAAAGACTTGCGGGTTTGCAGGTTAATTGGCTGCTGTAAATTCCCCCGTGCGTAAGGAATGGATGAGAGAGTGGGATAATATAGAACTAGGGTGATCATGGAGTCTGTGGGGCAAAGGGCCAGTTTCCATGCTGTATGTCTAAACAATAGACACGTTTCTTATTTAAAAAATCTATTTAAGTTTTTGATTTGTGAGAAAAATATTAACCATTCTATAATGTTCTGCTCTTTACTTTCTAGTCTAACAGATAATCAAATTCTGCCAGATGATATCCAGCACTTTGTGAAAGATAAACGCATCATCATCTAGAGATCGTATTCAAAACACCACGGAGACTAATTGACTCGTTTGGCAATATTCTCACCTCTGCATCAAAAGCTCAATGATTCAAACCCAGAAATCTCAGCATGTAATTGAAATGGTCAGGAAGGAAGGCTGCGTAGCAGGACATATTATCCTTTATTTCACAGTGCAACCAAGGCCTCCTTCTGCCTTTTCAGTTATATCAGAGATGAGGTGGAAAATATTTAACAGTAACATGATTTTGTAGTCCTCACTGTGCAAATTGACTGCTGTATTTTGTCCATTGCCACATGCAGTACAACGCTTATGAAATGTAAAATGTTCTTGATGATCCTGTTATTGTAGTAACGCGTTTGACTTTATTCAGTGTTTTCAAGCATGATCTGATGTAAGTTATATTCTGGTTTTACATCCATGCCCCATTTTGAGATGAGCACCTGTTTGTGATCAAAGATATACCACAGATAATAAGCCCGAGAGAGCTCCGTGTTGAGTCATCACATTGGGAAGGTACTAATGAAATTTCTCCCGCCAACAGAATGTTGACAGAAGAAATAGTTCCCTATTTAGGAAGGTTAAGATATTATAAATGTTTTCATAGTGCTTTGGAGATGCTGTGAATCAGCTGATAACTGCCATTTTCATATTTACTTGGCTACTGATATCCTGAAGCTTTTTTTTAGGTCGGCACAGAGGCACAGTGGTAGAAATGCTTGTCTTACAGCGCCAGAGCCCGGGTTCGATCCTGACTACACGTGCTGCCTGCATGGATTTGGTACATTTTCCCTGTGTCCATGTGGGTTTTCTTTAGGAGCTGTTTTCCTCACACGGTGCAAAGACATACAAGTTTGTAGGTTAGACATAGAAACATAGAAAATAGGTGCAGGAGTAGGCCATTCGGCCATTCAATATGATCATGGCTGATCATCAAAAATCAGTACACCGTTCCGGCTTTTTCCCCCATATCCCTTGATTCCCTTCGCCCTAGGAGCTAAATCTAACTCTCTTGAAAACATTTAGTGAATTGGCCTCCACTGCCTTCTGTGATAGATAATTCCACAGATTCACAACTCTCTGGGTCAAAATGTTTTTCCTCAACTCATTCCTAAATGGGCTACCCCTTATTCTTAAACTGTGACCCCTGGTTCTGGATTTTCCCAACACGGGGAACATTTTTCCTGCATCTACCCTGTCCAATCCTCTAAGAACTTATGTTTCTATAAGATCCCCTCTTATCCTTCTAAATTCCAGCGAATACAAGCCCAGTCGACCCATTCTTTCATCATATGTCAGTCCCGCCATCCTGGGTATTAACCTGGTGAACCTACGCTGCACCTCCTCAATAGCAAGAATGTCAATAGACAACAGACAATAAACAATAGGTGCAGGAGTAGGCCATTCTGCCCTTTGAGCCAGCACTGCCATTTGATATGATCTTGGCTGGTCATCCACAATCAGTACCCTGTTCCTGCCTTCTCGCCATATCCCCCGACTCCACTATCTTTAAGAGCTCTATCTAACTCTCTCTTGAAAGCATCCAGAGAATTGGCCTCCACTGCCATCTGAGGCAGAGAAGTCCACAAATTCACAACCCTCTGTGTGAAAATGTTTTTCCTCATCTCCGTTCTAAATGGCTTACCCCTTATTCTTAAACTGCAGCCCCTGGTTCTGGACTCCCCCAACATCGGGAACATGTTTTCTGCCTCTATCGTGTCCAAACGCTTAATAATCTATGTGTTTCAATAAGATTCCCTCTCATCCTTCTAAATTCCAGAGTATACAAGCCCAGCCGCTCCGTTCTATGAACATATGATAGTCCTGTCATCCCAGGAATTAACCTCGTGAACCTACGCTGCGCTCCCTCAATAGCAAGAAACTGCATGAAATACTCCAGGTGTAGTCTCAATCGGCCCCCGTACAACTGCAGAAGGACGTCTTTGCTCCTATACTCACCTCCTCTTGTTATGAAGGCCAACATGCCATTCACTTTCTTCACTGTCTGCTGTACCTGCATGCATACTTTCATTGACTGATGAACAAGGACCCCCAGATCCTGTTGTACTTCCCCTTTTGCCAACTTGACATAATTCAGATAATAACCTGCCTTCCTGTTTTTGCCACCAAAGTGGAAAACCTCACATTTATCCACATTAAACTGCATCTGCCAAGCATCTGCCCACTCACCCAACCTGACCTAGTCACCCTGCACCCTGCATCCCACGATGAGGGATTACGTGAAGACCCCGTCCAGCATGCATGTGTGACATTCTTCAAAGCAGCGGTGTGGATTCACAGAAAAAACACAACGATTGAAATAAATATAGTGAAGAAAAAATAAGAACTTAATTACCAGTTGATCTGTATAATAGAGGGTGGGAGCGGAGGGCACGTAATCCCTCATCGTAACTCCTCATAAAATACAGATCAAACTTCGAACTGGTAAGTTCTCATTTAATCTTACTATTTTATTTCGGAGTCACGCGAGGGACTACGTAAAGATTTCAAAGCTCTGTGATTCCGAACCGTGTACCAGCTCATGCTTCACTCACTGTCTGAAGACCTTTGAGGGAGGAGGTATGTTATCACAATCAACAATAACCTGTTTGTGAACAAAAAACAGATAAGAAAGAAATTAGGACGGCTAAAAGAAGATATGAGGTTGCTTTGGCAAGAAAGGTGAAAGTAAATCCAAAGGGTTTCTGCAGCTATATTAATAGCAAAAGGATAACGAGGGATAAAATTGGACCATTAGAGAGCCAGAATGGACGGCTATCTGCAGAGCCAAAAGAAATGGGGGAGATATTGAACAATTTCTTTTCTTCGGTATTCACCAAGGAGAAGGATATCGAACTCTGTGAGTTAAGGGAAAAAAGTAAAGTAGTTATGGAAACAGTGAGATTCAAAGAGAAGGAAGTACTGACACTTTTGAAAAATATAACAGTGGATAAGTCTCCAGGTCCTGACAGGATATTCCCTAGGACATTGAGGGAAGTTAGTGTAGAAATAGCAGGAGCTATGACAGAAATATTTCAAATGTCATTAGAAACAGGAATAGTGTCGGAGGATTGGCGTACTGTGCATGTTGTTCCATTGTTTAAAAAGGGTTCAAAGAATAAACCTAGCAATTATAGACCTGTTAGTTTGACGTCAGTGGTGGGCAAATTAATGGAAATGATACTTAGAGATAATATATATAAGCATCTGGATAAACAGGGTTTGATCAGGAACAGTCAACATGGATTTGTGCCTGGAAGGTCATGTTTGACAAACCTTCTTGAATTTTTTGAAGCGGTTACTAGGGAAATTGATGAGGGTAAAGCAGTGGATGTGGTCTATATGGATTTCAGTAAGGCCTTTGACAAGGTTCCCCATGGAAGGTTGGTTAAGAAGGTTGTTTGTCATGTACATCAATGATCTGGATGATGGGGTGGAAAATTGGATAAGTAAGTGTGCAGATGATACTAAGATAGGTGGCGTTGTGGATAATGAAGTAGATTTTCAAAGTCTACAGAGAAATTTGGGCCATTTGGAAAAGTGGGCTGAAAGATGGCAGATGGAGTTTAATGCTGATAAGTGTGAAGTGCTACATCTTGGCAGGACAAATCAAAATAGGACGTACATGGTAAATGGTAGGGAATTGGGGAATGCTGTGGAACAGAGAGATCTAGGAATAACTGTGCATAGTTTCCCTGAAGGTGGAAATCGCATGTAGATAGGGTGGTAAAGAAAGCCTTTGGTGTGCTGGCCTTTTATAAATCAGAGCATTGAATATAGGAGTAGGGAAGTAATGTTAAAATTGTACAAGGCATTGGTAAGACCAATTCTGGAGTATGGTGTACAATTTTGGTCGCCTAATTATAGGAAGGATGTCAACAAAATAGAGAGAGTACAGAGGAGATTTACTAGAATGTTGCCTGGGTTCCAGCAACTATGTTACAGAGAAAGGTTGAACAAGTTAGGTCTTTATTCTTTGGTGCGCAGAAGGTTAAGGGGGGACTTGATTGAGGTCTTTAAAATGATGAAAGGGATAGACAGAGTTGACATGGATAAGCTTTTCCCATTGAGGGTAGGGAAGATCCAAACAAGAGGGCATGACATGAGAATTAAGGGACAGAAGTTTATGGGTAACGTGAGGGGGAACTTCTTTACTCAGAGGGTGGTGGCTGTGTGAAATGAGCTTCCAGCAGAAGTGGTGGAGGCAGGATCGATTTTAACATTTAAAAGTAAAGTGGATAGGTATATGGACGGGAAGGGAATGGAGGGGTATGGTCTGAGTGCTGGTAGATGGGACTAGGGGAAAACAAATGGTCGGCACGGACTGGAAGGGTCGAGAGGGCCTGTTTCCGTGCAGTAATTGTTATATGTTATATGTTATATATAATTTTTTTTTTTAAACAGAGAGCTCCCTCGGGCTTAAATTAAACATTATCTGCAGACTCTAAAATTCTGTCTGCAAATGGAGCAGGTTCCACCAGCGGCTTATTATAAAACCTTTGGAAAGTTCTTTCCGAGGACCATCCTGCTCTGGGCAGAATATGGTCCATAGGCACGTCCATTTGTCTAGCCGCCGACGTGGATGCAACCCTGATGGAGTGAGATTTGTAAACATTAGTGGTGATTCTCGCGGACTTAAGCACTTGCTTGAGCCACCTGGAAATGGTTTGGCTCGTCAACTGACCATGGGGCTTCTTGTGGCTTATCCATAAGGCTTTTTCTCTCCCTCTTAAGTGGTATGTTGTGTCTATGTAAATGGCGAGATGGGTCTTGGCACACAGCCGTGGATCAGATGAATATGCCTGGAACTCCATGACTGGAGGCGTGGTTCCTGGTCTAGTTTGTTTGACCAGACCCTGAATATGGAATGTGATACAGTGCAATGACTCTGTCATGCTGTCCAGCCTCAGAAGGTGGAGGGACTGTACCCTTTGTGCTGACACTAGTGCCATGAGCATGACTGATTTCAGGGTAAGTTATTCCAGCATGAGTGACCTGGCTGGTGGCCATCCCCTAAGGTACATCAGCACAATGCTGACATCCCAGATCTGAGTACCTTGGTCTGGGGGAATTAGTGTTCAAAATACCCCTCATGAGTTTGACCACCAGTGGATGGGACCCCAAAGCCTGTTGTCCTGCTGCTGGAACCAAATGAGCTGACAACGCACTCCTGGCAGTATTGATGGCGCTGTAGCTGAGTCCTTCCCTATGTAATCCAACCAGGAACTCCACAACACTGGTAGCTGTTGCTGTTGAGTAGGTAGTTCCTGTTTTGGAGCAATACCGTTTCCATTTCCTTATGTTGGTCAGGCATTGTCTCCTGGTGGACTCCCGGTGGGATGCGGTCATCATGTTGATGGCGTCCTCAGACAGTCCCAGGCCCAGTAGAGGTCTTTTTAGAATCTGCAAGCCAGGAGATTGACTCTGTCAAGGCACGGGTGACTAATGTCTGACACTGGGTGGATTAATAATTCTGGACTGCTGGGGAATTCCAACGGTGTTTCGATAGCCATGTCGAGGGCCACTGGGTACCATAGCTGTGTAGGCTAGTCGGGTATTATCAAGATTCCTGAAGCAGAATCCAATTGAATCTTGCATAATACCCGACTGATGAGGCAGAAGGGAGGAAAGCATAGAACAACATTTTCCCCCAATGCAGCGTGAATGCATCAACTGCTGCTGCCTCAGGGTCTGGTTCCCAAGCGACATACGTTGGTACCTGGTGATTCAGCCTAGATGCAAATAGATCGATATCTGGTGTGCCATATTGCTTTGTAATTTTAGCAAATACTTTGGGATTTAACATCCACTCGATGTTATCATTAAATTTGCGTGACCTGGTGTCTGCCACTGTATTTTGCTTACCTGGTAGGTAAGTTTCTGATAACCAAATATGTCTTTTGACATACCATTGCCAGATTAGGTTGACCAAATTGTCACATGATATCGACTTTACACCACCCATGTGGTTGATATAAGCCACCACCGTGGTATTATCTAATTGCAACCGGACATGTGCGTGATGCGTATTAGATGAATATGCTTTTAAACCATAAAACGCACCCAACATTTCTAAGTAGTTAATACCCCATGTCTGTAGGCAAGATGATTCAAAATTAGTCCATCTGACCCCTGTGCTGGATTGCATGTTAGTTGCTCCCCAGCCCAAAGCACTGGCATCCGTTTGAATGGTTAATACTGGGTTGGTGATTATTATGGGACTGGAGCTAAGTCTAATGTTCCTTGTCCACCATTGTAACTCTGGAATGGATTCAGCAGTTAAATTCATAACTCGGTCAAAATGACCTGAGTTTTTCTTTAGCGCGTGCACTTTTGCTCTTTGTATATTTTGATAGTGCAGAGGCCCAAATTGTCAGCTGGAAAGGCTGCTACCATTTTCCCAATGACACTAGCTACCTGCCGTATGGTAGGCTGATGATTAACCATTAGTTTGTTGCATGATTGTGCCAACTCTGATGCTTTCCCCTTCGGCAGAGTTACAGTCATGCGAATAGTGCCAATTGTAAATCCAAGATAGTCCATGATTGTGGACGGTGTCAAATTGGATTTATCTGGATGTATGACAAACCCCAAAGTTTCAAACAAACGTTTGGTGTCTGGCTATTTCAAAAGTTTCCATCTTGAAATGTATATACTTAACAGATTCGTTTAAAGAAGTTAAGTCAATGATGATGCGACATCCACCATCTTTATTAGTTTTAGTGAAAATATTAGACACAAATTCCAAAGGTTCATGTTTTGTTCTTTCAATTACACCTTTTGCTAGTAGCCTCGTCAGTTCAGCTTGACCCTCTTGTTTCTCTTTGACTGAGAGGGTGAATACCCTTTGGGGTATATGCTGAACTGGCGGTATGTTTTCATGAACGAAGTCAATTTTATAGCCATGAATGCTGCTGAGTATATATTTGTCATTAGTGATAGACTCCCATGCATCCAAAAACAAGTGCAATCTCCCCCCTGTTAGTATAGAGCCCCTACTGCTCATATGCTGAGAGGAACCAGACCCACCTACCTCCATGGTTACTGGTGCTTCTTCTGCCTCTTCGCTGGATGATGAGGTGTCTGCTGGGCTGTAGAGGGCTGCTGTTGATGTTGATGTTGCTGTTGATGTTGGGGGTGGCGTATTTTCCATGGGGTCCGCTCTGGGCCCTGGCCTAAAAAAGGCTTACGGAGAATGGTTGCAGACCCCGAGCTTTCACCAGTCCCATATGGTAGTCGGCGACTGGTGGACGCCGTGGGTTACTGCCGCCTGGGTTTGTTAGGTCTGCTCGGTCCCAAACCTGCCCTCATGAGACCAAAGGTCTTGGACTCTTCCTCCAGGTCTTTCACCTTTTTTGGAAGTTCCTTTCCAAAGAGCAGAATTGGAGGTTCTGAACCCGGTGTTTTGCAAAGTCCTGCAAACTTAGGGTTGAGGGCAGGCTTGATGATTTCCTTCCGTAAATTGTTAATCTCGAATTGAGTGGTGCACAGCAGAGCTAATGTATCTTGCTGATTTGTGGTAATGTCCACACCATCTATGGGCTGAGCATATGAAGTTATTCCTGCTGTCAGGAGTTTTAGGGTTTTCTGGAGCTTCAACTCCAGGTTCCTGATGTTCTGCCCCAAATGTCCCCAAATTTGGCTGTTTACAGCTGGTACATTCAGTGATGTACAATTTTCTGGGGCTGAATATAATTCAAGAGCCTCATTGACCATCCATTCTTGTAGGGGTTTTGAGGACAGGTGGTCAATGCTGGCTGCAAGTTTCGGCTCTAAAGGCCGACCCGCTCGTGGAGTGGCCACGTAGCGGTTGACCACACCCAGCAGCTCTTCCTGATCCTGTACACCCTGCGTACTCCGGACATCTTCAGCCAGCGACCCGTCTTCTGGACCAGCCCAGACCTGGTCACCAATGCTGCCTTCAATAGAAGGTGAAGCAATGGCCAGTGCCGTAAAGGGCACTGCGGGAGTGCCTGAGCTCCCTTGGCGAGTCTGCTGCTGCTCTCAGCAGATCTCGCTGGAGCAATTGCTCCATAAGCCGTTCCATTCGGCTTAGGCGGCTGCCTGTGCCGCTCTCGAGCGGTGAGGCATCTTCATCCGAATCATCGGATACTACTGCCCGGTTCTGGCTGCAGGTACCTCCAGCCCGCTGCTCAGGCTGCACTAGGGGTGCTGGGCTCGGCTCGGTATCTGCCGCCTCTCGCCCCCCCCTCCAAAGAACGCTCCTCAACGGGAGACGAACGGGGCTAGAGATTTCTTTCCTCTGGTCTTGCTCATTCTTTCTGGAACACAAAGCAGACCACAGAGAAAATACACACGGCCACGGTAAAACACTTACCTGTCGGCCCGACTTTCAAATTGTAGCGGGAGCGCCTTGAACTCCCGTTTGTCGCGGGTGCATTGCATGAACGCCAATGTCCCGCATGCGTGCTGGACGGGGTCTTCACGTAGTCACTCACGTGACTCCGAAATAAAATTCCCTGTTGTCTATCTCCCCATTCTTAAAAAGTGGGATAACATTAGCTACCCACCCAGCTCTGTGTCATCCGCAAACTTGGAGTTAACATTTAATTCCCTTGTCTAAATCATGAATATATATTGTAAATAACTGGGGTCCCAGTACCGAGCCTTGGAGCACCCCACTAGTCACTGCCTGCCAAGGACCCATTATTCCTATTCTTTGCTTCCTGTCTGCCAATCAGTTCTCTATCCATGTCAATACCCTACCCCCAATACCATGTGCTCTAATTTTGCCCATTAATCTCTTGTGTGGGTCCTTGGCAAAGGCTATTTGAAATTCCAGATATACCACATCCACTGGCTCTCCCTTATCCGTTCTACTTGATACAACCTCAAAAAAAACATAAAATGTTAATTGAAAATGTAAATTGTCCCTAGTATGTAGGAAAGAACTGCTGTATGGGAAATCGCTGGTCAGCAAGGGCTCGGTGGATCGAAGGGCCTCTTTCCAAGTTGTGTCTCTCAAGTTAAAACGAACACAATTTCACTTCAATGTAATTCCAGATTTACAGTTCCTGCACATCAGACAACATTATTGTCCTCTACTACGTTGCCAGGTGTAATTTATCGCTTTGTACTCTATTGCTATAGATTGGTTTTATGTCAATTGTTTTATAAAAATAATAATAAAACATCAATTTCATTACTATTGTACATTTTTTTAACATTTAAAATAGTATTTTAATTATTTTAGATCAAGGATACTAAATAGTGAATACCATGATGATAATACTTTACTATGCTAATCTCTAGAATATGTACACACTTGCACAGTGCAGTAGATTAAGTCCAATAAATCATAGTGAATGTCTATTCAGGCTGGTAATCTACAGCTATTTAACTGCACTATAATTTCATCACCAATTCATCATGTAATAACACTTTTGAATGAGACAGCATAATAAGAGGCCATTTTATTCACCATGCCAAAAGATCATTCTTTGAAAATTCCATCCAAATAGTCTCTAGCTATAATTTTATCCACCAAAATGCCTCCCCAAAATAGATTTTTGTATCTACTTCTGCCACCTTCTCAGATTGAAGAATGGTCTCGACCCGAAACATCACCCAATTCCTTCTCTCCAGAGATGCTGCCTGTCCCACTGAGTTACTCCAGCTTTTTGTGTCTATTCACAGATTGTACATTTCAATTCATAACATTCAAAGGCAAAAGTACATTTAGTACTGGAAATATGAAAATGCTGGAAGTACTAAATAGATGAGGCAGCAATGGTGTGGGGCATGAGATTGCAACCATCACGCGGGCCGCCCTGTTTTCGACAAATGCAATCAACCCGACGTGCACAGTCAAATAAGATCAAATAGAACAAGTTGTCCTACAACTGTGCACGCCATACACAAGAAGAAGAAGCAATGGTGTGTAGTGAAACATAGGGTTAATAACCTTCCAGTAAAAATTTCTAATGAATGGTCGTTGACAATATATGAACTCTGTTTCTCTTTGCACATGCACTGATCCATACTTATTCCATAACACATTGATGTATTTAAAACAAATTTCTGTTAGATTAAATTTGTATGCTTTGCTTACCTAAAGCTTCTGCCACAGGAACCTATTTGGAATCTCAGGAAGTATTTTCAATGAATGGGTTGTGGCCATAGTCTTATGTATATTCCCGCACATGACGTCAAAGCAATGGTAAGGGACGCATGGTCTGAGTTAACAATCTGTTACTCTCATGCAGGCAGTATTGCCAACTTGAAGCCAGATCCCTGCTGCATATCGACACTCTGAAGCGGAGCAGCACGCGATTCCTATCATCCATCAAGTCACGAGGAGTTTGCTCAGATCGATTTCTCCTTTCTTGACTTTGGTTTGCTGCACTGACATTGTTTGCAAGAATCCAAACGGTCTCCTGAAAATTATAGATGGAACCATTTTTGAGCTGGCCAGACATTGGAGGATGGATACAAAAAGCTGGAGTGACTGCTGCAGGTCAGGCAGCATCTCTAGAGAATAGAAATAGGTGACGTTTCAGGTCCACACCCTTCTTCAGACTGAGAGTCAGGGGAGATGGAAATAGAGGTATGTAAAGGTTCAGAACAAATCCAGCACTGATGATGAAAGAAAGGTGAAGCCCACAATGGTGCATTGTTGGTTGCGGAAGAGAAGATAATGAAGGGATAATGGATGCAAACAGTGGAACAAGCAGGACCACTAGGGTGGGGGATGGATGGAGAAAGAGGGAATGCAGCAGTTACTTGAAATTAGAGAGACATCATCGATGCCAACTCGGATTTGTTCTGAGCCTTTTCAAACCTCTAGTTTCCCACTACCGACTCTCAGTCTGACCTTGTCTCCAGAATGATACCCGTTGAGTTACTCCAGCATTTTGTGTCTATCTTCGGCGTGAACCAGCATTTGCAGTTCCTTCCTAGCCATTGAAGGATGTGGGCAGGGCTGGCACAGCCTCTCCCCCAATATTTGATTGCTGATATTTGATTGGAACGTAACCATCCAGCTGCACACAAGGTGATCTGTGGCCGGCGGTACTGCAACCTAAAATAAACCTTCAGATGAACCTTTTATTGGCCACCTGCACAGCTACTGCTGGTGATTGGTGCTGGTTGTGTACCATTCAGCCTGACCCCAGTTCCTCCCCTCCTCCCACACTAAACATACTTTAGAATGTTTGTGGACTGACCCACTTCATTGAAATCTAATCATTAATGGGCTGGGGATGCCAGTGGCAGACCCCTGCAGTTACTGACCACGGACGGAGCAGTGGCACAGAGGTAAAGTTGTTGCGCTTAAAGGTGCCAGAGTCCCGGGTTTGATCCCACTACTGGTGCTGTCTGTGTGGAGTTTGTACGTTCTCCCCGTGACCACATGGGTTTTCTCCGAGATCTTCGATTTCCTCCCACACTCCAAAGACGTACAGGTTTGTAGGTTAATTGGCTTGGTATAAATGTAAAATTGCCCCTTGTGTGTGTAGGATAGTGTCAACATGGCGCAAATCAACTCCTACCTCGACAAAAACCTGGACCCACTGCAGTTCGCTTACCGCCACAACAGATCATAGAAACATAGAAACATAGAAATTAGGTGCAGGAGTAGGCCATTCAGCCCTTCGAGCCTGCACCGCCATTCAATATGATCATGGCTGATCATCCAACTCAGTATCCCGTACCTGCCTTCTCTCCATACCCTCTGATCCCCTTAGCCACAAGGGCCACATCCAACTCACTCTTAAATATAGCCAATGAACTGGCCTCAACTACCCTCTGTGGCAGAGAGTTCCAGAGACTCACCACTCTCTGTGTGAAGAAAGTCTTTCTCATCTCGGTCTTAAAGGATTTCCCCCTTATCCTTAAGCTGTGACCCCTTGTCCTGGACTTCCCCAACATCGGGAACAATCTTCCTGCATCTAGCCTGTCCAACCCCTTAAGAATTTTGTAAGTTTCTATAAGATCCCCTCTTAATCTCCTAAATTCCAGAGAGTATAAACCAAGTCTATCCAGTCTTTCTTCATAAGACAGTCCTGACATCCCAGGAATCAGTCTGGTGAACCTTCTCTGCACTCCCTCTATGGCAATAATGTCCTTCCTCAGATTTGGAGACCAAAACTGCACGCAATACTCCAGGTGTGGTCTCACCAAGACCCTGTACAACTGAAGTAGAACCTCCCTGCTCCTGTACTCAAATCCTTTTGCTATGAAAGCTAACATACCATTCGCTTTTTTTCACTGCCTGCTGCACCTGCATGCCTACTTTCAATGACTGGTGTACCATGACACCCAGGTCTCGCTGCATCTCCCCTTTTCCTAATCGGCCACCATTTAAATAATATTCTGCTTTCCTGTTTTTGCCACCAAAGTGGATAACCTCACATTTATCCACATTATACTGCATCTGCCAAACATTTGCCCACTCACCCAGCCTATCCAAGTCACCTTGCAGTCTCCTAGCATCCTCCTCACAGCGAACACTGCCCCCCAGCTTAGTGTCATCCGCAAACTTGGAGATATTGCCTTCAATTCCCTCATCCAGATCATTAATATATATTGTAAATACTGGGGTCCCAGCACTGAGCCCTGCGGTACCCCACTAGTTACTGCCTGCCATTGTGAAAAGGACCCGTTTACTCCTACTCTTTGCTTCCTGTTTGCCAGCCAGTTCTCTATCCACATCAATACTGAACCCCTAATACCGTATGCTTTAAGTTTGTAAGATCAACGGTGGACGCGATCTTGCTGGCCCTCCACTCGCTCTGGACCACTTGGACAACAAAAACGCATAGGTCAGGCTGTTATTCATAGACTACAGCTCGGCATTTAAAACAATCATCCCCTCCAAGCTGGTTACCAAACTCGCAGAACTGGGTCTCTGCGCATCCCTCTGCAATTGGATCCTCGACTTCCTCATTCACAGACCACAGTCTGTTCGTATTGATTGTTAGGTACATCCCCCCCCCCTCTGGTGAATGCTATGTACTTAACTCTTTTGTTTCTCTCCTGAGTGTAGGCCCCGTGGCTGGGAGTCAGGAATCAAGGGGTTAAGGGCTCCTGTACCCGATTGGCCAAGCTGCGTCAGGTGACGGGTGACTCATCGGAAGCTTAAATACCAGAAGCTCCCAGAATTCTCTCTCTCTTCGTCGACCCTGACTCATGAACAGACTGTATTCTGAACTGCAGGAGGCCTGGCCACATGGCATAGAACTTTGAGTATTAGTACCTACATTTGTCAATTAATATTGAATTGGGACGGATAAGGGCTGACCTGAGGGTTTTTGTGTGTTTTGTTAAGGGTTATTTCCATTTAGGCAGGTTAGAGACTGGGTTGTTTGAATCAGGTTTGAGTTTTAATTAAATAAAAGACTATTTCCTTGAACTTGAGCCTGGTTTTTGACTATGTTACGCGGCTCTGAGGTACCTGCATTCGGGAGTCATAACATTGGTGGAAATGTGTCAGACTCGATAACAATCAGCACGGGAGCACCTCAAGGCTGCGTGCTCAGCCCCCTGCTGTACACACTCTATACTCATGACTGCGTAGGCCGGTCATAGTGTGAACTCCATCATCAAGTTTGCTGACGACACCACTCTTGGACTCTTTCTAACTTCTACAGGTGCACAGTAGAGAGCTTGCTGACCGGTTGCATCGTGGCTTGGTTTGGCAACTTGAGTGCCCTGGAGAGGAAAAGACTACAAAAAGTAGTAAACACTGCCCAGTCCATCATCAGCTCTGACCTTCCTTCCATCGAGGGGATCTACCACAGTTGCTGCCTCAAAAAGGCTGGCAGCATCATCAAGGACCCACACCACCCTGGCCACACACTCATCTCCCTGCTACCTTCGGGTAGAAGGTACGGGAGCCTGAGAACTGCAACGACCCGGTTCAGGAATAGCTACTTCCCCACAGCCATCAGGCTATTAAACCTGGCTCGGACAAAACTCTGAACATTAATACCCCTTCACCTGTTATTTGCACTTTATTAATTTATTAATTAATGTGTGTACCTACGTATATAATTGTAGTCAATGCCTACTATCTTCTGTTGTGCTATGCAAAGAAAGAATTTCATCGTCCTGTCCTCGTCCTTTTGACTCTTTTTGATTCGGATTTGGATTAGTTTATAAGGTCAGAGTGCAATAAAATTCCTTATTGTCTTGAAATGTAAATGGTATGCACAGATATAAAAACAGCAATAAAAATAGAATAGTGCAGAATAACAAGATTGCACCACAATCTGTAGTAGTGCAAAAATGTTGTATTTAGCGGTATCATACCAGCGGTATAAACATTGACCTCTCTAACTTCAGATAGCCCTTGCTTTCCCTCTCTACCCCCTCCCCCTTCCATGTTCTCTCACCAGTCTGGCTGTCTCTGACTACATTCTATCTTTGTCCCGCCCCCTCCCCTGACATCAGTCTGAAGAAGGGTCTCGACCCGAAACGTCACCCATTCCTTCTTTCCAGAGATGCTGCCTCACCTGCTGAGTTACTCCAGCATTTTGTGTCTACCTTCGATTTAAACCAGCATCTGCAGTTCTTTCCAACACAGGATATTTCAGAGAGCAGTTTAGATCAGGTTGGGAGTCACTTATCAGGCTGATCAGGTCATAACAGGATATTTCCTTCCCTGTGAGACTTTGGTGAGCTAAATTGACAATCCAATATTTCACAGTTATCATTCTTGAGGCCAGATTATCTTTCCAGGTGCCATGGTGAGATGCAAACTTATGTCTCCAGATCCTGACTTTACGATATTGGTCCAGAAACATAAAGGGCCTGTCCCACTTTCACGACCTCTGCCGAGTTTGCCCTTGACTCATACTCGCAGCATGGTCGTCACGAGGTCGTGGTGGTAGACGTGTAGGTACTCGTGGCATCAAGTAGGTCGGGGCCTTTTTCTAGCCTGATGAAAAATGTCCACGAGCAAATAAAGTCGTGAATTAGGTCTACATTGCTGTGCTAACTGTGAATTTCTATATTTTCCTTCATTACAACAATAAGATTATTACCACAGTGACGAAGTACCACATTGCCTGCAAAGCAAAGCCGGTGAAATGCACCACACAAATACAAACTCCTTCTAAAATTAGACAATTCATTTGGAAACTCTCTGCTTGGAACTTGTTCATTTTATTGACCAGTTGGCTTTTAGATTTAAGTCTTTTTTTCTACAAATACACTGCTGAGCACTAAAAAAAAACACAAAAAACTTCAGTACATTCTGTATATTGTATTAACCATCTTTGGAAAGCAGGCACAGAGTAATAGATTTGTTTTTACAAATTTACAATTTATTGATTTTTTTTAAAATGTTGATTTATTTGTAATTTTGTAATAACATCTCGTCTTCCTCCCAGAGGTGAGCTATGGTCACTCCTAACAGTGGAGCAAAGTTTACAAGGTTTCTGTAACATTAGCTGCTACCAATTAAAACTCAGTTCATTTTTTTTTTGTTACTATAAGACTTGATGGTAACTAGATACCGAGGAGAGTTGCTGGTACACATATAAGCATACATTTTTTCTTTTGTGACAAGTACACAGAAAGTATTGGAACACCTTCCTAATTTTTCACTCAGCTTCCATTGAGTGTTCATATCTTGTGAAGCAGCCTCCCCAAGAGTCTGCCTTAATCCCGGCCACGGAAGCAGTCTTTTGCTATCCTGCCGTAACATCAGCATTTTCCCTTGGATTCATCTCCGAGAAAGAGTGCCCAAACGCTGTCAATGTTCCATTGTGAGTCCTCGTTCTTCAGGTGCCAAGTCGAGTATTCCCCACGCTGATGCATTGGCATTACAATACCAGCAGAGAGAAGATTTGATCTGTTCACTCTAAGTTGCATCAGAAACCTAGGTCCAGTGGATATAGATTATCCCGTCACACCTCTCTGTATTCGGAAGGCCGTCCATTATGAAAGAAGTCCAGAGCTCCAGGAATACATTGGCTTTTTCATTGGGTTATGGTAAACCATCACTTCTGGTCGAGAAAACATGATTCCTTCTGACACTATTCCCATTTATGAGTGTAAGGACAAAGTGCCATTAAACTATACCTTCACATTTTCAGCTTAAAACATCCTGAATATTTGTAGGTTTTTCAAGTGCCTTCTAATAACTGGACAGGAACACCATTCATTGTTGGGACCTTCAGTGAAGTTGCTTTGAGTGTACATGTGTGATGGGTGGGAAGTCCAGTCGCATCCTATGATTCTGCTCACCCCACTCAGTCTTATTTAAAAGATCATTCACATATCGCTTACAAATGAAAAATGGCAGCACAGTTAGTGCAAAAAAAAATGTACAGAAAACAATTAATAATAAACAAATTAATTGATTTAAAAAATGTCAAAGGCACAAACTATTGACCAGACAATTAAACATCGGCTGCGTACTAAAAGAAAATGTGTTTAACTCTTGTGTGTCCTTTACATAATTATGGCACACATTGTCCAAATGTCAAGAGAGCCCATATCGAAAAATGTCAAGAGAGCCCATATCGAAAAGTATTCCAAAGAAGAGATGAGAGATGTGGCATCACTGAATTTGTAGCCGCCGTGTTTAAAGGACAGAAGGCAAGTTTTTCTCATTCAGCAATCCAGGGAAGCAGCAATGATCATCGCACTCTGAAGCATTTCCTCACCATTTAGGAATTCAGTTGCAGCCTCTGTGCTTTTGAACAGTTTGTTCCATTTACAGACGTGGCCGAAGAAACCTGCTGACAGAGCAACAACAATGAATTGAACAGCCATTGAACACCAAACATTCAACACAGAGAAAGTGGTGCAGCGGTAGAGTTACAGAGCCAGAGACCCGTGTTTGATCCTGACTATGGGTGCTTGTCTGTACGGAGTTTGTACTCCCAGTGACCTGCGTGGGGTTTCTCCGAGATTTTCGGTTTCTTCCCACACTCCAAAGACATACAGGTTTGTAAGTTCATTGGCTTGGTATCAATGTAAAATTGTCATTCGTGTGTTTATGATAGTATGAATGTGCAGGGATCGCTGGTCGGCTCGGACTCGGTGGGCTGAAGGGCCTGTTTCCATGCTGTATCTCTAAACTAAACTAAAAGTATAGAAAGAGGCCAGTCAGCCCAATTTATTAATTCCGTATTTATCATTCATATGAACATTATCCAAATGTTCTTTATCTAACCCTATCCAGAAAAACTACTACCCTTTCTTTCTTACATATATGCTTTGTCTTCCTGTATGTTGTAAGAAAACAAATATCCTTGAATGCAGTTCCATCTTAATGAAGTTTAATTTAGTTTACAGTGTGGAAATAAGCCCTTCACCCCACCAAATCCACGCCAACCAGCGATCACCCATAGACTAGTTATATCCTACACACTTGGGACAATTTACAGAAGCCATTTAATCTATAACCCTGCCTGTCTTTGGAATGTGGGAGGAAACCAGAGCACCCAGAGTAAACCCACGTGGTCACAGAGAGGACGTACAAACTCCGTACAGGCAGCTCCTGTAGTCAGGATCTAACCTGGGTCTCTGGAGCTGTAAGGCGGCAACTCTACCGCTGCACCACTGAGCCGCCCCCGAAGGAGAGGAAACGACATGAACGCTGCCTAATTGAATAATAAGTGATCTATCCGTTTTCTCCAGAGAAGCTGCCTGACCCACTGAGTTACTCCAGCACTTTTTGTTTTATTTTTGAATAACAATCAGTTAGCAAGAAAAGCATTGTGTGATAATGAGTTCCTGCTGTGTAAAAGATCTATAAAGCCAGATGTTGTCTATTCAAAATACTGTCCCACAGCCAGCGCTTTTATACTATACTTCACACCCACAACTCCAACCCAAACTCGCTTGAGGACAAGATGAAACATTTCATATATTGTAACATTTTTTTGTTAAAATTGGAAGTGTTCATGAAAACAAATGGAAAACAAGTTATTTTCAAGGAGTATCATCACTTATATTAACCTTGAAGGAAGAAAATGTGTTTTGATGTGAATGGAAGAGGTTAGCTTGCAGATGGCATGAAAATTTGTGGCGGTGTTGAGAATAAAGGGGCTGTCCCACCTGGGAGACCTAATTGGCAAGTTTAGAAGAGTTTGAAAAAATGACGTTGAACCCTCGATTACCTCCTTTGACTAAACTGTAAAAAAAGTAAATTTTTTTTTCCAGACCATTTTTCCATTTTTTAAAAAAAGTTGCGACTATGTTCAAGAACACGGAGAAGAGCATGAAGGGAGTTACGAAGAGCTTCGACTATTTATTTACTTTGAGTGGGCTTGTCTTAGACTACAGAATAATATTGATCAGGGTGGGTCACAACATTTGCTGATTGGAACTGTGGGGGGAGGTCAAACCACACAAGGATCTGTAGGTGCTAAGAGAGGAATGAGGAACAAAGGGGCCATAGTGTATGTCTGAAAATCGTGGAAAGTAGCAAAGAGGGCATACGGGATATTTGATTAGCCAGTGCAGAGAACGAGATCTTGGTATAACTTTACAAAATATTAGAAGGCCACAGTTGAAATACTGTGCACAGTTCTGGGCACCAGTTGATAGGATTGTACTACAGAAGGGGCAGTGGAGATTCAGCAGCATGCTGCCTGAGATGGAACATTGAAATTATGAGAGGACTGGAGAGTTGTTTTCCGAGAAGCAAAGTAGATTGGGTAGGGGTGTGGTGGGGGTCGGGATGGACAAAGTTATACGTGGGATAGATAGTAAGAAACCATTCTTGATTAGTAAGGTTGTTAAAGGTTAGGGGAAGAAGGCGGGAGAAATGGGTAGAGAGGGAAAGATGGATCACCCATGATTGAATGGCGGAGAAGACTCAATGGACCGCATGGCCTATTTCTGCTCCAAGACATGAACTTTCCTCACGACAGGAGGGGGGTGGGGGGTCAAAGACGAGTGGGCATAAGTCTAAGATTTAGAAAGGAAAATGGGGATCAGTGGAACTTTTTTTTAAACTAAGAGGATAGGTTCAAATCTGGAAATAGACACAAAATGCTGGAGTAACTCAGCGGGACAGGCAGCATCCCTGGATAGAATGAATGGGTGACGTTTTGGGTCGAGACCCTTCTTCAGACTGAATGTTGGTAGTCTGAAGAAGACTCTCGACCCAAAACGTCACCCATTCATTCAGGGCCGTCTTAAGCTGATTGGACCAATTGCTCCCAATTGGGCCCCGCGCTAGAGTAATCTACTCTCAGCTCAGGTAGATCTACCTCGGGTGGAGGGGGGGAGGGGGGAGAGGGTTGGAGAGAGTAGAAGGGTGAAAGGAGAAGAAAGGGGTAGACGGGGAGGGGGGTGTGAGGGGGAATGGAGCAGGGGGAGAGGGGGAGATGGGTTGTTCCCTCACAGTCCCAGGGCAGCGCTCCCGCCCCTCCAGTCTCCGTGCTTCACGCACACAGCCCCGGTTCCCCCCCTCTCTCTCCCCAGGGAGACGTGGTGAACAATACAGGGAGGGCCAGGCCGGGGGTTGGAGCAACGTTTACAAACCTCGGCCTCAGCTCACACCCGTCCGCCCGGACCCTGGCATCCGCTCCCGGCACCGGCCCTCTCCCTACCTTCTCTCCTTCTCTTCCCTCCCTCCCTTCCTTTCTTCCCTCCCTCCCTTCCCTCCTTCCCTCTTCCCTCCCTCCCTTCCTTTCTTCCCTCCCTCCCTTCTCTCCTTCCATCCCTCCCTCTCTCTCTTTTCCCTTCTCTCTTTCCCTCCCTCCCTTCTTTCTCTCCTTCCTCTCTCTCTTTTCCCTTCTCTCCTTCCCTCCCTCCCTTCTTTTTCTCTCCCTCCCTCCCTTCTTTTTCTCCTTCCCTCTCTCCCTTCTTTTTCTCCTTCCCTCCCTCCCTCCCTCCCTTCTTTCTCTACTTACCTCACTCTTTCTCTTTCCCTCACACACTCACACACATAATGCACAGACAACTAACATACACATAAGTAACACACACACACACACAATTAAGTTAGGATGGGGTAGAAGCCCAAAGGGTAGGATGGGCTGAAACCCAAAATTTAATGCCTCGGTTGGTTTTTTGCCAATAGTTATTGGTTTATTTTGTTATTTTGTTTATTAGTTATTTTGCCAATAGTTATTGCCAATAGTCCAGGATCTAGTTATTATTTTTTTTTTCATTTCACAGTCACTAAAACAAGTGGTATGGTAACTATGTACTTTTCAGAGGTGATCTACACATTTTGTTTGTACATGTAGGCTTACATGTATGCAACCTTATATTAAAATGCAGCTTAGATCTGTTTGGTCCATTAACTGGCAGGCACTTTTTAAGCGCACATTTTGATTACTCTCCATTCGACCATAGAGATATAAAGTCTATAATAGACTTTATTTGTATTTCTATGATTCTACAGACCTTGGCTGGGAACCTGGGGCTCACCAAGATTGTTCCCAATTGGGCCCCGCACCTCCTAAGGCCGGCCCTGCAGTCATCCTATCCAAGATGCTGCCTGTCCCGCTGCGTTACTCCAGCATTTTGTGTCTATCTTCAGTGTAAATCAGCATCTGCAAATTCCTTCCTACACAGGTTCGAATCTGGAATGTGTTGCCTGAGAAAGTGGAGGCATGTACAACGTTTAAGAAGCACCTGAAGGAACACTTAAATCTCCAAATCAGGTAGGCGATGGACCTGGAGCTGGTAAATGGGATTAGCATCGATAGTCACCTTATGTATGTAGGCTAAAGATCATGTTTCTGTGCTGTATACCTCCATGGCTCCGTACCCTACCAGGCCCTTAAGTAAACAAGATTTACCAGGACAATAACATCAAATACATTGAGTGAAAATGGCTGATCAGGATGGAACTTTACGCAACAGCAAATGCTTCATCCAAAAATATGGGACTCAAACCATCTCTTCCCTGGTTACTGGCAACTGCTAAAGCAATTGTACTCAAGCAATCATATTGAAAACATTTTATAACCCTTCTTAACCCCAATTAGAGATGGACTATAAATGCTAGTGCTATTTGCAATGTGCAGATCCTGAAAAATAAATGAAAAGGTACACTGTCTGCATACCCTCTCCTAAAGGATTTGCATTAATTTAGATTATACCACATATAAACCTATTTCCATTGTGAAGCATTTACATTTACAGATAAATTCACTTAGTAAATTGAGTATGAATGAGAGCCATTAGTTAAAGAAGCATCCTATTATACTCACGGGGTGGGTGATTGCAACCTTCACGTGGTCTACCCTGTTCCGACTAACCCGACGTGCACAAACAAATAGATTAAATAGAACAAGTTGATCTACAACTTTAGGCTGTCACGGTCAAAATAGACAGATCAATATATAATTTTAAAACTGTCATGATTCCCTTAAAAAAACCCTCTAACAACTCCAAGTGAAATGTCCCAATAAAGCATTAATCAGGCAGGAAAAAGTCAATGTAGACATTCGAGGCCATCTGGATATAGGGAACATATTGTAAAGAGAGCAGACAGACAAAAGCATTACCTTGAAGCAACAGCTCATTTGGTTCAATTCTGTGTTTAATCTGATGGGTGCTCAGGGCATGACCTATGGACTTCAAACCAAGCGTCTATACATCTGGTGTGAGAAAAACAGCAGACACAACATTTTATCAAGTTTACATGCACAATATTATATTAATGAGAAAGAAAACAGAAACAAGTAAGGGGGCTTCTAGAATCCATGCATTTACAGAATGGTAGGTAACCCAGTACAATCATCACACAAGGGCCAGCAGTGCCCATTAATTCAGCAAAGAAATGCATGCATCTTATTCTTATTATACACATTTTTGCACTGTATTAATGGACTAATCATCTTTCGTTGAGGTGTATAAAATCATGAGAAGATTAGATCGGGTAGATGTACAGAGTCTCTTGCCCAGAGTAGGTGAATCGAGGACCCGAGGACATAGGTTTAAGGTGATGGGGAAAAGATTTAACAGGAATCTAATGGATAACTTTTTCACACATAGTTGAGGCAGGGACTATCACAACATTTAATAATCAGTTAGACAGGTGCATGGCTAGGGCAGGTTTGGAGAGATGGGTAGTGGGACTAGTATAGCTGGGACATGTTGGCCGGTGTGGGCAAGTTGGGCCGAAGAGCCTGTTACCACACTGTACCGCTCTATGACTCTATGTGAGAGAACTTATGAATAATTTTTTCACATTGCATCGATTGCACACATGGTCTTTGAAGAGACCAGGGAGTTGTGGTCTTTGTAGATAGGGTAGATATATCCATTATTGGCAAGGTGCTACAGTCAATAGTCAAAGTGGACATGGCTGGTGAAAGCTAAAATTAAACCCAGTCAACATGCTTTTATGAAAGGTAAATCATGTTTGAAAACATTGCTTGAATTCTGTGAAAATGTATCAGGGAATGTATGGAGAAGGGAACCTGTGGATATATTTCTGATTTCCACAAGTCATTTGACAAAGTGTCTCATTGGAGGCTGTTGCATTAATTAATGTCTTAGTGCATTAATTAAATGTTTCTTGTAGAAAACAGAATTGGAATAAATAGTGTCCTTTATAAGACAGAAGCAGAATTAGGCCATTCAGCCCATCAAGTCTCCGATGGCATTCGATCATGGCTGATCTATTTTTCCCTCTCAATGCCATTGTCTTGCCTCCCCCCCCCCCCCCCCCCCCCCCCCCCCCCAATAACCTTTGATGCCCTAACTAATCAAGAACCGATCAATCCCTCCTATAAAAACACCCAATGACTTGGCCGCCGCAGCCAACTGTCACAATTAATTCCACAGATAAATTCCACACATCCTCTGGCCAAACAAATTGCTCCTCATCTCCATTCTAAAGGTATATCCTTTTATTCTGACGCTGTGCCCTCTGATTCCAGGGAAAAGACAGGAGAATGGGATTGAGAGGCAAAGATAGTTCTGCCATGATTGAATGGTAGAGTACATTCGATGGGCCAAATGGCTCAATTCGTCTCCTTTGACTTATGAACATGATTCCACACTCTCCCAAGTATCCTCTTCACATACACTCTATTCAGGCCTTCATTATCTGGTACGTTTCAATGAGATTCCCCCTCATCCTTGAAGGGGTGGTGAGGGAAGGCATGCAATGAAACCCCAAGAATTACATGCAACATGGGGTAATAATCCTAGTTCAACACCAATTTCCTGCGAAACTACCCTCAACCACTTCCGATGCTCTTTTACTGCACTGTGGTGTAGAAATGGTCCTCGAATTACAGTTCTTGGAAACGGGCACCAAAAATTCAATGGTACACAAAAATGCTGGAGAAACTCAGATTTGGAGGAAATGGGAGGAGTCAAAGGAAAGGTTGTTGTGGGTAAGGACCAGCTCCGCTAGGCGGAGGAGAGTATCGGTAGACGGGAATTGGTTGGTTCTGCGGTCGGGGAAGAAATGGAGAGCTTTAAGACCCTCCTGGTGGGGGATGGAGGTGGAGAGTGACTGGACATCCATGGTGAAGATGAGGGAATGGGGGCCTGGAAAACGGAAGTCATGGAGGAGCCGAAGAGCATGTGAGATGCCTTGGACATAGGTAGGGAGGGATTTGACCAAGGGGGATAGGATGGAGTCGAGGTATATGGAAATAAGTTCGGTGGGACAAGAACAAGCAGAAACAATGGGTCTGCCAGGACAGTCAGGTTTGTGTATTTTGGGGAGAAGGTAAAATCGGGCCGTGCGGGGCTAGGGAACAATGAGGCTGGAGGCTTGGGAGGGCAGAGAGCCGCAAGTGATGAAGCCAGTGATAGTGTTTGAGATAATGGCCTGGTGCTCGTCTGTGGGGTCATGGTCCAAGGATAAGTAGGAGGAGAGTTGGCGTCATTTTAACAAACGTAATCACTTTATCGATGGTCACATGAAACGAGAAGTTCAAAGTGTTCCCTAGTTCACTGATGATAACAATCACTACTGCAGATCATGGCTTTGAAACAGTATTAAGAGGGTTCCCTGGATTCCTTTAAAACATGTACTTCTTGACTGCATGGACTATTAATATTCAAAGGAAGGATATTGGAAACGATTTCCAATCTTTGATTTGCTTACCCTTTGTGGTAGATACATAGACAGGGCAAGCGTGCAATGGTGTCTCCCTGTTGTAGGTCGTCAAGGCATATTGCACATTCTCCAGTATCCTTACTCAGTACATCCTCTGCAGAGAGTAAAAATACATAAAATACATCAGCTGCCTATTGTCTCAATATTATTCTGTCCCTGCATGACCAAAGGCCTAATCCTCTGTTTGAATAGCAAGTTCTGAAAGGAAGGATTTGCTCAACACCACGAGGAAAATGTATTCATAGACTAGATATACTGAGTCAAATCCTCAATACTTACTAAGTGCAAGTAACAGGTTCTGTTAATACACACTGCACTCACAAGGTTTAAGGTAGTGGATGCACAAAACGGCATCATTGAGAGCTGTAGCTTCCAAGCTAAGGAGCAGGATGTTCAAGAAGGAACTGCAGATGCTGGAAAATCGAAGGTTGACAAAAGTGCTGGAGAAACTCAGCGGGTGAGTCAGCATCTATGGAGCTAAGGAGATAGGCAATGTTTCGGGCCGAAACCGTTCTTCAGAGCAGAAAGCAGAAAGTTTAGCGTTTTGAAAACTCGGGGATACTTGGAGCCTCCTAATGCAAATGGCTGCAGTGTATGCCTGCACTTTGTTAGCTCAGGTGGGTTATCCATTTAATTCCATGTTCATATGAATGCACAGCTGCAGGTCTGTATGAATGAGAGAGAACACAGGCAAAGAGTGAGAGAGCAATAGGCTGAGAGCGAGAGTGAGCCACAGCCAGAGAGTGAGAGAGAGTGAGAAAAAGAGATGGAGAAAGAAAGAAGAGATAGATTTGGCTGTCATGCTTTCCTATATGCACTTTGTGAAATAGTAATTTGGTTTGTGAGCAGACTCAATTGTGTCATGTTTCCATGGGCTGAATAAATATCACACTCACTTTTAAAAGCCTGTCCCACTTGGGCATCATTTGCGCGTCATTTACACGACAGGCCGCTTGTGACTGTCGAGCGAAAATCGTCTAGCAGTACGACAGTCGCACGCCAAGTGCTCTTAAGAGCCCTGCTTCTTTTGGGAGCCATTTGCGATGTCGTTCGTACTTAATCCGATCTCTGGGGCAAGGATTTTCCCAGTGAAAAAATTTGAAAACTACACGCTCTGTATACCCGGGTGGTCACGTGGTGCGGCCACAAATGACGCGCACGTGGCGAGCCGACGGCGTACAAGCGGCGCATGGTTACAGACGTTGACGCACGATGATGCATAATAAACTAACATAGGCAATGTTCGCGCGTCACCGTGCGTAACCATGCGTCATCACGCGCTACACGTACGCCGTCTGTACATCAGGGTGCGCAAGGGATACGTGCGTGGCGTGCGACGATTTTGAGCATTCCATAATCCTGGGGTGCCGGGCGTAACCGTGCGACACTGCATAGGCCAACCACGCCTCACCACGCGTCATGTGCGCGTCACGACGCTCCAACCAATTTTTAGGATGTCGCGTAAATGAAGCCCAAGTGGGACAGGCCCTTTAAGCAGTGGTGCACCATAGCCAGCATGGAGAACAACGCAACTCTCTGAACAACACCCCACCAAGGGTCCCGGCCTAAAACGCTGTATGAACCTCCCTCCCTCCCCGGGGGCTGCTGTTTGACCTGCCGAGTTCCTCCAGCACTTTTTGTTTCCCCCCACCAAAGTGTTGTGAAGAAAGCCAATAATTCAAGCCTCCTGTATAATTGTCACTTTCCTGGCTGGTGTCACTGACACAGCAAAGTGTCAAATATACAAGAAACCGAGGAGGGAGATCAGACCCACACCTCCAGATGCAGGGACAGTTTCTTCCCAACTGTTATCAGGAACTGAACCAACTAGAGAGTGGTCCAGAACTCCCATCTACCTCATTGGAGACCTTTGAACTATCTTTAATCGGATTTTATCTAATACTAAATGTTGCACCCTTGATCCTTCTCTGTACGCTGTGGATAGCTGAATGGTATCATGTATAGTCTATCTGTCTAGAAATGTCTTTGACTGGACTGCATGCAACAAAAGCTTTTCAATGAACCTCGGTACACATGACAATAATAATAAACTAAATTAAAGGAAATGGCCACTGTGGCAATTAAATAGGTTGGGAGCAAAGCTGAAAATATTTACCAAATGATCCCCTAGAAAAGGACCAGTAGAGGGGGCTACTGCTCTGTTTTTTTTTACTCCTGAGCTCTGATCACCATCAAAACGCTTCAGAGCCACAAGGGAGAGAGACCAAAGGAAACAAGACCAATAAATTCGGAGAGTCACTGGTGACTCATAAACCTATTAGCTACCTGCAACAGGACGTCACCACTGAGTCACGACAAAATCAAGCCCTCAAGCTTAGAACCAATGAACATGGTGGAAGATCACAGCAGGGTTGGAGCATTTTAACAATTAATTTTCCATTGTGAATGGAATTCCGTCATAGGGCTTGAATTGCTTGCTTTAATGTGGGATGTGGTGGCACTCAGTCTGGTGCCTGGTTGAAGAACATCGCAGCCCAAGCAGGATTTAGCTAGGTTTCATCTGCTTTGCTGGTTAAACAGCTGGGCCGATTCAGAAGATGTTTAATGCTATGCAGTGGTTGAGGGCATCATAAACTAAAGGGTCTGTCCCACTTGCCGATTTTTGCGGTGACTGCCGGTATCATTGACTGACGTATCAGGTCACTGAAAAATTTGCGGCGTGATGCGGCGGTGAAGACATATGTGTTTTTTCAAGTGTCGCAACATTTCTTTTTTGTCGCCGCTGGATTTTGAAACGTTCAAATTCTTTTGGCGACACTGAAATGACACCGGCAATCGCCAAAAAAATCGCCAAGTGGGACAGGCCCTTAAAACAACTGCTTCAGTCTTTGCTTAATTTGTGTACATCGCAGTCGATCACACATCTCTCCATCTCTAACTCCACACACTTAACCATACCCTCGGTCATAAAGTAACACTAGACTCTTAACACTAAGCACTAACACTCTATGACTAGATCAGAAATCTTGTAAAAAAATCCTGCTGCCGAGGGATTTTAGATCATGCAGTGACTACTGACAATGGTTGGACATTTTTCAGCTGTATAATCCCCACCGTCATCTTAGTTACCCAAGGTCAGGAGGCTTTTGTTTGCCATCATTATTTATTTATTCCCCCCCCCCAAATCTACTTACTCTGATTTAAGTGGCTTTGAACGAATGAATAGACTCAAGGTTACGAGTTTGAATAACGGTCACATTTATATCTTGTCGCTCAAGACGACGGAATCTGCCCTAAGCTTCCTCGTTACAGCTCATCTCTGTGAGAAGTGGAGAGTTATTCCATCAGCCCCTTTATAGCCTGCTTCTCTTATTTTCTGTGCCAGTCAGTACGTGTGGGCATGTGCACTCACATGCTCATGAGCGTGTGGGTTACACATGTGAGTTATGGCCTATGACACCATAAAATGAGAATTTGGGCAGTTGTGCCTGGTTGCTATTTTTACTGCAGCTTCACAGCGTAATGCGACTGGCTGAGAATTGTAACTAGACTCTAGCGAGATCAGCAATGGCACCAACAACAGAGAGATTGAATCCAGCTCATTGCCCCTCCAAGCTCCATGTTATCTGATCCATCCGAAACTCCCTCCTCTGTCCACTGAAAGTAGTGCCATGGGTCTGATGCTGGGAGACAGGTTGCCAAACCACAGTTGGAAGAATTACATTTCCTCACTGCACAATGAAAGGAAACTGACCATGGATGGGAACTCATTGCAAATTCACCATAATAATATTTGTGCTTAAAGGGCTCAATGTTGAGGGCTTGTTCCTTAAATTTGGTTTGCATTTCCTCGAGTTTGGAAGATTGAGGGGGTGATCTGATTCACCAGTGAGGCTCTATTGATAGTTTCTCATGTTAATTTTTAATACCAATGCATTTCAATAGCAGCATTTTAAATTAACTCTTGGTTTAAATTTGACAAACGAAGCATCAGCCAACTTCTCCATTACCGGCAGAAAGCATTTTATTGGGATGCATCACAGCATGGTGTGGGAACAGCTCCATCCATGAAATTGCAGAGATGTGTGGGTGCAACCCTGACCATCACACAAACCAACCTCCCTACCACTGACTCAATTTAGACCTCGCGCTGCCTTGGCAATGCCAGCAGCATAATCAAGAACGAGTTGCACCTTGGCCACTCCCTCTTCTCCCCTCTCCCAAAGGGCAAAGGTATGGAGATGTGAAAACGCACACCTCCAGATTCAGGGACCGTTTCTTCCCAGCTGTTATCAGGCAACTGAACCATCCCACCACAACTAGGGAGCAGTCTTGAACTACTATCTATGTCATTACCTCATTAGAGACCCCAGACTATCTTTGATCAGACTTTACGGGCTTTATCTTGCACTAAAAGATATTCACGTTATTCTCTTTACCATGAATCTGCACACTGTGAATGGCCCGATTGTAATCATGTATTGTCTTTCTGCTGACTGGTTAGCATGCAACAAGAGCTTTTCATTGTACCTCGATACACGTGACACTAAACTAAATCAAACTAAGCAAGGAGGTAGAGACCATGAGGATAAAGATGTGTAGGAAGGAACTGCAGATGTTGGTTTAAACTGAAGACAGACACAAAAAGTTAGAGTAACTCAGCGGGTCAGACAGCATCTTAGGATAAAAGGAATAGGTGACTTTTCGGGTCGAGACCCTTCTTCTTCCCCCGAGGATAAAGATGTTGGATAAAGCAGTGGGAGATAAGTTGAAGCCATGGGTGACCAGGAATATTACTAAACAGAGAGGTCAAACTCACGTGACAGACAAAGCTTGCAGAGACTGTGCTGAATTTCACTGAGACTTCAGCACCATTTTAAAGGTGCACCTTACAGAGAGCTATCACTTGCCAGGCTTTGTCTCCCCCACCCCCCCCCCCCCACCTCTCTTCCAGCTTTATCCCCCCCACCCCCCCCCCCCCCCCCCCCCCCTCTCGACAATCAATCTGAAAAAAGATCCCCGCCCAAAACATCGCCTATCCATGTTCTTCAGAGATGCTACCTGACCAGTTGAGTTACACCAGCACTTTGTGACTTTCTCGCATATAGGCATCTGCAGTTCCCGAGTCCTCTTACCTCACTTCAATCTAGGTCTACGCAATTGCATTGTGTATGGCATAGAACGGAAAGGGAAAATGGATTGAGAAATTCTACTCTGAAAATGTTCCACTTCTATTACTTCATAGGCAGTGAAGCAATTACGAAAATGTCAAAAACATCCTTCTCTCGGTCAGCTTATGTTCACAAGTTCACAAGTTATAGAAGTAGGTTCAGGCCATTCAGCCCATCGAGACCACCGCCATTCAATCATGGCTGATCTCTGCCTCCTAATCCCAGTCTTCTCCCCAGAACATAGAAAAATAGAAATTAGGTGCAGGAGTAGGCCATTTGGCCCTTCGAGCCAGCACCGCCATTCAATATGATCATGGCTGATGATCCAGAATCAGTACCCTGTTCTTGCTTTTTCCCCATATTCCTTAATTTTATTAGCCCTAAGAGCTATATCTAATTCTCTCTTGTATACATCCGGTGAATTGACTTCCACTGCCTTCTGAATTGCACAGATTCACAACACTCTGGCTGAAAAGGATTTTCTTCATCTCAGTCCTAAATGACCTACCCCCTTATTCTTAAACTGTGACTCCTGGTTCTATACTCCCCCAACATGGGGAACATTATTCCTGCACACCCTTGACACCCATTCTAATCAAAAATTTGTCTGTCTCTGCCTTAAAAATATCCACTGACTTGGCTTCCGCAACCCTCTGTGGCAATGCGATCCACAGATTAACTATCCTCCTCCACACCTCCTTTCTAAAAGGGCACCCTTTAATTCTGAGGCTATGACCTCTGGTCCTAGACTCTCCCACCAGCGGAAACATCCTTTCCACATCCACTCTATCTATGCCTTTCATTATCTGTAAGTTTCAATGAGGTTCCCCCTCAACCTTCTAAATTCCAGCGTGTAGGGGCTCAGTGCTGTCAAACACTCATCATATACTAACCCACTAATGTCTGGAATCATTCTTGTAAACCACCTCTGGACCCTCTCCAGAGCCAGCACATCCTTCCTCGGATATGGGGCCCAAATTTGCTCACAGTACTCCAAATGCAGCCTGACCAGCACCTCAGCATTACATCTCTGTGTTTGTATTCCAGTCATTTTGATATAAAGGCAAATTGAATTTGCTTTTCTTAATACCAATTCAACTTGCAAATTAACTTTTTGTGAGTTCTGCACCAGCACTCCCAAGTCCGTTTGCACCTCCGATTTCTGGATTCTCTCTCCATTTAGAAAATATTCGACGCTTTTATTCTTATTACCAAAATGCATGGCTCTGCACTTTGCTACACTATTTTTCATCTGCCACTTCTCTGTCCACTCTCCTAACCTGTCCAAGTCCTTCTGCAGAGTCCTTGCTTCCTCGACACTGCCTGCCCCTCCACCTATCTCAGCATCATCTGCAAACTTGGCCACAAAGCCTTCAATCCCAAATCATTAATATACAAGAAAAGCGGCCCCAACACCGACCCTTGCGGAACTCCACTAGTCACTGGCAGCCAACCTGAAAAAGTGCTTTTTATTGTAACTCTTTGCTTTTTGCCATCCAGCCAGCCCGCTATCCATGCCAATATTTTCCCTTTAATACCATGAGCTCTCATCTTCCCAAGGAGCCTGATGTGCAGCAGCTTATCAAAGGCTTTCTGAAAATCTAGGTAAACAACATCCACAGCCTCCACTCTGCCTGTCCTGCAATTCACTTCCTCAAAGAACTCCAGCAGATTCGTCAGGCAAGTTCTTCCCTTCACAAACCCATGCTGACTTTGGCCTTTTATTGTGAACTTCCAAGTACTGCGTAACCTCATCCTTTATAATTGACTCTAAAATCTTACCAACCACCAAAGTCAGGCTAACCGGTCTATAGTTTCCACTCTTCTGCTTTGCTCCCTTCTTGTACAGCGGGATGATATTTGCAATTTTCCAATGTTCAGGAACATCTCCTAGATTCAAGAGGGTTTATTGTCATGTGTTCCTGATAGGACAATGAAAGTCTTGCTTTGCTTCAGCACAACAGAACATAGTAGGCATGATTACAGAACAGATCAGTGTGTCCATATACCAGTATCTAAATATATACACACATGAATAAATAAACTGATAAAGTGCAAATAAACAGATAATGGGCTATTAATGTTCAGAGTTTTGTCCGAGCCGAGTTTAATAGCCTGATGGCTCCTAACTTTAGTGGTTCTTGAAATATCACAAGTAATGCCTCCACAATCTCTGAGGCCACCTCCTTCAGAACCCTGGGGTGCAGTCCATCCGATCCAGGTGACTTATCCACCCTCAGACCTTTCAGTTTTCCTAGCACCTTCTCCTTAGTAATTGCCACTCCACTAACTTCCACCCTCTGACTCTCTAGGATTGCAGGCACACTGCTGGTGTCTTCCACTGTGAAGACTGATGCAAAAAAGTTATTCAATTCCTCTGCCATTCTTTGATTTACCTGTTATCACTTCTCCTGCAACATTCTCCAGCTGCCCAATGTCCACTCTTGCCTCTTTTTTACTCTATACATATCCCTAGAAACTCTTGCTATCCTCTTTTATATTATTGGCTAGCTTACTTTCGGCACTTCATCTTTTCTCTCCGTATTGTCCTTTTAGTTACCTTTTGTTGTTCTTTAAAAACATCTCAATCCCCTGGCTTCCCACTAATCTGCAATATTATATGCCTTCTCTTCTGCTGTTATGTTGGCCTTGACTTCCCTTGTCAGCCATGGTCGTCTTTTTCTCCTCTTGGAATCTTTCTTTCTCCTTGGAATGAAATGATCCTGCACCTTCCGAACTATCCGCAGAAATTCCTGCCATTGCTGTTCTACCGTTATTCCTACTAAAGCCCCTTTCCAGTCGATCTTTGCCAGCTCCTCCCTCATGCCTCGGTAGTCCCCTTTGCTCAACTGTAATACCGACACATCCGATTTCACTTTCTCACTTTCAAATTGTAGATTAAATCTATGAACTCTGCAAGACAAAAAAGAGGAACAGCAGCCTGATGGAAACTCCCAAGGACACTGAAAATAGTCAAAAGGGGAAGCCCAGAGATCAAGAGTCAAATAAAAAATGAGATTTTATAAATTGGTATGAAAAGTTAAAATGAGAAATGGTCATTAGAACAGCAAGCCTACTCCTCCACAATCGTAGCATGAATACCAGTCGAGGATCATTCCATCACATCTAACTTTAATCCCTAGCCATTTATACAGGACAAATCAATTTTCTCATGGCGCCATTACCTTCAATATCTTGCTTTTTTATGTTAGAGTACTTCTTTATTATTTATTTTGCATTTCTTCAGATGGCACTACAATATTTGCACCATTCCGTTATTTTACATTTGGCAGCGTATTTGATGGTGCATCTTTATTTATCATATATACTATTTACTCCTTGAGCTTCATGCAAGAAAATAATTGTATTGCACCCTAATGTATATGAATCCCCAGTGAATCTGATCAGAGAGTTTATTTTTAGATTTCCAGCATCTGCAGTTTTAAAAAAAAAATCATTTGCAATTACCTGGTTCCTCACTTATTATTATTAACAATTTGTATCAAGCTTGGCACTTTCTTGCACATCAGAAGGTTGTGGATTCTTGATTGAAAATTGCATCCTTCATCTTAAATCAATGCACCTCAGATTAAAAAAAAATAAAGATCTAATGATGCTATTTTAAAAAACAATGACATTTTTCCCCATTGCCTTCCCCAACATGGTGAAGACAATCTGCTGAATACAACTGGTGATCAGGCAGCATTTCACATCTGTTTGTGGGACCATGCAACTCCTTAATTAGCTGCCACATATCTCACATGTTCAGTTTAGTTTAGTTCAGAGATCAATTTAGTTTATTGTCATGTGTACCGAGGTACAGTGACAAGCTTTTGTTGCGTGCTAACCAGTCAGCACAATACATGAATACAATAGATCCATTTACAGTATATAGATACATGATAATGGAATAACGTTTTAGTGCAAGGTAAAGCCAGCAAAATCTGATCAAGGATCGTCTGAGAGTCACCAAAGAGGTAGTTAGCAATTCAGCACTGCTCTCTGGCTCAGGATACAGCAAGGAAACAGGCACATAGGCCCACCGAGTCGATGCCGACCAGCATTCCCTGTACACTTGCACTACCCTACACACTTGGGACAAGGTGCAATATTTTTTTTTACCGAAACCAATTAACCTACAAATCTGTACGTCTTTGGAATGTGGGAAGAAACCAGAGCTCCCGGAGAAAACCCATGCGGTTACGGGGAGAACGTACTAACTCCAAACAGATAGCACCCGCAGTCAGGATTGAACCAGGGTCACTTGCTCTGGGAAGCTGCAAATATGCACCATTTCAACAATATAGCAACATTTGAACATATTTTCAATGGTTACGGAGGATTTCAGGCTCCAATTAGTTTGTTAAAGGTGCTTTATGAATAAATAAATTAAATTGATTTCATTCCTCAGACTAACGCCAGACTAACAACATTGCCAGCCAAACCCTTTTCATCATCTTCACTTCAGCGCCACAAAAAATATCAGGAGAATTTCAAAAGCAACGAGTATCCTTATCCACGTGGAGCGAGCAAGGAGGCACATTAACAACTTTCATTCTGATCCTCTTCTTTCTCGAAAGCACATCAGAGTTACGAGATGAAATTTGCTTTCAAGGAAAATCCAAACCAAGTGAAGTGGTCAGAAATAATCCCACAGTGCATTTCTCCAAATCACAAATGGGAATAGCTTGACTGTTGACATTCCATTACGTTAATAGTGTGGGTGTGTTGCCTAGCTGATCCAAGTCTAAGCAATACATCATTGATTTCAACATGTTGATTCCTGTTTGTTTTAGAACCACTTGAAAAGTCATTTAATTTCCCCAGCCTGTGGCCGAAATATAGATAGATGCAAGATGGCGCCAAAGGGTGGTGACTCTTAGTGTGCTGGTCCCAGAAGAGGATGTACCACCAAGTCAAGTCAAGTCAAGTTTACTTGTCACATACACATACAAGATGTGCAGTGAAATGAAAGTGGCAATGCCTGCAGATTGTGCAAAAACTACAGAACAGAATAGAACAGAATCAGTATTTACATATTAGAAAAAAAACAACAATTTAAAAAAGACACAACACAACAGTAAATTAGTACAGTAAATGAGTCCCTGGTGAGATAAGAGTTTACAGTCCTGATGGCCTGTGGGAAGAAACTCCGTCTCATCCTCTCTGTTTTCGCAGCGTGACAGTGGAGGCGTTTGCCTGACCGTAGCAGCTGGAACAGTCCGTTGCTGGGGTGGAAGGGGTCCCCCATAATGTTGCTGGCTCTGGATCTGCACCTTCTGATGTATAGGTCCTGCAGGGGGGCGAGTGTAGTTCCCATAGTGCGTTCGGCCGAATACACTACTCTCTGCAGAGCCTTCCTGTCCCCGTCTACAATCATTCCACTCTTTTAGTCTCTACTCCAATTTTACCTGTTGTACTTGTGTATGGCTTAATTCTGTTCATGTATCGGATGATTTGATTTGACTGGATAGCACGCGAACAAAAGCTGTATTTTGGTACATGTAACCATAATGAACCAATACAAATACAGCATGGTTTGGGAACAGCTCCATCCAAGACACGCAAGAAATTGCAGAGAATTGTGGGCGCAGTCAGACCATCACATTGACTCCATTTACACCTCACGCTGCCTTGGCAAGGCCACCAGCATAATCAAGGGCAGGTTGCATCCTGGCCACTCCCCTCTACCCCCCTCTCCCATCGTGCAAAAGGTATACATGTGTGCAAATGCACAGCTCCAGGTTCAGGGACAGTTTCTTCTCAGCTGTTATCCGGCAACTTAACCATCCTACCAACAACTAGATAGCAGTCCTGATCTACTAGCTACCTCATTGGAGACCTTCGGACTATTTTTGATTGGACTTTACTGGACTTTATATGCACTGAACGTTATTCACATTATTCCCTTCATCATGTACCTGTACACTGTGGATGGCTCGATTGTAATCATGTATTGTCTTTCCGCTGACTGGATAGCACACAACAAAAGCTTTTCAATGTACCTCGGTACACGTGACAATAAATGAACCTCAAATTCAAATGCAGGTGAAATCTTCCACAATGTTTGGTTTTCTATCAGAATGGTTTTGTTTGTGCTAATTTTGGAAAATTCTTGCACTGCACTCAATATTTTTTAAAGTGGTATGGATCAAAAGCATAGAGATGGAATTAGAGGACAGAGTGAATGTTTTAATATCATTTAAATATCATGGATTAAGAAACTGTGACAGATTAATCTGCTGGACCGGCATCCTTCCAATCTTAGATTTCCAATTATTCCCCACTGTGACTGCAGCAACTTCGATAGGATGCATTGCAGCAATTTCCCAAGTACTCAACATCTTGTTTATAACCTGTGGCCTCTCCCATCTAAAAGGACAAGGATAACTAAAAGGCAAGCATGTGCCGTCAGGGTAGGCAAGGTAGGCACTGCCTACCCTGACTACAATTAAAGAATGGTAATTACTAACTATAAATAGTAACGGCATGGGAGAATAATGCCTATCTAAGAGATCGATCTCTTATGTGGGCATAATTCTCCCTGCCTTTCATCCGCAGCACTTGCAACACGCGAAAGTCTGTGCAGCCCACGTGCCATCAGCGCAGCACTAGTTTCTTGGCGGGTTTTTCAAATATTGATTGCCATTATCTGAAGAGTATCTCAGGAAACGAAAAAAGAAGAATGGAGTTCCTGTACGGATAATGTGGTTAGTACATTTCTTGGTGCTATATGTTTTTAAATACCGTATTTCCCGGAGTGGGTGGGGGGGGGGGGGGGGAAGAGTTCCTTTCACAGCGTGTGGAGTCTGTGCCAGGGGTAAAGTTGCGGGGAGGGTAGGAGCGTTGTGAAGGAGGGGATCTGGATTTGCCAGTAACCCACTTACGACGCTTCTTGCACGGAGACACCGAATTGAGGCGGGGGGGGGGGGGGGGGGGAGAAGTGGCACCCCGATACCGACCGCCACCTCAGCTCCTTCTGCCGGCCCCCGCTAACCTCTGGCATCTGCCCACATAAAAACCTCGCTCCTGACGCTCGCTGGCCTCACTCATGTCAGCCACTTCCCGCAAATCCTTAAATTCCGACAGCGCGATTGAGGTTACTCAGCTGGGGGAATTTAAGGATTTGCGGAAAGTGGCTGACATGAGCGAAGTCGGCGCACGGCGGGTGAGGGGTGTTCAGACGGAGAGCACTGCCAAAGGTGAGCGGGCCAGCAGAAGGCGCTGAAGTGGCGGCCAGTTCTGCTGTCAGGTCCCGGCGGCCGCTCGCAGCTACCCGAGCTGCTTCTATCTCCGGCCACAATGTGGTAGCTCCACGCCCGGAGCGCCGCACCAGTGGTGAGTGAGTTACTGGCATTATCCCCGACCCTCTCCTTCTCAACGTTCCTGCCCTCCCCGCAACTTTACCCCTGGCACAGACTCTCCACACGCTGTGAAATGAACTGTCCCCCCAATTGGTCCTTTGAACAAGTATTGTCATTCACTAAGATGACAACTGATTCAACTTTTCCCTGTGCTCCCGTTTTACCCACTATCTCTCCACCTGCCATCACCCTTCATCCCCCCCTCCCCACCGACCCATTCAGTAATTCAGAATGGAGGAGACTTGGAAGCCTTGGGCAAATTGAATTGTTACTGTCTTTATTTTTATTTTGTATTTTTATGGAGAGAACAAGCTGTGCATGTGCGGTTTAAGTTTGTATTTAAAAGCCGACTGACTGCCTACCCTGAGTAATTACTCACGGCACGTGCCTACTAAAAGGGGGGGCCACCATCATCTGTGGTTCTGCACCAAGTCTCACACCATCCAAACTTGGAAATAATGTAGGCTCCCAATCCAAACATGTCGCCTATCGAATGTTCTCAAGAGTTGCTATATGACCCGCTGAGTTCCTCCAGCACTTTGTGTCCATATTTGCCGCACTTTCATTGATCCTGAGACATTATTCTTTGGCTTCCTACCTGAAGCACTGTGGGAATACTTTTGAAATACACTGGCAGCAGTTCACAAACAAGATACCTCACCAAGGAAAACTCAGAATGAAAAAATAAGTTGCATTGACTTTTGCTGTAGCCTCTCATCCAGAAAACAACAAAAAGCTTAATTGTAGCACCGGTGAGTTAATGGCCACTTGATTGAGGGAAGCATTTACAATGGAATACGTCTCTGGAATACGTCACTATCGATAAGCTTTAAAATCCTATGGGAATCACCATTAAATTCCTGGAAAACTTGATTCAAAATGTTCTACTATATCCAAGCACCATATACTGTAAAAGCTAGCAGCTATTCAAATATAATAGAAAATAAATGAGACTTTCAATCTCTCGTTTACATGTTAACCTATCAATGGCATGGTCATCACTTTCAGTGTAAATGGAAACATGCTATCCAGCAGAACAGTTGGGGCAGCACAGCAGTAGAGTTGCTGCCTGACAGCGTTTTTAGCGGCAGATACCCGGGTTCAATCCCGACTACAGGTGAGGGATGCACGGAGATTGTACATTCTCCCCGTGACCGCGTGGGATTTCTCCCAGGTCTTCAGTTTCCTCCCACACTCCAAAAATGTACAGGTTTGTAGATTAATTGGCTTGGTATAAAAATATAAATGTAAATTGTCCCGAGTGTGTATGGGATAGTGTTAATATACAGGGATCGTTGGTCGGTGGGCTGAAGGGTCTGTTTCCATGCTGTACCTCTAAACTAAACTAAACATGAACTGGGTGGACCAGTGGTCCGGGGATGGAGGGGCGGTGATTACGTGGGGATTTCCACTGAAGTCCTACAGGCTCCCGGGCCATTGATCCTCCTGCAGTGTGCTGAGTTTTTACATTTCTCTTCCCAAGTTGTCAAATCTGCTTTAACCTCTCACGGTTTTGCTATACCACATGCAGAGGACATAATGCTATGTCAGTAGAAGGGAAAGTCCCTGGTGCAAAAAAAGGGAATAGAATGCTGCACTGAATGGTTAGAGGTTGAAATATGACATAATTCTTATGTCTGTTCCCATATGTTCTCAGCCTTGCCATTTTCTTTTCACTCAAAGAACATTTGAAGAGAAATGACAGCAAAGATTAAAGAAAGAGATAATTTGATTTGGCAACCGGATTGGGATTGCATGGGCAACAAGTGATCAATCTTCAAGGTGTAGGGAGGAACTGCAGATGCTGGTTTCAACCAAAGACATAGACTGAAAGCTAGACTAACTCAACGGGTCAGGCAGCATCTCTGGAGAAAATGAATAGGTTTAAGGCCGAGACACTTCAGAAACTAGTTCAGCCTGAAGAAGGGGGGCTCGACACGAAACGTCACCTATTCCTTTTTTAATTTCTCCAGATGCTGCATGACCCGCTGAGTTACTCCAGCTTTCTGGATCGATCTTCAATGATCATTTTGCTCACTGGATTTCAGTAGCAGAATATATGTCAAATGGGTGCAAAATCCTCACAGTAATCTGCTTGATGTCCGACTCCCTTGGCTAGGCAGACGGTGGTGAATCTGTGGAATTATTTGCCACAGAAGGCTGTGGGGGCAATATCAATGGATATTTTTATGGCAGAGATTGATATATTCTTGATAAGTACAGGAGAATGGGGTTAAGAGGGAGAGATAGACCAGCCATGATTGAATGGAGGAGTAGACTTGATGGGCCGAATGGCCTAATTCTACTCCTAGAGTAATAGAGTGTGGAAACAGTCACTGCGCCCCAACTTGCCCACTACGGCCAACATGTCCCAGCTACACTAGTCCCAGCTGCCTGCATTTGGTCCATATCCCTCCAAACTTTCCTATCCTTGTACCTGTCCAACTGTTTCTTAAACATTGGGATAGTCCCAGCCTCAACTACTTCCCTCTGGCAGCGTGTTCCATACACCCATCACCCTCTGTGTGAAAATGCTACCCCTCAGATTATTTTCCCCTTCACCATGAACCTATGTCCTCTCTCGGTTCCCTAACTCTGTGCAAGAGATTCTGTGCATCCACCCGATTTATTCGTCTCACGATTTTATACACCTCGATAAGATCACCCCACATTCTTCTGTCCTCCAAGGAATAGAGACCCAGCCTCGTCAACCTCTCCCTATAGCTCACACCCTCTAGTCTTGGCAACACCCAGAGAGTTGTGAATCTGTGGAATTCTCTGCCACAGAGGGCAGTGGAGGCCAATTCACTGGATGTTTTCAAGGGATGATTTTGCTATTAGGGCTAACGGAATCAAGGAATACGGGGGGACAAGCAGGAATGGGGTACTCATTTTAGATGATCACCCATGATCATATTGAATGGCAGTGCTGGCTCGAAGGGCCGAATGACCTACTCCAGCACCTATTTTTCTATGCTTCCATGTTTCTAACATCCTCGTCAATCTTCTCTGAACCCTTTCACACTTGACAATATCTTTCCTATAACATGGTGCCCAGAAGTGAACACAATACTTTAAATGCGGTCTCACCAACGTCTTACAACAACGACAACATAACCTCCCAACGTCATCTGACTGATGAAGGCCAATGTGCCAAAAGCCTTTTTGACCATCTTACCTACCTGCGACTCGAACTTCAAGGAACCATGTAGCTGCACTCCTATATCCCTCTGCTCTACAACACCCCCCAAATGCCTACCATTCACTGGTCCTGTAGGTCCTGCCCCTGTAAGACGTCCCAAAATGCAACTCTTCACTCTTAACACTTATGACCTTTTCCAGTGTATCCTGCACTGCATCGGCTAAGAAAACATGTGGATTGTTTCAGGAAGCCCAGTCACTTCATTAAAACATTCCATTATCCTAGCTGACAGCCCTGGATATCAGCACTGACATACAACAGAGAGGACCATGGCCTGTGGGATTTACTTCTCCTTCAACAGTGACTCATCCACCTAGATGTATCTACTGTAATGAAGATAGATGATTTGAACTTGTTTCCACACAATGTGCAACAAGCAATTGCAAATGGCAGTAGATTGATGACATCATCTGTAAACTTGGGATGTTCCGACAGTGCCCAAGATCATTAATATTTAGCCACTGGTCAAACTTAAAGGCAGGCGTTCAGAACTCAATGCTGCAGCTGTGTTGACGTGACTTGGGTAAGTCCGTTGTGTGCACGCAAAATGGCAATGGAGGGGAAGTGGGGAGGAAAACGAGTGGAATCATGTGGTAAACAGCTGCTGAATCTCACGATAAATCAGACATCATTCGCCATACCTAGTATGTGTCCTCATCCTACTCCATTTTCATTTCCCCTAAAGATTATGTTGCATAGTGTCTTATGGATTCTCAAGTTATCAAAGGATTTCACAGCTAATGAAGTGAAGTGTTATATACTGCAGGAAACAGAGCAGCTGGTTCACACACAAAAAGTTCCCACAAAATGTAATAATGACCGAACAACCATTTCTTAGTAATGTTGTTTGTGACCAACAAAATAAATGTTATCCAAGAGAGCAGAAATAGTTTTCCTGCTTTGCTATGAGTGATGACAGGAGACCTTTAACTTTCAACTGAGAGATCCAAGTGTGGTCTGAGTGCAGCAACTCACCCACAATACAGTTTCTTCAACAGTGCAGCACACTCTCAGGAATGTACCAAAGTGTTAGCCAAGAATTTATTCCCAAATCTCTGGAGTGGGAACCCATGAACAACTGATTCAGAGCACTACGATTCACCCTCTTTTTGTATATACACAGGTACATGGATAGGACAGGTTTGGAGGGATATAGACCAACACAGCTGTAATTTCTACATTGTGAAACCAAAATGTATAAAAATGGCCTTTATTCAAATCTGACAATGGGCACTTTAACCACAGGTAATTTATTTTCTATTACAAATCTTAAATTGTTTAATCTTAAGAGGCGAATAAATAAATGATGGGTCTTTGTCCCAAACATTATGGAGGGCACTGTACTTCCATTAATTTTAATTCAATATGTAATAAAATTACTATTTTAAAGTCCTCATCCAGTACCATGGACCCAGATCACCTCCTCCATCAGGCTATCAGCAGAGAGCAGAGGCCACCCCGACTGGTCCCGTCACCCACATGCAAAACAACTCCTAGCATCCATCCAGCCAACGGAGACAAAACCACACTGGATAACCACCAAGTGGTCACAGGAATGGAAGGCAACCTCATCTCCATTACACAGCTACATCTCTTCACCAGATAAAAACTGTCCAGGGTCTGACCTCCCCAGGGGAGCATGGGTGAAGCTCAACAGACTTGGTACTGGAGTTGGGCGTTTCAATGCCAGCATGTGGAGATGGGGACTCGGCCAGAGCCCAGCCTGTGAATGCGGAGCAGAACAACAGAGAGCCAACCATGTCATCTCTGGGTGCCCCCTCTACCACCCGCCAAATGGAGCTCAGGGCCTGGCAGACATTGACGCAGAGACAACAACCTGGCTGCTCAACACCCGGCCTGAGATCTAACTATTCCTTTGGTTTATGTTTCACTCGCAAGAAGAAGACGATCTACTACTCGGGTAATGTTGAGTATTATCCACTGGCAAATGTGCAATCCCAACATTAACACAAATGCAAATTGTTATTCTTATCATTGATCACATGAAAAATCTTATAACTCAGTCCCTTGAGTCCTGGCAACAGCTTGCTAAATCTTTCCTGCACTTTTTCCAGCTTAATGGCATCTTTCCTATTGCAGGGTGACCAAAAATTAACCCAATACTTCCAATATTGTAGGGAAGATTTTCGAGGTTGTTGCCAGAACTCAAGGCCAGAGCTAAAGGGTGAAGATGGGCAGGTCAAAACTTTATTTCCTGGAGTGCAGGAAGCTAAGGGGTGATCTGATGTAGGTCCACAAAATCATGAGGGGAATAGATAGGGTGAATACACTGAATCTTCTCCATAGGATGGGAGAATCAAGAATTGGAGGGCATAGGGCACTGGTGAGACCGCACCTGGAGTATTGTGTGCAATTTTGGTCTCCTAATCTGAGGAAGGACATTATTGCTTTTGAGGGAGTGCAGTGTAGGTTCACCAGGATAATTCCCGGGATGGCGGAACTGACATATGATGAAAGAATGGGTTGACTGGGGTTGCATTCACTGGAATTTAGAGAGGGGATATTATAGAAACATATACAATTCTTAAAGGATTGGACAGCTTAGATGCAGGCCAAATATTCCCGATGTTAGGGGAGTCCAGAATTAGGGGTCACGGTTTAAGAATAAAGCAAAGGCCATTTAGGACTGAGATGAGGGAAAACGTTTTCACCCAGAGTTGTGAATCTGTGGAATTCTCTGCTACAGAAGGCAGTGGAGGCCAATTCACTGGATGTTTTCAAGAGAGATTTAGCTCTTAGGGCTAAAGGAATCAAGAGATATGGGGAAAAATCAGGAACAGGGTACTGATTTTAGATGATCAGCCATGATCAGATTGAATGGCGGTGCTGGCTTGAAGAGCCGTATGGCCTACTCCAGTACCTATTTTGCTATGTTTCTATAATTAGAAGGTGGGAAGGGAAAAATTTAATAGGAACCTGAGGGTAACCTTTGTGGTGGTTACATGCAACGAGCTGCCAGAGGAAGTAGTTGAGGCAGATATGATTACAACCTTTAAATGGCATTTGGACAGGTATGTGGATAAGAAAGATTTAGAGGAATATGGGTCAAATGCAAGCAAATGGGCTTAGCTTAGACAAGGCATCTTAGACGGCATGAATGAGTTGGGCCGAACGGCTCAGCCTCACCAACTGGTGCAGCCTCACTAATGTTTTGTTCAGCTGCAATGTAACACCCCAACTTCCATACTCATAGATTTAGGGTGTAGGAAGGAACTGCTGATAAACACAAAATGCTGGAGTAACTCAGCGGGACAGGCAGCATCTCTGGAGAGAAGGAATGGGTGACATTTCGGGTCAAGACCCTTCTTCAGACTGAGAGTCAGGGAGAGGGAGACTAGAAGGTGTGAAAACAACAGATCAATGCAGACGATGGTAGGACATGTAGAATGGTTCATTGTTAGCTATGGGGAAGGTGACAAAGAGGCATACAATCAGTAACATTTAATCAGGTGGACAGTGAAAGTAATCAGAGAACTAAGGTAGACATAAATGCTGGAGAAACTCAGCGGGTGAGGCAGCATATATGGAGAGAAGGAATAGGTGACGTTTCGGCTCAAGACCCTTCTATAATACAATAATAATAATAATATGTTATTGTCATTGCACATGGGTGCAACGAGTATGCAGCTTCCATCCGATGTCATAACTTAAACAACTAACACAATTTACATCAAATTTAGATACCCTGAGAAACATGATTTATAAAAAGAACAGTAAAACATTCTAAAGTACAAATATGTCTGTGCTGGGTCAATGTGCGATGTGACCATCCAAGGGGGACAGTTCATGGGGGTGGGGAGCACTCAGCAGGGCCGGTTCAGAGCAGCTATAGCTGGGGATGAAGCTGTTCCTGAGTCTGGAGGTGTGGGCGTAGAAGGCCTAGTAACGTCTGCCGGAAGGTAGGAGCTCGAACAGTCTATTACAAGGGTGTGAGGAGTCTTTGTGGATGCTGACGGCCTTCCTGAGGCACCGTGTGTGGTAGATGCCCTCCAAGGCTGGTAGCTGTGTCCCAATAATCTTCTGTGCTCTGTGTACAACGCGCTGATGAGCTTTCCTCTCTGCAGCTGAGATACCACACAGAGATGCCATATGTTAGTATGCTCTCTGTGGTGCAGCAGTAGAGGTTGTCAGCAGCTGTTGGGGCACATCAGTCTTTTTCAATGTTCTCAGGAAGAACAGTCGTTGCTGTGCCTTCTTGACCAGCGCAGCGGTGTTGGTGGACCATGTGAGGTCCTCCGAAATGTGTGTGCCCAGAAACCTGAAGCTGGACACTCTCTCCACACTGTCCCCGTTGATAGCGATTGGGGCATATTCCCCATTATGTGTCCTCCTGAAGTCAATAATCAGACTGAAGAAGGGTCTTGACCCAAATATGTCTGACTATTCCTTCTCTCCATATATGCTGCCTCACCCACTGAGTTTCTCCAGTATTTTTGTCTACCTTCGATTGTCCCAGCATCTGCAGTTCTTTCTTAAACAGTCAGAGAACTAGGGTGGAGGAGGGACGGAGAGAGAGGGAAAGCAAGGATTACTTGAACTTAAGATAAATCAATATTCATACTCAATGCCCTTAAGTGCAGCATGCCAAAAGCCTTCTTCACCGCCCTGTCTACCTAAGATACCACTCAAGGAATTAAGTCCATGGCTCTTCACATTCCTTTCAGGGAAGAGTACCATCCAATTGCTCAGAAATGATTTGAATACCATCAGTACCAAAGTGCCTCCTCCCTGGAAGGGCTCTATCTGATACAGACCCAGATCACTGGGCTGATTCTGTGAACTTGGACTTTGGCCCAGCAGACTCGGTTGTGGATTTGAACCAGGCACTGCAGCAATTTGTTTTTTTTACTAACACACCTGCCTCAAGGTCAATTTAATTAAAAATAAACCTGCAAGTGCGAAAATCACGGCTGTGACTCTCCGTCTGCGTGCGGTTGTGAAGAGTTCACAATTCTCTGCCTGATTCCAACCTTCTACTTCGAGGGCATGGTCCAAAAAGGCTTTAAATCTTGCTGTACAATTCTTTCAGAACTGCATAACAAAGTAATTCTTTAACCAAGCCTATCTTCGATCTAAAGGTTCTGTTCAAAACTGCCGTGACTCACAATGTTACAGCAAAAATAAATCTACATAGAATTTATAGTGCTGGACTGGGTAATTAATATGCTAATGTTCTGCATGAACCCTTTCCTTTCATCCCACTCCCTTTAACCTGATTTTTCTTTACTAGAAACAAAGAACTGCTGGTTAACACACAAAAGGACACAAAGTCTGGAGTTTAGTTTAGTTTAGTTTTCTGTCACGTGCACCGAGGTGCAGTGAAAAGCTTTTGTAATGTGCTAACTAGTCAGCGGAAAGACAGTACATGGTTCACAGTGTACAGATACATATGGGTAACTCAGCAGGTCAGATAGCATCTCTGGAGAATGTAGATAGGTGAACATTTAGGTGAGACTCTCTGGAGAAGGGTGACATCTGAAATGTCACTTATCCACGTTCTCCAGAGATGCTGCCTGACCTGCTGCGCTACTCCAGCACTTTGCGTCCATTTACACCCCGACTGTGAAATGCTTCATATTGTAAACTGAGTTCCTAAAATACGTTACTGGTTTTCTACTGATTTTCATGTTATTTCCCCCAGTATTTGTTTCAGGACTAGTAACATCATCAACACATCTTTTCAATCAAACCTATTCATAACCGATTCTGAAAGAAAAAAAAAACAGCCCAGTCAGGTTTCCCTAATAGTTCTGTATTGCTTTGTATTGCAATCGTTTCGGCCCCATCTACTCCCTTGGGCGAAACAGTCTGTCATAAAATTATTTCTCTGATCATCTTTACACTGCACAGAATCAAAATAGAAAGAGGTGTTGACAGCCTGACTGAGGTTGGAGACAAGATAATCCCACACACACATTTCAATGGCCTCCACATATTGCAGCACAGGCCTTGTATCATGATCTGAATGCAAACCCATGCCATAACAAACAGTGGAACACCCTTGGGATTATGCATGTACTCGGTGCACTAGTGCACCATAACATGGGTTTTCCTTCTTTGCTTGGGTCTTTATATCAGCAGGGAACCTGAGAGACAGCCACACTTAGTGTACGGGGCCAAGTCATATTGCCAGGATTACACATGCACTGTATTACATGATGTGGTACATGTAAACAAATGTAATCAAATAACGTTCTCACTACACACAGGCGCACTGTCTCTGAAATGGTCCCAAAAAAAATTTTCATTTGTTAAATCTAACTGCATTATCGGCATCACACACACTGTGAAATGCATAAATTAATATTCTCCATATGCTGAGATGGGGTTTTAGCCCAAGGGCCTTTTCACCATTATCAATCCAATCAACAACACATTAGGAAGTACCATTAAACTGTTATAAAATACAACATCGATTCAATAATGTCCTTCAAGCAGAGAATTTTGGAATCACTACTAGGTCGATCCAACACGTGACACCCGTATGCGATTGGTTCTGGGCAACTATACCGAGATTGCAAGATCCTGATGACCAGTACACAGAAATTAAAGCCTGCCATTTAGAGTGGCGTGCCGTTTAGTTTACTCCTTTGGTGACTTCTTTGGACATCAATGCATGGTAGATATAAACAAAATGCTGGAGTAACTCAGCGAGACAGGCAGCATCTCTGGAGAGAAGGAATGGGTGATGTTTCAGGTCGAGAACCTTTATTGGACAGTCCATCTGAATCACCTGACTACCCAGTTCCTAACCACCTTTCCCGCCAAAGTATTTGGTAAGATTTGCATTAATTGGACATCTTTCTGTACAGGGATTCCCAGCTGATCAGCGAATACGTTCTGACAGCCTGAACAAGAAGATAACGAGTTCAAGCCATACTCAGCTTATTGAAGCCATATTCTGGCAACTATGTTACCTTTAACATGGACATCAAAACTTAATCTCTAAACTAAACAGTGAGCCTGTTTGCCATCTTAGAAACATGCAGAAGATCCCTCGGCACCAGCTCAAAGGGAATATTAGCCTCCAACTAAAATGACTAGACAATAATATTTATTCTAGCAATTGCCGCACACCCTTAAGACCATGCTGGATGTGAACATACTGTTCCATTTCCAAATAAAGAACGGTGTTTTCAAAGATAGTTTACAGGTCACCAAGCATTTTAGGATATCCTATGTTCTTGATAGGTGGCAGATTAATACCATACTTGCCTTTGATATTTCACCACAAAACCTCTAACAAACAAATTTTGGAAGGACTAGGGAGGGTGCAGGCGAGGATTGGTAACAACATTAAGCTGTTCACAATTTATCTTAATGATTGAGGGATTTGTCAGCTATTCCTGTAACCTACCCTATAGTCAAGGCTTCTGGATACATGCAGAAGTGGACATTTATATTCAGAAAATCAAAACATTTGGTGGTAAAGACTTGAGACTCTTTGTGACTGTCTTAGCCAACAATTCTACAGTTAAGGGTCTGTCCCACTTTGACGACCTCATTCACGACCTCTGCCAAGTTTGCCCTTGACTCATACTCTCAGCACGGTCGTCACGAGGTCGTAGGAGGTCGTAGGTAGGTCATAGGTGGGTTGTGACCGGGTGGGTTTTCCCCGGGTGCTCCAGTTTCCTCCCATACTCAAAAGACGTACAGGCTTGAGGCTTAATTGGATTCGTATCCTCATGTGCCTAGGATAGTGTTAAGGGCATGTTCCACTTGCATGCGATTGCATGCGTTTGGCACAATCAAACGGAAGCAGAGTTCACGCGAAGTTCGCGCTATGTACATGCTAAGTTTGTTTGGGTGTCGCACGGCGTCGGGCGGTGACGTCATCACGCAATGCCACGCTGGGCAGTGATGTCATCGCTCAACGCCACGTGCTGCGTACGCCGTCAAGACGCTGCGTACGCCGTCAAGACGCTGCGTACGACTGCAATACCCCCTTTGGCGTGTGAAGATTTCAGACACTGTCAGATTTTCGATGTCGGGACCAGCCCCGCACAACTCCACATTTCAAAGTGGTACCGGCCCCGCGAGGCCCGTACGCCTCAAGCGACCACGAGGTTGCGTAATTAGCGAACCAACAGGCTGTAAGTGGGACAGGCCCTTAAGTGTGCGGGGATCGCTGGTTGGTGCGGACCAAAGGGTCTGTCACTGCGCTGTATCTCTAAACTAAAGTAAATTATACTAAGGAGGGCACTGACTCATCTTTGGGCTTGGATGATAGGTTGCGAATGATATTATCCTAATTCCCAATGAGTAAATGATCTTGTTTTGAGACAGACATTGGGACAAAATTTCGAATGGAAGGAGATATCCCAACACTTTTCATTAACATGTCCCTATCAATAAGTGGATACATTCCTTGTGGTTCCCCCATATGACCACACAGATCCTAAACCACATCCTTTATGTCGGTGATTATTCTCTCATCCGTAGCCAAGCAACCATCACTACCCCTCCAACCACCCACAGCTCCATTGTTTCAGGATTAACAAAATAAGTGATAAAAATAAAAAAAGAATAAAGACACGCAATGTTCTTAATTTTTCTTCTGGAACTCCCACCTGTCCAGGAGATGAATAGACAAATGACAACAGGTGCAGAAATAGGATATTCGGCCCTTCGAGCCAGCACCGCCATTCAACGTGACCATGGCAGATCATCCTCAATCAGTACCCCGTTCCTGCATTCTCCCCATATCCCCTATCTTTAAGCCCTATCTAGCTCTCTCTTGAAAGTATCCAGAGAACCAGCCACCACCGCCCGCTGAGGCAGAGAATTCCACAGACTCACAACTCTCTGTGTGAAAAAGTGTTTCCTCATCTCCGTTGTCAATGGCCTACCCCTTATTCTTAAACTGTGGCCCCTGTTTCTGAACTCCCCCAACATCAGGAACACGTTTCCTGCCTCTAGCATGTCCAAACCCTTAATAATCTTATATGTTTAATAATCTTTAATTCCTGGCACTACAAGGAGAAACTCTGAGATTTTGCAATCTTAATTAGAGTGGAAGCACAAGTGCCTGGAGCAGAAAATTGAGAAAGTCATGAGTGTGTATTTGAAGGAGATGAGGAATTATTGGATAAATGAGGTATCAGAACAACCAAGTTGCCATACACTTTAACTCCCCCTTCCATTCCCACACTGCCCTTTCTGTCCCTGGGCTTCCTCCATTGTCAAAGTGAGGCCCAGCGCAAATTGGAGGAGCAAAACCTCATATTTTGCTTGGGCAGCTTACTCCCCAGCGGTTTGAATACTGACTTCTCTAACTTCAAGTAACCCTTGCTTTCCTCCCTCTCACCAGCCTCCCCCCCTTTCCCACTTCTCCGACCAGTCTGACTGTAGTCATTTACATTTTATCTCTGTTTGCTTGTTCTTACCTTCTCCTAGCTAACAACGATCTATTCTCCATTTTCCTTGATCTCCACCCCGTTGGTCTCATTTTCACACCTTACATTTCCTTATCTCCTTCCTCTCCCCTGACTCAGTCTGAATAAGGGACTCGACCCAAAATGTCACCCATTCCTTCTATCCAGAGATGTTGAGTTACTCCAGCATTTTGTGTCTATCAGAAACAGCCTCTTGTCATGGGGTGCATGAAGAAAGTCACACTGACCGTGCACTGGGGATCCTGGGCATTGAACTGACCATTTCATCCTTGGCAGTGTTCAAACAAACCACTAGGAATGACAGTGACCTCCAGTAATGTCAAAGTTCTGGCTGCGTTCTCCCAGTTTATCATCAGGTAATTGATGGCAGCAAGGAGAATGACATTGGTTTGTACTCTGTGGCGAGCTGGAACTGATTAATGAGCGATGAATACTTTATTCATTAGCAGTCCCTGGTACCCTAGCAGTTCTAACACAAGGTTACTCGAGATGACTGTTCAATCTACAAAGCATTCAGCTGCACCACCTTTTTTTTCAAAAATATCCTTTCATTTACATCGTGCAGTCATTGAACAGCACAAAGCATTGTGCTAATTTCTGACCCCAAGCCTCTGCGGTGGCATTAGTACTTAGAATCAGATAGTTTATGGCACAGAATTGTAAGCTGTTTAGTAAATAAAATTAATAAGTCACCTTTTTCTCTTCACTCTGTGTACACTAAATCACTGTACATTTTAGTTTAGTTTAGAGGGTTATACAGTGCGGAAACAGGCCCTTCGGCCCACCGACCAGCGATCCCCGCAAATTAACACAATCTTAATCACACTGGGGACAATTTACACTTATACCAAGCCAATTAACAGACAAACCTGTACATCTCTGGAATGTGGGAGGAAACCAAAGATATCGGGGAAAACCCATGCAGGCCATGGGGAACATGTACTAACTCCGTACAGACAGCACCCGGAGTCAGGATCGAACCCGGGTCTACTGGTGCTATAAGGCAGCATCTGTACCGCCCAACATCTCTCATCTACTTCTTTCAATTTAGGTTACAACTGAGATTTGAATGGATTGGTCGGGGCGGGGGGAAGGAAGGAGAGATTCAATGCAGATTGTAAACAGCTGTGCAGATGCAACAAAAGGTGAAAAAAATACAACACACATAGGAGGAGGCCATCAGCCCCTTCCATCCTATCCCATCATTTAATATTATCATGGCTAATCTATGCTCTCCTCAACTTCTCTTCTGTGCCATTTGTCTGTATTCCTTTATTCCTCGAACAATCAAATATTTATCCGCCTTAAGTTTAAATACTTCTAACAATCCAGCTTCCACCACCCACATGCAGCAGAGAATTCCAGAGGTGCATCACCTTTTGCGAGAAGAAATCTTGACCTGTCAGGTTTAAGTGACTGGCCCCTTATCTTATAATTAAGTCCCCTTGTCCAAAACTCTCCTTCTGGTGAAACCATCCCAAAATTTAACTTGTCAAGCCCCCTTATGATTGTGTATGCTTGAATAGGTACTTCTGGAAACAGACTGGAGGTAGAAGTTGTATAGTAAAATGGCATTGTCCAAGTCGCAGAGTTCAGCGAAGGATCCAAAATTATCTCAGTGATGCAGAGATGGTTGGCTGGAGCAAACCCATGATGAGACAAATTTTGCTGGCTACAGTGAGATGGCTCAGCATGGTATGACCTTCAGACTAAGAACAGAAGGCAAGCAGAATGCTGCATTGCTCATGGGCTGCCTAAGGTTGAGTAGGCTGGGACTTTATTCCTTGGAGCACAAGATGAGGGGTGATCTTAGAGAGGTGTACAAAATCATGAGAGTAATAGATCGAGTAGATGCATTGAGTTTCTTGCCCAGAGTAGGGGAATCGAGAACCAGAGGACATAGGTTTAAGGTGAGGGGGGAAAGATTTAATAGGAACCTGAGGGGTAACTTTTTCATACAAAGGGTGGTGGATGTATGGAACGAGCTATCAGAGAAGGTAGTTGAGGCAGGTTCTATCGCAACGTTTAAGGAACATTTAGACAGGTACATGGATAGGACAGGTTTAGCTAGATATGGGCCAAACACAGGCCAGTGGGGCTATTGCAGATGGGACATGTTAGCCGTTATGGGCAAGTTGGGCCAAAGGGCCTGTTTCCACACTGTAAGATTCTATAAAATTATCACAGTTTAGGACCCTGTTCTTCATGCTTCCCACTTTTCATATCATTCCCAATTCTTCTTTTTGTTTAAATTGCCAGTAGTGACTTTGTAATTGCAGATTTTAAATTATTGCAACTCACTTTGGTATGAAGCCGATTGGTTAACGAGGCACTAGTTGTTGCAATCTTTTGCTGCACTCTGGAAATTTTGAGTTCTTTACCTAACCACTCATTTATTTTGAGGCAATTAAATACAGAATGGAATATAGGCAAGGCCTTGTTTTAATAATTTGAGACAACCTAAAGTAATGAAAACCAAAGCTTTTTATAATCACTAAAGCACTTCTGAAGAAGACGGCATGAATGGCATAAATATGGTAGACAATCAGAATTTTTGTCCCCAGGGTGGAAATGTCTAAGAGAAGAGGGCGTAGCTATAAGGCGAGAGGGGGAAAGTTTAATGGAGGTGTGCGGGGTACATTCATTTAGACAGAGTGTTGGAGTTATTGGTGGAATGTATTGCCGGGGTGGTGGGCAAGGTAAATAAGATAGTGCCGTTTAAGAGGCTTTTAGATGGGCACATGGAAGTGCAGAGAAGAGAGGGATATGGATCATGTACGGGTAGATGAGATCAATTTGACTTGGCATCATATTCGGCACGAACATTCCTGAGCTGCACTGTTCTATGGCAGCCAACTTGCACAGACACAGCAACGTGATGACTAATAAATATGCTGTTTGAGATGCTGGTTGAGGTATAAATGTTCATCACAACACTGGTGAGAATTCCCAGGCCCTTTTTTTGGAATGGTGTAATGGGATCTTTATCATCTGTTCCAAGAATGGGCTCAGGATTTAGCATGTCATCCAGAAGAGAGCATGGCTGACTGTGCAGTAGTTTAAGTTATTTTTATTTTAGTTTAGTTGAGCTCAGAGATACAGCGCAGAAACGGGCCTTTTGGCCCACCGAGTCCGCACTGGCCAGCGATCCCCACACGTTAACACTATCCTACACACAACATTTATTTATACCAAGCCAATTACCGTACAAAGCTGTTTGTCTTTGGAGTGTTGAAGGAAACCGAAGATCTCAGAGAAAACCCACGTGGTCACGGGGAGAACATACAAACTCCGTACAGACAGCACCCGTAGTCACCCGGAGGCAGTTTCATCTTACATTCTGGTCCAGAGCTCGATTAAGTCTTGACTTAACAACTCTCTGAATGCAGAGACAGTTTTAAATCATGCCCACTTCCTGAAACACACCGAGGCTGTATTGTAAAACATTATTGCACCAGTTGCATTGGCATTAAAGCTAATGCTGCAGCTCTTGCTTGAGAATTGTGATTTATGGAGCAGGTGAACAAATCACCGCTCCAAGGTTATGGAAAACTGCAGGAGAGCAATTTATGAAACAGGTTATTTCAAGGTGTTGTGGATTTTATATGTCTGAAAATAGTTAAAGGAGCAGATTGGAAATGGTGGAAATATTACTCAAAAAAGCTCCAAATCAACTGGCAACTAATTAAATAAATAAATAATCCACAACAAAACAAAGCATGATGTGAATCCCCAGTGGTCATTAAAGTGGAGAGCATGAAAAGATTTACATAGATGTTGCTATCATTGGAAATCCCGTGAGAGAGCATCAAAGTCAGAGTCGTACAGCAAGGAAACAGGCCTTTCAGCCCAACCTGCCCATGCCGACCAAGATGACCCATCTACACCAGTCCCACCTGCCCGCATTTGGCCCACCTTCCTTATTCATCTACCTGTCCAAATGACGTTTAAATCTTGTTATATTACATGCCTCAACTACCTCTTCGGTCAGCTCATTCCATATACCCACCACCCTGCATGGTAAAAGTTGCCCCTCTGGTTCCTATTAAATCTTTCCCCTCTCTCCTTTGTCCTTGATTTTCCTACTCTATGTAAAAGACTCTATGCATTCACCCTATCTATTCCTCTCATGATCTTATACACTTCTTTAAGATCACCCCTCAGCCTCCCGTGCTCCAAGGAACAAAGTGCTAACCTGCTCAACCTCTCCCTGTCTTAGCTCAAGTCCTAGCAACAGCTTCGTAAATCTCCCCTGCACTCCTTCCAACTTAATGAGATTCTTCTTGTAGCAGAATAAACAAAACTGAACACAACACTCACCAACATCTTGTACAACTGGATATAGCATCCCCTTCTTTACTCAGTACTCTGATTGTTGAAAGCCGATGTGCCAAAAGCCTTCTTGACTTACAAAATTCTTAAGGGGTTGGACAGGCTAGATGCAGGAAGATTGTTCCCGATGTTGGGGAAGTCCAGGACAAGGGGTCACAGTTTAAGGATAAGGGGGAAGTCTTTTAGGACCGAGATGAGAACATAATTTTTCACACAGAGAGTGGTGAATCTGTGGAATTCTCTGCCACAGATGGTAGTTGAGGCCAGTTCGTTGGCTATATTTAAGAGGGAGTTAGATGTGGCCCTTGTGGCTAAAGAGATCAGGGGGTATGGAGAGAAGGCAGGTACAGGATACTGAGTTGGATGATCAGCCATGATCACATTGAATGGTGGTGCAGGCTCGAAGGGCCGAATGGCCTACTCCTGCACCTATTTTCTATGTTTCTATGTTTCTATGACCCTACCTACCTGTGACCCCACTTTCAATGAACTATGTACCTGCACTCCTCGATCCCTCTGCTGTAAAACACTCCCCAGAACTCTGCCATTCACTGTGAAGGTCCAGCCTGGGTTTGACTTCCCAACATGATGCACTTATCTGCATTAAACTCCATTAACCTTTCCTAAGCCTACTTGCCCAACTGACCAAGATACTGCTGTACTTTACTGCATAATGTACTGAGAACCATCTTTACTATCTACAATGCCACCCACTTTAATGTAATTTGCAAACTTACTAAAGTTTGTCCCACTTTCACGACCTAATTCACGACCTCTGCCGAGTTTGCCCTTGACTCATACTCGCAGCATGGTCGTCACGAGGCCATAGGAGGTCGTAGGTAGGTCGTGATGCTAGTCGTAGGTACTCGTGGCATCAAGTAGGTCAGGGCATTTATCTTGCCTGATGAAAGATGTCCACGAGTAACAAAGGTTGTGAATTAGGTCGTGAAAGTGGGACAGGCCCTTAATTATGCCTTCAACATTCTCATCCAAACTGTTGATGTATACCACAAACAGCAATGGGCCTAGCACCAATTCCTGAGGCACACCTCTTGTCAGAGGCTTCCAGTCCGAGAAACAACTACCCACAATCACCTTCTGCGACCTTCCATGAAGCCAATTCTCTATTCAGTTGGCTAGCATTCATTTATTTAGTTTAGAGATACAGCGCGGAAACAGGCTCTTTAGCCCACCGAGTCTGCACCGAAGAGCGATCCTCACATATTAACACCATCCTGCACACACTGGGGACAACTTACACGTGCACCAAGCCAATTAACCTACATGCCTGTATGTCTTTGGAGCATGGGAGGAAACCGAAGATCTCGGAGAAAACCCACGCGGTCAAGGAGAGAACGTACAAACTCCGTACCGACAGCGCCCGTATTCGGGATCGAACCCGGGTCTCTGGCGCTGCAAGCGATGTAAGGCAACAACTGTACCGCTGCATCTATATAGACAATGTCGATATTTTACCCTCAATTACTATTTTGGTTACTTCAAAAAATTCATTCAGATTTATGCGACACTATCACTCGTCCATTCAAATAATATGTATCTTTCCTCTCAGAATCCTCTGCAATAACTTGCCTACCAAAGATGTTAGGCTCACTGGTCTACAGTTCCTAGGCTTTTACTTGCAGCCCTTTTCAAATGAAGGCAGCGCATTAGTCACCCTCCTGTCTTCGGGCACCTCACCCATCCTAACGATGATTTATACAGTATATCTCAGTCTGGGAGCCTGTAATTTCTTCCCTGGCTTCCCACAGTGTAATCTGGTATATCTGATCAGGCCCTGGTAGCTCATCTACCTTCATACCCCGTGGGATGTTCAGCATCTCCTCGATCGTGATACGGACTGTCTCCAAGACATCTTCATTAACTGTCCCAGGTTCCCCAGTCTTCATGCCTTTCTCCACCATAAAAACAGAGGAGAAATACTCACTGAAGACCTTACCCATCTCCTGCAGCTCCACGTAGAGATGACCGCTTTAGTTTCTGAGGCTCTGTCTAGTTGCCCTCTTTTCCTTAATGTCCTTTAGATTTTCATTGATATTGATGATTAAGTGTAATTCATGTGTACATTTAGCTGAATTGGATTTATCCAGCTTTTTGCAAGCAGATCATATGTTAGTAATCTTCCACATTGTCAGTGCTGAAAATGTGTGTGAACAGCTTGGCTGTAAGTGCCTACCAATGTCCTCAGTATTAGTGCACATGATCTATTGCTTGTGATTAATATCAAAGTACATCATCTGGAGTTGACTTGGCGCTGCTTCCAAGCCGTGGTTATCAAGGAGAAATATAAATTCATCAGCTGAGGGAGGATGCAGATGGTCATCAGAGGGAGATGTTTTCCCCACTGTGCCGCCTGGTACCCCCGAAACTTCAGAGGACCTACGGTCAATACAGAAGACTATCGGGTTGGTCTCTCCTGACTGCTCACAGCTGTACTGCCACTCAGTTATAGAGTCATACGGCGTGGAAACAGGCCCATCGGTCCAACTTGCCCGCAAAGAACACCATGTCCCATCTAGACTAGTCCTACCTGCCTGCATTTGGCCCATATCCCTCTAAACCCGTCCTACCCATGTTAGAAGATCAACAGTTGGTGGTCTGCCACAGCCGCAGCACAACTGAGAGAAGGTGATGGAGGAGTCTGGTACTTTGGATGAAGATTGTGTTTTTGTAAGTGACATAACGGTCACAAATGTTTGTTAGAAGAGGACTGCAAGGATATTTTGACTGGTAATTTTTTGGAGAGTCAAGTGTCATGCATTGATGCCAGATGATCTGTCAAATTTTTATCCTGGTTTGACATTTTGTACTTTAGCAATTAGTTAAGAGGCTATGTTACTGTGAATTTGGGGCCAGGTACAGGGCAGATCAAATGAGGATGATATATTCACTTAGCTGAAGCATTTTGCCGTATCCAATGGATATTTATCACAGCAATATTACAGTTTCATAGACAGCACTGTTGACATTAGCTTCTCATTCCAGAATGATTCAATTCACTGAATTTAAATTCCCTGGCCATCATCGTGGGACTTGAATACCAGACCTTTCATTCAAACCTCAGGATGACTATGTAGAGGCACTGAACTGCTGGTTTACAAAAAAAAAACGCAAAGTGCTAGAGTAACTCAGCAGATCATGCGGCATCTCTGGACGATGTTTCTGTTCTAGCTGCCGAATCATCTACTGGTACTCCAAGCCTCGCTTCCCTACTCTTTGGAGCTGGAAGTTTTAATTTAGTTTAGTTTAGTTTACAGAAACAGCGTAGAAACAGGCCCATCGGCTCACCTAGTCCACGTCGACCAGCAATCCCCTCAAACGAACGCAATCCTACACACAAATACACACTACGGACAATTTACAATTATACCAAGCCAATTAACCTCCAAACCTGCATGTCCTTGGAGTGTGAGAGGAAACCGGAGCACCCGGTGAAAACCTACGCAGGTCACGGGGAGAACGTATAAACTCCGTGCAGACAGCATTCATAGTCAGGATCGAACCTGGCTCTCTTGTGCTGTAAGGCAGCAACACTGTTGCACCGTGCTTCCCAACATATCTACCAGCTTCATTGATTTCTTCCATTTATTACCGTGCTTTATTGAGTCATTTTGGGACTGAGTGCCTGCTCCAGGCTTCACCTTCACACTGGCAGCTGAAAATGAGCACATCATCATTTACAGTGTTTTTTGGTGACACATTTCAGAACATTGCACCACACTGTCACTTGGTGCAATTGATGTTAAAATTGGCTTGCACCTCTGCAAAGCAATTTGACAAAATACCAGGTAACAAACTTAATAGAAACATTGAAACTGGTAAATCATATGGACACATTACTGAAGCTAATGATTTATTTCAGGTTTGTTTAATAACAGCATTCAAATTCTCCATTTGCTTTGGTGAGATTGCATCTCGTGCCTTTGAGTAGAGCCATAGTTATACAGTCATACAGCACGGAAATAAACCTTTCGGCCCAACTCATCCATGTCAACCAAGATGTCCCATCTAACTTAGTTCCATTGCCCATGTTTGTGCCATGTTCCTCTAAACCTTTCCTTTCCGTGTCCCTGTTCTAGAGTATTTTAAATGTTGTTATTGTACCCGCCTCAACTACGTCATCTTGTCCAGAAATCCGGATCACTGGTTCTAGAACCTAACCACAGTGCCTCCATGTCAAGTCAAGTCAAGTCAAGTCAAGTTTATTCGTCACATATGCATACGAAATGTGCAGTGCCCATACTTCCTATTTGGGTTAGAAGGAAATGGGATTTAATTGTAAATAGTGCAGTTAAATTTGTAGCGTTGCTGAACCTGAAGTCAATATCGTTCAGTGGGAGCGGGTAAGTGAGTTGACAGTATTTTAGGGGTAAGACTCCCAGAACGCTGACACGTTTGTTTTAGTTTAGTTTAGAGATACAGTGAAGAAACAGGCCCTTCAGCCCACTGAGTGTGCACCGACCAGCAATCCCTGCACATTAACGCTATCCTACACACTCCAGGGATAATTTGCACATACCAAGCCAATTAACCTACAAATTTGTACGTCTTTGGAATGTGGGAGGAAACCGAAGATCTCGGAGAAAACCCACGCGTTCGCGGGCAGAATGTACGAACTCCGTACAGACAGCACCCGTAGTCGGGATCAAACCCAGGTCTCCGGTGCTGCAAGCGTAGTAAGGCAGCAACTTCACCACTACGCCACCGTGCCACATCTTATCTTGAGATCTGTAGCAACACAGGTTCATGGTGCCATCAACCCATTTGAGTGGCATTCTGCATATGATTAAGAGTTGGATGGGATGGGTGACCATTGACTTACTTTATAGTGTTTTGTCAGATGGACAATCTCCAAGAATGGAGACCTCTTTGTTTGGATGTTGCATCGATGCAACCAGTGGAACTGCACTGACAGGTTGAGACATACAAAAACTGTGAAAGTAGATAAACAAATAAATTAAATTAAGTAAATTAGAGACATGTAAAAGTTAAGTCGTTGGGAAAATAACATTCCACTTTTGGTTTCTAATCCAAATTCCTAGAATCCCTATTGAAATCAATAACATCTCCAACCCAGCATTCAATTACACATGATGTAGGATCCAAGATGCAGCTCTCCAATTTGATGCCAAATCCAAACAAGACTGAGCTCCATTGTTGGAATCCATGAGGAGTTTGGCACCAGAGAGGAGCGACAGACCAGTATCATCTGTCTAACCATGTCCCAGGCTTTGGTGTTCAAAGGCACATGTGCAGAAATCTGAGTCTCGCCGAGGAATCAATGAGTAAATATTGCCATTTCCTGTCTGAGCAATCGACTCCAGCTGACAAGAATTGCCCCATCACAATGCACGATTAGAACAATGTTCTTCCCCAATGTTCTTCCTCAATGTGTAGATACTATATTTAATATAGATATAGATATTATATATTTTGGAACAAAAGAAAAAAACATCGAGGAAGAACATTGGGTTGTTCCTACTTCTGTCTAATGGAAAATATTGCATGTCCCACCAAGTATCGAGTAACAACCTGAAATGTGCCAGGGTACAACACAATAAATAACAATCCACTTTCATTTTCAGTTAACAAGGCTCAGTTGATGCCTGCAGCAGACACGCTCAACGAATGACTAAATAAAACAGATGGCAATAAAAGGCACAAATAAATTAAGTTGATAGACAACAAATGAAACGTGGAATATTTTTGCAGAGCTGTGATGAAGAACTCAATTAAATAAAGCCAGAACAAGTCGAGTATTAGTAATGGTACCATATGGTTCACCTCTGTCCTTGGCGGAAGGAAAATCTGCTGTTCAAACCAAGTCTGTCTTATATGTTGCCAAATGCACAAAAGGAGATGGAACCTCAAAATCCAGCACACCAATCCTTGGAGTCATAGAATCATAGTCATACAGAATCATAGGGTCATACAGGAAATAGGCCATCAACTCAATCTGCCCATGCTGACCAGAATGCTGTATCTACACTCATTGCATTGGCCTGTGTTTGGCCCATATCCATCTAAACCTTTCCTATTCATGTACCTATTCAAATGTCTTTCAAATGTTGTTACATTACCCGCCTCAACTACCTCCACTGGCAGCTCATTCCACATACCTACCACCATCTGTGGAAAAAGTTACCCGTCAGGTTCCTTTTAAATCTGTCCCCGCTCACCTTAAACAATAGACAATAGACAACAGGTGCAGGAGTAGGCCATTTGGCCCTTCGAGCCAGCACCGCCATTCAATGTGATCATGGCTGATCATCCCCAATCAGTACCCCGTTCCTGCCTTCTCCCCATATCCCCTGACTCCGCTATTTTTAAGAGCCCTATCTCTTGAAAGCATCCAGAGAACCTGCCTCCACCGCCCTCTGAGGCAGAGAATTCCACAGACTCAACACTGTCTGTGAGAAAAAGTGTTTTCTCGTCTCAGTTCTAAATGGCTTACTCCTTATTCTTAAACAGTGGCCCCTGGTTCTGGACTCCCCCAACATCGGGAACATGTTTCCTGCCTCTAGCATGTCCAAATCCTTAACAATCTTATATGTTTCGATAAGATCCCCTCTCATCCTTCTAAACTCCAGAGTGTACAAGCCCAGCTGCTCCATTCTCTCAGCATATGACAGTCCCGCCATCCCAGGAATTAACCTTGTAAATCTACGCTGCACTCCCTCAATAGCAAGGATATCCTTCCTCAAATTAGGGGACAAAAACTGCACACAATACTCCAGGTGTGGTCTCACTAGGGCCCAGGTACAACTGTAGAAAGACGTCTTTGCTCCTATACTCATCTCCTCTTGTTATGAAAGCCAATGTGCCATTAGCTTTCTTCACTGCCTACTGTACCTGCATGCTTTCTTTCAGTAACTGATGAACAAGGACACCCAGATCTCGTGGTACTTCCCCTTTTCCTAACTTGACACCATTCAGATGATATTCTGCCTTCCTGTTCTTGCCACCAAAGTGGATAACCTCACATTTATCCACGTTAAACTGCATCTGCCATGCATCTGCCCACTCACCCAACCTGTCCAAGTCAGCCCGCATCCTCATAGCAACCTCCTCACAGTTCACACTGCCACCCAGCTTTGTGTCATCTGCAAATTTGCTGGTTACTCTTAATCCCTTCATCTAATTCATTAATGTAAATTGTAAATAGCTGCAATCCCAGCACCGAGCCTTGCAGTACCCCACTAGTCACTGCGTGCCATTCTGAAAGGGGCCCGTTAATTCCTACTCTTTGTTTCCTGTCTGCCAACCAATGTTCTATCCATGTCAGTACCCTACCCCCAATACCATGTGCTCTAATTTTGCCCACTAATGTCCTATGTGGGACCTTATCAAAGGCTTTCTGAAAGTCCAGGTAGACTGCATCCACTGGCTCTCCCTTGTACATTTTCCTAGTTACTTCCTCAAATACCTATGTCCTCTGGTTCTTGACTCTCCTACTCTGGGTAAAATACTGTACATTCAACCATCCATTCCCTTCACGACCTTATACACCTATATTCGATCACCTCTCAGCCTCCTGTACTCCAAGGAATAAAGTCCTAGACGGCCCAACCTCTCCCTGTAGCTCAGGCCCTCAAGTCATGGCATCATTATCATAAATCTTCTTTGCGCTCTTGCGTGAGCACAATATTCCAAATGCAGCCTCACCAACTCTACCGGAGTGAGACTGATAGTGAGCAGACCCTCTGATCGCTAGTGCTGGGCTAGCAGCAAGTAAGGCCTCGGGCCACAGGAGTTGGGCAAATGATGAGCAGGGCCTTTGGCCTCATGAATTCTTGTGGAGTGAAAATAATGGCTCCACTCTGTCCCATTTCCAGGTGCAATCTCTACAGTGGTAAAATAATTAAAGATTATTGGGCGGCAGAGTGGCGCAGTGGTAGAGTAGCTGTCTTACAGCGCCAGAGATCCTGACTACAGAGTCAGAAACTCCTGCATGGAGTTTGTATGTTCTTCCTATGACCGTATGGGTTTCCTCCGGGTGCTCCGGCTTCCTCCCACATTCCAAAGACGTGCAAGTTTGTATGTTAATTGGCTTCTGTAAGTTGTCCCTGTATGATAGAACCAGTGTGCGGGTGATTGCTGGTCAGTGTGCACTCGGTGGGCCAAAGGGCCTGTTCCACACTGTATCTCTAAACTAATTGTAGGACATGGGTATTATTGTCAAAAATGCACAGTTTACATTTTTTTTAATTTTTGCATACATTTTTTTAGAGCATTACCTGGCCTCCGTTTACTTATATCTGGGAAATTAGCAACATTTGGAGAGCTAAGACCTCCCTAACGCTCCCCCCTGCCCCTCGCCAACCCAATCTGGTCAAATAACAATTTGATAGTCATACCCACAGAATCAAACAATCAGCTCATATCAATGGTAGATCCAAAATGCTTCAGTAACTCAGCAGGACAGGCAGCATCGCTGGAGAGAAAGAATGAATGGGTGACATTTCGGGTTGAGACCCTTTTTCAGATTGATATCTCTGCTTTCCATTAGATATGGCAGCTTTCCATTAACGTAGGAAGTGTAGAGTTAAAGGAACTAATGCTGGACCTCCTGATGTCTCACGGACCTCCTGATGTCACATGACAAACACCCGCAGCAAATAATCAGAACTCCTCCATGTAGGCCAGCACTTGAATACAAAAGGACAGATAAGGTTTCAAATCCACTGTGGTTGGGGGGCAACTATAAAGATAATCTTCAGGTCACCAGGGCATACCATTGCTAACTGGGTTGGTTGATTTTATTACTTGTCATTCAAAACCTCAGAGAGGCTCGAACAAAATTCTGTTTCTACAAGACATACAAACAGAGCAATTCATTTAAAAAAAACACACAAACAATTCAATTCACACAAACATCCATCAGAGTGACTCTCCTCCTCACTGTGATGGAAGGCAAAGTTCTTCTCCCTCCCCCGCACCACTTCTCTCCCGATGTCGAAGCCCCAGACGGCGGTGTTAAGTCCCACGGCCAGCAGACTGCAGGAGTACGTGCTGAGGGACGCACTGAAGCTCGGTGCAGCCAACGCCAAGGCTCGGTGGGGGAGGGCCACAGTCTAACGCCCTTCCGCTGCTGGACATGGGGGGTACGGTATGGTGGAGACGCCCCTCAATATAAGGGAAGGTATCCCACGCCACTGTGGCACGAGTGGGGGAACTGATTTGTGGAAATTCGGGGGAAAGAAATGTCTAAACTGTATTGATCTATTGTACAGCCTCCGAAAATGTCGGATGGATTTTCCGCAAGGTTAATGTATTGTATATATTTATCATTCGAATAAAGTATATTTTGAAATTAAAAAAAAATTGAGGTCGCGCCGGGCGATGTACGGCCCCGCTCTAGGCCCAAAAGTCACAAAGTTGGAGCCCTGGCGGGTGCTGGAATGTCCCGCGGCCATTAAAGCCGCGCCAGGCGATGTACGGCCCCGCTCTGGGTCGTTCCAACCCCTTGACATAGGCTGGCGAAATTGTGTTGCGGGAGCTCCGGAGAGCGGTCTCCCACCCGGATCCACGAGCTCCCGATATCCCGACAGTCCACGGACCATAAGCTGGAGCTGGAGCTCCGGAGTCGGGCCGCAGCTGGAGCTGGAGCTCCGGAGTCGGGCCGCAGTTGGAGCTGGAGCTCCGGAGTCGGGCCGCAGCGGCGATCCACCACCGCTCCCACGCTCCGAGGTCGGCCAGCCCCACGATGGTAAGTCCGCAGCTCCGCAGGCTCCATGACTGCACCCCCAGGCCGTCCCGGTCGGAGGCCTCTCCACGGTACTAGGCCCCAACGACAACGGAGACCCGACAGGGAAAAAGTCGGGTCTCCCGTGCAGGGAAGAGATTTTAAAGGTTTCCCCCTCCCCCCCCCCCCCGCACCCCCCACATATACACATTTATAAACAGTACAAAAAAAAACACGAACAACTACATTTAACTAGACAAAAAATAAAAAAAGACAGACAGGCTGTAGGAGCCGCTGCGACGTGAGTCGCGCCGCCACCTGGTCCAGATTTGATGCAAGAGGAGAGGATGCCTCTGAAAGTGGCACATGAAGAAACATCTTGTCTTTGCCAATATTCCTGTTGCAAATACATTTGTCGACACTAGCAGTGCTAAGAGTGACCATTGTATAAACCTTGTTGATATTCAATCCTATCTTCATATTGAAGACATCCTCCATACCATAGCTTGTAGTGTGCTAAATGGAAAAGTCAAACTAAATCTTTAAAAGAGGATCCCTGCATCTCAATACCAATCTAGTAAATCTACTGAACTACTTCCAATACCTTAACCTCCTTCCATAAAAAGGGAGGCCAATATGTACACGGTATTCCAGATGTGGTCTCACCAAACCCTATATAACTGAAACATAACCTTGTGTAGGAAAGAACTGCAGATGCTGGTTTAAATCGAAAGTAGACACAAACTGCTAGAGTAAAACATAACCTCTCTACCTCTGGATTAAATTCCTCTAGCAATATGCAATAATGTTATGTTAGCATTCCTAAATATCTTCAGGATTGTGCTCTTGGTCATAATCATCCCTTCACATTGCAGACCTCTGCAAACTCCCCACATGCAAAGCAAAGTGTTTCCACTGTAACTCAATGTACATGACCATAGCAGATCAAATGTGCTTTATAATTATTTTTTTTGTCAAAATGGAACATTTCACATTTTACAATTTGTGAGATCTTCACACACTCATTTAAACTGCATCGGAGCTTCTTTACGTCCTCATTGATCCATTTTCTTATGTTTCCAGCTCTGGTGAAGTCATTTTTCCTCAAATTTCAATTGCTCTCTCTCTACAAATGACCTTCTGAGCTTTTCCAGTGTGTTTTGTTTTTATATCAGATGTTCAACATCTTCCATGTTATGGATTATCATTTCATGTATTTTATAATTCTCTTGACTCGTGGATGGTGGATAGACTTTTAAGGTGTCTGGAGATGATTTACTTGCATTAATCAATATTTAAGTGCAATTAAGCCCAGTTAATTTTCCGTTCAGTAATGATCTCCAGAATATTGATGCTGGTAGTTCCGGTGATTGAAATGTCTTTGAATGTCAATGGTTGATGGCAGCGTAGATTCACGAGGTTGATTCCGGGATGGCTGGACTGTCATATGTTGAAAGAAGGGAGCAACTGGGCCTGTACACACTGGAATTTAGAAGGATGAGAGAGGATCTTATTGAAACATATAAAATAATTAAGGGTTTGGACACGCTAGAGGCAGGAAACTTGTTCCCGATGTTGGGCGAGTCTACAACCAAGGGCCACAGTTTAACAATAATGGGTAGGCCATTTAGAATGGAGATGAGGAAAAACTTTTTCACTCAGAGAGTTGTGAATCTGTGGAATTATCTGCCTCAGCAGGCAGTGGAGGCCGATCTCTGGATACTGATTGTGAATGATCAGTCATGATCACAGTGAATGGTGGTGCTGGCTCAAAGGACTGAATGGCCTACTCCTATTGTCTATTGTCTATTCTCTCTTATGGGAGATAAAGGATCTCCTTGGGCATAGAAGGGGTAGACAGTCCAAACCTTTCTTCCAGCATGGATATATCAAATACTAGAGTGAGCTTCGAGGTGAAAGAGGCAAAGTTTAAAGGAATTGTGTAGGGCAAGATTTTCTTAACCACAATAGGTGGTGAGGTACCAGGGGCGCCGCACAATTGGCAGCCCCGCCAACAGTCTGTCTGTTTTTTCGTCTTTTTTTAATTTTTATTGTGTGTTAAAAGTTTGTGTAAATGTTCTCTGAATTATTTTATGTGGGGGAAGGGGGTGGGGGTCGGGGAAACATTTTTTCAGTTTCTAACCTTGGCGGAGATGCGACTATTTTCCGGATCGCATCTCCGGTCACTCTGCGTCCTACCACAGATGGAGCTGGAGGCCTCCTTGGACTGACTTGAGCCCCACCGCGGGGCGTGCACTTAACATCGGAGTCGATCCCTTGCCTGGGATCGCTCCAACTGCGGCCTGCGAACTTACCATCAAGAGCTCGCAGTCTTGATGGCAAGGCTAGTCGGGAGCTCCAACGACGCAGAGGTTCGACCCGCCCTGACCTGGGATCCGATCACCGGCGCGGGGGAGTTGACATCCCCCGATGCAGGAGCGCAGATCGCCCCCATTGCAGAGGGCCCGGCTATGTGAGTCAAGATCATCCCGTCAACGGAGGGCTCGAGGCCCCCGACCAGGGGAGAACAATGAAGGGAAGAGATTTGAACTTTTTTTCGCCTTCCATCACAGTGAGGAATGTGGAGGAGTCACTGTGGTGGATGTTTATATTAAAATGTGCTTTGTGTGTTCCGCTGCTTTTTATTTGTATGACTGACTGGGCAAATGAAATTCCTCATATGTTTCAAAACATACTTGGCTAATAAAGTATTATTGTGATCATGCTTTTGATTGTGATTGTGAGTGTCTGAAACATGCTGCCAGGGAGAATGGTGGTGGACGCAGATATAATAGTGGCATTTAAGTGAATTTTACATAGTGTTGAATCTGTGGAATTCTTTTCCACAGAAGGCTGTGGAGGCCAAGTCAGTGGATATTTTTAAGGCAGAGATAGATAGATTCTTGATAAGTACGGATGTCAGGAGTTATGGGGAGAAGGCAGAGGAATGGGTTCGGAGAGAGAGAGATAGATTAGCCATGATAGAATGGCGGAGTTGACTCGATGGGCTGAATGGCCTAGTTCTGCTCCTACCACTTATGACCTTATATGCAGGGATTGGAGGGATATCGATTAAATGTTGGCAGATAAAAGTTGGTCTTGGTATCTAGTTCGGTACAGACATTGTGGGCCGAAGGACCTGTTCTTGTGCTGTACTGTTCTTTCTATCTTGTAAATGGTAATTGCCTCTCACCGTGCATCGCAATTATTACTTGCCTCTTGCCAACCCTCTTTGTTTAATGGATCGTAGGCCTTAGTTTGTGAGAATAGAATGAAACATCAACGGCAGCAGGGAAGGATGGATAGATCGGGCTGGTTTGGCGGGATCAAGCAACAAACACAATGGGACATATATAGAGCCAAGTTATCCACCTGTTGAGCAGGTGGTGTGTTCCTCAAGACTCCTGACCTTCTGAAGGGACAAGATGACATATTACGAGATTTGCTACCTATTAGTAGATGAAACAAGTACGAAAGCACACAACAAAAGCTTTTCATTGTACCTTGGTACACGTGTCAATAACCGGAACTAAATATACAATGAAAATAACTCCTGTGAACCGACTACTTTTGTTCACATGATCCCTTTTGATTATTCAGCAGTAGGCTCAACACTGCTGTGTCAGAAGTCTGTGGATATAAGCCTCATACCAGCATTGGAACACGTTACCTAAGATGACATTTCAATATCATTGCTGGTGTCCTGGATGGAATATCTAATTGCTCTGACAGCTATAAAACTGAAAGTTCAGTCAAGGATTCAAAGGCATTTTCTCACCTGCCTTTATGAACAACACATCATATAAAAGATTCCTGAAAGAGATTTCAACATTCATATCACATTGCAAAGGCGTTACCATTTGAGAAATAAATATTAGTAAAATAACACCCGAGCACTATTCATTTTATTTTTTGAAGAAGTTTGGGCAAAGATTAGCCAAAGGCATTTGCTCATATTTTTCATTAGATGAGGGAACCAACCACAGAAATATGCTATTAGGTTTTCATCATTTCACATGTAACTGATCATTCAGAGAGGGAGCTATTATTTATGTCTACCACTTGTCCCTGTACTGGAAATGATGAGTTTAATGTGCTTCTTCTTTCTTACTCCCATTAAGCACAGCAATTAATACAACAAATGGTCACTGGATGGAATCTTACTTAATGCAGGAAAACCCTAATTGAAAAGACACCTACCAATTAGTCATGCCTTACCACGTTCCTTAATGTGATCTACCACTGTGCACAGCAAGCAAAGGGAAATGGTTTCACTGTAGAGAAATCAGTAGCAGAGACCTAAAAATATAATCCATATGTTTCAAAGGAATCTGATTTAAATTAGATCTGTCTGGAAATTTTGGAGGCATAGGGGTGGTCATCAGATGCTTCACACCTGATTTCATATTTAGCTGCAGACAGACACAAAAAACTGGAGGAACTCAGCAGGATAGGCAGCATTTCTGGAGAAAAGGAATAGGTGAAGTTTCAGGTTGAGACCCTTCTCCATACTGGAACTCAGGGGAGAGGGAACCGAGAGTGCTACACGTGTGGGTCTAAACTAAATAGTGGAGGGGAGGGATTGACAAATTGGGAGTATAACGATGGAGTTAAAGGGGAAGCGAGTACAGGAAAAGTTACAAAAGACTCCCAAATTAATGGGAAGGAAAGTTCGAGAAGGGATAAGAGAGTAAGGTCAGGGCCAATAGTGACTGGTGTGAGAGGGGAGCTGAATACCGAAGTTAGTGTTGTATATGAATGCACGAAGAATAAGAAATAAAGTGGATGAGCTTGAGGCTCAGTTAGAAATTGGCAAGTATGATGTTGTGGGAATTAGAGAGACGTGGCTGCAAGAGGACCAGGGCTGGGAACTGAATATTCAGGGGTATACATCCTATCGAAAAGACAGACAGGTGGGCAGAGGGGGTAGGGTAGCTCTGTTGGTTTGAAATGAAATTCAGTCCCTTGCGAGGGGTGACATAGAATCAGGAGATGTAGAGTCAGTATGGATAGAACTGAGGAATTGTAAGGGTAAAAAGACCAAAATGGGAGTAATCTACAGGCCCCCAAACAGTAGCCTGGTTATAGTGTGCAAGTTGAATCAAGAGTTAAAATTGGCATGTCATAAAGGTAATGCTACGGTGGTTATGGGAGATTTCAACATGCAAGTAGACTGGGAAAATCGGGTTGTTACTGGACCCCAGGAAAGGGAGTTTGTGGAGTGCCTCTGTGAAGGATTCCTAGAGCAGCTTGTGCTGGAGCCTACCAGGGAGAAGGCAATTCTGGATTTAGTGTGTGTAATGATCGGATTTGACAAAGGAGCCATTAGAAGGTAGTGAACAAAATAGGATAAGTTTTAATCTGCAATTTGAGAGGGAGAAGGGTAAATCGGAGATGTCAGTTATACAGTTGAACAAAGGGGATTATGGAGCCATGAGCGAGGAGCTGGCCAAAGTTGACTGGAAAGATACCCTAGCAGGGATGACAGTGGAACAACACTGGCAGGTATTTCTGGGAATAATACAAAAGGTGCAAGATCAATTCATTCCAAAGAGGAAGAAATATTCCAAGGGAAGTAAGGGGCAACTAACAATGTGGCTGACAAGGGAAGTCAAGGACAGTATAAAAATAAAAGAGAAAAAGTATAACATAGCAAAGATGAGCGGGAAGCCAGAGGATTGGGTAACTTTTAAAGAGCAACAGAAGATAACTATAAAGGCAACACAGGGTGAAAAAATGAGGTACAAAGGTAAGCTAGCCAAGCTAGAAAATAGAGGAGGATAGTAAAAGTTTCTTTAGGTATGTGAAGAGGAAAAAATTAGTTAAGGCCAAAGTTGGTCCGTTGAAGACTGAAAAAGATGAATTTATTATGGGGATCTAGGAAATGGCAGATGAGTTGATCAGGTACGTTGGATCCATCTTTAATAAGGAGGACACAAACAATCTCCCTGATGTACTAGTGGCCTGAGGATCTAGGGTGATGGAGGAACTGAAGGAAATGCACATTAGGCAGGAAATGATGTTCGGTAGACTGATGGGACTGAAGGCTGATAAGTCCCCAGGGCCTGATGGTCTCTGACCCAGGGTACTTCAGGAGGCAGCCCGAGAAATCGTGGACGCATTCGTGATTATTTTCCAATGTTAGAAACATAGAAAATAAGTGCAGGAGGAGGCCATTCGGCCCTTCGAGCCAGCACCGCCATTCATTGTGATCATGGCTGATCATCCCCAATCAATAACCAGTGCCTGCCTTCTCCCCATATCCCTTGATTCCACTAGCCCCTAGAGATCTATCTAACTCTGTCTTAAATCCATCCATCCAACAGTTAGCCTGACATCAGTGGTGGGGAAGATGCTGGATGAAAGATGAAATAGCGCCACATTTGGATAGCAGTAGCAAGCTCGGTCCGTGTCAGCATGGATTTATGAAGGGGAAATCATGCTTGACTAATCTTCTGCAATTTTTTGAGGATGTAACTAGGAAAATGGACAAGGGAGAGCCAGTGGATGTAATGTACTTGGACTTTCAGAAAGCATTCAATAAGGTCCCACATAGGAGATTAGTGGGCAAAATTAGAGCACATGGTATTGGGGGTAGAGTGCTGACATGGATAGAAAATTGTTTGGGAGACAGGAAACAAAGAGTAGGGATTAACGGGTCCCTTTCAGAATAGCAGGCAGTGACTAGTGGGGAACCGCAAGGCTTGGTGCTGGGACCGCGGCTATTTACAATATACATTATTGAACTAGATGAAGGGATTAAAAGTAAAATTAACATATTTGCAGATGACACAAAGCTGGGAGGCAGTGTGAACTGTGAAGAAGATGCTGTGAGGATGCAGGGGTGACTTGGACAGATTGGGTGAGTGGGTAGATGCATGGCAGATTTAGATTTACATATTTTATGTCATTTGAACCTAAATTCAAAAGAAATTACGTTTCTGCAGTCATACAAACAAAAAAAAACCCAAGACACAACCCAAGTTTAATGTGGGTTTAATGTGAGGTTATCCACTGTCAGCAATGTCCCGGAATTTCACAATAATCTGTCGTGTACGTTCTGGGCCATCCTGAGATTTGTGTTTGAATCTAGGAACCCGGTGTGCTGCTTCAATTTTTGGTAGGTTAGGGAGCTTAAGAGCCTCTTTAATTAATTCCGCAACGAACTCGCAAGTGTTATCTCTCTCGGTTCCCTCTGGTACACCAAATAATCTTAGGTTATGACGTCTCGAACGAGCCTCATGGTCCAGACATTTGTCTGAAACTTTAGCCAGCTGAGTCGCCATCCGTCGTGTAGCAAGGTCTTGTTCTGACCTCACCTTCTTCATCTCCTCCACCATTCTTGCCATCTCATCCTCCATTTCGTGCATTGTTAACATACAGGTTGATACAGTGTCCAGCACAGCGCCGAACCTCTTCGTGGTGTCTTCTTCACCCTTATCAATTCTCTCCGATAGTTCATCTCTCACATCGTCAATTCGGGACATTGCTGACTGTGGACGAGGTTATGAGGAAGATCAAATATGGCGTGCCTCTGATGTATGGTGTAACTACTTTTAAAATCTTCAGAGACTACCCTTATGAAATCATGCAAAAACTAAATCAATTCTCTAAGGCAAAGCAGGCTCTCCAAGGATATAAGGAGGTCAGATATGGGGTTTACTACCAAGCTAGAATGCGCATTTCCTACAAAGAACAGCAAAAATCGTTCACAAATCCCGAGGAGGCGTACAAATATGCTCTAACCATCGTGGAACAGAAAGGACTAGCTGGAAAGGTCGGACATTTGGACACTCTCTCTCTTTACTATTGCAACCAGAATGGTGGCACACTGCCCAAAGAAGGAACTTTGTTTAGACGTCTTATCGGCAGAATGCTAACTCAAGGACACACTCTGTTCCAAGAGAAGCTGGAAAAAGATAACCACCGAAAGCGGAGCTCATCAACAGACCGGGCCTAGCTATTACTGTTGTATATGAGATTGAATGAATAACCTAAATGGTATAGCATTAACTCCCTTAACAATATTAACATAGAATATTAACATAGAAACAGTAATGAATGCTAATCAGAAATGCAGAAATGGGGATTTTCAAATTAACACTTTAATTTAACCTAATAATTCTTAAGCAGATTTATAACCGGGGCGTGAGGGGATGAGGCGAGCTACTGGCTTAGTTCCAGGAGCCAGAAATAGGTTAACCCCTTCAACCAATAGTCAATGATCTTTGAGGTTAAAATATACACTTAACATTCAATAGACAAAAATTATAGCTATATCCGGAAATACCCAGGAAATGGACATATATTCTATGAATGGGTACTATACGTTTGATTTGTTTTAAACTGGTCCCGTTCCAATATGTTATGATTAATTGAGGGAGCAGAGCTATTTGTTTGTTTTATATCGACACGGAAGTCAATAAAATGTTTTTTCCCACCTACAGGTGGGTCACTTGTAACAGTGCCGACAAGCTCGGACACTGTATTCTCACTTGTATTAGTTTTTTTTAAATCATTTTCACATTTAATCACATGTGTGTTTTTTTTATTAAGGACTATCGCAAAGGGAATCTACTAACTGAACATTGTAGGGTAAATGATCCCCCTATATCCAAAGACCTGAGGTACGAATGCACCGCAAGACACATAGGTATTAAATCTATTCAAAATGCAAGACGATAACCAAAATAAACTGGGAGGAATCTCATTTTGTAGTTGGAACGTTAGGGGTGTTAACGAACGCATTAAAAGGGGCAAGATTCTAGCTCAGCTGAAAGCATACAATACAGACATTGCCTTTTTACAAGACACGCATCTTAAACTTCAAGACCAAGCTAGATTGAGGGCGAACTGGATAGGTCAAACATATACGTCGAAATCTAGAGGAACGTCTATTATTATTCGCAAAGGCATTCCATTTAAACCCAAAACTACCTTAACAGATAAGGACGGGAGATATTTGATAGTTACTGGGGAGATCCATGCTGCCCCAATTACCTTGGTAAACATATATGTGCCCAACTTTGATAACCCGCACTTTTTCAATAAAATCTTGAATATAATTGCAAAATATAACTACCAAAATGTCATAATCGGCGGAGATTTTAACTGTGTCTTAGACACTTAGATAAATCCAATCAAAAACAAAGAGGTATTACGAAATCCAAAACTAGCGAACTTCTAAACACATAACAGATGTCTGGAGGATTGCAAATCCGACCGGCAGGGATTACTCGTTCTACTCTATGGTACCATAGACATATTCACGAATAGATTATTTTTGGTGGATACAAAACTAATACCCCACACTTCTAAATCAAAATACCACACAAGCACGATCTCAGATCACTCCCCAATAACATTTTTCTAAAAATGGAAGGAATGACTCAGAACAAACCGTTTTGGAGGTACAATCCACAAATTTAAAAGACCCGCAAGGGAATTGAGCTTCCAGCAGAGGAAAACAAATGGTCGGCACGGACTGGAAGGGCCAAGAGGGCCTGTCTCCGTGCTGTAATTGTTATATGGTTATATACGGTTATATGAGTACATATTTAAAAGAGCAAATGGACCTTTACTTCGAAATAAACGACACAACAGACATATCACCTACATTATTATGGGAATCTTTTAAAGCATTTATTCGAGGCGTGATAATTTCATATCAAGTTTTTCAAAATATGAAAAATAAGAACGAACAAAGACAGTTAGAAGAACTAATTCTAATTAACTAACAACTGGACATAGAAAACGCTAAAGACCCCACTACGGATAAACATAATAGAATAATAATACTGAAATTCAAATTAAATAAATTATTATCAGAGAAAGTCATAAGATTATTACATAGAAACATAAAAACATAAAAATTAGGTGCAGGAGCAGGCCATTCGGCCCTTCGAGCCTGCACCGCCATTCAATATGATCATGGCTGATCATCCAACTCAGTATCCTGTACCTGCCTTCTCTCCATACCCCCTGATCCCTTCAGCCACAAGGGCCACATCCAACTCCCTCTTAAATATGGCCAACGAACTGGTCTCAACTACCTTCTGTGGCAGAGAATTCCACAGATTCACCACTCTCTGTGTGAAAAACGATTTTCTCATCTCGGTCCTAAAAGACTTCCCCCTTATCCTTAAACTGTGACCCCTTGCCCTGGAGTTCCCCAACATCGGGAACAATCTTCCTGCATCTAGCCTGTCCGACCCCTTAAGAATTTTGTAAGTCTCTATGAGATCACCCCTCAATCTTCTAAATTCCAGCGAGTACAAGCCAAGTCTATCCAGTCTTTCTTCATATGGAAGTCGTGCCATCCCAGGAATCAGTCTGGTGAATCTTCTCTGTACTCATTACAAATTACAAGACAGGAACACTTTGAATTAGGGGATAAGCCCCACAAACATCTGGCATGTTAGTTAAAAAAACGAGAAAAGGATCACACAATTTTAAAGATTAAATCAGACAAAGGGGAAATATTGACCTTGCCGAGTGATATTAATAAAAGATTTGCACAATTTTACGAGAATCTGTATACATCTAAAACGATAATGGACACCAACAAAGTTACAGAGTTCTTGGATAATTGTAACCTTCCTAAATTCGAGTTGCAGGAACAAGAGGAATTGGGAGCACAAATCTCAAATAAGGAAAATAGAAGAAACAATAATCTCATTAAAAAATGGAAAAACACCAGGTCCCGACGGATTTAGTAACGAATTCTATAAAAGTTTTTATGACATATTTACCCCCCGCCTACAGAAAATGTATACTTATGCCTTCAAAGCACAAATACTACCTGAAACACTAGCAGAATCCACGATCACACTAATACCTAAGAAAGATAAAGATGTGGAAGAACCTGGATCATACAGAGCTATTGCATTGTTAAATACAGATCAAAAAGTATTAGCGAAAATACTAGCTAGAAGACTAAGTAAATATGCTAGTAAATTAACACATCCAGATCAAACGGGGTTTATCCCTAAGAGACAATCATTTAATAATTTGAGACGTCTGTTCAAAATAATGCACTCACACCAAACTGAAGATCAAAAACCATCAATCATATCGTTGGATGCAGAGAAAGCATTCGATCAGATCGAATGGGATTATATGCTCAGGGTATTGCAAGAATTTCAACTGGGTTGAAAACTGGGTTGATAGATAATTTTATTCTATGGATTAAATTACTATATAATAAGCCAATGGGCAGAATATTAACGAACAATAATTTATCTACGAAATTTCATTTGTCAAGAGGAAATAGACAAGGATGTTCATTATCACCGTTGTTATTTGCCCTCATAATTGAACCCCTAGTGGAAAGAGTCAGAACACATCTGAATATCCATGGATATAAAACAAAATATTTTAATAATAAAATATCACTATACGCTAACGACGTACTATTGTACATCACAAAGCCTCATATCACTATACCAAATATTTTAAAATTAATAGAGGACTTCGGATCATTCTCAGGATATAGAATAAATTGGAATAAAAGTGAAATCATGTTAATAAAACCGAAAGACTCTACGCATCTTTTACAGTTTCCTTTCAAAATAGCCATGGAAAAATTTAAATACTTGGGCATCGAAATTACTAGAAGATATCAAGATATGTTTGACGAAAATTATAACCCTCTACTTAAGAAACTATGTAACTTGATTAAAGTTTGGAAAACGCTTCCGATGTCCTTAATAGGCCGAATAAATGCCATAAAAATGATTTTTCTACCACAAATTTTATACCTGTTCCAATCTATCCCAATATATTTACCCAAAAAGTTTTTTAAAAAACGGGACTCAGATATCACAAATTTTATTTGGATTAAATAAATCCCACAGAATACAAAGAGCTCATCTGAATAAACCCAAAGTAGTAGGGGGATTAGCACTCCCCAACTTTATGTATTACTACTGGTCTGTAAATATCAGAAACATGATCCAATTGCTGGATAACTCTCCCCAACAACCGGATTGGACTATTATGGAGAGAGAGGATTGCTCTCCTTATAATATTGGAGCAATCCTTCTCTCTCCAATATCGATGAATAATATAAATTACAACAATAATCCAATTATATACAGTACAATCAGAATTTGGAAACAAATAAAACACAATCTAAAATTAAGAAATGTATCTCTCTTATCTCCTATCGGTTAAAAACCCCTCATTTAAACCTTCAACTATAGATAAAGCATTTATACAATGGGAAAGAGCTGGAATTAAAATCTTCGGAGATGTGTATGAATCGGGGGAAAACTATTATCATTTAAACAAATACAACTAAAATACAATTTGGGAAACAATCAGTATTTTAAATATTTCCAAATCTGTGACTATCTGAAAAAATACGCACAAGATTATCACAATATGCCTCCAGACTTACTGGAAGAAGTAATGAATACAAAGGCAGAATCAGCAAACCTAATATCATATATATATAATATTATTCTGTATGCAGAAATACCAACAACAGATGGTATCAGGAGAGACTGGGAAAAATAATTAAGTATAAAAATTCCCAAAGAAAGGTGGGAATAATATTTATTAAACATGCATAAATGTTCAATTAATGTAAGACACACCTTAATACAATTTAAAATCGATTATACTATTCAAAAACTAAAATAAGTAAACTTTTTCCCAACGTCTCACCTATATGTGATAAATGTCAATGTCAAGAAGCTAATATAGTGCACTTATTTGTCTTTTGTACAAAAATTCAAACATTTTGGACTGAAATTTTCGAAATTTTCACAAAAATATTTAAAATCAAACTGACCCCGGAAGCAGACTGGATAATCTTCGGGATATCGGAAGATTGCCCTGAATTAAATGTGTTTCAAAAGACTCTATTTGAATATGGATTAATAACTGGAAAAAAGCTAATCTTAAAATTCTGGAAAAATTCTCCGGTACCCACAGTCAAGATGTGGATTTCAACTATGTTCGAAACACTACACTTGGAAGATATGAGACTCCGACTAGCAGGAAAATCAGACTGTTTTTATAGACGTGGTCTGCATTTATAAATCTATTACAAGGATAAGGTGCAAGAATACCTCAAAAAAGTACCGGTGTCGGGTCTTGGTAAAGGGGGCAGAAAAACTGTCGAGTTGGTCTGAAGAAGGGTCTCGACCCGAAACGTCGCCTATCTCCTTCGCTCCTTAGATGCTGCTGCACCCGCTGAGTTTCTCCAGCTTTTTGTGTACCCTCGATTCTCCAGCATCTGCAGTTCCTTCTTTAACAACGAGTTGGTAGATTCCTTTTGCGAGATGTTTATAATAAAGTAACTGGCTTTTCTTCTTTCTTTCCCTTTCTTTCCCTTTTTCTTTTTTTTCCCCTTTCCCCAGGGTCTATCTCTTAATTCCCGTTTCTAACTCTTCAAGGGTTTCCTTTCCCTCTGTCACGCTTTTGCACTTTCACATCTCTTTTTCACTTTTCTACTTTCTATGCTGCTATTTTTCTCCCTTTTCTCTCTTTTCTAAAGCCTTTAAAAAATATTAAGGGGTACAATGACTGTAATACAATACAAGAGATGTACACTGATGTAACTTACAGTACCACTAATAAATAAAGATATTAAAAAAAAAAAAAAATGTTGAGGTTATCCACTTCGGTGGTAAAAACACGAAGGCAGATTATTATCTAAATGGTGTCAAGATGGGAAAAGGGGAGTACAACAGGATCTGAGGGTCCTTGTTCATCAGTCACTGAAAGTAAGCATGCAGGTGCAGCAGGCGATGAAGAAAGTGAATGGCATTTGGCCTTCATAACAAGAGGAGTATAGGAGCAAAGAGTCCTTCTGATGTTGTACAGGGCCCTAGTGAGACCACACCTGGAGTATTGTGTGCAGTTTTGGTCTCCAAATTTGAGGAAGGACACTCTTGCTATTGAGGGAGTGCAGCGTAGGTTCACCAGGTTAATTCCCATGATGGTGGGATTGTCATATGTTGATAGAATGGAGCGGCTGGGCTTGTACACTCTGGAATTTAGAAGTATGAGAAGGGATCTTATTGAAACATATAAGATTATTCAGAATTTGGACACTCTAGAGGCAGGAAACATGCTCCCGATGTTGGGGGAGTCCAGAATCAGGGGCCACAGTTTAAAAATAAGGGGTAAGCCATGTAGAACGGAGATGAGGAAAAACTTTTTCACAAAGAGAATTGTGAGTCTGTGGAATTCTCTGCCTCAGAAAGCAGTGGAGGCCGGTTCTCTGGATGCTTTCAAGAGAGAGAGTTGGATAGAACTCTTAAAGATAGTGGTCAAGGGATATGGAGAGTGGGCAGGAAAGGAGTACTGATTGTGGATGATTAGCCATGATCACATTGAATGGCAGTGCAGGCTCGAAGGGCCGAATGGCCTACTCCTGCACCTACTGTCTATTGAGAGATATGAAAAGGTACGTAGAACAAATTCATGAAAGATATGCAAAAAAGGCAGTTCAAAGCCAGCAACAATGATCAAGAAAAGGTGGAGCCCACAATTGTCCATTGTTGGCTGTGGAGAAGATGATAACGAGTAATACAAAGAGTGAAACTCAGCAGGACGATAGTGAAATTAGTACTTCGATGAGGGTGGGAGAGGGACAGAGAGAGTGGGGATGCAAGGGTTACTTGAAGTTAGAGAAATCAATATTCATCTCTCGCTACTCATATTAAACTGCGTCAGGTTTATGTCTGGCAGGGAAATTGTACTACCTGCCATTGTTCTATTGGGTGTTATATTTGATGTTTGAGAAGGGAGATCAGAAAGAAGCATGACTTGCAGTTAAAACATGACTTTTAGTTTATGGAGACTGCATTTCACGGCTCATTAAATTGTTCTGATGTGCATTCACCGCTGTTCTGTGGGAAATATGGAAAGCAAAATGCCCTTAGCAAGGTCCCACAATCCGCATTCCGCAGTGTGATAATCAGGAGGTAGTTCAGCATTATTGATGGAAGGATAGAAACTGGCCAGTACTCTGGGGAGAATCCCCTTGTCCCTTGTTTAAAATGGTGCACAGTGATGTTTTACATTGATTTGAATATAAATATCAAGGAACATATATTGCAGTGAAATGATAATGTAATAGCCAGAATTAATCATGAAGAAATAATAATGCCCAGGAGATTGAGCAAACAATGGAGTAATAGATAAAAAATGTGACTGCCCAAATTAATATCAGATAGATGAAGCATTAAATGTGTTAAAGTGGGGCAGGGGCATCACTGCAGAAACAGCTTTGAAAATCATAGTAATAAGCCTGGAAAATGACTTATGATGTAAGTAGTATGTATGACGATACCTGCCAGGTCCATGCTGACCATCGATCACCCGTGCGTTGGTTCTGTGTTTTCCTACTTTCGCATCCTGCACGCTGGGGACTATTTGCAAATTGGCTTGCGGGCCTGCATGTCTTCAGAGAGTGAGGAGACTGGAATACCCAGGAATACCCAGGGAAGACTCAGGCGGTCACAAGAGTCCGCACTGACAGCGCCTATGGTCAGGATCGAACCTGGGTCTCTGGGGCTGCGAGGCAGTAGCTCTGCCGCTGCACCACCGTCTCGCCTGCTAACAAACATATAAATTATACACTTGGCCCCTTCATCTACGTTAGATAATTTGTAAATAACTGAGGCTTCAGCACTCCAGGAATTGTAGTCAGTCAACCTGAAAATGGCCCATGCATCACTGTTTGGCAGTGAAGTAATCCTCTACCCTGGAAAGGAAAGGTTTAGAGGGGTATGGGGAAACACATGCAGGTAGGACTAGAGTCGATGGGGCACAGACAAGATGAGGTGCAAGAGTAACTCAATGGGTAAGGCAGTATCTGGAGAACATGGATAGGTGATGTTTTGGGTAGGAACCCTTCTTCAGACCGATTATGGGGGATGGGAGGGGGGGAGAATGGGGTAAAAAGAAAGCTGGAAGAGAGGAGTGACTGGTGGATAGAGTTGCCAGGAGGTTGATAGGCAGATGTTTGGACAAAGGCCAGTGATGAAGAGGCTGGAAGTGTGAGACAATTAAAGAGTTGCAATTTGTTCAAGCTAGAGAAAATAATGTAGTGGAGGGGGGTGGGTGGGGGGGGAGGGGAAGAACTAGGTACCAGTGCAAGTGGGGCACAGGGGTGGGGGATGGGTTACTGGGGGGGGGGGGGGGAGAGAAAGCGGGGGAGGGGGTAAGAAGTTCCCTTCAATGTTTTCTTTTGTTTTTCACAATAAATGGATGCTGGCTAACATTTGAATGGTTATGAATTATGGGGTTGCACTCCGTGACCCCATAATTGTGAGCAAAGGATTATAATGCACTGCTAGTTCAGTTCGCTCTGATGAAGAGTTTGGACTCTATTTCTCCTTCCACAATATCTGCTGACCTACTGAATGTTTCCAGCATTTGTTGCTTCATTTCAGATTTCCAGAATCTGTAGTTTAAAATATATAATTTCCTGGACTTTATAAAGCTGGTTCAGACCGCACTGGGTCACATATCATGCTGGTTCAGACCACACTGGGTCAAAATAGGACGTACATGGTAAATGGTAGGGAATTGAGGAATGCTGTGGAACAGAGAGATCTAGGAATAACTGTGCATAGTTCCCTAGGTGGAATCACATGTAGATAGGGTGGTAAAGAAAGCCTTTGGTGTGCTGACCTTTATAAATCAGAACATTGAATATAGGAGTCGGGAAGTAATGTTAAAATTGTACAAGGCATTGGTAAGACCAATTCTGGAGTATGGTGTACAATTTTGGTCGCCTAATTATAGGAAGGATGTCAACAAAATAGAGAGAGTACAGAGGAGATTTACTAGAATGTTGCCAGGGTTCCAGCAACTATGTTAGAGAAAGGTTGAACAAGTTAGGTCTTTATTCTTTGGAGTGCAGAAGGTTAAGGGGGGACTTGATTGAGGTCTTTAAAATGATGAAAGGGATAGACAGAGTTGACATGGATAAGCTTTTCCCATTGAGGGTAGGGAAGATTCAAACAAGTGGGCATAACATGAGAATTAAGGGACAGAAGTTTAGGGGTAACATGAGGGGGGACTTCTTTACTCAGAGGGTGGTGGCTGTGTGGAATTAGCTTCCAGCAGAAGTGGCGGAGGCAGGATCGATTTTAACATTTAAAAGTAAGGTGGATAGGTATATGGACGGGAAGGGAATGGAGGGGTATGGTCTGAGTGCAGGTAGATGGGACTAGGGGAAAACAAATGGTCGGCACGTATTGGAAGGGCCGAGAGGGCCTGTTTCTGTGCTGTAATTGTTATATGGTTATATGGTTATATCAACATTATCATGCTGCACCTCATAATCATTCATCCCTGATTACAGCTCCTCCAAAACGTTGCCAATAAAAAACTATTGTTACACCTCAGTCTTTTCACCTTTGGTAGTTATAGGAGTTTATGCCAATTATTTTCATTTTTTGATACTGACATTGATCTTATTCATCCTTTTATTCTACATTTTATTATCTGCAGTCGACGCTAGGCTTACTCTTCATCTCAATCTCCAGTTAAGGTCTCTTGTTTTATACCAGTATTCAGCTGCGTGAGCATGTTTATGAGCAATCAATGGTGATGTGGACATTTATCGACATTCCTATGTAATTGTCGGATCAAGTTCCTGAAACATCTAAGATAACAGCATCATGTACACATTTTCCACTTTCAGCAGGTAGCTCATCATCATGTTCGCAAGGGCAATGGAGATGGCAATGAAGAAGGGTCTCGACCCGAAACGTCGCCTATCTCCTTCGCTCCTTAGATGCTGCTGCACCCGCTGAGTTTCTCCAGCTGTTTGTGTACCCCCGAGATGGCAATAAATGTTGGTGTCACAAGCAATCTGCACAACCCATGAATAACAGTAAGCGAAGCCTCCTTAGATATATTCTGAAAAACTTTTAGATATAATTTCAAGATTTCTAGAAGCCATTTGGATATGGATTCAAGGCTACCTTGTTCCAGCCCCCCCATGAAGAGCATCATTCTGCGGCGTTCTGTCCTTAACTCATTCAAATGTACAATGGTACTTTGTTGTCTCATGTACCTAGATACAGTGAAATTCTTTGTTTTGCATACAATTCCAAACAAATCATAACAAATAAGTCCAAAAATGCATTGGTTGTAGTCATAAGGTCATAAAGTGATAGGAGTAGAATTAAGGCATTCAGTCCATCAGGTCTACGCCTTCTCCCCATAACCTCTGGCACTCAATCAAGAAATCTATCCATCTCCGCCTTAAAAATATTCACTGACTTGCCCTCCACAGCCTTCTGTGGCAAAGAATTCCACAGATTTACCACCCCCTGACTAAAGAAATTCCTCCATCTCTTTCCTAAAAGAACGTCCTTTAATTCTGAGGCTATGACCTCTAGTCCTAGACTCTCCCACTTGTGGAAACATCCTCTCCACATTCACTCTATCCAAGCCTTTCACTATTCCGTATGTTTCAATGAAGTCCCCTGTAGTGGCCTCATTGTGACTTTGGGCCTGGAGCGGGGCCGTACATCACCTGGCGCGGCCTCAATGGACATGGGACTTAACACCGCCCGCCTGGGCTTCGACATCGGGAGAGAGATGGTGCGGGGGAGAGAGAAGAACTTTGCCTTCCATCACAGTGAGGAGGAGATCCACTGTGATGGATGTTTGTGTGAATTTAATTGTTTGCGTGTTTTTTTGTGAGTTGTTCTGTTTGTTTGTTTGTGTGGCTTGTAGAAACGGAGTTTCGTTCGAGCCTTTCTGAGGTTCGAATGACAAGTAATAAAATCAAAATCATTCTTCTAAACTCCAGAGTACAGGCACAGTGCCGAAAAATGCTCATCATAAGTTAACCTACGCATTCCTGGGATCATTCTTGTAAACCTCCTCTGGACCCTCTCCAGAGCCAACACATCCTTCCTCAGATATGGTGTCCAAAATTGCTCACAATAATTGAAATGCCGCCTTACAAGTGCCTTGTAGAGTCTCAACATTACATCCATGCTTTTGTATACAAACCCTCTTGAAATAAATGCTAGTATTGAGTTTGCTTTCTTTACTACTGGTTCGACTTGCAGAGTAACATTTTGGGAATTCTGCACCTGCACTTCCAAATCTCTTTGCACCTCCGAATTCTGGATTCTAGATTTAGAAAATAGTCTACGCCTTTATTCCTACTACCAAAATGCATGACTCCACAAGTCTAAGAATAGTAGACATCACCGAGGCAGCACAGCAAGTGCCGCCACATTTCTGCCGCCATTTGTGCTCCTTGGTCAGTCTATTTCAGATTCACTCCCATCAACATTGTCTGGCAAGGATTCCCTTAATAATTAATTTTTAATTGCCTGCATTGCCTAAGAGATGTTGTCTCCCTGCTGTTAATAACAATTTCTCAGCAATCATTGAATGTTGGACTCTTGGGTGGGCGTTGTATAATATGGCGAATTAAGTTGATAAGCTCACAGCTTATTTGTCTAAAACTAAAACTAAGGGGAAAGTTTTTTTTTAAGTATGTGTGCATTAGTAAACTAAGTAATTATTTATGAATTACATAAACAACATTAAATCCATGTTACCTTTCAAAACAAGGGCAATGTGATCAAATTAACTCAACAGGCCACACATAAAAAAATACAAGAGCAACACAGCAAAAAGATTTTAGATTGCACGGCTGAAGTTGTTTTATGGGGTCGTTTTGATTGTCACTACCTCAAGTCTGCCATGAAGAGGGTTTGAAAAGCAGTCAAGAATTAGTAACGCTGTGTGGAATGCACCATCAGGCCAGTGTTGGACAGATGATCTGCAGTATAGTCACTGTACCATAGTAAAAGGTCATCCAATCAATATTCAGAAAAGCTCAGTAGTAATGACACAGACGTAAGCCAAAAAGGATGCACTTTAATGCACATTTCAATAACTGCACCTTCATTTTATGTGGGTAATGCCATTAAGAATAAAGCCCATTTATTCATCTTCAATATCATCTAGCCTTGGCTCATAGTAAAAATAAAGAGTCAATCAAAATAGACAGCTGAAGCACTAAACACAGCCTAATACACTACTCATTTGGCAGCATATTGATGCAGCAGTTAGTCCAAGGCTCCAGCAACCCAGTTTCAATCCTGATCTCGGGTGCTACCTGCATGGGATTTGCGCATTCTCCTTGTGAATACATGAGCTTCCCCAAGGTGCTTTGGTTTTCCTTCACGCCCCAAAGATGAAAGAGCGAGGCTAGGTTATAGGAAAGGAAGATGGTAAATTGGACCAAGAAATGCTCTGAAAGTCAGCGTAAGTTCATGTGATAGGAGCAGAATTAGGCGTTTCGGCCCATCAAGTCCACTCGGCCATTCAATCATGGCTGATCCATCTTCCCTTCTTAACCCCATTCTCCTCCCTTCTCCCCATAACCCCTGACACCCATATTAATCAAGTATCTATCTATCTCTGCCTTAAAAATGTCCATTGACTTGGCTTCCACAGCGTTCCGTGGCAATTAATTCAGCACCCTCTGACTAAATCAATTCCTCATCAGGAACATGCTTTTTTTTTGAGGCGATGACCTCGGGTCCTAGACTCTCGCACTAGTGGAAACACCCTCTCCACATCCACCTTTTCCGTCAAGATGGGTTGAATTGTCTCCTTTTATGTTGTGAGTTGAGGTACACATTGTTCCAGGTACACAATCTTCAGAACTTCTTTGAAACATCGTGAAGCACAAGGATGTATTGGAGGAATCATAACTTTTACCTGAAAGACACATCTACTTTGCAAACTAAGGACAGCCAATCCATAGGACGACTTATGACTTATTCCAAGACATTAAGGGAATCCACAGCAACATTTAATAGATGATGGTACAGATGGCTCCGCACTCCACAGTCATATCCAGAGGCAACAAATGCATCATTCTTGCGCACATTTGGTCTCCCCCATTCTACCTCTTAAACCCAAGGTTCTTAAAAACCATCCTGGCTATGGAAAAGTTCAAGTCTTATTCACACATCATCCTGGTCACTCCATCTTCTCCCCTCTCCCATCAGGCAAGGGGTACGGAGGTTTCAAAAAGGCATACCTCCAGATTTAGGAATGGACTGCAGATTCTGGTTTACACCAAAGATAGACACAAAATACTGGAGTAACTGGGTCAAGTGGCATCTCTGTCAAAAAGGAATAAGTGACGTTTCGGGTCGAGACTCTTCTTCAGACTGTGAGTCAGGGGAGAGGGAAACTAGAGGTATGTAAAGGTTCAGAACAGATCAGAACTAGCACCAATGCCCAAGGATCACCTTTCCCCCTGCACCATATCAGAATTTACAATACTTTTTTTTTAAGCAAAAAGATGCAGAAAGAATAATTATGATATTGCGAAAATACACACCTATAAAAAAAATTAATGAACTGGCCACGTATTGTTTGAGGGAACAATTTTATGAGAATGTTGCCAGGGCCTTGGAGCGCAGGAGGATGAGGGGTGATGTTATAAAGGTGTATAAGATCACGAGAGGAATAGATTGGGTAGATGCACAGAGTCTCTTGCCCAGAGTAGATGAATCATGGACAAGAGGACATAGGTTTAAGGTGAAAGGGGAAATATTTAATAGGAATCTGAGGGATAACTTTTTCACACAAAGGGTGGTGGGTGTATGGAACAAGCTGCCAGAGGAGGTGGTTGAGGCAGGGACCATCCCAACGTTTAAGAAACAGTTAGACAGGTTCATGGATAGGGCAGGTTTGGAGGGATATGGGCCAAATGCTGACAGATGGGACCAATGTAGCTGGGCCATGTTAGCTATGTGGGCAAGTTGGGCCGAAGGGCCTGTTTCCACACTGTATTACTCTATGGCATCAACATAAAACATCTGAATGTCATTCAATCCATCCTTTCCAACAGCAAACATACAAATTATGTTCTAAGTGACTTTACACATTTCTAAATTGAATAAGGATTGGAAAGCCAGTAGCACCACTTACAAGAAAGCAAGATTACTTCATTCCATGACCCTTGAAAATAGTTAAGCCCAAGGCTCTGTGATATCAATCTTTCAGCCATCACTGCCCTCCCAGTGGGAACATGATATTTTTTATTCTTTAGTGGCAAGAACAATCGCGTGTGCTTCCTCCCCATGGGCCTGAAAAATCTGACACAGCAGCTCACTCAGTTGCAAACTCTGTCAGCGAGCTTTCTGCTGGGTTAAACTTTAGAGAGACAGCGTGGAAACAGACCCTTCGGCTCACCGAGTTCACGCCAACCAGTGATCACCCACGTACACAAGGGACAATTTACAGAAGCCAAATAGGATAAACAGACACTCCTACACACTAACCTACAAACCTGGGATGTGTTGCACCTAAATTGGAGGGGGACCAATCCCAGCGGGAAGGTTTGCGAATGCTACACGGGAGGGCTTAAACTAGATTGGCAGTGGGGTGGGATCTTGTGCAGGACAGAGGTACGTGAGAGGCTAGAAGTTGGTATGGAGGGTGGTGTGGGAAAGGTTAGTGGACAGAATAGGCAGGTGAAAGGTGGAGAGCGAGGAATGAGGGTTGGTTTAAACTGCACGTATTTTATTGCAAGGAGCCTGATGGGTAAGGCAGATGAGCTTAGGGCATGGATAGATACGAGCGACTGGAACGTTGTAGCCGTGACTGTAACCTAGTTCAGCTCAATGTTCCGGGGTACAGGAGCTTCAGGAGAGACAGGGTGAGGGAAAAAGAGGAGGGGGGATTGCATTGTTGGTTAAGGAGAATGTCACTGCTGTGTTAAGAGGTGACATTACGGATGGTTCATCTAATGAAGTTATATGGGTGGAGCTGAGGAACAAGAAAGGGATGCAGCCTAACATCGAGGAGTTGTCGACCTTTGCTGGAGACCGTCTTTTGAGAGCTCGACCTCAGGGAGCATGTGGGACTTTAACATCGCGGAGTCCGCGATCCCTTTACCAGGGGTCGACCTCAGAGCACCACCCGTGGGTGATTGTGGACTGAACATCACGGAGCATCAGAGACCGTTTTCGGGGACTCCAAGCCATGGGAGTTTTGACCTCTCTGACACGGGAGCTTTCATCGCCCCGGTGCGGGGGCTTCGAATGCCGGCTGCGGGAATTTCCATTGCCCCGACGGATGGTTCGACCACCCCGACGGCGAGAGAATAAAAAGGAAAAAGATTGGAATTTTTTGTCTTTCATCACAGTGAGGAACGTGAGGAATCGGTTGAGGTGGATGTTTATGTTAACTTTTATGTAGTTGTGTGCCTTGTTGCTTTTTTATCTGTATGGCTGTATGGTAATTTGCATATCACTGTACCTTAATTGGTACATGTGACAATATAAAATCTTTGAAACCCTTTGACTGCACTGTGGGAGTATCTTCACAGGTTGCATTGTAGCATTTCAGCTGGCAGCTCGAGGGCAATTATGGATGGCAATAAAAAAGAGCGCAGTTCAAATGACAAAAATCCAAAATTAGTCTGCTCAAAAGTACAGCTTTCAGCAGGGGTTTTATATCAGAGACCCTCTATTTAGAATCCACTCCACCAAAATAACCACCTTGTGTAGGAAAGAACTGCAGATGCCGGTTTAAATCAAAGGTAGACGGAAGAAGGGTCTCGACCTGAAACGTCACACATTCTTTCTCTCCAGAGTTGCCGCCTGTCCTGCTGAGTTACTCCAGCATCAACCACCTTAGTCTCTTATTCTTTGGGAAGAATTTGAAATGTTACAAGACACAACACCCTATTAATTGCACAATAGCATAGCAAAGTTGCATTCTGGTAATTTTGCTTTTGGCTGAAGAGATTTATTGATATTCAGTCTGACAGTAATCCATCTAATGCCCATCAATACTACAGAGTCCCAAAGGGTCCCTAAGGTGTTGACGAACCACCAATGGATTTTCTTTTTTTATGTCTGGTTCTGCATCTTTCCTCTGGGAATTGGGCACAGGATAATTTGTAGCATTAAGCAATAACGGTTGCTGAATATTCACCAGTCATTTGGTGGGAACAGGCCTGGACATTAAATCACAACACTGAAAAGCACTTAACATTGGGTGATGATTGGGGCTGGGGTTGGGCATTTAATCTTGTTACTCTTCACAAAGTACTAAACTGGCTGTAAAACACTTTAGGATGTGAGGGATTCTATATAATCACAGCTTCTGTCTTTAAATGTTTTTCTGAAGGATTACAAAATTGGAAAGAATCTGAAGTAATTACCACATGCACTGAAAGTATATTCCATTGCAAACTGTTGTATTATCCTCTTGCTAATTTGCAAACAAAACCATTGCACTTCAGTTCCTAGGTTAATCGGTCCCTTGCTCCAGAGATGTTTTATGGTTATGGCTATGTTTATGGGCGGCATGTTGGCACAGCAGTAAAGTGGTTGCCTTACAGCGCCAGAGACCCGGGTTCAATCCTGACTCTGGGTGCTTGTCTGTATGGAGTTTGTACGTTCTCCCCATTTTAAAATTTAAATTTATTTATTATTGTTATGTTGTATTCTTTATTTTGATGTGCTGCAAGGACAATACGCATTTCACTACACCAATTGGTGTATGTGACTAATAAAGAACCTTTGAACCCTTTGGCCTGCATGCGTTTTCTACTGGGAGCTCCGGTTTCCTCCCACACTCCAAAGATGTACAGGTTTGTAGATTAATTGGCTTGGTATCATTAGAAAAAAATTGTCCCTAGTGCGTGTAGGACAGTGTTAGCGCACAGAGATTGCTGATCGGTCTGTGGGCTGAATGTCCTGTTTCCGTGCTGTATCTAAATGCTAAACTAAAAAATATTCCTCTGGTGTCATCCCTTAATGACAGCAATCTGAATAGTAACAGAGTAAACACCATCTGATTGGCAATAGCAAGCAACTGGTAATCAGGTGACACAAGTACTCGTGACATAAACACATGCGCACAGACCTGCACACACGTAATAACCAGAAAATGAGTTCCAAAAATAACAGTACGCTTTACAGAAAGGAAGTTATATCAGTTGGAATTGCGAAATAGGAAATTAATACTACAGTTTCTTCTTTTAGAGTTGGCAGGCATTGCTTTATACGAACAAAGATTCATGTAAAGTTGTTTGCTAAGGACGATCATGCATAAAGGGCCTGACCCACCAGCATGCGACTGCATGCGGCGAGCGCGACCAAACGTGGTGGCTTGAGCCGTACGGCCTCGCGGGGCCGGGTTCCACTGCGGGCCTGTCGGCCGCTGCCGCGCGGGATTTTGAACAATGTCCGTTTTTCGGAGCCCCGGGCGATGTCGGGGCCAGCCCTGCACAACTCCATACGGCTCCGGCGATCGAAGTGGGACCGGCCATGCGAGGCCATACGGCTCAAGCTACCACGTTAGGTTGCGCTCGCCGCACGCAGTCGCATGCTGGTGGGACAGGCCCTTAAGCAACAAAATTTCACTAAATAAATTCATAACCAAGGGCCTCAGAATTCTGTGGTACGCTGCAACATTTGTGTGCACTTTGATCAGAAAATTGATAGTGCTTTCCGCACGTTTCCTGAACAAAGTCATTACTTACCAATACTCTGAGCACATGGTACATACTAACCCTAATGCAAAAAGACCATCAAAGAACACACTAACATACAGAGACACACAAAATGCTGGAGTAACTTAGTGGAACAGGCACCATTTTTGGAGAGAAGGAATGGGTTCCTTCTCTCGTTCCTTCTCTCCAGAGATGCTGCCTGTTCCGCTGAGTTACTCCATCATTTTGTGCCTATCTTCAGTTTAAACCAGCATCTGCAGTTCCTCCCTACACATACAGAGACACACCACATTAATAGTGACTGAAGAAGTGTCTTGACCTGAAACATCACCTATCCACGTTCTCCAGAGATGCTGCCTGACCTGCTGGCTTATTCTAGCATTTTAAGTCTTTTTTTTTTGTAAATTAGCATCTGCAGTTGGTTGTGTACACGCCGAGTGTATTTAGATGACATTTTCACAAAATTCAGACGAGCCTGTCTGACCCTAGCATTGCATTGCCCATTATTGCAGAAGGAAGTCTTCACATAGAACATACAACACAAGAAAAGGCCCTTCAACCCACAAAGTCCATGCCGAACATGATGCTACGACCATCTCTTATCTATCTGCGCATAATTCATATCTCTCCATACCTTGCACATCCATACACCTATCCAAAAGCCTCTTAAATGCCACTATCGTATCTGCCTCAACCACTAACCTTGGAACCACATACCAGGCACTCACCACCCTCTGTGTAAAAGGGTTGCTCGGCAAATGTTAGATTTAAAGCAAGATTTAAAGTGTATAGTTCAAGCAGGCCATGTTTGGAATGACAACTCCAGGGTCCCTACACGTTATCCTCCTCAGTAACGGGAGAGAAAGCAGTAAGGGAGAGGAATATCCTATTTAAGTAACAGTCAACATTGTTATAGATTCAAATGAGTAACAGCTGACGTCATTCTAAATGTGACTTATCCATCAGGAAATTCTACATCTTTTAAATAAATCTTTATCTTCATTCATGAATGCTCCAAGGCAAGCTATACCTCGTGACTTCCATCTGACATATATTCCACTTTAGATCATATTGATCTTATTCCCATGTGTGCCCCAGATTTATTTGTCATTACAGCCGGCTGCCTTTAGTTAACCTGTCAGTTGCAGCTTCTCCGAATTGGTAACAAATTCAACATTTATATTTGTTCTTTTAAGAGTAACCTCAACCACAATCATAAGGTCATGTCATAAGTGATATGAGCAGAATTAAGCCATTCGGCCCATCAAGATCTGTCTCTCACTCCTAAACCCATTCTCCTGCCTTCTCCCCATAATCCCCGACACCCGTAGTAATCAAGAATATATCAATCTCTTTAAAAAATATCCTTTCACGGCCTCCGCAGCCTCATTGTGGTAATGAATTCCACAAATCCGACATCCTCTGACTAAAGAAATTCCTCTTCATCTTCTTCCTGGAGGAACGTCCTTTAACTCTGAGGCTATAACCTCTGGTCCCAGACTTTCCCACTAATGGAAACATCGTCTCCACATCCACTCTATCCAAGCCTTTCACTATTCGGTAAGTTTCAATGAGGTCCCCCCTCACCCTTCTACACTCCAGAGAGTACAGGCCCAGTGCCGTCAAGCGCTCATCATAGGTCAACCCTCTCATTCTTGGGATAATTCTTGTGAACCTCCTCTGGACCCTCTCCAGAGCTATCACATCCTTCCTCAGATATGGGACCCAAAATTGCTCACAATATTCCAAATGCGGAGACCAGCGCCTTGTTGAGCCTCAGCAATACATCCCCGTTTTTTGAATTCTAGTCCTCTTGAAATAAATGCTAGCATTTTTAGGCACTTTTAATGTGTTGGAACCAAAGTGCGCAAATTACCTTGTCAGTTATTTTATGTTTGGTGCAGATTGTGTACAATTAATCTTACTGTCAATCCATTTAATAATTGATTTTAACAAGACATCGTACAAATTATTATATTTGAGAATGTTTTGGTCAAATTATGTTTATTTTTAGGTAAGATTGTGAATGTGATTGGTTTTGAAATCACACCACCCTCACGTTTTCTCCTAAAACCCCTGTCTCACTGTGCGAGTTGGCCCACGAGTGACCCCGAGTTTTCACTCGTGGTGATCACGTAGCGGGAACGTCGGAACTCGCGCGTTCAACTTGTCCACTCGTGGCGCTAACGGCAGGTACTCGGGAAACTTGTTAACTCGTGAAAAAAATCAAACATGTTTGATTTTTTCCACGAGTCAAATTAACTGTTCAAGTTAAAAATGGAAACATTTAAGCTCGTTGCAGTAACGTAATGGCCCGAACGTTTACCATAGTGTCTCGTGAGTCTATCGTGGGAACTTTTTTATAATCTGAAAGGGACTGAACCAATGTAGTATAATATGTATATACATATTATATATATTATATATATTTCAATTCCAACCCGAAGCAATTGAGAGGCGATTTCTTGGGGCCGTGTAATTTAACGTGTGTCTTTGCTTTTAAAAGTGAAGCTGTTTAATTGTTTTACGCTGCGCTGTGTCTCGTGTTAGGTGTTGGGGAGAGTGCTGCTGTTACAATGCTTTCGATTTTATACTGCCCTCCCCCTTCCACAGAAAAATGCCTAAATTTTTCTTTGTGCCCGCTCTCCTGGGAGCAATCCAAACCAGGGGAACAATGAACCCTCAGAGGCTTCGCGTTCCTTGCTCCTATATATGGACCTCGCTCGCTCGCACTGTATGAACGCTCGATCAACCAGACATCGGCCAACACGGAGGCCTGATTACTGAAAACAAAGTCAACTTGTACCAGACCTCATCATCTTCCTTCCGACCACCCGTAACCACGGCACCACACTTTCAACAGAAAACTTAATATTTAAAGAATATATATGGGACATTGGATGTCTGAAGAAGGGTCCCGAGCAGAAACGCCACATATGTGTGTGTGTGTGTGTGTGGCTGTGTGTGTGGCTGTGTGTGTGTCTGTGTGTGTGTCTATGTGTGTGTGTGTGTGTGTGTGGCTGTGTGTATGGCTGTGTGTGTGTCTGTGTGTGTGTCTGTGTGTGTGTCTATGTGTGTGTGTGTGTGTGTGTGTGTGTGTGTGTGTGTGTGTGTGTGTGTGTGTGTGTGTATCTGTGTGTATCTGTGTGTGTGTCTGCCGTCGGGTCCCGGCGGCCGCTCAAAGGCACCCGAGCTGCTTCCTTCCTCTGAAGTGGCGGCCAGTCCTGCTGTCTGTGTGTATCTCTGTGTGTGTGTGTGTCTCTGTCTGTGTGTATCTGTGTGTGTGTGTGTGTGTGTGTGTGTGTGTGTGTGGTGTCTCTCTCTCTCTCCCTCTCTGTCCTATCTGTGTGTATCTGTGTGTGTGTCTGCTGTCGGGTCCGGCGGCCGCTCAAAGTCACCGAGCTGCTTCCTTCCTCTGAAGTGGTGGCCAGCTGCTGTCTGTGTGTATCTCTCTCTCTATGTGTGTGTGTGTGTGTATGTGTGTGTGTGTGTGTCTCTCTCTCTCTCTCCCTCTCTGTCTATCTGTTTGTATCTGTGTGTGTGTCTGCTGTCGGGTCCCGGCGGCCGCTCAAAGTCACCCGAGCTGCTTCCTTCCTCTGAAGTGGCGGCCAGTCCTGCTGTCTGTGTGTATCTGTGTGTGTGTGTGTGTGTGTGTGTGTGTGTGTGTGTGTGTGTGTGTGTGTGTGTGTGTGTGTGTGTGTGTGTGTGTGTGTGTGTGTGTGTGTGTGTGTGTGTGTGTGTGTGTGTCTGCTGTCGGGTCCCGGCGGCCGCTCAATGTCAGTCACCCGAGCTGCTTCCTTTTTTAAAATTATTTAAAATAGAGATCCATTGCAAAAAAGTATTTAAAAACATAAAACAACAAGAAATGCTTGGTTACTGGAGGATGCGCATTTTCCCATTGTAGGTCATATCAATAGATGCCGCCGCGCTGAAATAACTCAAAACCACAGGATGGAGATATATTTTAACATTGTTGCTTTTATTACCTTCATTCACGTTGGCTCAAGAGTAACGGGAGAGGAACTGGAACATCGCAGCAATGACATACCCGTGGGAACTCGGTTACACACTTGATCATAAACTTGAAGTCTCGTGCACAGCCACGAGTCTGTCACTCGGGGTACCTCGTGGGTCAACTCGCACAGTGAGACAGGGCCATTACCTTCGTCTTGTGTCTGATGCAAGAGTCCTAAGCTTTTCTTCTAACCAACTAAATCTTTACTTTCCCAGCAATGATTAATGTTCAACAACAAGGAACTAAAGGTGATAGAACATTGAGGCGCTGGCGTGCAAACAAATGATCATAAGGTCATAAGGAATAGGAGTAGAATTGCGCCATTCGGCCCATCAAGTATACTCCGCCATTCAATCATGCCTGATCTATTTCTCCTAACCATATTCTCCTGTCTTCTACCCATAACCTCTGACACCTGTACTAATCACGAATCTATCTATCTTTGTCTCTAAAATATCCACTAACTTGGCCTCTACAGCCTTCTGTGGCAAAGAATTCCACAGATTCCCCACTCTCCGACTAAGAAATTTCTCCTTGTCACGTTCCTAATCAAACGTCCTTTAATTCTGAGGCTAGTTCTAGACTCTCCCACTAATGGAAACATCATACCTTAAAGGGCCTGTCCCACTATACGAGTTTACCCAAGAGCTCTCCCGAGTTAAAAAAAAACCCTCAAACTCGTGGTAAGTACGTAGAATGTACGTAGCGGGTACGTCGGTGCTCGGGATGTCTCTTAGCAGCTCGTAAGGCTAACAGCAGGTACTCGAGAAACGCGGTAAGCTCGTGAAGTTTTTTCAACATGTTGAAAAATGTCCACGAGAGCCCCGAGTACCTATGAGTGGCTATTACCGTAATTCTCCGAGTTTGAATCAGGGGAAACTCGGAAGAACTCTTGAATTAACTCGTACAGTGGGACAGGCCCTTAACTCCGAGATTATATGCACCAGGAAAGAAAGGATAGAATGGGTCTACTTCTCATTCAAAACAGGAGGCTGGGAGCAAATTGGGGTCTGTAAAATAATGAGAGATTTTAATAGGCATCGTGCTTCTAGTTGTGGGAAAGTCCATGGCTAGAGGCCATGAATACAAAGTAGTCACCAAGGCATCAAATAGCAAATTTAGAAAATAAGTTATTTACCTAAATTGGTGAGACTATAAAATTCACCATCACAGGAAGTACATGAAGCAACTTACATTTAAGGAGACAGTTCCGTAGGAAAACTGAACTAAGTTATGCTAATTAAAGGCATTTAATAAAGGAGGCTCAGATGGAACTTAAATGGACTGGTTGGAACAAATGCTTGTTTTTCTGTTAAACATAGAATGCATTTCTTCATGTCAATTAATTGTGGCACTTAACTAATTAAAAGTCACACACCAACATTCATTATGGATAAATTACTCCTATCTTCTGTAATAGATTAGAATTAAATATAAATCCTTATTTTACTATACTGACAGATGAAACATTCCTAAAAGCTTTTGAAAATGTATCTGTATGTTGTCAGGTCAAATTGTCACAATTCTCCATGGTAAAGCATTCCATAGTCCAGGAAAATGCTGTGTAAAGATATTTCTCAGAATCTTTCTCCTCACTCTTCGAGAACATTTTATATTGATCACTTACCAGTAACACCCTACCCTGAAGACATAGGCTTTGTTTATTCTTTACTTCATTAAACTGAACACAACTTTAAAAACTTCAAATAGACATTCTCTTTGCTTCTGGCTTTCTAATATCTCATCGCTCTCTCTCTCTTCCCATGACTAGAGTTTCCCATTCCAGTTACGATCCTGGTTAATCTAGACAATCATCTCTATGATGTCTTTAAAAAAAATGGAATACCAAACAGAGAATGTCTTTAACAAATAGCTATGTCATTTCATTGTTATTTCAGATTATTATTTTCAGCTGTTTATATAATCTTTCCCATATTCAGCTTCTCTGTACTTTTTGGCTTTGGGTGTCCATTTTGAGAAATTGGAAAGATCTGTTCAGAGTGTAGAACATTTGTTCAGATGCAGAACATTTAACGGCAACCAATGAAAATTACATATGCTGTCCTGTCTGTATGGAGTTTGTACACGTTCTCCCCGTGACCTTGTGGGTTTTCTCTGAGATCTTCGGTTTCGTCCCACACTCCAAACACGTACAGTTTTATAAGTCGATTGGCTTTGTATAAATGTAAATTGTCCTTAGTGTGTGTAGGATAGTGTTAACATGCGGGGACCACTGGTCAGCGCGGACCCGGTGGGCCGGAGGGTTTTATTCTGCACTAAACTAAACTCCATACAGCAACACAACAGTCAATGCTTATGATTCATGGGTGAAAATAATCTTTTAGAGAAGTGAAGCATAAACAGCAGTCTCAACCCCATTACAGACATTCCCTTTGTTCTCTCCACCCCATCCTCTCTCTTCAACTTAAAACACACATGACCAATTCTGAAGAAAAGACATGGCCTGAAATGGTAACTTTATTGGACACAGAATGCTGGAGTAACTCAGCGGGATAGGCACTATCTCTGGAGAGAAGGAATGGGTGACGTTTCGGGTCGAGACCCTTCTTCAGAGATGCTGCCTGTCACGCTGAGTTACTCCAGCATTTTGTGTCTATCTTCGGTTTAAACCAGCATCTGCAGTTCCTTCCCACACACAGTAACTTTGTTTCTCTCTCCACAGATGCTACACATCATTTTGGGTATTGCCAGAACTCTTTTCCATTTCAGAGAAGAATCTACCTTTACCATCAGTGCAGATGCCAGACAAAATAAACTGGTATTCTGTGGTGTGACTAATTTCAGTGAAGTATGCACTTACAGTTTTGAAGCTATTGAATTCTCAGGTATGCGAGTCCAATACAGTTGCGTGAGTTCATGCAGGGTAAACATGTACAGCACCTAAAAAGCTTCACAATGCCCACAAGGCTTCCAAGTTAGCTCTTGAGAACAGGATGCATAAAATCATCTTGCTCGTCTTGGTTTTAGAAAACATCTCTTGAGTGAGAAGAATCGTAAAGACAGGACATTTATGGGTTGGAATCAAGACTTTTTTTTTTCACATGATAGTGGTTGATTTCTGAGGCTCTTTTTCAAATAAGAATGTGGATACTGGGCATCAAGAGTAATGAAGATGCAGGAAATTGCAGATGCTGGAATCTTGAGCAAAACTCAAAGTGCTGGTGGAACTCAGCAAGTCAGACAGCATCTGTGCAGGGAATGGATAGACAATGTTTTGGGTCAGGACACTTCTTTAGACTGATGAAGAGCAATGTTTATGACAGAGCTTAATGGGTGGCATGCTGGCGCAGCGGTAGAGTTGCTGCCTTATAGCACCAGAGGACCTGCGTTCGATCCTGACAGTGTGGATTTTCCCCAGGTGCTCCTGTTTCCTCCCACACTCCAAAGTGTATGTTAATTGGTTTCGGTAAATATTGGAAATTGTCCCTAGTGTGTAGGATAGTGCTAGTGTATGGGGTGATCGTTAGTCAGCGTGGACTCGGTAAACTTAAGAGCCAGTTTCTACCTCGTATCTCTAAAATAAACTAAACTAAAGTAAAAGACAGGAACTTGTTGGGAAATGAATCTAAGAATATACAGTAAATGTTGTTGATATATAAAGTGTAATATAAACATAAAATACATGGCAAGTCAGGGAGCAACTGCGGGAAGAGAAAGAATGTTCTCTTTCCAGGACAAAAGTACTTCACCAAATCTAGAACGTCAGAAATCAATCTTTGAACAGATGCTGTCCGACGTGGTGAGCATTTCCCCATTTTCATTTCAGGTTTCCTTCCTCTACAGTATTTTGATTTTCATGGAGGTAGAAGGAGATCCATTATGACAAAGTGGTGGATGGTCAGATACACACGTTCACAAATAATTGCAACAAAATACCACCAATATCATATAGAAACATATAAACATACAACATAGGTGCAGGAGTAGGCCATTCGGCCCTTCGAGCCTGCACCGCCATTCAATATGATCATGGCTGATCATCCAACTCAGGGTGTATGGGTGTATGGATCCCAATCTTCCTGCATCTAGCCTATCCAACCCCTTAAGAATTTTGTAAGTTTCTATACGATCCCCCCTCAGTCTTCTAAGTTCTAGCGAGTACAAGCCAAGTCTATCCAGTCTTTCCTCATATGAAAGTCCTGACATCCCAGGAATCAGTCTGGTGAACCTTCTCTGTACCCCCTCTATGGCAAGAATGTCTTTCCTCAGATTTGGAGACCAAAACTGCACGCAATACTCCAGGTGTGGTCTCACCAAAACTCTGTACAACTGCAGTAGAACCTCCCTGCTCCTATACTCAAATCCTTTCGCTATGAATGCTAACATACCATTTGCTTTCTTCACTGCCTGCTGCACCTGCATGCTTTCAATGATTGGTGTACCATGACACCCAGGTCTCGTTGCATCTCCCCTTTTCCTAATTTGCCACCATTCAGATAATAGTCTGATGAAAGCCGTTTACGCTTAAGAGGTGTGAAGGAAGGAACTACGGATGCTGGTTTAAACCAAAGAAAGACACAAAATGCTGCAGTAACTCAGCGGGACAGGCAGCGTCTCTGGAGGGAAGGAATGGGTGATGTTTCGGGTCGAGACCCTTCTTCAGAGTCTTCTTCATTCCTTGCCTCCAGAGTTGCCCGTCCCGCTGAGTTGCTCCAGCATCTTGTGGCTATCTTACATTTAAGAGATCATAGATCAGGATGCAAATAAAGTGTCAGAAAAAGTCTCTATTTTTATTTGCTGGAACCTGGAAAACATGTTAAATATGTGCTTCTAAACTTGACGATTCTGCAGAGACTAAATTAGAGAGGGTAACCCTGGTAACCTGTGCAACCGTGGTGAGAAAAATGTTAAGTCAAGGACTGAGAGTTGTACTCAAAATGTACTAGGTCAAATCGATCTTACAGCTGTTTGAAGCCAACATGCTTAAAAAAAGCCCTTGTGCCAATGGATTTGACAAATAATTTCTCTACTGGATGTATATCTTCTGAGAACTGCCTATATCGAGACTTTCATTGCAAAGTTAATTCACAAAGGATAACAAAATGATTGTTTTATTTTAATATATCAGATTTGAACGCAGCATCCAATTCTGAGTCGGACAAAATCTTTATTTGTCAACATTGTGTTAATGCAGTCAACAAAAATGAGAAAACCTTGTTTCAAAGCATTCTTTTAAATTTGGCAGGTGATACATTTCCTATTCAGATGCATAAAGAGAAATGGCTGTCAAACCTTGTTCGTTGAAGATTGACCAGAATGTTGGAGTGACTCAGCGGGTCTGGCTGCATCTCTGGAGAAACGGAATAGGTGAAGTTCTGGGTCAAGAGACCCTTCTTCAGACTAAGAGTTTGTTTAGGCCTTGGGTTTGATTGGTTTTCATGGATACCTGATGTATGTATTTCAAAGTGGACCTTTCCTGCCTGGAGTAATTAGCATTCAGGTAATGTAGTTTGAAAATAAAGGGGAGGATATCAGGCTGGAAAAGGAACAGGCGAGCCTCATACACTCGCTCTGTGCCTACGAAATCCCGATAAGGGGATTTAAACTGTACCATTTTCCTAACAAAGAAGGGTACAAAGGGTTTAGTTGTCGGGAAGCTGCATTAAAGTCTCCTGGATTGAGACCTGCTCATGGAACAATGTTTAATTTCCTTATTGACATCAGTACATGTTGCGATCTGAATGTAGCATAGGATCGCAGTATTACAGAGGTACAACACACGCATGGGCCCTTCGGCCCATCATGTTTGTGCCAACCCCACCAAAGGGATCTATAAGTTCATAAATTATAGGAGCAGAATTAGGCCATTTGGCTAATCAAGTCTACTCCGCCATTCAATCATGGCTAATCTATCTCTCCCTCTCAACTCCATTCTCCTGCCTTCATCCCATAACCCCTGACACCCGTATTAATCAAGAAGCTACCTCCACCATAAAATATCCGTTGACTTGGCCTCCAAAAACTTCTGTGGCAATGAATTCCAGATTCACCACCCTCTGACTAATGAAATCCTTCCTCATCCCCTTTCTAAGGTATAAAATCATGTCATCATGATATGATAAAATCAAGGTGTGTTAAATCATGAGAGGAATAGATCGGGTAGATACAGAGTAAGGGAATCGAGAACCAGAGGACATAGTTTTAAGGTGAAGCGGAAAAGATTTAATAGGAATCTGAGGGGTAACCTTTTCATACAAAGAGTGGTGGATGTATGGAACAAGCTACCAGAGGAGGTAGTTGAGGCTGAGACGAACCCAACGTTTAAGAAACAGTTAGACAGGTATATGGATAGGACAGGTTTGGAGGGATATGGACCAAGCGCAGACAGGTGGGATTAGTGTAGTTGGGACAGGTTGGCCGGTGTGGGCAAGTTGGGCGGAAGGGCCTGTTTCCACATTCTATCACTCTATGACTCTATGACTAAAGACATTTACAGTGGACATTTAAACTAGCAACTAGTATGGATTTGGGATTTAAAGAGAAATCAAAGCACCTGGAAGAAGCCCACACAATCATAAGCAGAACATGCAAACTCCATGCAGTGAGCACCAGAGCTTGGGATTGAACTCTGGTCGCTGGAGCGGTGAAGCAGCAGGTCGACTAGCTACACCACACCACAATGCACCCATGTAGTATTCTGGAGTTTTTCAGGAGCTGATCATCTTTTAAAATGTTAAGTATTATTCAACAAAAATAATAAATAGAAACATAGGAAATAGGTGCAGGAGTAGGCCATTCGGCCCTTTGAGCCAGCACCGCCAGTCAATATGATCATGGTTGATCATCCAATATCAGTACCCCGGTCCTGCTTTTTCCCCCATATCCTTTGGCTCCGTTAGCCCCAAGCGATATATCTAACTCTCTCTTGAAAACATTCAGTGAATTGGCCTCCACTGCCTTCTGAGGCAAAGAATTCCACAAATTCACAACTCTCTGGGTGAAAAAGTGTTTCCTCATATCAGTCCTAAATGGCCTACCCCTTATTCTTAAACAGTGACCCCCTGGTTCTGGACTCCACCAACATCGGGATAAAAAAATCTGCATCTAGCCTGTCCAATCCCTTAAGAATTTATATGTTGCTATAAGAAATGACTTATGGAGCACAGCAATGGAAAAGAAAATCAATTTATTGGCTTAATTTAAATGTTTCCTCTCCAAGCATAAAACATGAGGCACCATAATGGCCAAATCAACTCATGTTTTCAGTGCCTTCAAATGTGTGAGAGAAAGTAAAGAGAAGAGCAAGATTCAATGATTAGCTTGAGTGGGGAACATTTCCAGAGTTAAATATTCTGTGTATCTTTCTCAAAAAAAAATCGTTGTCTCATTGTTGCCTGACTCTAACCAATTACCACACGATTCAGGGAGAGAAAAGTGAGTCTGGGAGAAGAGATAAAGACGTCAACAAAATCAGAAAAAGGCAGTTATAGAGTGGAAAGAAACAATTAGATAGACTGGAAAGCAAGCAAATAAACACTTTGAGCAAAGGTATTTATTTCGCAAGCAGTGCCTGGGAATATCAATGTTGAAAGGGTGTTTAATATTTAAGCCACAGAAAGCACTGTTATTACCAACACTAAGTGAACGTAGCCAAATCAAACTGAAAAGTCTCTGGAATCAATTATTTCTTTGTTGCTCTTGAAGGAACTGGAATCTTGACGTGGACCTAGCTGCAGAACCGGGCAAAGAAATGGCAGATGGTGTTTAGTGTAAGCAGGTGTGAGGTGTTGCACTTTGGGAGGTTGCATGGCAAGACCCTTAACAGTATTGATGCACAGAGGGGTCCAAGTCCATGACTCTCTGAAAGTGGCAACGCAGGTAGATAGATGGGTATGCTTGCCTTCATTGCTCGGGCATTGGGTCAGGAAGTCATGATGCAGCTTTCTAGGGCTTTAGTTAGCCCACATATGGATTATTGCGTGCAGTTATGTTTGCCTAATTACAGGAAGGCCATGGAGACTTTGGAGAGGGCGCAAAAGATGTTTACCAGAATGATGCCTGGATTAGAGGGCATTACCTAGAAGGATAGGTTGTGCAGATTTGGACTGTTTTGTCTGGAATGCTGAAGGTTGAAGGGTGACCTAATAGAAGTAAATACCATTATGAGAGGCAAAGATAGAGTAGTCCAGAACCAGGGGCCACAGTTTAAGAATAAGGAGTAAGCCATTTAGAACGGAGACCGGGAAACACTTTTTCTCACAGACAGTGGTGAGTCTGTGGAATGCTCTGCCTCAGAGGGCGGTGGAGGCGGGTTCTCTGGATGCTTTCAAGAGTGAGCTAGATAGGGCTCTTAAAAATAGTGGAGTCAGAGGATATGGGGAGAAGGCAGGAACGGGGTACTGATTGGGGATGATCAACCATGATCACATTGAATGGCGGTGCTGGCTCGAAGGGCCGAATGGCCTACTCCTGCACCTATTGTCTATTGTCTATAGACAATCGGAACCTTTTTCCAGAGTGCAAATATCAAAGACAGGAGGGTATAGCTTTAAGGTGTGAGGGAAAAAGTTTAAAAGAGGTGTGCGGGGGAAATTATATTTTATATACAAAGGGGTGGTGGGTTTTTAGAATGTGCTGCGAGGGCCAGTAGCGAGGCAGATATAACTGTGGTGTTTAAGATGCTTTTATTAGGGGCACATGGATATGCAGGGAATGGAGGATTATAGATCATATACTTACGGATGAGATTAGATTATCTTGGCATCATATTTGGCACAGACCAAAGGTGCTGTTTTTCTGCTGTCTTGTTCTATGTAATCATGCAGTAATTGTCATGGAAAATACTCTGCTGTCATAATCATTCAACCTTGCACAAGAGGAAAGGTATTTTTGATTACTAGGTATTAGCTGATCTCTCAGTGTCTACAGAAGATATACATATCCTCTGAGACAACTCCTTGTCACAACTCCAACATATCTCGAGCCTGAACAATGGGGGGCACGGTGGCGCAGCAGTAGAGTTGCTGCCTTACAGCGCCAGAGACCCGGGTTTGTTCGTGACTACAGGTGCTTGTCTCGATGGAGTTTGTACGTTCTCCCCGTGGCCTGTGTGGGTTTTCTCCTGGATCTCCGATTTCCTCCTTCACTCCAAAAACGTACAGGTTTGTTGGTTAATTGGCGTGGCATGATGGTAAATCTTCCGCAGTGTTCAGGATGGTGTAAGTGTGCGGGGATTGCCGGTTGGCATGGACTCGGTGGGCCGAAGGGCCTGTTTCCATGCTGGATCTCTAAACTAAACTAAACGCAAATGTGACAGCAACCCAAGAGATATCTGTGGACCCGATTTGACCGGGCTGCCACAAGCACAAGAGGCAATATCTAAAAACTGAAGGAAGACACGTTGATGAAAATGGAATGCAACATCCACAGCAAGATCAATCCCAATTCACAAACTTTCAAATGATGTAAAAAGCCAGTTTCCAGAAGACAAGAATGAAGAGACGGAAATAGCAAACAAATAAACTACTCAGACAAATTGCTGCTTCCCACAGGATAGGATTAAATCTTCCATCAGTGCAAGCCTCTATTTAGATTTGAACCCTGACTAGTATTGCCATATTTCAGCAGCTTTAACTGCTTTCCATGATCAGCTGAACCACAGCGGCAGATGGTGTGTACATGCACACGCAATGGAAGCACAGCGTCATAGAGCGATGTTGCATGGAAACTGGCCACTCAGCCCAACCCGCTTGTCCCACTTGCTAGCACCTGGCCACATCCCTCCAAACCTTTCCTATCCATGTACCTCCCCGTGTATCTTTACAATGTTGTAATTGTGCCCACATCTACCACTTCCTCTGGCAACTTGTTCCATGTGCACACCACCCTCCGTGCCAAAAAGTTGCCGCTCAGGTCCCTATTAAATCTTTCCCCTCTCACTTTAAACCCATGCCCTCTAGTTTTTGACTCCCCTATCCTGGAGTACAGACTGTGGCTGGTCACCCTATTGTTTTAAATGCCTCCATGTCATCTCACAAGCACTTACATTCCTGGGATAAAACACCTATCCAATCCAGGCTCTCCTTATAGCTCTAACACTCGGGACCCAATAACATTCTCATAAATTATTTTTGCACCCTTTCAAATTTTATGACATTTTATGACACAGTACTCCAAATGTGTTCTTATCAATGTCTTGTGCAGCTATAACATGACACCCCAAATCTTGTACTCAACACCTTGAACGATGAAGGCAAGCCACCTTCATGGGACTATGAATCTGCATCCTTAGGTCTATCTATTCCACAAACACTCTCCTGGCCTCTACCATGTACTGTGCAAGTACTGCCCTGGTGTGTCCTTCCAAGCTGCAACACTTCACAATCTGAATTAAATTGTCATGAACAAATTAATGACAAAATCATTGATATAAATAACAAACAATGGTGGATCCCTGTGTAACACTACTTGTTAAAAGCCTTCAGTCTGAAAAACAACCAGCACCCACTGTCTCCAGCCTTCAAGCCAATTTGGTATACAATTGGCTCGCTCACCCAGGATTCTATGTGAAGTAACCTTCCAGACAAGTCTACCATGCGTTACCTTGTCAAAGGTCTTGCTAAAGTCCTTATATACAATGTCTATCATGGTGCCCTCATCTCTCTTCTTGCTCACCTCTTCAAAAAACACACTATATTTTCCATAGCTTCCCATAATGTCATAGGATACACTTGATCAGGTCCTGGGGATGCACCTTCTTTTACGACCGCCAGCTTTTCCTCTGCTATCCCTCAGATATACTCCACACCCTGAATTCCTCAAAGGATTCACTTGATCCCAGCTGTCTCCTTTTTCTCAACCAGCACCTCAGTTATCTCTTGACTTCCAGAATTCCCTCCTGCTGCCACTCTTGCCCCTCACTATAGCAGGAACATGCAACCCCTGATCTCTCATTGGATCATATTTAAAAGCCTCCCACTTACCAGATATCCCTTTACCTGCAAACAGCCTACCTTAATCAACTTCAGAAAGTTCCCATCTAATATCATCCAGATTAGCCTTGCCCCAATTTAGGACTCTTTTGGACCACTCCTCCCCTTATTGATAATTATTTAGGACAAATAGAATTATGTCAATAAACTATTGACAATGGCAGTGCAGGAGTAGGCTATTCGGCCCATCGAGCCAATGTGATCATGGCTGATCATCCCCAATCAGTACCCCGTTCCTGCCTTCTCCCCATATCCCCTGACTCCGCTATCTTTAAGAGCCCTATCTAGCTCTCTCTTGAAAGTCTTGAAAGTATCCAGAGAACTGGCCTCCACCGCTCTGTGAGGCAGAGAATTCCACAGTCCACTGGTCCCAGAATGCTTCCATGTTAATACTTTAGTGATCTCCCTTGCCCTTTCCCATGTGGAGGTCAGGTTTTGCCTTTCTCTTGTAGAGCTATCTGCATATTGATTGAAAATTAATTCTTGAACACATTTAACAAAATCTATCCATTTTAAGCCCTTAGCACTTTGGCAATTGTAGTCAATATTTGGAGAGTTAAAGTCCTCCACTGTAACAATACTATTATTATTGCAGCTATCTTTCATCATCCCATATTTGCTCCTCTCACTCCTGCTGACTATCCTGCTGGATTCCAACAAAATGATCATCCCGTCTTCAGAGAACGGGGATTCCCCTCCCCCACTATTGATGAGGCTCGCACCAGGGTCTCCTCCATACCCCGCAACACTGCCCTCTCTCCCCATTCCCCCACTCGCAAACAGGGCAGAGTCCCCCTGGTCCTCACCTTTCACCCCACCAGCCGGCAAATACAACAGATAGTCCTCCGCCAGTTTCGCCACCTCCAACGTGACCCCTCCACCCGCCACATCTTCCCATCTCCCCCGCTGTCTGCCTTCCGCAAAGACCGCTCCCTCCGCGACTCCCTTGTCAATTCTTCCCTCCCCTCCCGCTCTACTCCTTCCCGGGCACTTTCCCTTGCAACCGCAAGAAATGCAACACTTGTCCCTTCACCTCCCCCCTCCACTCCTTTCAGGGACCCAAGCAGTCCTTCCAGGTCCGACAGAGGTTCACCTGCACCTCCTCCAACCTCATCTACTGCATCCGCTGCTCCAGATGCCAGATGATCTATATCGGTGAGACCAAGCGGAGGCTTGGCGATCGTTTCGCCGAACACCTCCGCTCGGTCCGCAATAACCAACCCGACCTCCCGGTCGCTCAGCACTTCAACTCCCCCTCCCATTCCGTATCCGACCTCTCGGTCCTGGGCCTCCTCCATGGCCAGAGTGAGCAACACCGCAAGTTGGAGGAACAGCACCTCATATTCCGCTTGGGGAGTTTGCATCCTTTGGGCTTGAACATTGAATTTTCTCAATTCTGTTAACCCCTGCTGTCTCCTCCCCCTCCCACCTCTCCCCCAGCCCTCGGGGCCCTGGCATTCCCTCTGTCTCTGTCTACCTCCCCCACCCTAGTCGCACTAGCTTCTCATTTTCACACCACAAAACAGCTTACAATGGCTTGTTCCCTTTATCATCGATACTTTTTTGCATATCTTTCATTCATTGTTCTTTATCTCTCACATCACCGTCTATATCTCTCGTTTCCCTGATCCCTGACCAGTCTGAAGAAGGGTCTCGACCCGAAACGTCGCCTATCTCCTTCGCTCCTTAGATGCTGCTGCACCCGCTGAGTTTCTCCAGCATTTTGTGTAACCCTCGATTCTCCAGCATCTGCAGTTTCTTCGTCAACACATCCCGTCTTATTTTTCAGTTTCACCCATAGAGCCTCACTGGACAATCACCCAGTAATATCTTCTCCACATATCACCATGATGTTCTTCCTCATTAAAAATGCAACTCGCCCTCCGCTCTTGCCTCTGCCTTCATCATATATATTCAGGTGCACATTGAATGGCGGTGCTGGCTTTAAGAGCCGAATGGCCTACTCCTGCACCTATTGTCTATTGTCTATCCCTCTTGTAGCATTTGTGCCCCGGGACATTGACCTTCCAGTCCTGTCCTTCCCTCAGCCATAGCGATAATATCCCTGTCTCATGTTTCTATCCATTCCGAGTTTATCTGCCTTCCCTGTCAGGCATGTTATATTAAAATAAATACAGTTTAAACCATCAGAATTCCTTCACTCTCTGCTATTATCCTGCCTGTCCTGTCTATGAAACTTTCTCTCATTAATTTCTGTATTTACTTCTACCTTCTGATTTACTGTACCTCACTACTGCCCTCAGGTTCCACCCCTGCCAGACTAGCTTAAACCCTCCCGAGAGCTCTAGCAAATCACCCCGCCAAGATATTGATACCTCTCAAGTTCAGGAGCAATTCATCCTTCTTGTACAGGTCTGCTCTGCTCCAAAGGAGATATCAATGGTCCTGCACCAGCTTCTGAGCCACACATTCATCTCTCCCAGGTTTTTATTCCTCTCACTGGCATGTAGTACCGGAAGTTATCCAGAGGTTACCATCCTTGAAGGCCCGATTTATAATTTCCTTCCTTTCACCTTACAGTCACGCTGGGGACCCCCATAAATAAGACGATAGTCGTTCTGAGCCATTTCATCAACACTTTCTGAGACCAGCGCCTTACCTCACGAATATGTGATGTTTCCTGATTAATTTGTTCATAAACAGTAGCAGCGGTAATTACGGAATACTCTTAGGATTCATGTTTTTGCAAAGCACGGTATATATCTGAACCACATGTCCAAGATAGGAGCAATTCCATATAGCTAACAGCCCCAATCTACAAAACCAGAAATCCTGTGTTAAAGTCCACAGGCTCCACATTTTTGGAGCTCTAGAAGTCTTAGCAAGAGGCTGCCAACTCCATAATGTTAGGCCGCAGTGCGGACGGAGATACGACACAGAAAAAGTTGCATCTCTGTCGAGGAAAGAGATAAGAAAAATTACCCCCACCACCCCCTACATAATACAAAACTAAAGATAAACTAAAACATACATTTTACAACAAACTAAAAACACAAAGAAGGAAAAAGACAAAGAAAGTCCGTTGGCGAGGCAGCCATCGTGCGGCGCCCGTTATATATTGGTGTCTTAAGATCACAATGAGTACACTCAACAAAATGAACTCCTTACCATTATAGGTCACCCTTGGTTTGGTCAGGCATATTACAAGGTGCAAGTCCATTTCTTCCGTGGAAACAAACTTTAAGCACACTGGACACTTGAAACCTGGTTTAAAAAAGCAAGAAAAACAAAGAATGAATTAAATGCAAAAAAATGTACATCAACGCAGAGAATCTATACACTTTGCAAAAATTCTTTCATACATTGGGTCGGACATTGCGGGCAAGTTAGGTATATCGATCCTGGTGGCCTAATTTAGAGATAAGATATTGAGATAAGTGGTGGATGGTGATCGTGTTACCATCTAAACAATTACATTCATGACAATGCAGGCCAACGACACTTAGAGTCATAGTGTGTAAACAGGCCCTTTGGCCCAACTTGCCCAAGCCGACTGAAGACTTGTCGCATCTGCCTGCGTTTGGCCCATATCCTTCGAAACCTGTGCTTTCCATTATAAATCTTTCTATGGCATGTACCAAGTCAGAATTGGCTCAGATTCAAATATAAACTTTGTTAATGTAACTTTTTGGCCAATGTGCCAAAAGTCTTTTTGACCACCCTATCTGCCCGTGAGTCCACCTTCAATGAACCATGCACCTGCACTCCTAGATTTGTAATATAAATGATATATTTGAAATTAAGAATATAAAAATAAGGGAGATTCTATGGTTTTAATTTAAAGATCGAATTATATTTGCACTGCTTAAGCAAATATCCCCTTTGTCCATAACCACACCACCTGAACTTTACTTTGGCCTTGATTCCCTATGTGCATTGCCAATGGATAGCTGGTAATTTATGTTACATGAGTCTCGGCAAAACAAAAGATTCGTTATTTTCTCAAGGCCACGGAAGAAAAAACAGCAGGGCCGTGTTAGTTTATGCACATAACAAAAAGGTCATTTTAAAAGAGCAATGTCAGCTGAAACTTCAACTCAGTAAATGATTGATAAACATTTTTTTACATTTTACCAAGCACAAAACTATCTGAACTTGGAAAACATTAATTTGTTTAAAAGAAGCAACTACTTTATCTTTATCTGGATATTGTTACTCTTTAAGCACATATATGTTGACAGACTACTCAATAACATCTATACCCAAGTAAAAGTTGCAAATCGATCTTTGAACATTCACAAAAAATCCTCTCCCATAAACCTTTAGCTCCAGTGGCACTGCTTTAGTGTTCCCGTATCTCTGCCTCTTCCTGTCTGCCACACATTCTAACATACCTAGCTTGACTCACTGTCTGCCAGGGATTCATCTTTAACTTTTTAAATAACTATTAGAGTCATCATCGTCAGAGACATAGAGAGATACAGCATAGAAACCGCACCTTTGGTCAATCGAATCCATATAGACCGTTAAACAACTCATGCACACACATATGACAGTTTATAGAGGACAATTAATCTTGTAACCCACACAGATCACCAGTGGAGGTCAGGATCAAACCCATGTTACAGCTCTATAAGCTGCACTCAATAAATATCTATTGCATTTCTCCTGAATGTTAACATTAAGAAATGTCTCTTATAGAAGGGATTCCAATTCCAATTTAGAGACTTGAGCATGTTATCCAAGTTTACACTAGTAAGAGATTGCTTCAATGTTCGAAATATTGTCTTTAGATGAGGCATTAAACCTAGATCCTCTAAGGTGGGCATTAAAAAGCTGGTGGTGCTCGCTCTGTATCCGAGCTGGTTGTTATCCCTCAGCAGACATTGGCAAAATCATGTGTAGGAAGGAACTGCAGATGCTGGTTTAAACCAAAGATAGAGACAAAATGCTGGGGTAAGACAGCGAGGCAGGCAGCATCTCTGGAGAGAAGGAGTGGGTGACGTTTCGGGTTGAGACCCTTTTTCAGACTAGTCAGGGAAAGGGCAACAAGAGATATAGACTGTGATGTAGAGAGATACAGAACAAATGAATGGAAGATATGCAAAAAAGTAACAATGATAAAGGAAACAGGCCATTGTTTGCAGTTTGCTGGGTGAGAACAGGAACTTGGGTGGAGGGAGAGATGGCAAAATAAAGTTGCTACTTATTTAGCTCACTCCCTTGTTCTCAAATTAGCTGGCATGTCCCCCTACTTTATGATAGTACCACATAGGAAAGTGGACATGGTGGGCTATGAATCGCTTTGAGACATCCTGAGGGCATGCAAAGCATTGCTTAAATGCAAGTGTGTCCGTTATTTATGACCCACAAATGTCGCTGCTGTGAATGAGTTATACGGGTCTTCCAAAGAAACTCAATAAAATGTTTCTGCTTTTCCATCACCCTCTGCCATCACAAATACAAAAGTCCTTCACATAATGCAACACATAAATAACAACTTAGCGCGCCTCTTTAGTAGATTAAAATGTCCTCGAGCACCTCTCAAGAACAAATACAGATAAATTGTTTGCGAGTGTACATTAAACTTTCAGAAGTCCTTCAATAAAAATTGCCACTCAAAATTAGATTGCATGGCATTAGGTTCAAAATACCAATATGGATTTATGAGTTAACAAACAGTAAACTGACTATATTCTCACAATGTGGCCACCTTTACATCGGTGAGACCAAGCGTACGAGGCGAACAGTCGAGCTCAGTCTGCCAAGACCTGCTGGATCTCTCAGTTGCTAAACATTTTAAGGGTCCCCCTCCCATTCAAATACTGACCTTGCTGTCCTGGGCCCTATTGCCAGATGGAGGCTATGCACAAACTGGGAGATCACCACCTCATATTATGTTTGAGTAGCTTCCAACTCAATGATATGAACATTGAATCCTCCAATTTAAATAAACAACCTACAAACACCCCTCCTCCCTTTTCCCCCTCTTCCAGGCATTTGTTCCCCCCACGCTTCCTTATACCCCATCTGGATGTGAACCCATTTCTCACTTTCTCCTTCCCCCTCATCCCCTTGCACTTTTGGATTGAGAAAGCCATTCCCAGTGGGATGCCCCAGGGTTTAGTGCTGGGGCCTAATCTATACAATACCTTCGATCTTTTTTATCCAAGTTTACTGATAATAGGTGGCAGAGAGAATTGTGAGTTGCACACAAAGAGGCTCTAGGGGGGATAGAGACAGGCTAAGTGAAAGGACATGGGTATAAAAGGGAATATAACTCGGAAAAAAAGTGAGATCATCCACTTTACTAAGAAAAAAAGATCAAACATATTTTGTTGGTGTTCAAAAGAGACCTCGTTAGAATCCACCGGGTGGCGCCAGCAATGGCTGCCTCACCAACAGTCTGTCACGTCCCTTCTCCATTTTCATAATTTTAAGTATATTGTAAATGTGTGTTTCAATGTATCTTGGTTAGTTTATGTGGAGGGAATAGAGGGGAAACTCCTCCTTGCCGCTGAGTGTTCCGATCCGTCCCGACGTCGGAGTTTCGATCAACCCGACGCGAGGGCTTCGGACATCGGATCGTCTGTAGCGGCGAACTGCGGAGGGTTCAAAGGCCCCAACCAGGGGTGAACAAAGGAGAAAGATAACTGAACTTTATTGCCTTCCCATCATAGTGAGGAATGTGGATTCTACTGTGGTGGTTGTTTATGTTACATTTTATTTTATGTGTGTATTGTGTTCTTTTCACTTAGTATGGCTGAATGGTAACTAAACATTTCACTGTACCATAATTGGTTAAGTGACAATAAGGGATTGGTTAAGTGACAATAAGGGTCACTTGGTTTCAAGCGATTCACTGAAAATTAACACGCAGTTGTAGCTTGCAAATGGAAAGACACATGATATGTTGGTCTTTAATATAAGAAAATTTTAGGACAAAATTAGAGACCTTATTATCAAATTATGTAGACTGGAGCGTTGATGAGACTGCATTTGAAATATTTTGCACAAGACCCTATCTAAGAAAGGATACATTTGTGATGATTCACAATATTGATTCCTGAGAACTGCATTCTGACCTCAGTATCTCCCTATTCTACTTATTTTAACTATTGTACTTGAGTTTGACTTGATTGCATTTGTGTATGGTGTATCCGATCTGTTTGTAGAACATGCAAATCAGAGCTTTTCATTGTACCTTGGTACACGAGAAAATAATAAACCTAAGCACTAGTCTAGTCTAGTGATACAGCATGGAAACTGGTCATTTGGCCCACCAAATTCTTAGCATCCGAGTGAACCTGTACACTAGTTCTATCTTACAATAGACACAAAAAGCTGGAGTAACTCAGCGGGGCAGGCAGTATCTCTGGAGAGAAGGAATGGGTGATGTTTCGGGTCAAGACCCTTCTTTCAGACTATCCTACACACTAGGGACGATTTACAGAAGCCAATTCACCTACAAACCTGCAAGTCTTTGGAATGCGGGAGGAGACCGAAGCACCCTGAGAAAACCCACGCGCTCACCGGGAGAACGTACGGACTCCAAACAGACAGCACCCATAGTCAGGATCGGACCCCGGTCTCTGGTGCTGTAAAGGCAGCAACTCTACCGCTGTGCCACCCACAAAAGGAAGCACAAAGAGTAATGAGTCTTGAAAAATTAGAGATGTGCACATTGAAATGTACGGAGTCCTTAAGAGGTAGATGCAGAGAAATTTCCCTGAGTTTTTAGAACTAGTGTTCATAATTACAAAGTAAAGGGCCAGCCGTACACAACAGAGATGAGAGGAAATCCTTCAATGTCTCTCGAGCTTCCTTAAACACTACACCTCCCAACTGTAAATCCCACCATCCTACGCAGCAGATACGTAGTGACAGCAAAAACTGGCGCAGCCAATTCAAGCACGCCCACTTGTGCTACTCTCATATTCTTCTTCTTCTGTTGACAAAACACACACGGCATGTCTAGAAAATTAGATGGAAGTCAGCACGTAAGAACAAAACATCAGTAAAAAAAAAAACCCCGACAATGTTTGACAGGGTGGAAGAAGTGAGAAGAGAATCAAAAATAAAGTGTCATTCACGGTATAATTCTTCCTAGGATAGATCTCACCACCTTGTGTAGCCTTTTTTTCACCCAAGTTCTGCACAATCCGAGTTCCCTAAATATACAGTACAGCATTCATTTTCTTCAGGAGAATTCTGCTGGGTTGAAATTGTGATCGTTTTCAGAAACTTGGGTGAATTCCAATTATATTCACAATATTATGTTTATAATTGCTCTTCCCTCAACCCCTATCAATCCTCCAGTTCTGATCCAGAAGACTACACATAGTCTTGGCATGGATCCGCATTTCACAGACTCCTCTGTCTTTTCATTGATTACTTTATAGCTCATCTTCGCCAGTAGACAACAGCTGATAACTGTGGGTAAACGTTCACAATTTTAACTATTAACTTGGCCAAATACTTAATGATAACTGGCACTTATAGACACAATGTTGATTAGAATAAGTCACTGGATGTTGACAATGGGCCAAATCGAGCTGGCTAAGGGTGGCAGTTCCAAACAGAACCACCAGTATACAGCAACATCTGGGTAAATGCACTCTGGTCTTACACATGTCTGCCTAAGTCAGGACAAACAGAATTCAAAGTTTTAGTTTTTCGTTTTAGAGATACAGCGCGGAAACAGGCCCTTCATCCCACAGAGTCCGCACCGACCAGCGATCTCCGCACACTGGCACTATCCTACGCACATGTGGGACAATTTTACATTTACACCAAGCCAATTAACCTACAAACATTGACGTCTTTGGAGTGCGGGGGAAACAGAATATCTCGGAGAAAACCTACGCAGTTCACGGGGAGAACGAACAAACTCCTTACAGACAAGCGCCCGCAGTCAGGATTGAACCCGGGTCTCTGGCGCTGTAAGGCAGTAGTCCTACTGCTACGCCACACTAAAACGTCCTGACAGATGCAGCCACATTCGTCATTCCTCTCCCTTGTTGGACTCCCGCACAGAGCAGCAAAGAGCATGATCATGCAGGGATTCCCTGGCATTGTGCTGGTGAATTGACATTTGTGATTCAACTTCCACCAGTGCTGGCACAGATTTAGAATTCCCATTCCAATAAGGAATCCCATTGGAAGGTTAACTAATTCAGCACTGAAGCAATTGAGTCCGGAGTTCTGTGAGGGATTCAGAGACAGATGGGGTTGTGCCAGAAATGAACGTAACAGAGGTTATGGAGATGAAATTAACGAGTTTTCTAATGGAGAAGGGTTTGGGGTCAAGTATGACCCAACAGCAGTGGAGCTGCTACACTTAACGAGATTTGACAGGATATAACATTGAAGGGCCAGATGAGACACATCCCATTCTTTAAGCAGGTATTCATGGAACATATAATGACCTCTTGGCCAGTTAAACATGTGCCACGTTCTCCCTGTGACCACTTGGGTTTTTTTCTGGGTGCTCCAGATTCCTGGCACACTTCAAAAATGTACAGGCTTGTAAGTTAAATGGCTTTAGTAAAATAGTAAATTGTCCCCAGTCTGTAAGAAAGTGTTGGTATATGGGGATCGCTGGTCGGCACTGACTCAATGGGCTGAAGTGTCTGTTTCTGCGCTGTATCTCTTAAGTCTAAAGTCCAAAAAGGCAGTAGGAAACATATGAGTAAATAATATGTTTAAATCTGCTGGTTGAAGGGCAGGAAATTTATTATTTGGTCAGCAGTTCAAATGTTGGGAAAAGAGGAGTTAAGATTTTTTTGGGGGAGGGCAGCTTAGTGAATGGGAGGAAAGACTGGACAAAGCCTGGTGGTTCAGAGCACAGGGAAGGATGTCAGACCAAATATTTTGTAGGGTTCAGCTTCAGTAAAGGGCCTGTCCCACTTTCCCGAGCTGCTCACGAATTCTCCCGAGTTTTCTCCTTGATTCAAACTCGGAGAATGTTCGTAACGGGTCCGTAGGAGTCCGTAGATATATCGTGGCAGTTCGTTATGTCAACCGTAGGTACTCGGGGCATTAAATGTTGCAATTTTTCTCCTCCCAACTATATTTTTACTCATGGACATTTTTCGTCATGCTGGAAAAAATGTCCCGATTTACCTGATGCCCCGAGTACCTATGATAACATAACGAGCCGCTACGATATATCTACGGACGCGTTACGAACATTCTCCGAGTTTGAATCAAGGGGAAAACTTGGGAAAGTGGGACAGTCCCTTAACTGAGGGTGGAACGTAAAAGTTTTTTACTGCCCATAAGTTACTTTCCAAAGGGAAGACTAATAAACATTTCAGAGAAGCAAGGATAATTTTTAAGCATTAACATTTTTGTAGAATACTGAATGAGCAAAATTGAATATTTTACAGTAGGTTTCAATCTATTTCATAACATTGTGTAATATCTAAACACTTCACAAACCAACCATCCATGAAATTATACTCTTTTAACAGCTCATACAAGATAATATAACTTTCTGATTCCAACTTCAGCCCCGGTGTGTGCCTTGTCCTGCAGTGGGAGACTTGGTCTATGATGGTGGCCTGAGACTCTGTATCCAAGATCAACTAGAGAAAAGTAAAATTCTACCAATGATCCAAAACATCCTTCCCTAGGGTATCAAAACGGCAGAGAGCAAAGTTCATTTATTCTCTGGAATCTGATTCTAAAAACAACTTTCCATCATAAACTGATATTACCAGCAAGAAATTAAAATCTGTTAACAAAATCAACTGGTTTTGGCTACTGAATCAACTATGCATTTCCTGACAGCTTGTTTACCATGTGCATTTCTTTCTTTTTGTGTGGAATTTAATCCTGTGGCAATGGTGGAATACATGGCCCAAACAGAAAGGTGTGGGTCAAAGGCTGACACGCAGATTCAAGTAATGAAGGGTTAATTTGCAGATGAGGCAGGTGGGGAAGAAAAAGAGTTGAGATGGAAACCAAGGCTGGAGGTGATGGGTGGAGAAGAAACAAGGAACGTTGGGAGTGTGACTCAGCACCAGGTGGAGAGGTGGTGGGTAGAAGGGAATGGGGCGAGGGAGGGGGGCGGTGTGAGTGTATGGAGAAGGGGAAAGGAACTGGGTGACAGGATTGGGGGGGATTTGAAAGGAAGGTGTGTGTGGGGTGGATGAGATTGAGAGGGGATAGATTGAGCGTGGAAACATGTCCTTCGGCCCAACGTTATCACGCCAACCAAAATGACCCCTCTACACTAGCCACGTACAAACTGGAAGAACTGTTTGGGTAACCTACAACCCACAGCATGAACACTGAATTCTCCATTTCAGGCAAACTCTTCTTCTTCTTGCGTATGGCGTGCACAGCCTAAAGTTGTAGGACAACTTATTCTATTTGATCTTATTTGATTGTGCACGCCGGGTTGATTGCATTCGTTGAAACAGGGCGGACCACGTGAAGGTTGCAATCTCCCACCCCCAGGCAAACTCAATCCCCAAGTACCCAGCCCCACCATGTACACCTTTCCTTCCACACCTCGTTCCTTCCCAGAACCGACCTCTCACTTTCCAGCTCTTGCCTCATCTCGTGCCGTCACCCTCTAGCTTTCTCCCCTCTATGCCACTAGACCCTGGGAATAATCCCAACCTGAGACGTCATCCATCCATCTCCCATCACAGATGCTGCCTGACCTGCTGAGAGCCTCCAGTAGTTTTTTTTTTGCTCGGTGAAGGCAGCTGATTCGAATGGTCCCAATTTTGGTGGTCAATGAATCCATATAGTACCCATGAGCGCGACAGAAAATAAAAGCCAATTGGTCAATGGTCCAAGATAATAAACAATAATATGCAGTATAATATAGATAAATGTGAGGTTATCCACTTTGGCGGCAAAAACAAGGGGGCAGATTATTATCTCAATGGGGTTAGGTTAGGTAAGGGGGAGGTACAGCGAGACCTGGGTGTCCTTGTACACCAGTCACTGAAAGTTGGCGTGCAGGTACAGCAGGCAGTGAAGAAAGCTAATGGAATGTTGGCCTTCATAACAAGAGGGATTCAGTATAGGAGTAAAGAGGTTCTTCTGCAGTTGTATAGGGCTCTGGTAAGACCACATCTGGAGTATTGTGTACAGTTTTGGTCTCCTAATTTGAGGAAGGACATCCTTATGATTGAGGCAGTGCAGTGTAGGTTCACGAGATTGGTCCCTGGAATGGCTGGACTGTCATATGAGGAAAGATTGAAAAGACTAGACTTGTATTCACTGGAGTTTAGAAGGATGAGAGGGAATCTTATAGAAACATAAAATTATAAAAGGACAGGACAAGCTAGATGCAGGAAAGATGTTCCCAATGTTGGGTGAGTCCAGAACCAGGGGCCACAGTCTTAGAATAAAGGGGAATTCATTTAAGACTGAGGTGAGAGAAAACCTTTTTTACCCAGAGAGTTGTGAATTTATGGAATTCCCTGCCACAGAGGCAGTGGAGGCCAAATCACTGGATGGATTTAAGAGAGGGTTGGATAGAGCTCTAGAGGCTAGTGGAGTCAGTGGATATGGGGAGAGGGCAGGCACGGGTTATTGATAGCGGACGATCACCCATGATCACAATGAATGGCGGTGCTGGATCGAAGGGCTGAATGGCCTCCTCCTGCACCTACTTTCTATGTTTCTATGTTTCTAATTGTTGAATGAGAAATAAACATTGGCCGTTATTTCTCAATATGATCTCTTGGGTTCAACCAAATAATTTCCTGCCAATTGCAAGTTGTGCAATCTCTTCCCTGGATATTTTGTGCAAGAGCATTATTAATAACGCCATGCAGAGTTACTAGTGCACAGAACACTTTGTATTTACTATCAACTAAAATAACCTGTACAGAAAAATCTCAAGGTGCCTTAGAGGCGCAGGAGAACATGAACAAACAAGATAAAGACGTGGATTGTGAGCAAAGGATAAGCCAGGAGATTAAGAGTTTAGTTTATTTTTCCACATATCAAAGAAAGGAAAGATGAAAAGGTGGTAGAGAAAACAAAAGTGTTTGGTGCACTGTGAAAATGATTGGGGCAAATGATTAGGGCGGCACGGTGGCGTAGCAGTACAGTTGCTGCCTTACAGCGCCGGAAACCCGGGTTTGATCCTGACCACGGGTGCTGTCTGTACGGAGTTTGTACATTCTCCCCGTGACCTGCCTGGGTTTCCTCCCACACTCCAAAAGACGTACAGGTTTGTAGGTTAATTGGCTTGGTAAATGTAAAAATTGTCCCTAGTGTGTGTGTAGGATAGTGTTAATGTGCGGGCATCGCTGGTCGGCGTGGACCCGGTGGGCCGAAGGGCCTGTTTCCATGCTGTATCTCTAAACTAAACTAAAATGAAGGAAGAAGAAACAAGATAACAGAAATGGAACTCATATACAAACATGCTAGAGCAAATTAACAATGTTATATGTCAGAGCAGTTGGAAGGCAATAATAATTGTATTACTTCATGTTGGGAATAGGAGACACCATAGATCAGTGGGTAGATGCTGAGAAAGTTATAGATGAGGTTAGGTTTGACGTAAAGCAGGGCACGGTCACCTTTCTGTGGAGTAATTGTGAGATAAAGGCAATGATTGACATGCTTGTGGATGCAGCTATTAATGGGGGTAGACCTGCCATCAAAATGGAAAATCTTATTATGGTGGAACTGATTCCTTTCACCAATCATCTCAAAGTTTTCCCCTTTGCATTGGCTCTAGTCCATGCCGCAACTTTACAATTGACAGACTTCTTAAATCACCCCCATGATCATCTCTTTTACTTTCATTCCAAAATCTCTCTAAGATTTGAACAATACTCCAATATTAGCTTCTGTGCACCCCAATTGCCATCACTCGGTCACTGGCACTTATGCCTTCAACTCTCAAACCTCGTGAGGGGTGTGTAATGATACAAAGCAGGTATATCCCTTTTAATTTTTTTTTTTAATTATCTTTTTTTTATATACTTTCTTTTTACTTTTTTTTCACTCTCGTCCTTTACATCTTTATGGGCTCTTTTTCTCTACTTTTTCACGAACCATCAACACCACTACCTTACCTAACTCTCTTTCTCTCTTTTATTTGCTTCTGCTATTTTTCTACTATTACATTTAAAAACAAGAAGTTGTACATGAAATGTATTATGTTATTCTTGAATTATACTACTGTACATGACCGCTAATAAAAATTTTTTTTTTAAAAACAAAACAACTCTCAAACCTCTTCGAAGGCTCCTTAATAATTAGCTTGTGATTATTCCTCTGTCAACTCTTCTATCATTTCTTAATGTGACCCAGATCCAAGTTTGATTTCTTAATAATACTGCAAAGTGTATGTGGGCACCCAGTCAAGTTAACAGTTGTAAATGCAAACTATCTCTACTGTTTGACTAAACTAGCCAATATATAAACCTGTAGGATGCTACATCTACATTTGATTAGAAATTGTTATTCAGTAGACAATAGCACAAGATGGGAAAGGGGAAGAAAATTGATTTAAAAGGAGATGAATAGCTATTAAGTTAAACTGCCCCTGTTATTCAACAAAGTTGTGTGATTCTTTTTTTCCGGTCTCATGATGAAGCAACTCACAAGGGGTTGCATTGTAAGATCTTTAAATATTCTCCTACTGACATCATTCTCCTTACAGGATTCAAAACTGATTTATTTTGCTGGTCTGCTCAATACAATCAAGGTGCTTTTCAAGTGAAGCAATTTGCTGAGTTAGTGTGGAGATAATGTTAAACAGGATATCTTGAAGCTTAAAAGAACCAAGTATCCTCATAGTTATAACTTGAATACATTTTACTTCAAGATGCTTATCACATCAGAGTTGTCCAATATCCATAAAACTTAAATTTGTAAACATTTGTTGCTCTATCTGAAGAGAACCTATCCGTGTGTACGAGTGTACAAATGTACGAGTGCCTACCCATTTTTCATCCCAGTCGCATTGTTCCTTGTCACAAAGGATGAATAACTTGGGGCGGCACGATGGCAAAGCGGTAGAGTTGCTGCCTTACAGCTCCAGAGATTTGGATTCAACCCCGACTATGGGTGCTTGTCTGTAGGGAGTATGTATGTTCAGTCCGTGACCAGCATAGGTTTTCTCTGGGGTCTCTGGTTTAGGCCCACACTCCAAAGACATACAGGTTTCTGGGTTAATTGTAAAATGTCCCCAGTGTGTGAAGCATAAAGTACTCATGACGTAGACATAGCGTGCGGCGATCGCTGGTTGGCGTGGACTCGGTGGGTACGAAAGGCCTGTTTCCACGCTGTATCTCTAAACTAAACTAAACATAAATATATTTCGAAGAGCACACAAGGTTTTTCAGTGGAGCTGAACCAGTGCTTGAACTATCAAAGTACTATCTTTCAATTTAGACTCAATTTCAAGAGTGTTTATTTGAAATTTGTACGATGTGTACTGGATATCAATGTGATTAATGACATTCTTGCTTGCTGCAGTTTGACAGGCACATTGTACAATAAATACACGATAAATTATGTTATTCAAAGTAAACAAGACTATGGAAATGGTTCAAAATCTTTCTGAATCAACTTTGCTGCCCTGATACTACATAGACATTTGCTTCATATTGTGAGATACAAGGTCTTACATTAATCTAGACCCTCAACGCTCCCACCACTGTGCTTTCTCCAAATTGTTCTAAAAATAATACATTACAGGAAATTAATTGGACTTCAATAATGTAAGATATCCTTTAGGTTGATAACTGCAAGAATAATTCAATAATTAAGCTAAGATATTTTTAGAGAGAGGATTCATATTTGTGGATCAATGTCAGTACAAATGCAGTAATTCTATGTGTTTAAATAGTCAACACCTCTTCAAGTTTACCACCCTATACGGCATTCAGATTCTAAGGTTCATAGCCAATGAATCTGGGCTTCACACACCATCATGATGTGCTAAAATAATATGCCACACACGTTAAGGGAAAAAAGTTTTGTTTAATTTAGTTTAGTTTAAAGATACAGCGTGGAAACAGGCCCTTCGGTCCACCAACGATCCCTGCACATTAACACTATTCCACACACTCTAGGGACAATTTACACGTATACAAGGCCAATTAACCTACAAACATGTACGTCTCAGAGAAAACCTATGCAGTCACGGGGAGAATGTACAAGCGCTGTACAGGGCACACCTGCAATCGGGATCGAACCCGGGTCCCCGGTGCTGCAAGCGCCGTAAGGCAGCAACTCTACCGCTGCGCCACCGTGCAGCCCCATTTGCCCCATAGTAAGTAGATTGTGGATCAAGATCATTGATTGAGATGGATGGGTAGGCTCAGTCTATGATCAGTAGAGAGATAGTTGGAGGTGTATGTCCGACAATGCAGTCAGGCAGCATGCTTGGACATCATCGCTCAGGGATGGACAGCAGGGCTCTCTGGTCTTCAAATGGAAAGGGGATTGTGGTCAGTACTTAACTTTTATTTTCCCCCTACACGATGGCTTGCGTGTATTGCTTCAGTGCTGGTACTGATTGCCTCAAGACAAATAATTTTATTCACACGTGGTGCAATACGGGTAAAGGATGTTATTTTCAACCCTTTTGGTTGGTCGTGCTCTTGTGCAGTGTGTAGGAAGGAACTGCAGATGCTGGTTTAAAGCGAAGAGAGACGCAATAAAGCTGGAGTAACTCAGCGGGACAGACAGCGTCTCTGGAGGGAAGGAATGGGTGATGTTTCTGGTCTCAACCCGAAACGTCACTTATCCCTTTCCTCCAGAGATGCTGTCTGGCCCACTGAGTTACTCCAGCTTTTTGTGTTTATCTTCTCTCGTGCAATGTGCTTGCCTAAATTTGCTTTGGGGTCTTATGAAGCCTCATGAATAAACAGGCACTACAGAACCCTATCTGCCCCCCAAAATGTTTAGAAGATTGATGCTCCCTGCAAAGCTGGTAATGAAATGCGCAGCTACATTTTGAACAAAATAAAATTAGATGATAAAAATAATGTCAAATAATGCACATTCAAGATATTGATCATCTGAACCAAAACCCAGTCTAGTGGAAATGTGCATGCATCATTGAAAATCAATGCAATCTACCTTGAGATGACAAGGGGTACTGTCCTACCAACTAAAGCTCTGATGACTGACCACTCATTCAAAACCTCAATAAAGTAATCACCCTTCAGGCAATAGCCATTGTGATGTGGTTATTCATTTGGCTATGAATGACTGCCTTACACACATCGCTGCCATTGTTTTTAAACTCATCTTGTGTGCATTGAAGGCTGTTTTTCCGATTTAATTCTCAAGCATTAATGCAAATTGAAAACATAAACACTGCGCTGCAAAGCTTCTGCTTGCCACGATTTCAGTGCTGATGGATGTACCCGAACAGATCTGCAGGAGATGCTATTTGCTGTTCATTTGATCTGGTAATAGAGTGGACCCAAGATAGTGGACTGATAATTAACCTGGACAATTAGCTCTCAAAATCAGCACAAGGACAGATGCAACGATTCAGTGGTGCTTCTGCAGCATTTTAATTTTGAAGGACAAAGAGAGCCAATGCATGGAAGTGAACTCCATGTAATCTCCCTTCCAGTTACCAGGTGTGACTTGGACATACACAGTTCCTTCACTGTTACTGGATTCAGACACTGCTATTCCCTCTCGGATAACATCTTGGGAGTATTATCACTTAAGGACTGCCACAGCCAAGTCAGCAGATCATCACACCCTTCTCAGAGCAACAGGGAGAAAATAAGCAAGAAATGTTACCCTTTCCAGTGAGTGAAATAAACTAAAAAAAATGAATGAAAAGACTTCTCTCCTGCATATTTGTGCCATGATTGAATAGTGGAGTAGACTCAATGGGCCGAATGGGTTAATTCTGCTCCTATGACTTATGAACTTAAGAGCTGTTCCCAAACCAAACTGTGATGCAACCCAGCAGTGTCCTGTGATACATCTGTGGAAGATTCCAGTAATTCGGTAAGTTAAAGTTGCAAAATATCCACATGATTCAATGAGCTCTAGCAGATCGAGTGTATACTTTAGGATAATATCAAATCAAGTCCAAGATTCCGTAGACCACCATCAGCAGGTTACATCAGCAGTGATTACCAAGAGTACGCAATGTCAGAACATTCTTTATACAAATGACAGGAGAACAAATGTACTCTGGCAAAGGATCCACAAACTCTATTTTGGATTCCACTGATCTTACTCTACCTGGTGATAGTTTCTGTTATTTTCTGTTTTCAGATTTCCAGCATATAGTTTATTTTTAATTTCCATACTCAGAGCCTACATTCACTGTTTAGTTTAGTTGAGTTCAGCGCTGACCAGCAATCCTCACACACAAACACTATCCTACACACTAGGGACAATTTACAATTTTACTTCGGAGTCACGTGAGTGACTACGTGAAGAACCCGCCCCACGCTGGCAACGGCATGACGTCGACGCTGACGGCAGAAGGTGGAGCTGCAGTAAGGAGCAGCTCCTCGCAGCGGTCGGAACGGCCCGCAGGTAAGTGAAGTTACATCGGCGCGGGTTTTAGGTTACGCTGGATGTTTCAACAGCGAAACCAAAAGTAAAATTTAGACGCTAACGTGCTGATGAGCACAAGATAAAAATTTTAACAAAATGGAGAAATCGGGAAGGAAGGCTTCGCGGGTGAAAAGAGCCTCCCGGGGTGAGAGTAAAGATACGGGAAGCGAAGCTAGAGTGGACCCGGTTCCGATACCGTTGGCCACTGATTTACCCGATATAGAATTTCCAGATTCTCCAGAAATTATAACCACGGAGGAAAGTGTTCCTAAGAAATGCAAAAAGAAAACTGTGAGGCCCGTGGATTCTGATGATTCTGATTTTGAAAGACCTCCAGTTAATAAAACTATGTGGCTAAAAATGGAGCATATGGAGAAAGTTCTCCAAACTATTATGAGACAAGGGTCACAGTACCCTCATGAATCCCAGAAAATCCCTGAGGGGTTTCAATATGATGAATATGGCTGTGGGCCAAGTTGGGAATATGATACTCCAGACCCACGATTTGGGCTGGAAGAAGTCTCATGGGATAATATCCCGATGGAATTAGGGCTGCAGAAGGCAGACCCTGCTGAACTTGAAATGGTTTTTTGAAAGCACGCCACAAAGTAAAAAGAAAAGGCTTGATCTGCCTGGATAGCACAAAGTTTTGCTATACCTGAAGGAAGTGGTGAGGATATGGAAGAAAGCCTGGCTGCCAATATAAATTATATGGTATCTCACCAGCTTCATAGTACTGTGATGAATGAATTATCAGAATTATATAAAGCACCAGGCAATTGTGCCTCATTGGAAGTGCCTACGGTGAATCCGATGGTATGGGCATCTATGACTCCAAGTATGAGAGCCCAAGAAATGAAATTTCAAAAGGTGCTAAAATTATTTTCAGCTGCCATCACGGCGTTTGGCAGGCAAATGGAGAAACTGGAAATGGACAAGATTCAAAAAGATACTTGGGTTTAATGTGCAATTCATTTTATGAGATCAATTGCATGAGGAAAATGGCGATTCGGCCCATATTTCACCCTAGATTTGCAAGCCTGTGTCAAGAAAGTGGAGTTCAAGCTCCTGGATATTTGTTTGGAGAAAATCTGCCGAAACAACTGAAGCAGTTGGATGAAGAAGCTAAATATTTTAGCACTATTAAGCCTTTTGTCTTTGGACAAAGGAAAGGGTTTTCGGCCCGAAGGAGTTTTGATTTTCGTTATAGAGGCAGAAATTTGTCACGAAGGTATTATCGTGCTACACAGGCCGCTGCTTCCCTGCATTCGGGAAAGAGGAGACCATCACGCTCCTATGGAGAGGTATTAAAGACTTCTATCCTTAAAGAAACTGTGGATGAATCTCCAGTTGGAGGGAGATTGCAAAAATTTTATAATGCCTGGCTTAATATTACTTCTGATCGGTTTATACTACAAGCAGTTTCAGGAGCTATTATTATTTTTAAAGAAGGGGTCAATCCTCCTGTACAGAATAAACCTGCTTATGCTTATGTGTTTTCTCCAGAAGAAAGAATGGAGATTGATGTGGAAATTGGCAAATTATCCGAAAAAGGAGTAATTGAAAAAACTTATGAACATAAGCATCAATTTGTCTCTAATATATTTCGCAGAGATAAGAAAGATGGTGGTTGTAGAATTATTCTAGACCTTACAGATCTAAATAAGTTTGTAGAATACAAACGTTTTAAGATGGAGACATTTAAAACTGCAAAATATTTGATTTCAGCAGGTTCTTATATGGCTAAGATTGATTTAAAAGACGCCTATTATTCTGTACCAATTCATCATCTTTTTCGGAGATACTTAAAGTTTTATTGGCAGGGGCAATTATGGCAGTTCAAAGCTTTACCAAATGGATTAAGTTCAGCTCCTAGACTCTTTACAAAACTGTTGAAACCAGTTTTAGCTCAATTAAGAGCACAGAAACACATTGTAATGGCTTATCTGGATGACATTCTGATTGTTAATGATAGTCAAGAGTCAGCTGAGCACTCAATTTCAGTTACTAAAGCTTTGTTTAAAGAGCTTGGATTCTTAATTCATCCAATTAAATCCCAGCTGCAGCCAGTTCAATCAATTGATTTTCTGGGGTTTGTAATTAACTCAGTAACTATGTTAGTTACGTTGCCAGCAAAGAAGACAAATGATATTTTGCAAATGTGTAATTATCTCATTCACAAACCTTATCCCTCCATCCGAGAAGTGGCAAAAGTCATTGGTACATTAGTGGCAGCTTTTCCGGCAGTGGAGTTTGGGCCATTACATTATCAAAATCTTCAAAGGGACAAAGTAAGGGCTCTTAAAGATAAGGCAGGTCACTTTGACAGACCTATGCAATTAACAAAGGAAGCACTATTGGAATTGCAATGGTGGGTTGAAAATGTCCCACAAGCTGCTAAAAAGATCATGATTAAACAGCCTGAAATGGTTTTGCAAACAGATGCTAGTGCTCTCGGATGGGGGGCCACAGATTTATCTACCAGTTGTGGAGGTAGATGGAAAACTGAAGAGCAAGAGTTGCTCCAACAGTATGGTATTAACTATTTGGAGTTATTGGGGGCCTTTTATGGGCTTAAAGCATATTGTTCTGCTAAACAATGTCTGCATGTATTAATACAATTAGACAATAAAACGGCTGTGGTTTACATTAATCACATGGGGGGAGTTAGATCAGTATCATGTGATTGTCTGGTCAATGAGATATGGCAATGGTGTATTGGTCGGCAGATATGGATTTCAGCAAGCTATATTCCAGGTAAAGACAATGTGGTAGCAGATGGAAGGTCCAGGATTTTTAAAGATAATACGGAATGGATGCTTAAACCAGCAATATTTGAGAATATTGTTAAACAATTTGGCTTGCCAGAAATTGATTTGTTTGCATCCAGGCTTAATCATCAATTGCCTCATTATGTGTCTTGGGAACATGATCCGGACGCAGTTGCAGTAGATGCATTTTCATTACACTGGGGAAAAATGTTCTTTTATGCTTTTCCACCATTTGCTCTGATCCAGAGATGTTTGAAGAAAATAGAGCAAGATTCAGCTTCCGGATTGTTGGTAGTGCCAAATTGGCCAACTCAACCTTGGTTCCCAGTTATGCTGAATATGATTAAAGAACCATATATGCAGATTCCTAACTGTAGTGATATCTTGACTAATCCAGTAACAAATCAAGGTTACCCATTATATGCATATATGAATTTGTTAATCTGCAGGTTTTGACCAGACCACTACAGGAACTGGGATTGTCGGACCAAACTTTGACAGTTATTGGTGCATCATGGCGACATAGTACACAGAAACAATATATGACACATATTAAGAAATGGGAAGAATTTTGCACACAGTCAAATATTTCTGATGAATCTGTGAATGTTACTCATGTTTTGGAATTCCTTGCCAATTTGCACTTTGGGCAACATTTAAGTTATAGTGCCATTAACACTGCACGTTGTGCCTTGTCGTCCTATTTAGGACTTATGATTGGTGAAAAGTCAATTGGGTCACATCCATTAATATCACGATTCATGAAAGGAATTTTTCACATGAATCCGCCAAAACCTAGATATACAGAGATTTGGGATGTGAGCATAGTTCTTGCTCTACTTAGAGAATGGACGCCAATTGAAGGGTTGACATTGGATAAGTTAACATTGAAATTGGTCATGTTAATGGCACTGGTTTCAGCCCAAAGAGTGCAAACTTTACAAATGTTGCGTTTAGACTGTATGCATGTGACTACAGATAACGTTGTATTCTATGTTTTACGATCTGATCAAACAAAGTAGACCAGGCAGATCTGGAACAAAGGTAACCTTTCAAGCTTTTCATGTTGAGCCTGCTTTGTGTGTGGTTAGACATTTGAACCAATATATTAAAATTACGGACACTTTTCGAGGAAACGAAAAGACATTGCTGCTTACGCACAAAAAGCCACACACAAAAGCTTCAGTTCAAACTATCTCAAAATGGTTGAAACAGGTGTTGGTTTTAGCGGGAGTAGACACTGATGTCTTCAAATCTCACTCCACCAGGGCGGCAGCTACGTCCGCGGCGAAGGGGCGGGACGTACCTCTCGAGCATATTTTAAAAATCGCAGGGTGGAGTAAAGAAGAAACTTTTTCAAAGTTCTACAACAAACCTGTTCACACTATGACAAGCTTTGGACACGCGGTGTTGGGAGCACTATAATCACCTGCTTTGTTTGCTATTAATTGCTATAATCAGTTGTGTAGTCACTGATATCTTTTGTCACTTGTAATCAATTTTCCCTCAAATATAAGGAGGGTATTATATGGTCTTTCAACCATTAAAAAATTTTAATTGTGAAAAAGATCTAACTTTTGTCTGCTTTCCCATGTATGTGTTTACTTAGCCGGACTGTCGTACGGATTAATTCTACGACATAAAAAAACACAGAAAGCTTTAAAACTCTTCACGTAGTCACTCACGTGACTCCGAAGTAAAATAGTAAGATTAAACGAGAACTCACCTGTTCGAAGTTTGATCGTTATTTTACGAGGAGTTACGATGAGGGATTACGTGCCCTCCGCTCCCACCCTCGTAAAATAAATGATCAAATGGTGGTTCTAAGTCTTTTTATGAGCCTTACTATGTTACTCCGGCTTTGGTGTTCTGTGTTTTTCATGCCGTTGCTTTGAAGTATGCCGTTGCCAGCGTGGGGCGGGTTCTTCACGTAATCCCTCATCGTAACTCCTCGTAAAATAACGATCAAACTTCGAACAGGTGAGTTCTCGTTTAATCTTACTATTTTACCTAGCCAATTAACCTACAAACCTGTACATGTTTGAAGTGTGGGAGATCCCGGAGTGTGGGAAACGGAGATCCCGGAGAAAACCCATGCAGTTCACGGGGAGAACATACAGACTCCGTACAGACAGCACCCGTAGTCAGGATCGAACCTGGCGCTGTAAGGCAGCAACTCTACTGCTGCGCCACCATGCACCCCACTGTAAGTTGTACTTTAAAGGTCATCAGCTAAGTCCTTGTTTTCAGTTATAATGCAATACAGGGAAGAGATGGATTTCAATTCGATTAGTTGGTGGAATTCCCCAAACTTACTCTCGTGGTCTTTGGTTCCTGTTACATAGATTACACCAAGGTTGAATTATCGATCAATCACTACTTGACCTGACTGCACTACAAGAGTGAAGCCACATTTAGACCTGGAGCAACTAAGGGAGACAGATACTCTTAACTAAAGAAAGACAACGAGTGCATCTTTGAAGCAGCACCATTCAGAATCATTTTATTTCACCCTAGCCTGGAGGAAATTTGTATTTACAATCACTGGGCTAACATATTCAGAAGATTAGGATTATACAACCCAATGTATTCACTAGTTTCCATACAAGATATAATGTATCTTTGATCCCTACTACTGATAAACTTTAACACGGTTTACAAAAGGCCAGATGGCTCATATTTCATTCTTTCAATTGAAATTAGTTTCATATCTTAATCCAGCCAAGGTCTATTGTTATCTCCATGCCCAATCAACAGTCTTTGCTTAAAGTTCCCTCCTACTGTATGTAAGAGTCGAAATAAAACATCACATTTCCATTCTTGCATTATTCATCACACCTTTCCATTCTCTCTTAATAACTTTTTATTGTTGAGCTTAATTTAACATTAGCAAATCAGATGGTGCAGCAAGGGCAATTTTATTTGTAACTCCACTGTTTAATCAATAAAATATTGGAATATCTGGAACGTTGGAGGTTAAGGGGAACCTTGACCAAAGTATATAAAGTTATGAGTGGCAAAGATAGGGCAGACAGTCAGATCACTTTTCCCTGTGGGTTTTTTTCCACAAAGAATGGTGGGAACCTGGAAAGCTAGGGGTGGTAGTGGATGTAGATACGATAGTGGAATTTAGGAGGCTTTTCGACAGGCACATGGAAGTGCAGGGTATAGAGAGACATGGCCAGGTACAGGCAGTTGAGATCAGTTCAGCTGGGCATCATGTTCGACACAAGCATTGTGGGCTGAAGGGCCCATTCATGCTGTACTGTTCTATGTTTTAAAAGACACCAAAAGAAATCCAAATCCTTCCAATAAACTTTTAGATTACTGGATATCAGTCCATACCCAAGCTATCAAATGTAATCTAATGAAATAAGGAGTAAAAATGATGGGGACAAAAATGGTGGGTTGGGAGAAGTGGTGAGAACTGGGCACATTGTGGGCAAGTTTGGTCGAAGAGCCTGCTTCCACACTGTATGACTCTATTATAACTATTAGGCTTTCTCTAACAAAAGAAATGGGTTAAATCCATAACCGAGGTTGACAACTCCAATGCTGATTTGAAAGAGCGTCGCATGACCATGGATTTCATCTTTCAGATAAGATATATTTAACCAAGCCTGTCTTAAAGTGCCATAAAACATCTTATGGAAATATCCGAAGAGTGTTAGTGTCCTGGCCACCATTAATCCTTTTACCAACCTCAGTACAACAAAATTCCCTCATAACACTGTGTCGGGAACCACTCTCGGCATCACCCTTCATCCGGACAAAATTATGAGAGTGCATTTGACGATCGGTGCGTCAAATTTGCCCCGTGGCTGGGTCTCTGGATGGCAGATCCATTCCCACAGCCAACCTCCAAGGCCAAACTTGCGGGCCAGTATCCCGGTCCATCGGCGTCCTAGGCAGACTGCTCTTGTATCATTGGACTCTTCTTGGAGGCCACGATCTCTGTTGGTCCGGCAAAACCGATAATCCAGAAAAGCTCTGGAACCAAGTGTGCTGGACCTGTAGTGCCAGACCACACCCGTTCCGGACTAGTGGATGTTATTTCGATCAACACTCAAAGGCACTTTTCTTTCACTTATAAGACCAGACTTCAACCCCAACCATATTCCATGCCCCGGCTCGGACCACACACTCCACTAACACTCAGGACCCCGACTCATATTTCGGACTAATGAGTGAGCCAAACGTCGGACCTTCGCGATTTCCGAATGCCTTTGGGACAACCTGAAGGGATGAAGGATTTCTTTCTTATAAGTTAATTTGAGGTGTGGGCTGCCGTTAACAATGGGATTACAGCAACTTGCTTCAAGGGTTAAATTCCGCTCCTGCTTTCACCATCAGTAAAGGTTAAGCGTACACGAGAACAGGGTCACTTGCTGCACAAATATCTACATGAAGTTTGCTCGATCAGGCACGCAGACGCAAAGAAAATGACCATCTATACATGAGAAAAAGCAAAAGGGGAGGAAAATTATGTAATAATTTAGCTTAAAACAAACATGCAAACCAGCAGAGAGATTTTGTTCTAAAATGTCACCCATGGGGATGTCCTGTGCTAGTTGATACATGGCAATGCAACTGCTAAAGAGAATAACAACAAACATATGGTTTTAATCTGAATTAATTGAGATGCTCTATTCACTGTCAGTCACAGCAACAATACATTTGTTCCTAGTTCTGTACATATATCAGTATTCATGCATTTCCTACGTACAAATATTTTAGCCTTTAACCTAGTTTCAATGAGGCAAGTGCTGGCTCTGTGCTCAACTGATAGCTGGGAAAATTCCTTATCCAAGCTATAGTCGTGGGCTCCCCATCACTCCCCCAAATTTACGCACAAGCAAATGGTACGGAAGTGCAGCCACTGATATTCCGACTGGGCTCCTTTGGCCACTGTCTAAAGGTCCACTTACACTGCATTTTAACCCATCTTATCTATTGCATCTTCAAGGAACACAAGCTGCTAACTTAGAGATACAGCACGGAAACAAGCCCTTCAGCCCACCATGTTCGTGCCGACCATCACACTAATTTTATGTGCTCCCACTTTCTTATCCACTCCCGACACACTAGGGGCAATATACATACCTACAAACCTACATACCAATTAACTTACAAAGCTTCACATCTTTGGGACTTTTGGAGGAAACTGGAGCACCTGGAGGAAACACACGCAGTCATAGGATACCACTGCATATGTATATGTATTACTTGTTCATTCGTAAGTTCGCCCTTCGGAGATACCAACTGCATTTCGTTGTCTCTGTATTGTACACTGCACAATGACAATTAAAGATTGAATTGAATTGAACGTGCAAACTCCACGCAAACAGCACCTGAGGTCAGGATTGAACCCGGGTCTCTGGAACTGTGATGCACCAGCTGTGCCACAGTGCCACCCTATTATGTATTAGCACATATTTTCAAATGCAAATCTTCTTTCTGAAATCCATTTTGGTCACCCCTAATTAGTTTATGCTCATCAAAATATTTAGTATTAAATTAAAGACTGCAGAAATGTCCCTAAACAATCTCTAACCAGGTTTACATAGTCTCACCTTCAGCATACAATTATCATCCAGTTATGTAGCACACATCAACTTTCAAAATAAACTCCAACCATAAGAACCCAGTATTTATGAGATACAGAGAGACAGTGACAAATACCGGAGTAACTCACCGTGTCAGGCAGCATCTCTGGAAAAATGGAATAGGCTTCGGGTCAAGATCGTTCTTCAGTCTGAAAGTCTCAGTCACCCATTTGTTTTCTCCAGAGATGCTGCCTGAGCTACTCCAGCATTTTGTGTCTATCTTCGTTGTAAACAAGCATCTGCAGTTCCTACCTACGCAGACAGAGATAGAGACACACAGAGACAGAGAGAAAACAGACAGACACAGACAGGGACAGACACAGACAGGGACTGCACAGACAGGGACAGACACAGACAGGGACAGACACAGACAGATAACGAGACATAATAACAAGTAAGTAAAGCAAAGGTGTAAATATATGAGTGAGCAAAAGAGAAAAAAATGACGAACAAAAGAACTACAGCGTCAGGACACAAAGCTGGGTGGCAGTGCGAACTGCGAGGAGGTTGCTGTGAGGCTGCCAGGTAATTTGAATAGGCTGGGTGAGTGGGCAGAAGCACAGCAGATGCAGTATAATCTGGATAAATGTGAGGTTATCCACTTTGGTGGCAAGAACAAGAAGGCAGATTATTATCTGAATGGTGCCAGACTAGGAAAAGGGGAGGTGCAACAAGACATGGGTGTCTTTGTACATCAGTCGCTGAAAGTAGCCATGCAGGTGCAGCAGGCAGTGAACTAGGCAAATGGCATGTTGGCCTTCATAGCGAGAGGATTTGAGTATAGCAGCAAGGAGGTCCTACTGCAGTTGTACAGGGCGCTGGTGAGACCGCACCTGGAGTATTGTGTACAGTTTTGGTCTCCTAATTTGAGGAAGGGCATTCTTGCTATTGAGGGAGGGCAGCACAGGTTCACCAGGTTAATTCCCGGGATGGCGGGACTGACATATAATGACAGAATGGGTCAACTGGGCTTGTATTCACTGAAAATTAGGATAAGCGGGGATCTGTTATTCTAATCCTAAAATTCTAAAGGAATAGGACAGGCTAGAACCAGGAAAAGTGTTCCCGTTGTTGGGGAAGTCCAGAACCAGGGGTCACCGTTTAAGAATAAGGGGTAGGCCATTTAGGACTGATATGAGAAAATCTTCTTCACCCAGAGAGTTGTGAATCTGTGGAATTCTCTGCCACAGAAGGCAGTGAAGGCCAATTGACTGGATGTTTTCAAGAGGGAGTTAGATATAGCTCTTGCAGCTAACGGAATCAAGGGGTATCGGGAGAAAGCAAGAACAGGGTACTGATTTTGGAGATCAGCCATGATTATATTGAATGGCGGTGCTGGCTCGAAGGGCCAAATGGCCTACTCCTGCACCTATTTTCTATGTTTCTATGTTTCTAATAGACCAAGCTCTTGTCTGTAACCGTCAACATTGTTCTCGAATTGTATAAAATATGGAAAAGAGGGGAAAAGAGGGAGACTGAAGAAGGGTCTCAACCGGAAACGGCACCTATTCCTTCTCTCCATAGACACTGCCTCACCCATCGACGTATAATCTGCTATCTGGTTCCTGAATTCTGGATGTTTTTTTGAAAGCATGCAGTCCTGACACAAAGCTGGGTTCCATTCAACAATTCATTTTATAGGCATTAATCCAGGCGATTTGAAAAAAAGAATACAAGATATAAACAATAGACAATAGGTGCATTCGGCCATTTGGGCAAGCACTGCCATTCAATATGATCATGGCTGATCATCCACAATCATTCATCTTATCTATTCTTCCTCTTTCTTAAAGGGCAAACATTTCCTGGTCCCCAAAGTCAGGAAGCTGGGTACATTCATCTTATCTATTCTTCCTCTTTATTACAGGGCAAACATTTCCTGGTCCCCAAAGTCAGGAAGCTGGGTACATTTCCTGCTTGCACAATAATCACTGTTCTCTGCAGCATCAACGTCATAAACAGGAATCGGCCACTCATTCACACATTCGTCACAAGCCGGGGTGGGGGGGGGGGGGAGGTTGCCTCGGAAGATAATTCACAAAATCTTATAACCTGACTCAGTCCATCACAGCAAAACTTTCAAACTGCATTTGATATTGATTTCTCCAACTTCAAGTAACCTTTGCACCCCCCTCTCTCTCCGTCCTCCACCACATCCACCCTGGTCATTGTACTAGTTTCACTGGCATTCCGTTGAGTTTCACTGTCTGTATAACTCGTTATCACCCACCCCACATCCAACAATGAACCATTTTGGAATCCATCTTTCCTTGATCATTGTTGCTTTTTGCATATCTTTCATTCATTTGTTCTATTTATCTTCTATATCTCTCATTTCCCTTTCCCCAGACTCTCTGTCTGAAAAGGGGTATTTTTTCAGACCTGAAACATCACCTATTCCTTTTCTCCAGAGATGCTGCCCGAGTTACTCCAGTTTTTGGTGTCGACCTTTGATGTAAACCAGCATCTGCTGTTCCTTCTTACACAAACTGCATTTAGTGTCAGGATAAATCTTTCCTTTGGGCCAGCATCCAACATCTTACATATACAGACCTGTGCCAACCAGCTCTGTACCTCGTGGAAGCAAGGAACTGCAGATGCTGATTTACACAAGAGGTCACAAAGTGCTGAAATAACTCAGCTAACCAGACTGCAACCCTGGAGTACATGGATAGGTGACATTTAGGATCAGAAGTCTGAGGAAGGATCCCAATGTGAAACGCCACCTATCCATGTTCCCCTGAGATGCTGCCTGGCCCGCTGAGTCACTCCAGTGCTTTGTGTCCTTTCCTGTACCTAAATATTTGACTGTGACAGACCACTGTCCTCTGGTACTGTCCCACATTTGTACAGTGACAGGTCTATGCTAATGTTCTGTAACTCAGCATCTTACTGTCACAGCCCACCATTTTAGTTTAGTTTAGAGATATAGAGCGGAAACAGGCGCTTCGGTCCACCAAGTCCGCTCCAACCAGCGACCCCCGTACATTAACACTACCCTACACACACTAGGGACAATTCACATCTATACCAAGCCCATTAGCCTACCAACCTGCACGTCCTTGGAGTGTGGGAGGAAACCGAAGACCTTGGAGAAAACGCACGCGGACATGGGAGACATGCAAACTCCGTACAGACAGCTCCCATAGTCAGGGTCGAACCTGGGTCTCTGGCACTGTAAGTGCTGAAAGGCAGCAACTCCACCGCTGCGCCACCGTGCCGCCCACTGGTAAAGTACATTTGTACAGTGCCAGGTCTATGCCAATGTTCTGTACCTCAGCATCTTGATGACAGACTAGTACCCATCAGTTCTGAATTGCAGTATCACACATCTACAGATGTGTGCAAACCAGCCTGTACCTCAGCACCTTACAGTGAGTGACAGTGCAGGGTCCTCTGTGGTAGTTCCACAGTTGTATCGTGACAGGCCAGTGCCCACAAATGTTGTACCCGTGGCATAATGAAAGACGTGTCCAGTACCATACTCTGATGTGCAACGACAGACTAGTCATGCCAGCCCTATACCCATGTTACACAATGACAGACCAGTGTCCACTAATTTTGGATCCCACTGTGATGTTCATAAGTGATAGGAGCAGAATTAGGCCATTCAGCCCATCCAGTGCCATTAAATCATCACTGATCTATCTTTCCCTATCAACCCCATTATCCTGCCTTCGCCCCATAACCCCTGGCCTCCATATTAATCGATAATCTTATCTCTCTCGATCTTAAAAATACCCACTGACATCCTCCTCAGCCTTCCGTGGCAATGAATTCCACAGATTCACCTCCTTCTGACTAAAGAAATTCCTCCTCACACCTTCCTTAAGGAACGTCCTTATATTCTGAGGCTATGACCTCTGTCCTAGACTCTCCCACTAGCAGAAACATCCTCTCCACATCTACTATCCAAGCCTTTCACCATTCGGTAATTGATCATTGATCTGGGCACACCTCACCAGTACGAAACCTGTACAGTGATAGGCCAGTGCTCCCAGACCTGTAACCCAAATTTCTGTTTATTGCCGTGCACACAAACTGCCGAGTTTTCAACAATACAAAAGTAATTATACTTAAATTACGAGCTATATTGACAACACCTTCTGGAAATCAAAGAATGTCACAGAATTATAAGCTTTATGTTTATCTGATCGCACATTATCCAAAAAATACCTAGGCTGCCACTACAGAATTCCTCTCCACCCCTCAAGTTTGTTGGATTTAGTCCATTCAAGGTAGATTGAATTGCAGATGCCACTGAAACAGGAGGTTTTGCAGACAGTGAAGGTGGCCAAAAATTACAGCAGGATCTTGATCAGCTGGGTAAATTGGCCAAGGGACGACCAATTGCACAAGGTGTTGCATTTAGGTAAGTTAAAACCAGGGTAGGGCTTTCACAGTGTACGGTAGGGCCCTGGGGAGTGTCGCAGAACAGACGGAGTACAAGTACATACTTCTCTGAAAATAGCGACAAATGTAGACAGGGTGGTGACAATGGCATTTGGCATGATGACCTTCTTCAGTTGGGCCATCAATTACAGAAATTGGGCACTGTGCTACAGTTGTACAAGACCTTGTGTGAGGTAGAGCTTGCAGTATTCTGTACAGATTTTATTACCCTGCTGTAGCTGAAAAGAATACAAAGAAGATTTACAGGAATGATGCTAGGATTCAAAGGCCTGAGTTATAAAGAGTTTGGGCAAGCAAGGACCTTGGAGCCTAGGCGACTGAGGAGCAGGTAGATGAAGGCTGGGATTGGAATGAGTGTAATAGATAAGATCAATGCACAGAGTCCTATCCCCCGCAGAGTTTCTGAAATAAAGAAGGTTTCAAAGGTATTTTATTGTCACGTGTACCAATTAAGGTACAGTGATATGTGAATTACCGTACAGCCATACGGAAAAAAAAGCACAAGAAATACAAACTTGGTATACAATCCTAGACATATACTGTGATTATGACTCAAAGAGCCAAAACTCATTTATTTTTATTAGAGCTTTGATCAAATGAACAACTTAGATTAGGTTCAGCAACAAAGTCGTATGCTTGTTCTGCATCAAAAGAACAAAAACTGGGAATTAATGTCATATATTGCAGCAGTCTACTTCAAGCAAGAAGCACAACTACAAACACTGATCAAGAGTCAAGAGTGTTTTATTGTCATATGGCTCAGATAGAACAATGAAATTCTTACTTGCAGTAAGATATATAATATCGTACATGCATATACATACATATATATATATATATATATATATATTCCACCGGGTGGCACCCGCAGTGGCTGCCTCGCCAACAGCCTGTCTCGTCCTTTCCTTATTTGTTGTTCCTTAGTATGTGTTAAACGTAGGTTTTAGTGTTCTTTAGCTTGTTTTATGTGGGGGGGGGGTGGGGTTGGGCAAAACTTTTTAAAATCTCTTTTCTAATTTTGAATGCCCCGACTGCGGGAGAATATTGGACTTTATTGCCTTCCATCACAGTGAGGAATCCGCTGGGGTGAATGTTAATGTTAACTTAAGTGTGTGTCTTGTTGCTTTTTTTAGTATGGCTGTATGGTAATTCGAGTTTCACTGTACCTTAATTGGTACACGTGACAATAAACTGACCTTTGAAAACACACACACACACACGTATATATATATATATAGAAATATATACCCCCACACACACACATAAAAGACAAAGAAAAATAACAGTGTAATAATAGTTTATGCAGTTCAGAGCTTATTTGAGGGTGTATTAGATCCCCCCCCCCTCCACACACACACACACATACATACACACGCGCACACACACATTTCTCCAAGGAAACCTTTGATCACATTAAACAGCGCTATCGTCTATGGCTTCTCCTTTCAAGGGAATAGAAACAAAGGCTACGTGGCTTGCCCACATATTTTAAACGTTTTATCCCTGCAGTTCAGAGAAAAATCAAACACAAAGACAATCTGGACATGTTCACACTGGGAAATTATGCACAACTTTGAATATCGGTGTGCAGCATTTTCATTCATTTTTCTATTTCTCCTTCAATTCACTTGTTTCTTCTAGATCCATTGTGTCGCACTGGGCATATGTGAAAGCATAAGCTATGCCTGACTTCGAAGAACATAGAACAGTACAGCACAGGAGCAGGCGCTTTGGCCCACAATATCTGTGCTAAACATGATGCCAATCTCAGCCCTCATCCACCTGCACATAATCCATATTCGCGACTACACATTTCACTGTACCAATTGGTATATGTGACAAATAATGTATCTTGTATCCCTCCATTCCCTGCATATCCCTGTGCTAATCTGCCTCCTCAATCAAAAGGGTCCCCCTTGCTTGGCAGGCCACTTTACCTATTTGGTAAATAAAAGGCATCATTCCTGCAACATCTCCAAAAGGTCTCAATTCCGGCACTTCATGCTTTATGTTTTTTAAGGTAAGAAACAGAAGCGCTGAAAAACATTTATTTACCATTTCAGTCAGTACTTATTTCAGAGGTCAGATGCCGATTAACAAATATCTACTTCCCGTTTGCAACGTGACCCGGCTCCCACTTCATCAGCAGCTAAATCTCGCACAATTTATTTCTAATCGATATACACCATTAGCAACAGTTCAATTTGGTGTGAAGTGAATGAAGATGGCCCATAAATGGCTGTTAGCAGCACTCTTACATCAGAGCCAGAAGGCCACGAGTTCAAAGCCCGCTTCAGACTTGCAGATTAAGCCTTCGGAGAGGAAAGGCAGAGATGAATAATGAACCTAGTGTCAATGCAATATTAAACAGAATCGACTCAGCAGGAACAGAGTGGCAAAAGAAGATGCACAATAATTTGAGAAAATCACCTATTTGCAACGAAGGCACAACAGTGTTAGACACTCTTCAGTCACTAACAGTCGCGGTACTTAAACTGATTTTTTTTTGGCACAAGTGATCAAATGAACAACAACCTGTGAGGAGCTTTCTGATCTGGCACTCGGTCTGCGCCAACACGCCAGCCCACAGCCTCGCAGCTTTTCCTGAGGTAGTAAAAGGCAGTGATCGCCACTGCATGAAAACAAGTTTGATGTGGGGAGGGAGGTTAACAGGGATGTGACGGAGCCAACTGGCTAACAGCTGGGATCAGGATTAGAGTTTACACAGGAATGTGAAATGCTGAATAAGCGCTTGCCCGGAAACAAAAAAAAAAGCAAAGATGTTATCAACTGTCTAATCACTGATCAATTCTACAGAACAATTACTCACAGAAATTACATGGGACCTGAACTTAAAGATAAACTTATTTTTACAACAGAAATACGCAATGTATTCAGGTGTATTCAGCAAGAGCACAGGTGGTGAATCTGTGGAATTCTTTGCCACAGAGGGCTGTGGAGGCCACATCAATGGAATTTTTAACGCAGAGATAGATAGATTCTTGATTAGTATGGGTACCAGGGGTTATGGGGAGAAGGTAGGAGAATGAGGTCTGGAGGGAGAGATAGATCAGCCATGATTGAATGGCGGAGTAGACTTGATGGGCCAAATGGCCTAATTCTGCTCCTACCATTTATGACCAGGTAGAAAGGTCAATATTAACTTGATGTATCAACAGCTCTCCATATCTTTTATTCTACTGTCAGCTTGCTGGGATCATGCTTGACCCCATGTCCTGTGTTGGACTGTCAGCTCTGCACACACAAGGCGTCAAAAGCACGATCCTAATGATAACTAAGTGATGCTGGGAGAAAATGTCACAGTTGGTTATCCGTGCTAATCCTCTAGATTTGGAAACAATCCAGAACTCAGGAATATTGACAAAACCCAACTGGAACAAGAAGGTGTCAGATTTGAATTGCACAAGGGGTGATTGTGTCCAGCAGTTCTCTGGTACATTCAGTGTTACGCGGCAGAGGGCTATTCATTATAATGCTCCTAGACCTGGCGTCTGAATACTCACAGCTATGAACCCACTACACCTTAAATAGACATGTGTGCAGGCTGTGTACTGCTGTGCCAGAAACCTGGCACAAACACATTTGCACAATGGTAGAATTGCTGCCTTAAGGGCCTGTCCCATTCTACGAGGTAATTCAAGAGCTCTCCCGAGTTTAAAAAAAAATTAAATGGTAAGCACATAGAACGTACATAGCGGGTACGTTGATGCTCGGGACGTCTCTTAGCGGCTCATAACGCTAACGGCAGGTACTCGGGAAACGCGGTAAGCTCGTGAAGACTCGTTAAGATTTTTCAACATGTTGAAAAATTGTCCACGAGAGCCCCGAGTACCTACGAGCGGCTATTACCGTAATTCTCCGAGTTCGAATCAGGGGAAACGCGGGAGAACTCTTGAATTAGCTCATACAGCGGGACAGACCCTTTAGAGTGCCACAGACCTGGATTTGATCCTGGCTATGGGTGCTGTCTGCACTGAGTTTGCACATTCTCCCTGTGACCGATCGTTTTCCCCCCCACATACCAAAGATGTGCAGGTTTGTAGGTTAATCGATTTCTGTAAGTTGTCCCTCGTGTGCAGGATAGCATTCAAACCATTCTAAATAGGGAACAGGGTGACACAAGTAATTGCAAGTGCTGGAATCTTGAGTAGAACACAAAGTACAGGTGATTGTGACCGGTGTGCTCGGGCAGGGGGGCTGAAGGACCCCTTTCCACGCTGTATCTCTAAAGTAAACTAAACTAACCATTCTCCCCTGGCAATCCCACACCAATGAAATGGTTAAGGCTCAGTGTGGATTAAGCCACCAAGGGATCATGAAAAGGCCCACTGTCTGGGCTGGGATGAAGCAATGGAAGCTGCTGCTTTTGCTTCGCTTTGGTTCGCTGCACAGCTCTCTCCAGCCCCAACATTACTCTATGATGCCCAGTTTAGCACGGAGCTGCTGCATTGCTTAGAATAGAATACAGAACATAGAGCACAGAAACAGGTCCTTTGGCCCAACTTGTCTGTGCCGAACATGATGCTAAGACTAACTGCCTGCACATAATTCACATCAGGTTCAATTTAGTTTATTGTCACATGTACCAAGGTACGGTGAAACGCTTTTGTTGCCTGCTAACCAGTCAGCAGAAAGGACAGTACCTGATTACAATCGAGCCATTTACAGAGCACAGATACATGATAAGGGAGTAACAACTGAGATGGTGATGGTGATGGTGATGGTGAGCTGCTATTTAGTTTAGTTTATTGTCACGTGGACTAAGGTACAGTGAAAAGCTTATGTTGTTTCGTTAACCAGTCAGTGGAAACACAACACATGATTAGAATCGGGCCATCCACAGTGTACAGATACATGATAAAGGGAATAACATGAATAACGTTTACTGAAGATAAAGCTAGTGAAGCTTAATGCACATAAAGTCCAATCAAAGATTGTCCGAGGGTCACCAATGAGGTAGATAGTAGTTCAGGACTGCTCTCTAGGTGTGGGAGGATGATTCAGTTGCCTGATAACAGCTGCGAAGAAACTGTATTCCCTGCATATCCATGTGCTTATCCAACAGTCTCTTAAATGTCACCATCATATCCACCACTTCCATGGCTGTGTGTTCCAGGAGTTCACCACCCTCTTTGTTAAAAAACTTGCCCCGCGCATCACCTTTAGACGTTTACCCTATCGATGCCTCAGCAGAACCAATACCAGAGGTCCACAGAGACACACATGGCACATTTCCATGGCACATTGCCTCGCACATACACCGCACCAAAACATTTCAATGCTGCAAGAGTGCCCATACTGAAAGGGTGAGGCTTCAGATCAGATTTCTGGGCATAGCAGTGTTGTCAGTTAAACGTCTCTCTCTCTCTACAATATAAAATGTAACGATGACCTTTTTTTAACACTGATTCCATTAGTATTCTCCTGCCAGGAAACACACACTGACTGCTAGGAATCAGTACATTGCAAACACAGATTCAAAATCTGTATCACGCGTGGAATCTTTATTAGTGACCATGATTGGTTTTATTTGTGTAGGAAGGAACTGCAGATGCTGGTTTAAACCGAAGATAGACACAAAAACCTGGAGTAACTCAGCGGGACAGGCAGCATCTTTGGAGAGAAGGAATGGGGTCACGTTTCGGGTCGAGACCCTTCTTCAGACTTGGTTTTATTTGAAGCTTTATTAAAGCCATTTTTATAATATCAATTGTAAGGGGGTAATTATAATGTCACATAGTCACATGGATCATGTCCATTTTGAAAAGACTTTTCGCCCGTCTTTCTCACTCCACTCACCACCTTGCCTTTGTTGTTCTCTCAGCAGAACAAAATACCCGGTGCACCTTCTAACACCGCACTGAGCCAGCATGCCACAGTATCACAACGACACCAGCAATGATATACACTCAACAGTTGGGTTCCTTTGAAGCAGTGATGTCATCTGGGTCTGAATGGGAGGACTATTTTACTGACAGGAGGGAGACTTTAGTTTTAGTTTTTTTAGTTTTAGGGATACAGCGCGCAAACAGGCCCTTCGGCCCACCGAGACCAGCGATCCCCGCACATTAACTCTGCCCTGCACACATGAAGGACAATTTAACACTTGCAGTATACCAAGTATACACACCCAAGCCAATTAACCTACAAACCTGTACTTCTTTGGAGTGTGGGAATAAAACTGAAGATCTCGGAGAAAACCCACGCAGTCATGAGGAGAATGTACAAACTCCGTACGGACAGCACCCATAGTCGGGATCAAGCCCCGCGTCTCCACCGCTTCAAGCGCTGTAAGGCAGCAACTCTATAGCTGCGCAACCGTGCAGCAGTGAAGTCTATTTCATCCTTTGTGCATGTGTTGACTCTTTGAAAATGTTGTCTAATTAATCCCACAGCCGTATTCTCTCAGTGTTCCTCTGTGATATATGAACCTTTCGTGCAACAGATAATAGGTATTGTGTGATTAACTATGTAATTCTCACAATCCTAGCTTTCCCACCACTAAGCCAGATCTTGTTGGAATGGCCAGTTTGACGTTTCTGTGCTCCAGAATAAAAATGGATATTATTTCATGCTACGCTTTTGACCAACATCAACAGTCAGATTCTACGATAAAACACTCATGAGATGGATTATGATTAACCATAGAGAATTTTCAAAGGATAACCAGTCAGGTGAAGATTATTAGCCATGTTGCCTGTAAGACAACTTCAGCTTTTTGTTTTGAAGAAAGCTTATATTGATTGACTTTAGAACGGGGGGATTTATTGGGTGCTCTATTTCACATATTGATTTTGATTTTTTTCCGATGTGTATGGTGGGGAAAAAATGTTTAATTCAAGTAGTAGGAGATGGGAACAGGACCAAGGCTTCTCAAGCTTTTTTGATTAGTACAATTTGTTGGACATCTCTGAGATATGGAAGCGCGTTCGCAGAAATTTTCAGTGTACAACATTCAGTCAATAAGACCAGGAACATGGGTAGAAGTAGCTGGCCATTCAGCCCCTTGAGACGGTCCCCTTGTTCTAACGGATCATTGATGGTCTGTTCTTCAACTCTATATTATCTGTGACATTATTCTCACACCCAAACCAAACAGGTACTGATTTCAGAAACAATCAAATGTTCAGTCACCAACTGTTATCTTATTGAACTTAAATATGTTATAAATTCTTGATTAGCACGGGTGTTATGGGGAGAAGGCGGGAAAATGGGGTTAGAAGGGAAAGATAGATCAGCCATGATTGAATGGCAGAGTAGACCTGGTGGGCCAAATGGTCTAATTCACTGAAGAAGAGTCTCGACCCGAAACGTCACCAGCTTTTTTGTCTAGCTTCGATTTTTCCAGCATCTGCAGTTCTTTCTTAAACAATAAATAATTCTCCTCCTATCACTTATAATCTTATGAATATAGAGAAGTAATGGATTTCTAATGCTCAACTGAATTTAAACATTTAAATCCCACGAGGCAAAATAACTTGTTCTTTGTCAAGAACTAAGAATCAAGAGGTCTTAGTGTTAGGAGTTTTGATTGTGCAATAGGTCAATAAATGTGTAGTTGAACACAAACAGCCTTTGACCATGATCTTTGATGGAGGAGCAGAGAAAAGCCCAAAGTTAGCGTTAGATTTAGTGTTGTGGAACATGGCAGCGGTCCAGGGTATTGCAGCTGTCAAGCACCACAATCTTTTGTCTATTACATGCAAATCCCCCAACCAAACCAAGATCTGAAGATGGGTCTTGACCCGAAGCGTCACCCAATTCCTTCTCTCCAGACATGCTGAGTTACTACAGCTTTTTGTGTCTACCCCCAACCAGACCAATCTGGTTCAAAAATGAATTTGCCTTTCAAACACATCCATGATGTATTTGCAACACACTAATTCTGGTTGCTGCATTATCATTCTTGTCCATCCAAATATGCAAAAAGATGCCAGTAATAACATTACAGTAATTAATCCTCCGCACATAAAGGGCATGTCTTTGGAACCCGTGAAATTATCAGGCAGCAAAGTAATAGTGAAATACAACGAAGCTTCCTAATATATTCCAATATCAAAAAATATATAAACAATGAATTGAAAGCAATTTGAAATGTGTAACAATGTAACACGAAACGACACCTATAAGAATATATTCAGATAAGATCTAGAACAACGTTTATTTGTATTCTAAATTGCACCAAATACCATTCCTCCATCATCCATGTGCTGGCTGACTTTAATTGGCTCCCAGTGCGGCAATAATGCCATTTTAAATTCATATTCCCATGTGCAAATAACTAATTTGCTTTGCAAACCTCGAGGTAAGTCACACCTTGCTGCACAGTGAACACGCTATAGGAGGATTATTTTGTCCTTGGAGGGAGCATTGCCAGTATTTACCAGGATAAACATTGAATTTCACTGGGCACGTTGCAAGGAGAGATTTCACAATCTGGGGTTTCTTCAGTCATAGAGTCACACAGCGCAAAAAAAGACCCCTTGGGCCAACTTGCTGAAGCCGACCAAGATGCCCCATCTACGCTGGTCCCACCTGCCTACGCTTGGTTCATAACCCTCCAAACCTCAAATGTGGAAGAGTTGATTTTCAAGATATTAAGAAGAACTAATAAAGTATTTACCGGTATATACTATGTCCATCAGTTGGGGAAACTCAGAATTAAAGAACGTTCCTTCAGGAAAGACATGAGGAGGAATTCCTTTAGTCAGAGGGTGGTGAATCTGTGGTATTCTTTGCCATAGAAGGTTGTGGAGGCCGTCAATGGATATTTTTTAGATAGATTCTTGATTAGTACGGGTGCCAGGGGTTATGGGGAGAAGGCAGGAAAATGGGGTTAGGAGGGAGAGATAGATCAGCCATGATTGAATGGTGGAGCAGACTTGATGGGCCGAATTGCCTAAATCTGCTCCTATCACATGACCTTATTCTGTCCTCAATTCTCCTGAATGGGATGAACTCAAACTGATCTGAGAGCATTACCCACCAGGCTAAGAGGAACACACAAGCAGGATGATGCAAGCACAAAATAAAACTCCATGTAACCGGCCAGTCGTGTTCACTTATTTATTTAGTGGTAAATAACTTGCTTATTATTTTTATGTTTCACATTGTGTTCAAGCAACAGTACACACGGATATTGTTCAGTCCTCCGAACGGAGCCCGCGGCCGGAGTCTGGGACAATGGAGCTCGCGGCTGTAGCCTGGGTCAAACTGAGCCACAGGTTGCACTGCCAGACTTTGTCCTGCTCCTCTCTCTTACAGCTTTCTCCCCCCATCACCACAAACAGTCTGAAGTAGAGTCCCAATCCAAAACATCATAGACAATAGGTGCAGGAGTAGGCCATTCGGCCGTTTGAGCCAGCACCTCACTGTGATCACGGCTGATTATCCACAATCAGTACCCCATTCCTGCCTTCTCCCCGTATCTCTTGACTCTGCTATCTTTAAGAGCTCCATTGAACTCTCTCTTGAAAGCATCCGTAGAATTGGCCTCCACTGTCTTCTGCATCTCCATAGCAGAGATGCTGCCTGACCTACTAACTCCATCGCTTTGAGTCTATTTTTGTAAACCTGCATCTGCAGTTCCTTGTATCTGAACAAAATTAAAGTACCTACTCTGATCCATGCAAAGGTGCAGTTAATAAAGATCTAAACAATCTCAGAGAAAACAGCAGAAAATCTCAGAGAGAATCCACGTGTGGGTTAGGACAATTTTTCCAACATAATTTCACAGCATAATTCTTGCTGCTCTATCAAATAGCCCTGAAATATGATATTTGGAAAATCACCAACGGCTACTTCCAACCCTGTTGTACGTTGTGGCCATCAAATCTACTCACTGCGAAAGCCAAAGGAAATCCTAAGGCTTAGTAGAGAAGAAAACACATTCTGAAACAATCCTCGCACACTCCCATTACAAAAGAAAGCAGTGCAAGAGGTCAGTGCGTGTCCACTGTTTAAAATTATCAATGAACTAAACCATCATAAAATTGTTGTCAAACTTGGCTACTGTGAGCATTTCCATAAATCTTTCAGTACAGAAATAAAGATTTCTTCTTGGAACAGCATGTGTCTGAGAATTCCATCTACTCCATCATAATTATTATCTCAATGGTGTCAGATTAGGAATAATGAAAGTGCAATGAGCCCTGGGTGTCTTTGTATACCAGTCACTGAAAGTAAACATGCAGATACAGCAGGCAGTGAAGATAGATAATGGCATGTTGGCCTTCATAACGAGAGGATTTGAGTATATGAGTAAAGAGGTCCTTCTGCAGTTGTACAGGGCCTTGGTGAGACCACATCTGGAATATTGTGTGCAGTTTTGGTCTCCTAATTTGAGGAAGGACATCCTTTCTCTTGAGGCAGTGCAGCGTAGGTTGACGAGGTTAATCCCCGGGATGGCGGGACAGTCATATGAGGAAAGATTGGAAAGACTGGGTTTGTATTCACTGGAATTTAGAAGGATGAGAGGATATCTTATGGAAACATATCAAATTATAAAATGACGACAAGCCAGATGCAGGAAAAATGCTCCCAATGTTGGGGAGTCCAGAACCAGGGGCCACAATCTAAAATAATGGGGAGGCCATTTAAAACTGAGATGAGAAAAAACCTTTTCGCCCCAGAGAGTTGTGAATTGTGGACTTCTCTGCCACAGAAGAGACCAATTCACTGGATGAATTTAAAAGAGAGTTAGATAGAGCTCTCGGGGCTAGCGGAGTCGAGGGATATGGGGAGAAGGCAGGCACGGGTTACTGATTGTGGATGATCAACCATGATCACAATGAATGGCGGTGCTGGCTCGAAGGACCAAATGGGCTCCACCTGCACCTATTTTCTATGTTGCTATGTTTTCTATAAGTGGATGCAAAAGGATAAAAAATTCAAGAGAGTAAGAAATTCTCTTTTTTTTTGCAACATGCAGATATTGGTTAATACATAAAAGGACACAAAGTGCAGGAGTAACTGAGTGGGTCAGGTAGCATCTCTGGAGAACATGGATAGGTGACGTTTTAGGTTGAGACCCTTCCCAACATGTGTCCTTTACTGATCGGTTTGCTGATGCAGAGAATGGTGGTGTGGCTATGTTAGTGTCATAGAGTCACATAGTGTGATGCAGTGTGGAAACAGGCCCTTCGGCCCAACCTGCCCACCATGTCCCAGCGACACGTGGAAACAGGTCCAACTCAATCCATCTAAGCTAGTCCGATTTGCTTGCATTTGGCCAATATATCTCTCTAAACCTTCCCTGTCCATGTACCTATAGGGATGATTAATCTAGACTGAGGGTTAAAATTCCACCAATTTTACAATTTAACCATGTTAACTAATGTGCAAACCAGTGACCTTGCGATCAATGCCCACATCCCAAGAGCAACCAATAGTTTTATTTAGTAAATTCTATAACTTGCAACCCATCTTTGTGGCAAACAATTCACCACAAGATGCATGTGGGCATTTTGCTGCCACAAAGTATTATGTAGGTGCAAGTGTTTATGAAAATGTCTCTGTAATGGAACTAGTGACAGGTGACAAACATGTGATTTAACATGTTTGCTCCAACACGTCAGCTGTAAAAGGGAAGAATTTCCCAGGAGAACTTTATCCAGCATCAGCTTCCCGTTGGAAATTCTTGCTTGCTTTTGGGAGACACAAATGAAACTTACTGCAGATTATTACTTAGCAGAACCAGTTGTATTCTTAAGTTTCTTTAAAGAAAACAACAGCATTGCATTGTAAATGTTTGGATATTCATGGCATTCAAAAGACTTCTATTTACTCGACATACATAGTTGAGAAGGTTAAAATCAGATTGTTTATGCAGAGATTGCAATTATTTGCTGCAAAAGTGTTGTTGAAGCTAATCAAATTTTAAATTGATTTTTTTAAATGGAATTGGTTGCTTAAAAAGCATTGAATGTCCTGGAGAGGGAACAGAAGAATGGGAGACCTTTGGAGTGTGCGGGGTTTCTGGAATGAGCTGCCAGAAGAGGTAGTTGAGGCAGGTGCTACAAACAACATTTAAATGTCAGAGGTTATGGGGAGAAGGCAGGAGAATGGGGTTAGGAGGGAGAGATAGATCAGCCATGATTGAATGGCAGAGTGGACTTCATGGGCCAAATGGCCTAATTCTACTCCTATCACTTATGATCTTCTGACCTTATGACACAAACTCGAAAATTGATAGGAAAGGTTTAGAGGGATATGGGCCAAACGTGGACAAATGGGATTACTTTAGATGGGGCATCTTGGTCAGCATGGACATGTTGGGCCACAGAGCCTGTTTCCATACTATATGACTATGACACTAAAATCATGATATAGACCTACGGGTCAAAAGGAGCTAATGTTTCAGTTCAATGACTTCCAATCTTGAAACATACTGAGATTATGTTACTCCACATTCGTAGAGAGAGAAAATCTATTTCTATATGCACCTGCAGTATTTTACTGCAGTGTTCATGGGCCTATTTTTCTCCTGTTCTGAAATGCTGCCATCACAAGCATTGCGATATCTCCAGTATCACAATACAATGCCCAGTGTAATGAGCCATATTGCCCTTGTTATTTTCCTTCTGTTATAATATATATATTTTTTAATATTCTGCTGTATTCAAATAACTGAATCTGTAAATTTTGTGTCTATCTTCAGTGATACTATATATGACCTAACTGGGATATTCTGCATTCACTTTTGTTGGATGCTCCGAAATCGATAACAAGCAGCTTTAGCTTGTAGGTCAATATTCCCACTTCAGCTGCATAAAGACTCCGCCAGTTTCTCTCATTCCCTTAAGTACGCTGATGGATACCATCTGGGCCTGATTGTGCAATACAAATGTGGACATGCAATGTTTGCGCAGAGCAAGGCCCGTCTAATGTCTTCCTTTACTCTTCTGTGATGGAGGCATCAGGTTTTGCTGGATGGACAAAAGACTTCAGATGCTGGAATCTGGAACAAAACTAAACAAACTGCTTGAGGAACAGTCTGACGCAGGGTCCCGCCCCAAAATGTCACCCATCCTTTTCCTCAGGAGATGCTGCCTGACCCACTGAGTTACTCCAGCACTTTGCGTCTATCTTTGGTATAAACCAGCCTCTGCAGTTCTTTGTTTCTACTGCTTGAGGAACTCAGCAACTTAAGTAGTATCCGTGGAGGCAAAGGAAAGATTTAGTTTTAGAGATATCTTCGGCCCACCAAATCTGCGTCAACCCAACGATCCCTGCATGCTGACACGATCCTACGCACACTAGGGACCATTTACAACTAAACCAATAATATATTCGCACAACGCTATACCAAGCCAATTAACCTTACAAACCTGTATGCCTTTGGGGTGTGGGAAGAAACCGGAGCTCCTGCAGAAAACTCACACAGGTCACAGGGAAAACTTACAAACTCCGTACAGACAGCACCCGTAGTCAGGATCAAACCAGAGTTCTGGCGCTGTAATGGGCCTGTCCCATTTAGGTGATTTTTCAGGCGACTGCCGGCGACTGTTCAAGTCGCTGGTAGTTACCTGAAAAACCGGCGACTGGAACGGTGACTGTCAGAGTGGAACACACACACACACATCGCTTCCATCACCAGCAGCCGGGGGGGGGGGGGGGGAAGGGGACAGGGTGAGTGGGGGGGGAAGCACTGTCTGAGTGAAATTCACACGGTGCAAAGCCAATGTGATACAGACACACACCACGTTGAACAGGAAGGTTGGCGCTGTAATTAAGACGGTGAAAGCACAGTGTACGGGAAGGGTCACGTAAGTCCTTTAAAAAGAGGGAAGGGAGGGGGGGGGGTGGGGGGAGAAGGTGTGGAGACAACTTTTAAGGCCAGAGATACACGGCTGTGAAGCTCGGCGAACATTACTGGTTGGTTATTCTTGGTTCCGAAAACGACTGTTTTCCCCAATGAAATTCACAGGTCCGCACAGGCTACAACCAACTAGAACATTCGACCTCTTGGCGACCCACTAGGACCTCCTGGTGACTCACCTACGGCACGCGAATTCTCACTACTCTCCATGGCGGCTTCATTCTGGTCGCCACTAATTTTTCAACGTTGAAAATTAACTGCGACCATAATGAAGCTGCGACTAGTTCCCAGAATGCGGGAACTCCTCACGACCATGAAGGCGACTACCCTGGCAACCACCCACAAACGTGTGGCGAACTGCATATTCTCCTGCAGTAGCCTAAAAAGTCGCCTAGGTGGGACAGGCCCATAAGGCAGCAACTCTGCCGCTGCGCCACTGTGCCGCCCTGATCTTGAATGGTTGACAGTTCACATCGAGACCAAGCATCAGGATTGAGTGTGCAGAAAGAACATAGTCTGTAGATCTGGCTTGCATATGGATCCTGAGTGCCAGATATTCAAGTGATCCCTCTTCCTGCAAGAGCACTGTCCACTCCAATGCACGTGACCTCACAGATCAGACAAATTCTCCCTCATCAACCATTTGCAAGAATCATTCTGAAGAAGGGTCTCGACTCGAAACGTCGCCCATTCCTTCTCTCCAGAGATGCTGCATGTCCTGCTGAGTTATTCCAACATTTTGTGTCTATCTTCGATTTGCAAGGACTTCACAGCTGGGCAATGATTAGGAATGAAGAACTACACCAAGGTCCTTCACCCAATGTCCAAAACTCCACCATCAACCACCTTGATTAGTAAGGATGTCAGGGATTATGGGGAGAAGGCAGGAGGATGGGGTTGAGAGGGAAAGGTAGATCAGCCACGATTGAATGGCAGAGTGGACTTGATGGGTTGAATGGCCTAGTTCTGCTCCTATGACATATGAACATATGAACTTACGAACTCACCTCCACCACTCCATTTAGACAAATACTTGTAACACATTTAGTTCTGTCTGCTTCGAACAGAACAACTGGACTGAGTGCTCGCTGTTCCTCATTTTATACCGTGCAGCCATTTGCTGTTATCGGATTTCACGACTGAGAGAATTTAAACATTCATACCAGAGTCCATGCAAGATTGCAATGCAGTCTATGAAGTATTTTATGTGTGGTCTGTGTGGGAATGGCGAATTAATGAATGATCTTTTGCTATTAGAGTTCAAGTCAAAGTTCCTCAAGTATTCAACAAATGCAGCACCGACTTTGTACATACACAGAGTTCGTCACCGTTACGCATTTTAGAAGCATTCGACAGCTGCTGTTTGATTTTGAATCTTCAGCTGCAGCCAGTAAAGGTTTGGTGCTGTAACAATCCTCCTTGCCTCCTTTGCTCCAAACTGGCAGCACTTGAAATATTAAAAGATCGCTTGAAGGACAACTGTTGCAAACCGGCCACTCGTTTTAGAGCTGGTTTTCGGAATTCTGGAACCGCAGGTTCGACACGTTATCAACACAAACAAAATCCGGGAGGAGATTTCTACATTCTGCCTCCCACCACCAGTCACAGCCAGCTCCATGTTATGTTCAGAAACAAGCGGCAAGGACAAAAACAACACCATCACTGCAATCAAACTGGCTTTGTCCTGTACCAGCACACCATTCCCAAAGCGCTCAAACAACATTTTTTCTTTAAAGCACAATGGGTCCACTCCCCGCTGTCTAGTAAAGACAGTACTTGTATTTTTTATACTGCCAAACAAAATCTCAAGATGTTCCAAGGATAAAGAGTGAAGAAGATTAGACTTTATTGCCTTCCATCACAGTGAGGGATGTGGGGAATCAGGTGTGGTAGATGTTTATGTTAACTTTTATGTAGTTGTGTGTTTTGTTGCTTCTTATAGTATGACTGTATGGTAAATCGAGTTTCACTGTACCTTAATTGCTACACGTGACAATAAAATACCCTTTGAACCCTTTGACACACTTTTGGATATGGTCATTGCTGTGATACAGCATCAACGTCCCAAGTGCAGCAATTAGATAAATGAGATGTGTAGGAAGGAACGGCAGATGCTGGTTTAAACCGAAAATAGACACAAAAGACTGGAGTACCTCAGTACGGCATTCAACAAGGTTCTGCATGGTAGGCTGCTCTGGAAGGTTAGATTGCATGGGATCCAAGAAGAGATAGCTGAATGGATAGCAAATTGGCTTCATGGAAGGAAGCAGAGTGTGATGGTGGGTGGTTGGTTCTCGGAATGAAGGCCTGTGACTAGTGGTGTGCCTCAGGGTTCGGTGCTGGGCCCGTTGCTGTTTGTCATCTATATCAATGATTTGGATGAGAATATAAAGGGCACGATTAACAAGTTTCCTGATGATACAAAAGTGGGTGGTTTTGCAGGTAGTGAAGATGGTAGTCAGAAAGACTGCAGCAGGATCTTGATCGATTGGCCAGGTGGGCTGAGGAATGGTTGATGGAATTTAATACAAAGAAATGTGAATTGTTGCATTTTGGGACGTCTAACAAGGGCAGGGCCCACACCGTGAATGGTAGGCCTCTGGGGAGTGGTGTAGAGCAGAAAGACATAAGAGTACATGTGCATGTTTCCTTGAAGGTCGAGTCGCAGGTAGATAAGTTGATCAAAAAGGCTTTTGGCACATTGGCCTTCATCAGTCAGAGTATTGAGTATAGAAGTTGCGGGGTTATGTTGCAGTTGTATAAGGCGTTGGTGAGCGCATTTCGAATATTGTGTTCAGTTCTGGGCAACATTTATAGGAAAGATATTTTCAAGCTTGAAAGGGAAGATTTATGAGGATGTTGCCAGGATTAGAGGGTGTGAGCTATATGGAGAAATTGAGTAGGGTGGGTCTCTATTCCTTGGAGCGCAAGAGGATGAGGGGTAACTTTATAGAGGTGTATAAAATCATGAGAGAAATAGATCGGGTAGATGCACAGAATCTCTTGCCCAGAGTAGGGGAAATCGAGGACCAGAGAACAGAGGATCAAGTTGAAGAAAAATGTAATAGGAATCTGAGGGGTAACATTTTCACACAAAGGGTGGTAGGTGTATAGCTGCCAGAGGGGGTAGTTGAGGCTGGAACTATCCCAACGTTTAAGAAACAGTTAGACAGGTACATGGATAGGACAGGTTTGGAGGGATATGAACCAAGCACAGACAGGTGGGACTAGTGTAGCTGGGACATGTTGGCCGGTGTGGGTAAGTTTGGCCGAAGGGCCTGTTTCCTCACTGTATCACTCTATGACTCTAACACAACGGGTCAGACAGCATCTCTGGAGAAAAGGAATAGGTAGACTGAAGAAAGGTCTCAACCCGAAACGTCACCTAATCCTTTTCTCCAGAGATGCTGTCTGACCCGCTGAGTTACTACAGCTTTTTGTGTGTATCTGTGGTTTAATTCAATAAATGACCTAGATAATCTGTTTCAGTAATTTTGGTTAAATATTAGCCTGAACGTCAAGAAAATAAAATCTCCATCCATTAGTTTTTCTTCTCCATGCATTCATTTCCTAAGAGCTGGGCATCAGTGACAAAGCCAGCATTTCCTCTTCATCTCTGGTTGCCATTGAGATGGTGGTGGTGAGCTGCTATTTAGTTTGGTTCATTGTCACACGTACCAAGGTACAGTGAAAAGCTTTTGTTGTGCGTTAACCAGTCAGTGGAAACACAATACTTGATTACAACCGGGCCATCCACGGTGTATAGATACATGATAAAGGGAATTATGTGAATACCGTTTAGTCCAAGATAAAGCCAGTAAAGTCCAAAAATAGTCCGAGGGTTTCCAATGAGAGGATCCGAGGGTCACCCAGAGAGTTGTGAATCTGTGGAATTCTCTGCTGCAGAAGATAGTGGAGGCCAATTCACTATATTTAACTCACTCAAGAGAGAGTTAGATATAGCTCTTAGGGCTAACGGAATAAAAGGATATGTGGAGAAAGCAGGAATGGGATACCAATTTTGGATGATCAGCCATGATCATATTGAACTTGAAGGGCCGAATGGCATACTCCTGCACCTATTTTCTATGTTTCTATATATCAAATGCGGTAGGTAGTAGTTCAAGGCTGATCTCTAGTTGTTGCTAGGATGGTTCAACAAATAGAGAGAAATCATGAATTACAATCTATATTCCCTCGTACCTGCTGCCCATGTATTTCTCGGTGACTAGGTTTAGGTGATGTTGTCAATGTAGACTGGATGAATAACTGCAGTACATATAATCAATACTACCTACTGCAGACACAGTGAGCTGGTGGGGAAGCTTTAGGGTATTAGAAGGTGACTTGCCACATGATACCAGTCATCATTTTACTCAATATATTTATGTGGCAGGTCCAGATCAGTGCCTAGTCAAAGGTGACTACGGAACATTGATTTAATTTAATTCGCTCATCCAAATCATTGATTTATATAGTGAATAGCTGAGCCACTGATCCTTCTTGCAACAAACCAAGTCACCACAGCCACCATATGAAATGATACATATATTCCTATTCTGTTTTCGCTCCGTGAACCACTCCAGTAAATATCCACCATAACTTATTCCTTAATTACGCACATTAAGCACTTGAGTAAGACTTTCTTATAGGCCTGATAATCCAAATACACCATGCACTGGTTTTCTCATATCAGTCACATCCTCAAAAAAACACCCCAATCGGTAGTCAAAGATTATTTCTCTTTCAGTTAATATCTTCTAATCCAGTTGATATACATCTTCAAATTGTCCTGTTGTTACATCTATATAACTAACAGTCTCATCTTGACCACTTCCAGTCTGCGCTGTATATTGGTTTTAGAAAAAATGCTACCATATATTGCAATGATTTTTGGTCCTCTTACTCAGTCCTCTTCCTCTGAGGCAGCCCCGAGGATTTTTCCGATCGATTAAAAATAAAAAAGTTATGAATGTTTAAAAAATCTTGAGATCAGCTGACTGGTCCTCTCGCCTGTCAATCACCATGAAGAAGGTAACGCCCCATCTGGGGGCCCAGGAGTATAAAGCCCAAATGGTATGAAATTGCATTTGAATTTGGTGGCCTGCACTCTGCTTGGAATGGTATGAAATCGCATTTGAATTTGGTGGCCTACATTTTGCTTGGAATGGTATGAAATTGCATTTGAATTTGGTGGCCTGCACTCTGCTTGAAATGGAATTTCAAGGAATAGCCGAGAGTGAACTGCCAGCCGACCAACCGTGAGTAGATCAACTGCAAGCCCACCAGCCGTGAGTCAACTGCCATCCCAACAGCCGTGAGTCAGTCAACTGCCAGCCCACCAGCCCTGAGTGACTGAACTGCCAGCCCACCAGCCCCGAGTGAGTGAGCTGCCAGCCCACCAGCCCTGAGTGACTGCTTTAAATAGTGATGTTACATTTGCCACGGTTTAGTTTTAGAGATACAGCGCGGAAGCTGGCCTTTCGGCCCCCGAGTTCATGCCGACCAGTGATCCCCACACATGAACACCAGTTTAGTTTAGATAACTCTATCCTACACACACTAGGGACAATTTACAATTTTACGATGCCGATAAACTACAAACCTGTACATCTTTGGAGTGTGGTAGGAAACCGAAGCTCCTGGGGAAAACCCACGCAGGCCACGGGGAGAACATACAAATTTCATACAGACAGCACCCGTGGTCAGCATCAAACCCGGATCTATGGCACTGTAAGGCAGCAACTCTACTGCTGCAACACCATGCCACCCCATTTTTATTTTCATAATTTATATTATTTTGGAAGATGACAAGCAACAAGGACCAAGCAGTGGAACTAATAAACCACACTTGGTGGTGGACATTTAAGTACATTCTGTGCCCTTGCAAATTTCTGTGCTTCTTCCAAGGTCATAAGATCATGTGATCGGAGTAGAATTAGGCCATTCGGCCCATCAAGTTTACTCCGCCATTCAACCATGGCTGATCTATCTCTCCCTCCTAACCCCATTCTCCTGCCTTCTCTCCATACTAATCAAGAATCTATCTATCTCTGCCTTAAATATATCCACTGACTTTGCCTCCACAGCCTTCTGTGGCAAAGAATTCCACAGATTCACTACTCTCTGACTAAAGAAATCCCTCCTACCTAAAAGAACATCCGTTAATTCTGAGGCTATGACCTCTAGTCCAAGACTCTCCCACTAGTGGAAACATCCTCTCCACATCCACTTTATCCAAGCCTAACCACGCTTTGATTCATCTATTGAAAGCGGACAGTGAGGTAGTAATCACAAGGATTACCCAAGTTCTTGCCCATGTTTTACCCAACTCTTCGAGACTTCCTGGGGACCGGAGTCAAACCTGTGGACTCCATGGGGTCCTTCTTGCTGTCCCGGTCCCACTATGCCTTCCTCTTTTGTGGATCTGTCCTGCTGGTGGTGCATGGCATGATCAGGACTTATGAAGCAAACATGTTCTGTCGAGCATGATTCCATGAAGACGATGTGAGGGCGTTGCGTTACTAATCTGTGGGACAGCTGTTCCATTTTGCAGCCCAGCGTTCAGATGTTTGTCAGGAGGACTGTGGAAGGTTGTCTGGACTGGGAATGACTTCGCTCTGTCCAAATTCACTGCCAAGTAACATGAGATGTTTTCCAGTGTACTTGACAGAAGACAAGCAAGAGCTTGTCTTCTGTCAAGTTTGCTTCATAAGTCTTGTTTTTGATGTCAGCACATCAAAAACAAGACATTTCTATGCACAACCAGAGGGATAAGTTCCTTGACTGGTGTCCTCTCAATCCATTTCTCCAGCTCAAAGACGCTGAAGCAAACAGACAAATCTCCCTAGATAGGCTCAAAATACTGGAGTAACTCAGCGGAACAAGGCAGCATCTCTGGATAGGATGAATTGGTGATGTTTCGGTTCGAGACCCTTCTTCAGACTGAGTTTCGACCCGAAATGTCATCCATTCCTTCTATCCAGAGATGCTGCCTGTCCCGCCGAGTTACTCCAGCGTTTTGTGTCTATCTTTGGTTTAAACCAGCAGCTGCAGTTCCTTCTTACAACCTGAAAAATCTCCCTTCCTGACTCCTCACCTCAACTAATTCAGCATGGGTCAATAGTCCAAGTCTGGAACTTTTGTGCAGCTAAGTCCCATAATACCAGCTAGCAAGCAAAGGCATTTTGAAAAAAGTGATATCTAGGTACTATAGGTAGTTATATAAAGTTAATGGCTGCTTGCTTTTAGGCCAAAAAGATTTATGATGCTTTTAGGGAATACCTTCTGTCATTTCGAACTTTGTCAAATGCCATTTTCGTTGCCCTTTGTAAGGGATGTGTAAGTAGCCAAGTGCACAGTGGCACAGCTGGTAGACAGTCTTCCTCACAGTACCTGAGACCTTGGTTCCACACCCTGACCTTGAGTACCATCTGCTTGAAGTTCGCACATTCTCACTGTGACTACATGGGTTTCCTCTGAGTGCTCTGGTCTCCTCCCACATCTCAAAGACATGCCGTTTGTAGGTAAATTGGCCTCTAAAATTGCCCCCAAGGACTGGATGCAGAAGTGGGAATAACATAGAACTATTGTGAACGGGTGATTGATAGTTTGCATGCACTCGGTGGGCTGAAGGACATTTCCATGCTGCATTTAGTCATTCAACATGCTTAAAGAAAAAAAATAACTTCCCAAAGAACCGTTTTGGTATCTTGATGAATATTGAAAATTAGAACATTTCTACTAACTGTTTATTTTAAAAACAAAATAGAACATACCCACTATAACAGGCTTGGTCCCAGCTTTTGACTCTCAAGCCCACAGAAGGGTAAAATTCTAAGAGATTTTGTTGGATTTCTTTGATGCACTGATGAAAATAAACCAAATTCATTCCCATACCATGTTGTGGGAGCCACCATTTATAGTTTAGCACAAAACCTGCTCAGCTCAGAAATCTGATAAACAATTTAAGGAACAGGTGGATTTGTTGAAGAGTCACCTTAAACCTCAAGCCAAGCCAAGGCCCATGCTTGATTCACCATTAATAACACCTAACAAACAGCTAAGTATGTAGCTGAACTGTAATTACGGCAATGCATCCTCTCAACTGCAACAGGACAGATAAATGTGTGCAATCAATGAAGACTAAAGGGCTTGTCCCACTTGGGCGTCATATGCGTCACGCAGGTGGCACGCGAAGATTTTGTGAATCCCAAAATCCTGGGGCACCGCGCACAGCCGCGTGTCACTGCCTCCACCACCACGCACCATGCGCGCGTAATGCATGCCATGCGCGAATCACGACACGCGCGCGTGCGTCGTGACGCGTAAATGAAGCACAAATGACGCCCAAGTGGGGCAGGCCCTTAAGTTCAGAGGCTGTTGCTGTCAAGAGTTAATGTAATCTTTCAGAACACACAGAAAAATATCCAGGGAGTGGAATCAATAACTGTAAACCTGAAGGGCTTGCAAGTAAGGCCAGCTGTTCCATGTACTGCATAAACGTGGAATAAATCTCAAAGCACACTATATTCTGAAGCATACAAAACACTGTTTTATAGAGATAAATGATGGGTATTTCCACTGTCACATCATGAAATAAAGTGTTCGGAAAAGCATAAAGTTAAGCATACAAAATGTAAATTGAAAGAAAATGTCTGAATTTTCCACCATTGTCATTAGAGGACTATCATGTAGAGGAAGTACCAACAATATCATGTGGTTGATTTAACTGAAGTAGAACCATTAATTCTAGTCAGGAAAATGAATGACATTTACGCTTGACTCTGAGTGCAGTGTTTCACACCAGTGAACCAGACTGTGTTCAGCTGGGTGGGGAGAGTGGGTGTGGTGTCAGAAAACACTTCAACACTTCAGTTTAGTTTAGATTAGAGATCAGCGATCCCATCACACTAACACTATCCAACACACACTAGGGACAGTCTACACTTATACCAAGCCAATTAGCCTACAAACCTGTACGTCTTTGGAGTGTGGGAGGAAACTGTAGACACTCGGAGAAAACCCACGCGGTCACGGGGAGAACGTACAATCTCCGTGCATGCAGCACCCGTAAGTCGGGATCGAACCTGGGTATCAGGGGCTGCAAGCGCTGTAAGGCAGCAACTCTACCGCTGCGCCACCGTGCCGCTTATTTTCCCCTTCACTCTACCCCATTGTACTCGAGTTTGGCTTGGGTGTATTTATGCAGAGTATTATCTGATTTTGATTGGAATAGCATGCAAAACGGAGCTAATTCACAGTACCTGGGTGCGTGTGACAAAAAAAGCAAATCTAAACCTAAAAATACACTGAAATCTGAAAACCCATTTAGATGAAACCATTTGACCAGTTGGAGTTGTTGATGTGACAGTGAAATATCAGATAGGGTAAAACAATACCACAGGTATTGTTGCTAGCGCCGGCCAAACCTTTTAGGAAGAGGCAGAAATAAATCCCCTTGCATTGGAGAAACATTCACAACTTTCTCCACACAGAGAGTGACGGTGATATAGAATGAGATGCCAGGTGCAATAGTTGAGGGTGGTATGAAAGGGCTCTTAGTGTCAACAGAATCCAGGGATAGGGGGAGAAAGCAGGAACAGGGTACAAATTTTAGATGATCAGCTATGATCATATTGAATGGCAGTGCTGCTCGAAGGGCCGAATGGCCTACTCCTACACCTATTTTCTATGTTTCTATAACAACATTTAAACTTCACTTGGCAGGTATATATGGCTAGAAAAGGATTAAAAGGAAAAGGTGCTCTGTGTCCAGCTGGAGTCCGGGGGAGGTGAGGGTCAGTGACCCGGGGGCCGGGCATCGGAGCGGAGCCTTAGCCCGAGATTCATCCCCGTGGCTCCGGAGACAGCACCGACGCGAGTGCCGGTCCGCGCTCCAGGCTCCAGGCTGGGATTAAAACTCCATGGGGTGTGGACAGAGAGAGCGGCTGACGGATACAGAGCCGCCGGATGTGAGGGTGAGGGTGGGAGGTGTGAGCGGCGCCCCGGGGGGGAGGGGGGGGGGATGTTGTTGCTGGGACTGCCGCCGTATCTCACCTATCACACCATCTGCACAGGAGAAACTAAACTACTTTTTTCCCCCAAAAAATTATCCCGCGGGCCAGTAATTTGACAGCCCTGCTTTAAACCAATGCCCTCTAGTTCTTGAATCACATCTCCCGGGGAAAAGACTATGCATTCACCTTATATTCCCCTCATGGTTTTTACTCGCCTCTAAAACAATTTTTGCTTTATTTTGAACTTCCAGCACCTGCAGATTTTTGAGCGTGAGATCGTGAGAATTTTGTGAAATGCGTGACTCTCACGCTCAATACGTAAGAGTTGGCAGCTCTGCTAATAATACAAACATTTAATGCAAGTTCCAATTGTTTGGACAAAAATCGCTTATTACTGCTTTATAACAGGTAAGTTACTTTCAGACCATTTCAGAAATTATGGCTGTCAACTAACAATCAACTAACAAATTAAAGCAAACTAAAAAAAAATACCATGTTCCCTTTCCTGACTACCTCATATGTTAACAGAGCAAAGGGATATTAATCTCAAGAATCAAAATGGGGCAAGTGGGGGCAATTTTGCTTAAATGATCATTCTAAACCCATTCAGATCTGCAGAGTCAGAGTTATACAACATGTACATTGCTGGCCCAATTTGTCCATACTGATCAAGTTGGCATTCTGCATGACCTGGGACTGGCTGCAGTTCCCAGATCAGCTCGCATCCCAGGGACTGGCTGCAGTTCCCGGGTAGGCTCGCCTGCCCTGACCCCGCAAAAATGAATTGAAAGAAAATACACGGATTTTTGGGTTACGGGCCAGATTCGGCCCGTGTGCCGTAGGTTGCCGAACCGTGTCCCCATGTTTTACAACCGATTCACCTGGTTAGTTCCATCTCCGGCGGCTTCATGTTGTCAGCGGCAGCACACCCGACCAAGAGAGAAGAGAAGAAGCGCAAAGTCACTCACAGCCGTCAACCGATGCACTTCTCCGGACCGCACAGATCGCTGTCATGTGGCGCAAAGAGACAAACTGTGCAGGGACTGAAGACAGCGTGAGAATTCTGTCATCAGCTTGAGAGCGTGAGAATTAGCTGAAATGCGTGACTGTCACACTCAAAGCATGAGAGTTGGCAGTCCTGATGGATGGAAGCTGGTTCCAACTATTGACAGGATTTAAGTCCAGAATGTTAGGGGAATGGAGATTGCCTCCCAATTTACACAACATCACAAACCCTTGATCTCCCTGTGCCATGAAATTGCTTTCCTCACGAGTTCAAAAATGGGCTTTGACCTTGAAGGCATATGAATGTACTATTATTTTCAAAACCAAGGAAACACAAATGATGGTTGTTCTTCCCCAAACCTACAGGGGACAAGGTGCCTTTGGGGGTGTATTTGGTGTCCCCGTTTTGATCTTTAGCAGATGCCATTTTGGTTGATCTGTGTAAGAGCTTTGTCTGCAAACACATGCGCTCAAAAGAAGCAAAGAAAATAAATAAACTTTCCAGCAGACAAAGCTCTGCTTTCTTTTTCGTTTGGCTGTTCAGCACCACACAATTTAATATTCAGAATGATTGGACAACAGTTGTTATCAAATTTCTGAAAAGGATTTTAATGGATATAGAAAACATAGAAACATAGAAAATAGGTGCAGGAAGAGGCCATTCGGCCCTTCGTGCCAGCACCGCCATTCATTGTGATAATGGCTGATCATCCACAATCAATAACCCGTGTCTGCCTTCTCCCCATATCCCTTGATTCCGCTAGCCCCTAGAGCTCTATCTAACACACTTTTAAATTCATCCAATGAATTGGCCTCTATTGCCTTCTGTGGCAGAACTCCACAAATTCACAACTCTCTGGGTGAAAAAGTGTTTTTCTCATCTCAATTTTAAATGGCCTCCCCTTTATTCTTAGACAGTGGCCCCTGGTTCTGGACGCCCCCAACCTTGGGAAAACATTTCCTGCATCTAGCTTGTCGAGTCCTTTTATAATTTTATATGTTTCTAATACTAGAATGTAGCAGCCAGTTTCCTAAACTGATAAGCCAAAATCCTCAGGATGACCCAGATATGGTTTAAGCTGGCTTGATTAAACCTACTGAAGCACGCTACAGAAAAGCGTGACATCAGGAACTACAGCTCCACTAGTCTCCAGATGGCAAAAGCCAACAAGCTTCTGGGAGAGCAGTAACAAGCTCAAACCCCTTGTTTCCATTTTATTATCAAATCGCTTGCTTGTACATGTGTAGGAAGGAACTGCAAATGCTGGTTTACACCAAAGATAGACACAAAATGCTGAGTTACTCTAGCAGTTTGTGTCTACTCTTGCATGTTTGTACCTGTTCTCTTTCCCATCAAACAAAGCCTCTCTTAAATTTCCAGAGCTATTTTGTTTTGCACTTCCATCTAATGCAATTTTGGAAAAAGACTCAGGTACAGTTACTTCAAGGCACAGCACCTCAGGAAGGTTTGCGAGCCAATGAAAGACGTGCATCACCGAGTCACTGACCTGGCACTAGAGTTCAATGGGTTAACCTTTAAAGACGGGTTGCTTACTGAGACGCCTCCCAAAGAGGGGCGCGCCCCCAAGACAATTGATTGTGAAAGTGGTTTATGATCACGTCTTGGAGGATATGATGAAGATAATAATTCGTAAGGGAAACCTCACCTACGAAGGAGATAAGATTAGCATATTCAGAGACTACCCTGCGGAAGTTGCTAAGAGAAGAGCTCTATTTGCAGAGGCATTCTTAAGAAGATAAAAGGTCTGAGATATGGTCTGATGTATCCCAGCAATGCTAAGAGTAACCTATGATGACAAAGAGCATCACTTCATGAAGCACACAGAGGCACTTGAATTCGCTCGGAACATCGAGAAGACGGATGAAGAGGAAGGAGAGGGAGAAGCAGACGTGGATGAAGATTAGTGAATTTGAACTATATTTAACATTTACCTGATGGTACTGAATATCCATAGAGAAGGAGGAAGAATAATGGACTCTTAAATACACTGGTTAAGGATGGTTTGAAGGATCATTAAAAAAAAAAAAAACTAACATATAATAGGAATAGTTTAGTATTAACTATCACTTAAAATTGTATGCTATCCCTCCCAAAATAGTGTTATGATATTATTAACAATTTAAATATGTGTTCATAATTTACATTCGTTAAAATTTAGCACCCCACCCCTATACAAATAGCCCTTCAGGCAATGAAAAATGTTCCATTAAGGAAAATTTGGCGCTGGAACTATTAATATATTTTTTTAACAACGGAAGTCGTTAGATTAACTGCACTTAAAATAGCTGTAGTTACCCTTTCCCCTCTGCACATTACTAACACTATTAATATTTATTATTCTTATTTTTATTTTTTTGTTTTATATAAAGTATTATATTACACTTTTAGTTATGAGTGGTATTATGAATTTAGTTTGAAGAGATATGTATGTAAGATAAAGTTATAAGCATTAAAACTCATTGATCTGAAGCATGGGTATGAGGCTGGGATGGATGTGCTGAGACATCTACTCCATTATAATCCACCTTAACAACAAAATGCAAGACATTAATATGAAAACTGGGGGTGATGGAATCACCTTCTGCAGTTGGAATGTAAAGGGAATTAATGAACCAATTAAAAGAGGTAAGGTTTTAGCTCACTTAAATAGACTTAAAACAGACATAACCTTTCTTCAAGAGACACACCTTAAAAAGGATGCGCAATATAGACTAACTGCAAACATGGATTTCTAAAGTGTATCATTCTTCATTTACACAAAAGTCTAGAGGGGTTGCAATACTTATACGTAAAGGTATACCATTTAAACATACCTCAATAATAGAAGATATTGAGGGTAGATATATAATAATTACGGGTGAATTATATTCAAAGAAAGTTGTTCGTATGAACGTATATGGACCTAATTTCGATAATCCGTTGTTTTTTAAGAAAATATTTAATACTATTCCGGTATCTACACAACTTAATCTAATAATTGGGGGTGATTTAAACTGTACTTTAGATAATTATCTAGATAGATCATCTACTAAAAGAAAAGTTACATCTAAATCAAGCAAATTTATAAATTCCTTTATTAATACTGCAAATGTTAAGGATGTCTGGAGAATCGATAATCCTTCTGGTCGGGAATATTCATTTTACTCACCTGTATTCGGAACCTATTCATGGATAGATTATTTTTTAATAGACTCAAAATTAATTCCATTGACTCAAAATATCATAATATTATTATTTCGGATCATGCACCATTAGCATTTAAGATAAAATTAAATGGTATAACTAATAAACACTCTCAATGGAGACTCAACCCTCAAATTTTAAAGGAAAAGGCTTGTTATGATTATCTGGTAAAACAGATTAAATTGTTTTTTGAGACTAATGACAAACCCGGAATTTCAGCGTCACTTCTTTGGGACACATTTAAAGCCTTTATGCGTGGTGCTATAATATCTGCACAAGCATACCTTAATAAGGAAAACCGAAAGATGCAACAAACTTTAGAAAATGAAATAAAGCAATTAGATATTGAAAATGCTAAATGCTAAATGCTATTAAAATATAAGCTAATTAAAATATACTCAAATCATGTTATAAATCTATTTTCAACAGACTAAGCAAGTACATTTTGAATTTGGTGATAAACCACAAAAATTATTGTCACGCCAGCTTAGAAAATCAGATGAGGAAAAAATGATATATTAAATCAGATCAAAACAAGGTGAAATATTAACTTTGCCAAAAGATATTAATGACAGATTTCTGCATTACTATCAAAAACTTTATTCAACTAAACTGACGGGACAATCGGATGGAACGGAAACATTCCTACATGATTGTCATATTAAAGGTTTAGATCAGGAAGGCAAAGACTTGTTAGATGCTGAAATATCAGTAAAAGACATTGAGGAATCAGTCAGATCGTTGAAAAATGGAAAGGCCGCTGGCCCTGATGGCCTAAGTGCTGAATTTTATAAGATGTTTCACGACTTGATTTCCCCACGTTTACAAGCAATATATAAATATGCTTACGAACAAGGAACGTTACCAGAAACTCTAAATTAGTCTACAATCACACTCATTCCTAAAGTAGATAAGGATCTGGAAGACCCTGGATCATATAGAGCAATTGCTCTTCTAAATACTGATCAAAAAATATTAACTGAAATTTTATCCCAAAGGTTAAGTTTAGTGATTAATAAACTAATACATCATGATCAAACAGGCTTTATTCCCAAACGTTATTCCACGTATAACCTGAGACGATTATTTAATATCATATATTCAAAAAGAATTAATGATATTGAATTAGCTGTCATTTCACGAGATGCGGAAAAAGCATTCGTCCAGGTTGAATGGCCTTACTTATTTAAGATAATGCAGAAATTTCAACTGGGTGATAGATTTTGTAAATGGGTTAAAATTATATACTCCAACACAACAGCAAGAATACTAACAAATCAAATGTTATCAGCTAAATTTAATCTCTCTAGGGGTTGTAGACAAGGATGCCCGTTATCACCCTTATTATTTGCTCTCGCAATTGAGCCATTAGCCGAAAGGATTAGATCAGATCCAGAAATATATGGATACAATACTAATACCACAATGAATAAAATATCTTTATATGCAGACGATGTTTTAATATAAATCACAAAACCGGAGATTAGAATTACTAACTTACTTAACGTTATAACTAAGTTTGGTACATTTTCAGGATATAGAATTAATTGGAATAAAAGTGAAATTATGCCTATAACTGGATAAAATTAAACATATTACAACAATTTCCGTTTAAAATATTTACGGATAAATTTAAATATCTAGGAATTAATGTATCCAAATCTTATAATCTATTATTCAAATTAAATTATCCTCGGTTATTGGATAAACTAAAAAATAATATTTTATACTGGAAAACACTACCAATATCAATGATTGGCAGAATAAATGCTATAAAAATGGTCTTCTTACCACAATTATTATATTTATTTCAAGCTATCCCTTTATACCTCCCAATTTTTTTTTTTAATTTTTTTAAATCGATTCTATTATTAACAGCTTTATTTGGGATTATAAAAATCACGGAATAAGTAAAAAACATTTATGTAAATCCAAGATAAATGGAGGATTAACGCTACCTAATTTTTTATATTATTTTTGGGCGGTTCAGATTAAGAATATGAATTTTTGGCTGGTAAAAATGGATCAGGAACCAGCTTGGCTAAAGATGGAAATGGAAGACTGTTTACCATTTGATATAAGTTTGATTCTTCTTGCTCCAAGTGAAGTACAAAAAAAAACTTACGGGGTAAACCCTATAATTTATAGCAATATTTGGAAACAAATAGTTAAGACTTTACATTTGGATAATATGTCTCTTTGTTTACCTATTATGAATAATCCCTTATTTAAATCTTCTATATTAGATAAAGGGTTTAGACACTGGAAAAAATTAGGAATTATAAGGATAGAACACCTTTACGGGAAAGGAAAGTTTCTCTCATTTCGAGAGTTAAAAGATATCTATGGATTACACCCAAATAACTTGTTTAGGTATTTACAAATTAGAGACTATATCAAGTCAAACATGCAAGACTATAAGAATAGAGAACCAGGATTATTGGATGAGTGGCTTAACAAGCATCCAAATACAGAAAAATGAATAGCGTACATGTATAATACTCTTTTGGATAGGGAAGTCCCAACAACAGAATCATACCGACAGATATGAGAAAATCAAATAGATCTATCTATAATGAAAGACACTTGGGAAGAAAGTTTACAACGTATACACCGAGGCTCATTAAATGCCAGACATACTTTGGTACAATTTAAAGTATTACATTGATTACACTACTCAAAAACGAAATTAAATAGAATTTTTCCTAACATGTCTTCTATTTGCGATAAATGTCAGAATTTAGAAGCTAACTTAACGCATAGTTTTGTAACATGCATAAAACGTAATAGTTATTGGGCTGATATTTTTGGAATTATTTCTGAAGTTTTTAAAACTAAATTGGACCCTGATCTAAAGCTAATAATATTAGGAGTTCCTGACTCAAGCTTAAACCCCTGTCTCAAGGTGCGAGTTGACCCACGAGTGACCCAGAGTTGTCACTCGCGGTGATCATGTACACTAAACGTAGCGGGAACGTCGGAACTCTTGCGAGCAACTTGGCGACTCGTGGTGCTAACGGCAGGTACCCGTGAAACTTGGTAACTCGTGAAAAAAAATCAAACATGTTGAGTCAAATTTACAGTTCAAGTTAAAAATTGAAACATTTTAAACTCGTTTATAACGTGGTGGCCCGTGCGTTTACCTTAAGTGATTCGTGAGTCTACCGTGGGAACTCTTTTAACTCAGTGGGCAGGCAGCATCTCTGGAGAGAAGGAATGGGTGACGGGATGACATTTCCAAATTTCTCCAGCCCCATGTGTTCACTTTTTTCAACTAGCATCTGCCGTTTCTTGTGTATGACATTATTTGTATCTACAGTGCCTTGTGTCTTGACAATTCATGATTCACACACACACAATGCTGGGGTAACTCACACACAATGCTGGGGTAACTCACACACACACACACACACACACACACACAATGCTGGGGTAACTCACACACACACACACACAATGCTGGGGTAACTCACACACACACACAATGCTGGAGTAACTCTCACACACACACACATACACACAATGCTGGAGTAACTCACACACACACACGAACAATGCTGGAGTAACTCTCACACACACACAATTCTGGAGTAACTCAGCGGGACAGGCAGCATCTCCGGAGAGAAGGAATGATGATGTCTCGGGTCGAGACCCTTCCTTAGACCACTACCCAGAGATGCTGCCTGTCCCGCTGAGTTACTCCAGCATTTTGTCTATCTTTAAACCAGCATCTGGACTTCCTTCCCGCATAATAACCAATGAGATTCCCCACTAAACTTCCGTGTCCTCATTGTTCCCCTCTCTGTCTTCCCCAGACCTGTGTATATGTATATGTGTATGTGTATATGTATATGTGTATGTGTATGTGTATATGTATATATACTTTGAGTGGTTCCTGGGGTGCCTACTGATATATATATATATATATATATATATATATATAGAGAGAGAGAGAGAGAGAGAGACACACACACACACACACAAATACACACACACACATATTTATACATATATATAATATTATATATATATATACTTTGCGTGGTTCCTGGGTTGCCTACTGCTGGGTAACTCCGCGAAATATCATCCCCCTGCATTTCAAATCTAAATCTCTCGCCTATATATATATATATATATATATATATATATATATATATATATATATATGTATTTGTATATGTGTGTGTATATGTGTGCGTATTTGTGTGTGTGTGTGTGTCTCTGTCTGTCTGTGTGTATCTGTGTGTGTGTGTGTGTGTGTCTGCTGTCGGGTCCCGGCGGCCGCTCAAAGTCAGTCACCCGAGCTGCTTCCTTCCTCGGAAGTGGCGGCCAGTTCTGCTGTCCGTGCCCGGAGCGCTGCGGCAGCCACCCAAGCTAATTCACTCCCCGGCCACAATAAAACCATATAGCTATGACAGCACGGAAACAGGCCATCTCTGCCCTTTTACTCCGTGCCGTTTACTGTCACCTAGTCCCATCTACCTGCACTCAGACTGGAGCGTGGCAAGTGGGTTACTGACCCCAATCCCTTCCTTCACAATGCCAGACTACCCAAATACTATGGACTGAGCTCACCCCCACCCCGGGAAATACAGTATTTAAAAACATAAAGCACCAAGAAATGCACTTACCACGTTATTGGTTGCTGAAGGGTGTGCATTTTCCCTTTGTAGGTTGTATCAATAGATGCGGCCGCGCTGAAATAACTCAAAGCCACAGGATGGAGATGTATTTTAACATTGTTGCTTTATTAAAACATACCTTAATTCACGGTTGGCTCAAGAGTAACGGGAGAGAAACTTGGTAACTCGGAGGAGGAACTTGGAACATCGCAGAAATGACATACCCGTGGGAACTCGGTTAAACACTTGAACATAAACTTGAAGTCTCGTACACAACCACGAGTCTTTCACTCGGGGTACCTCATGGGTCAACTCGCACTGTGAGACAGGGCCATTAATATTAACAGTAAGTCAAAGACATTTTCTTGATTACTGTTTGATAATTGGAAAAAAAATCAATATTAAAATTCTGGAAGGGAACATTATCCCCCACAATCAAAATGTGGACTGTGGAAATGTCGGAGACGTTGCATCTGGAGAGAATTAGGTTTGTCCTAATGGACAAATACGAACTTTTTGAACAAATATGGTCTCCATTCATTGATTATTTAAAGGGGAAGCTGAGCTCAGCATCGTAACTCAATGAGTACCCTGGTGTAGGATTAGATGAAAAGAAGTACTCTGGGGTCTGTATACACGTCTCTACATATATTGTTATGTGAAATTGCTCCATTCATTGTTAAGATGTATTCCTTATTTTTTTTATTATATAATAATTGTTTTTATTTTTTTATTTGTTTATCTTTATTCTTTTTTATTTTTTATTTTTTCTTATATAATCATTATTATTTAATCACTATTTCTTGATTATCGATTTATACTTTTACTTTTTTTCCATTCCCTTACCTTCCCAAAAAAAAACAAAAACAGAAGCATATATAAATTATTCTGTAACATCTGTACAATTTTTGTGATGTCTAATTTGTATTTAAAGTACTGTTGTACCTTAGATAATATGCAATGCTTCTAATAAAAATATATATTTTTTAAATTTAAAGAATAAATAAATAAATAAATAAATAAATAAATAAGACGGGTTGCTTAAATTTGCCTGGTATTCCCTGCAGTTGTAAGGTTGAATATTAATCTAAAGGGGGTGTTCAAAGAAACAAAAAAATTCAGGCGGGAGATACAGGGGATTTATTTCCTCTGGTTTCGAACCAAGGATATAAAATGAGAACAAGATCATTCAGAAGTGTAGAAAGGAATTGTATATAAAGGAACTGCAGATGCTGGTTTAAACCAAAGATAGACACAAAAAGCTGAAGTAACTCATTGGGTCAGGCAGCATCTCTGGTGAAAAGGAATAGGTGACATTTCGGGTCTGAAGAAGGGTCTCGACACGAAACATCACCTATTCATTTTCTCCAGAGATGCTGCCTGACCCGCTGAGTTATCCAGCTTTTTGTGTCTATCTTCTGTAGAAAAGAATGATTGGTCTACCTAACAGATAGAACGAGTCTGAAACTCTCCTCAAAGTAAGTAGCAGATGCAGACTTAATTGATATTTTCAAGACCGAGATCCTTTTTTTTGTATGACTATCAATGATGGGGAATAAACATAGAAAATCACCACAGGAACAGATCCTTCAGCCCACCATGTCTATGCCAAACATGCTCAGCACATCTCCTTTAAACTTTGCCCCTCTTGCCTTAAAGCTAAAGCACTAGATGGAGGAACGAAGTGGGTCAAGCTACACCTGTGAAGGCAAACAGATGCTTCATGTTTCAAGTTAAAATTCTGCATCAGGACTGAGAGTGCAGAAGGGAGGTAGCTAGTATATAAAAGTGAGAGGGAGAAAGAAGGCAGAGGCTTGTCGGTATTAGGTGGAATCAGATGAGGGGGGAAGATATTGGCAGATGGTGCTGGGTGGGGAAGAGGGATCTTAAATCTGGCACTAAGCTTATGGTCCAGTGGGCAGCAGCAACCCTACCTCCTCTGAATGCTTCGAAGACATAGAAATAGGGAATACTTAAGTTAAGCTACTCAAGAGATACCATTACAACGTCCCCGCAAAATCTTCCAAATCTGCTGACTGGGCAAATGAACTAATATCTATGTCCTCTATAGGACCAAAATCCCCAACACTGAGGCTCTAATTGTATTCAGTCCACTATGCTAAGCAGACCATATTGTTTCCATTACCAAAACTCCTGAACACGCACTCTAATCTGAGATCCATAACAGCAATAGATAACCAGAGAGACAATTCAAGGACATTTCCAAAGCCCTCCTTGAAAGTGTGGAATATCCATTAACATTAACTGTTCTACAGATCCTACCTGACCAAATTTCCAGCAATCTATTTTAGATTTCCAACAACTGCTGTTTTTGTCATTTTTTCTCGTACTTTCTATAACAATTGTTCCTTAGATCTAGCATGTTTTTTTTTTTTCTGACACGCACTAGCTGATCACAAGACGTGAAGAGATGGTGGGGGCTAGGATTACAAGCCACTTACTGTCAAGCTTCACAGTATTATACACATAATGAATCAGTTGTAATGTTGCCAGTTGCTATGCTGTTGTGGTTGTTAGTGGTCTTTGTTGAGAAATGGGAGACGCGTGTTTTTGGCAGTCCAAACCAGAAAGGAAACAAGAACCCTAAGGCGCGTGGCGGGGATTCTTCCAGTCACAGCCAGCAATGAGCTTCTCAAACCAAGGTCACTGGCATTTCCACAAGATGGGCCAGAGGACCATCCATATTACTTGTCAGCATCCCTCAAAGTATAGCAACCAGCAAGTATTTGCTAGTGTGCAGCTGTGTGCAGGCTGTGGCTCAATACTGGATAGGCAGATACATTCAGTCAATTACAAACTACAATTAACAAAATAAAGATTTTCCCTTGTTTTTTGTTCCTGAAACAAATATATGTATTTTCCATCTTCGGTTCAGATTTTTTGTATGTCTCTGTTTTAAAGTAACTTAATAGACATAGAGTCATTCAGCGTGGAAACAGGCCCTTCATCCCAACTTGCCCAGACTGACCAACATGTCCCGCCTACACTTGTCCCACCCTGCGTTTGGCTCATGTCCTTCTAAAACTGTCCTATCCATGTACCTGTCTAATTGTTTCATAAACGGTGCAATAGTCCCTGCCTCAACAACCTCCTCTGGTAGCTCACTCCATACACCCATCACTCTTTAGTTGAAAAGGTTACCCCCTCAGATTCCAATTAAATTGTCCCCCCCTCACCTTAAACCTATGTACTCTGGTTCTCAATCCCCCAACACTGGGCAAGATACTCTGTGTGTTTACCCAATCTATTCCTCTCATGATTTTATACACCTCGACAAGATCACCCCTCATCCTCCCACGCTCCAAGGAATAGAGTCCCAGCCTGCTCTGCCTCTTCCCAGTGCTCAAACCCTCGTTAATATAAAGCTTGAGAAGAAATTGTTATATGGTTATATGTTATTTGGTTAAATGAGATTCCTCTTACTAGGCAAAGTAGACCAATTCTTAAAGATTTGGTCTCCATTTATCAACTTTATACAAGCATATGGTGCAACATAACATAACCTTAGAAATTAAATGGTTTAGAACTGGGTGACGGATGGGCAAAAATATGAGATAGGTAGATCTCTCCTAATCTCTCTTTTTTTTTACTTTTTCCTTTTCTTTCAATCTTTTAACTTCTCACCTCTGTCCTTTATTTTTTTTTATTTTCTGTTTCTACTCGCTTGTCTATCTATTCCGACACTCTTTATTTCTTTTTTCTCTCACTGTTCTTTTATTACTGAACCAAAAGTATGAAGTTGTACAAGAATGAAAATATTTATTTATGTATTAGGTACTTAAGTACCAGACTATTGTACTTACTTCTAACAAAAATAAACAAAAAAAAATATATATATATATATATAAAGCTTGAATTAAATTTGTTATCCCCTGCATTCAGGGTGCACTCCTGCCTCGGCCACCAATCCATTAAAGTCTCCACTGAGTCAGTGATCACCACACCCTCCCTCTTCATAAAGTATACACAGAAGAGAAAAAGATAAGGACACAAAGTGCTGCAGTAACTCAGTGAGTCAGGCTGCCTCTTTGTAGAACATGGAGAGGTGACATTTTGGGTTGCGACCCTTCTTCAGACCGATTGTAGTGATTGATATATTATTTGCCAGACTTTGACCTGCTCCCAACTATCATGTCCTACTACAATCAGTATGGAGAAGGGTCCCGACCCAAAATGTCACCATTCCACATTCTCCAGAGATGCTGCATGAACCGCACGACTTACTTCAGCACTCTGCATCCTTTTGTGTAAACCAGCATCTGCAGTTCCTTGTTTTGACAAAGAGAAACAATTAGTCAGCATGGATGTAACCACTGAATGTATGAATAGCAGCCCTTGTAAAGCCTTGAGCTGACCAACAAGGAGGACTTGTAACTAATGTGCCCCTCTCCATAGACACAAAATAAACCAAAAGCAATTCCACAGCAGCAGTTCTTTCAAATGCTCCAAGTGGAACTGTGGTCACCCAAATTCCAGAAATGTCTGGAACACAGACTCATCCAGGCCACAGAAATGACAAGTCGTTTTGGAGTTTAAAAATTGGTTTAAGAGCTCTTGCACAGGACTATTCCATGTAACGCTCTCTCCTCCAAATCCATTATGTAACATGAGAGCACTACTGCAGAGAGACCTCCTCTGATTCTTGAAATGCGGTTTCAGGGGAAAATCTGTAATTTTTGGAAATAAACTACAGAACTTGCACAACTGCAGTGGGAAGATTCCCAATCATGTTTTCTGGGTTCTTGTTTGGATGGCCAAAAAGATGAGCTCTGAATTGAAAAAGTGTCAACACAACTGCATAGTAAATTACATCCTTGCCATCAATATTTGTGTGTACGATACTTTAACCATTGAGGTGCTTTTGAAGAATAACTGCTGTCGTAATGTGAGAAATGCAAACCTCCGTAAATAGATTAATGGATGTCATCTCAATGCTATCAGTTCTTTGCTCAACTTCAGTTGCCACAAGGAGGTGTCAGAGGTTATCGGAAGAAGGCAGGAGAATTGGGTTAGGGGAGCGAGATAGATCAGCCGTGATTGAATGGCGGAGTAGACTTGATGGGCCGAATGGCTTTATTCTGCTCCGATCCCTTATGATCTTATGAGGCAAACCTTCTCAGAAATCTGAGGCCAATACAATGGTCTCTCCCCTCTAAGTTGTGCACGTTAAACCTTGCTAATTTTATCGGACTCCATGGGCTTGGTTTTTAAATTTTGCTTTCAGCCTCTTTATTTAGTTTATTCAGTACACATTGTTCATTCAGTTTTTTAAATTTTGTGTCTTTCTCTTGCATTCAAGTGAAGGTCTGGCCAAGAACGCACGCCAACATCTCTACTTCATTTAGGAAGGAACGACAGATGCTGGTTTACACTGAAGACAGACACAAAATGCTGGAGTGACTCAGCGGGTCAGTGCAGTCAGCATCTCTGGAGAAAAGGAATAGGTGATGTTTTGGGTCGAGACCCGTCATCAGACTCAAGTTACTTTCAAAAACGGCATTTGTAAAGTATTTTTCAACAGAGAGAAACTTCCCAAAGCAATTTTTAAAAAACCCAAAAGAAACAAAGATGCGGGCTTTGAACGGGGATCACAGAGATGGATAGGATGGCCAGTGGAGGGAGAAGTGCCAGCTATGGGATTGTATAACAGGTCTATCAATAGTGCATCGAAACAGAGACATGTGTATTAGGGGAAGATTAGAGCTCAGTTCTGTTTAGCTTATTGTCACTTTTCACCGAGGTACAGTGAACATTTTTTGTTGCATGCTAACCCGTCAGCAGAAAGACAAAACCTGCTTACAATCATGCCATTTACAGTGTATAGACATATGGTAATGGAATAAAGTTTAGTGCAAGGTAAAGCCAGCAATGTCCGATCAAGGATAATCCGAGGGTCACCAATGACGTAGATAGTAGGTCGGGACTGCTCTCTGGTTGTGGTGGGATGAACCAGTTGCCTGATAACAGCTGGGAAGAAACTGTCCCTGAATCTGGAGGTGTGCATTTTCATACATCTATACCTTTTTGCCTGATTGGAGTGGCCCGGGTGTAAATCGTCCTCGATTATGCTATTGGCCATGCCGAGGCAGTGCAAGGTATAAATGGAGTCAATAGAAGGGAGGTTGTTTGTGCGATGGTTGAGGGTTGTGTCCAGAATTGGCTGCAATTTCTTGGGGTAATGGATGGAGCTTTTCCAATACCAAGCTGTGATGCATCCCCATAAAATGCTTTCTATGGTGCACCTACAGAAGGATAAAAGTGGTTGCAAAGAAGCACAGCCATATGAAATTCAAATTGGAGATGGTGGAGAACTGGGTGCCTTCGTTGATCAGCGAGGGCTGGAGTGATGAGGGAAGCAGTGCTTTGGACAGGACACGATATACCAAGCACAGGACTATGTGCGCTGAGGCTGTGAGGTCGGCAGGAGAACAGTGAGTTGGCAGAGTCTGGGAATGACATGGAAATAGATACGTGTTTCCACAAGAGTCACTCCATGACAGGAACAGAGACGTTTACTTTAATTACTGCATAATCTCCAAGCAACTTTCCTTGGGGTGAAGGAGGGGGAGGGTCCCATACTTATATGGTCACGCTGGGAATGGAAGGATATGGAACATGCGCAGGCAGATAAGATTAGTTTATCTTACCATTATGTTTTGCACAAACATTGTGGTCTGAGGGACCTTTTTTCGGTGCTGCACTTTTCTATATTCTATGAGGGGTGAGAGGCGAGATATACAAAATTATGAGGTCCACAGCAGAGGTGCCTAAAAATAGAGTACATCAGTTTATGATGCAGGGCAGGAGGTTGAGAGGGGATCAGAGGAAGGTTGGAATCTGGTATGCACTGCCTGAGTAGGTGGTGAAAGTGGATATATTGACAATATTTAATGTGTAGGAAGGAACTGTAGATGCTGGTTTACACTGAAGATAGACACAAAAAGCTGGAATCACTCAGCGGGACTGACCGAATAGAAGGGAAGGGTGACGTTTCGGGTTGAGACTTCAGTCTGAAGAAGGGTCTCAATCTAAAACGTCACCCGTTCCTTCGATCCAGAGACGTTGCCTGGCCCGCTGAGTTACTCCAGCTTTTTGTGTTGAGCTGACAATATTCAAGTTGCATCAAGAGCAACATTTGAATCTCCAAGGCATGGAAGGTTTCAGGGCAAGATGCTAGGAAATGGGATTAGTACAGATGGGTGTTTGATGGTTAGCATGGACATGGTGGGCTGATGGTCCTGTTTACCTGCTTCCATGTCTTTATGACTAACTTTATTTTCTGATCAATTTGTCTGACCACATGAACATCCAATATGCCCAAGTGTCTTTGAACCAACATGAGAAACCCAGAGATATGGAGGTTCCCTTTGTCTGATGTGGAGGGCACATCCACACCCAAACTCAGAGGACTTGGGTCTTCTATACTTTGATGCCGAGTCTGTAAAACATTCAAGTTTGGCTTGAACCCGTTCCTCCACTCTCACTGCCAACTATGTGAAAAAGTTTTGGCTGAGTTTTAAACAGGTAAAAAAATTGCAGAGTGCAAAATAACTTGGATGTTGAACAAGGGCAACTCAACCAAACACCTCAAGATAGGTGGGGAGAATATCAAATTCCCCGCCCTCATTATTGGTCTATTCCTACACCTAGTAAGATATGACAAAGAACAAATCATGCTTTTCAGTTTGAAGTTCCGTCGTCAGAATGGCTTCTGATAAAAAGAAATGTTGGACCTGAAATGTTAATTCTGATTTTCTCTCCAAGGAGGCTCCTGACCTGTTGAGCATTTCCATCGACCATAAATCAACAATTTTATGGTTTTAAATAAGTACAAGATTAGCAAGTGTTTCCCCAATCATTTTAGAAACATAGAAACATAGAAAATAGGTGCAGGAGGAGGCCATTCGGCCCTCCGAGCCTTGTGATCATGGCTAATCGTCCCCAATCTATAAACAGTGCCTGCCTTCTCCCCATATCCATTGATTCCCCTAGCCCCTAGAACTCGAACACTCTCTTAAATCCATTTGGCCTCCACTGCCCTCTGTGGCAGGGAATTCCACAAATTCACAAGTCTCTGGGTGAAAAGGTTTTTTCTCACTTCAGTCTTAAATGGCCTCCCCTTTATTCTGAGACTGTGGCCCCTGGTTCTGGACTCGCCCAACATTGGGAACATTTTTCCTGCATCTAGCTTGTCCAGTCCTTTTATAATTTTACATGTTTCTATAAGATTCCCCCTCATCCTTCTAAACTCCAGTGAATATAAGCCTAGTCTTTTCAATCTTTCCTCATATGACAGTCCCGCCATCCCAGGGATCAATCTTGTGAACCTTTTAAGAATACTTAAATAATTAACAATTACTTTGTGGCTACAATAAAGGACAGCGCTGGTCTTTGTGGCTTTAATATGCATGGAATTAATGTGTATTGAATTAAACTCCACCACGTTAGCAGCATATTTGGCACCATACCCACCATTCACCCACCCCACCCAATTACATACACACATTTAATGTCAGTTTCATTTATTACCCCAGTCTTCATTCTGACTACACTGAATTCTTCACACAGACATCAAATTGGTTTTGTTTAAGCTAAAAATATAACATATGTCAATAAAACAAAATAAATAACTGTGGACTTCAGGAAGAAACAGGCAGTTTCCCACTACCATCAATGGCAGTGCAGTGGAATCTGTGAAAAGCACCAAGTTCCTGGGAGTGCACATCACAGATGATCAGACATGGTCTACCAACACCATCTCCCTAGTCAAGAAAGCACAGCAATGCCTCCACTTCCTTCGACGGTTGAGGAGAGCCGACCTCCCCCCTTCTGCCCTCACCACCTTTTACACGGGTGCCATTGAGAGCATTCTTACCAGCAGTCTCTCAGTCTGGTATGGCAGTTGCTCTGCTGCTGACCAGAAGGCCCTACAGAGAGTGGTGAGGAGAGCGGAGATGATCACCAGATCACCCCAACCAGCAATCCAGGACTTATACCCATCCCGCTGTCGCAAGAGAACAACCAATATCATCAAAGACACCACCCATCCAGCACACACATTGTTCACCCCCCTTCCATCCGGCAAGCGCTACCGCAGCATGCGGTGCAAAACCACCAGATTCAAAAACAGCTTTTCCCCTCAGGCCATCAGACTACTCAACTCACTCAAGAAAATTCCATGAACATTACACAAACAAAGATCAACTGACTGTCAAATAACTTTAACTCAATGTCTGCAGTATGCTATTTGGACTTTTCTATATTGTGCCTTTTATTATTGCACTTTAATAACATACCTCAAAATGTTACTAGACTCTGGCACACTATATAATGTCTATGTTTAATGGTATATTTTTTTATGGTATTTTTAATGGTAGATTGTCTGTCTGTGTTATAAATAAATATTACTTGCTCATTTGGAGTATGGGGAAACGCAATTTCAATCCTCTGTGTAACTACTTGTTACATTAATTGAATTGACAATAAAGTTGACTGACTGATGTGGGAGCTGGAATAGGTCTTTAATGTTAGTTTCAGGTATGCAGCATATTTGGACAAGATATCAGTCTGGCTCTCCCACAGTAATTGTCACCCAGAGTCAGAAAGCTGAGCCTACTAAATCCCACTCCACAAATAATTTCATAAGTTCATAACTGATAGGAGCAGAATTAGGCCCTTTGGCCCATCAAGTCTACTCCGCCATTCATTCATGGGTGATTTTTCTTTCCCTCTCAACTCCATTCTGCTGCCTTCCCCTCATAACCCCTGACACCTGCCCTAATCAAGAATCTATCAATCTCTACCTTAAAAATTCCATTGACGGCCACCACAGCCTTCTGTGGCAATGGATTCCACAGATTCACCACCCTCAGACTAAAGAAATTCCTCTTCATTTCCTTCCTCAAGGGTCGTCCTTTTATACTGAGGCTATGAGCTCTAGTCCTAGACTCTCCCACTAGTGGAAACATCCTCTCCATATCCATTCTATCCAAGCCTTTCACTATTCGGTAATTCCAATGAGGTACCCCCTCATCCTTCTAAACTCCAGCGAGTACAGGCCCAGTGACGTCAAACATTTAACATATGTTAACCAAATTATTCCTCGGATCACTCTTATAAACCTCCTCTGGACCCTCTCCAGAGCCAGCACATCCTTCCTCAGATATGGCACTTAATGCAGCTCAACAGGCCCGTAAACACAATAATGCACAGCTACAGTAATCAAATATACAATAAATTAATAATAACCACTGTTATCATTGACTGTTAAACATTTGAGATATCCTGATATAACGAAAGGTGCTCAATAAATGTTGCAGAAGATTACATTATTACTTTCTTCTGGTGCCAAAATTCAAGATTTTAAAAACTGTCCTCTTCTGAAATTAAGGCAGAAAATTATGATGAGACAGTTTCTTGGAATGTGATATGTGTTCTTGGATGATTTACCACAGTTTATTGCAAATAGTTATGTTACTGAGCAACCGGATTAACTACATTTTTTAAATGCCAGATGGTAAAGTTTTCCTAGCTGGGAACAATAATACACGAATCTGCACAATGTGTATTATTTTTTTAAATGCCGTACTCTTGTCCACATCACTTGGAACTAAAAGTTGTTACAGGGACTATTTGATTTTTTTTTTACTGCTCTGAATGTTGTTTAGTTTAGTTTTCAGAATTGTTCTTTCTCATTCTCATCACACCCTCTCTCGTTTCATTCTCGGTCTCGCACACACCCATGTACATCTCCCGGCAACCAACTTTCCATTCCAGACTGCTGCATAAAAAAAAACGCTGCAGGTGTTTTCCGTGAACAGGACCTGGAGCTGTAATCATAGGTCAGCCTAATGTGCAAGAGTGAGATGGCTGATAGACTGACACTGTTGCACTGATAACCTGGTTCCATCCCGCTTGAACCTAACGCATCCACCCACACACAACTATGAAAATAGATGCAGGTGCATCCACGCCCACACATAAAACAGATACAGGTGCACGCAAATGCACACACACACACTCACACACCGACTGTCACCACAACTCACATAAAGATAGAATATAGTCAATTCGTACAGTTACAGATCGACATATATGAATGCATGCTGATACAGGCCAACACATGTTTCACATGTTTAACTTATAATGTTTCATTTTTAATTGTCTACGGTACATCGTGTTGTTACTTGCAAACAAAGCACCAAGGCAAATTCCTTGTATGTATACATACTTGGCTAATAAATTTTTTTCACTTCTCTTCACTTCACTCATCAATACAAGACTTGTGCAGGAAGGAACAGCAGATGCTGGTTTACACCAAAGACAAACACAAAATGCTGGAGTTCCTCAGCGGGACAGGTAGCATCTCTGGATAGAAGGAATGGGTGATGTTTCGGGCTGAGACCCTTCTTCAGACTGAGAACACTTGTGCTGACTGAAAGACACAGCGTGCGCTAAATGGTCATGTGTGATAGAAGGAAAAACATGCCGGCATTTATGGAATGACAGAGTGGTACAGCACAGACACAGGCCCTTTGTCGCACCAAGCCCCGTGCTGCCCACTGCACCCATCTACATTAATCCCATTTACCCGCATTCAGTCCTTGGCTTGAAAAGCATGAGCCTCCCTCACCACCTTGCGGCACCTGTGAGGCCACTTTCAGGATTTAATGCTCCCCAAGATGTCTCCATTCATCAATATTCCCCAGGGCCCTACAATTTACTGTGTACATCCTGCCCTTTAATGTCCTCCGAAAATACACTAACTCACACTCGTCAGGATTAAATTTGATTTGCCATTGCTCTGCCCAGTTTTACAGTTGGATCTATCTGTCATACTGTGGCCTTAGTCAACCGGACTCACTCTCTACACTACAGCACTATCTCATCTGTTCTTACTTTTCATACCTCCATTACTTTAGTTTAGAGATACAGCGCGGAAACAGGCTCTTCGGCTCACCGACTCTGCGCTGACCAGCGATTTCCCACTATCCTACACATACTGGGGACAATTTACACTTATACCAAGCCAGTTACCTACAAAACTGTATGTCCTTGGAGTGTGGGAGGAAACTGAAGATCTCAGAGAAATTCCACGCGGTCCCGGGGAGAACGTACAAACTCCGTACAGACAGCATCTGCAGTTGGAATCAAACACAGGTCTCTGGCACTGTAAGCACTAAAAGGCAGCAAATCTACTGCTGCGCCACCGTGCCACCTCTCTATTCACTTCAAAGTCAATAATGTCCCTCACAAACAAAGGTTGGAGCACCAACCCCAGTGGTACACCACTGGTCACAGACAAACAGAAAACCATCACAATCCCCTGCCTCCTATTGGCAAGCCAACTTTGTGATTCATATGCCAAGCTTCCCTTGTACACATAACCTCTAACTTTCTGGACCATCCTGTGATGGAATCTTATCAAAAGCCTTACTAAAGGCCAGATAGACAACAGTGAGCATAATCCCCTCTGCAACAGACTTAGGAGTTACGTCTTCTAGAAATCTATATTACTAAAAGTCTGATCTTGACCACTTCCTGTTGTTCTGTGTATTGATTTTAGAAAAAACGCTGCCACTTACGGCTGTGATTTTTGGCCATCTTACTCAGAGTCCTCCTCCGCTGCGCAGGACAAGAGGATTGTTCCCATTGATGAAAAATAAAAGAGTTATTAGTGCTTAAAAAATGTTGAGATTGTATAGCGGTAGAAGGGAGTAATGGATGCGACCCTTATCAGTAGAGTAGTGATGGATGCGACCCTTGTCAGTAGAGTCTAGCTTTTAATTCAGATGCGAGAGAACTAAGAGAGGTCAGTTGGAGGTGAGCAAACTGGGGCAGTTCATTTACAACTGAGCATGCTTAGTGAAATAAATGAATATTACTAACACACCCCTGGTCAAGAAACTGCTCATTACCATGCACATGTATGAACATGTGATGTATGATGTGGGAGGTACTGGGGGATGTACCTATAGACTGTGCACCTCGGTGCTCTGATTGGAGAGGGCCAGAAGGGGAGGTTAAATGTAGAATTGTGTGTATAAAGGAGCTTTACTTTCCTGACTTTGGTGTGTCTCAACTTGGAGAGGCACCCGACTCTGCAGACTCGCAAATAAAGCATTTCCTGTTTCCATGATTTAGTCTCTGAGTAGTGATTGTGAGCACAACCTATATCTCACACCATCATTCGCGCACCATTTACGCGACCTGCTAGCGTGTGGGTAGCGTGTGGGTAGCACGGGACGGGCGCATGGAGTGGTGTGGAGTGTGGTGGTGTGGAGGAGTGTGGACTTCGTCCTTCACTAAATATTCATGCACCACCGGCCTGTTGCGTATTTGACGGCCAATGTGGGACAGGCCCAAGACTCTGGCACGACGCAACGTCTCACCTCCAACAGCAGCAGAAGCAGGCAAACGATCGCCGAGCTCGGCCTGGGGCTCACAGAGGATCCGGATCCGCCCCACTCCTACTCCCAGAGCGGGGAAAAGATGATTGGAGATAGACACAAAATGCTGGAGTAACCCAGCGGGACTGGCAGCATCTCTGGAGAGAAGCAATGGGTGACGTTTCGGGTCAAGACCCTTCTTCAGACTGAAGAAGAGTCTCGACCCGAAACATCATCCATTCCTCCTCTCCAGAGATGCTGCCGGTCCCGCTGATTTACTCCTGCATTTTGTGTCTACCTTCAAATGACGTCACGCACTCCCGGCGGCTGTGCAGATGCATGATGACGCGCGCGACCGTCGCGCGTCAGTCACTGCCGGCCTGTCGCGTAAATGATGGCCAAGTGGGACAGGCCCTTTAGAGTATGGAGATCGCTGGTTGGCCCGGACTAGGCGGGCAGAAGGGCCTGTTTCCACATTGTATCTCTAAAATAAACTAAAATGCACAAGAAATACCTGGGAGGAAAACTAGACTTTAGTGATCACAAACTCAGTTTCAAACACTTTCAAGAAGGATTTTCTAACACAACATGAAACATACAGAAACATGAATGAAGTTGAAGGTCCAAGCCATTATCTTTGTTCACACAATTTTTGTACTTTAGACAAAATAAAGTATCCTTCTTGAGAATTGTCTTAAAACAAATACAAAGCAGATTGATGAATTTGCACAGCCTTTTCTCTTGAAGTTCACCACTCTACAGGCCTTGTTTTCACAGCTGAGTGCTGAAATCATCTGCAAATTTAAGCTAATTTACAAACTTAATTTGCTCTTTCAGAATTGTGAAAAGCAAGTGGATAACTTGTCAGAATGTAAATTCAGCTGTAATCTACACCAAATATTACTGAACCGAGAGGGGAAGTGAAGGCATTTCCACTGATTTGCAACATTACAACAGGGACATTGCATTAAGCAAGAATATTCATCTTCGAGAGCTAATGGGGAAAAAATCAATCACTTAACATTTCAACTCGGGTCTTGCGTTGTGCAATCTCAGCAACCATGCCAAAACAAACAGAACTTTAAATCCTTGCTGCACGGCCTAGTTTGTAACAGTACCTTCGATTTTTTTTTCACTAAGCGGCAGACCATTTTGGATAGAGTGATGAGTAATGACCAGAACATGATTAACAGCCTGGCACTGTATTAACATTTTCCCAAAATATATGACCACGGTCCATTAACTAAATGCAAAAAGGTGAGAAATGTGACATAGCTCCTAATATTCCTGATTTGGATAAATTCAATGAGGCACAGATGGTTCACAGGTTCACAACTCTGTTGTGACTGTGAAGCGGGTGCTTCAAGGAAAAAAGCAATTGGCGTTGTGCCGAATAAGTTTTATTCCTAGGAGGCTGCAACTTCACTTGCAAAATCAATATTCTACTGAAAAGGCAGGGCACATCATAAATTTAAAGACAGTCATTAAACTGGGCAGCATGGTGGTGCAGTGGTAGAGCTGCTGCCTTCCAGCGCCAGAGATCCGGGTTCGATCCTGACTACAGGTGGTTGTCTGTGCGTTCTCCCCGTGACCTGCGTGGGTTTTCTCTGGGTGCTCCGGTTTCCTCCCACACTCTAAAGGTTAGTTGGTTAATTAGTTTGGTAAAATAATAATTTGCCCCTCGTTTGTGTAGAGTGGTGTTAATGTGCGGGGATCGCTGGTCAGTGCGGCCTCGGTGGGCAGAATGACCCATTTCCGCTCTGTATCTCCAAACTAAACTAAACTAGCTAAAATCTACGACAGAGGGGAGACTTGCAAAGATCTTCAGTAGGCGACAAAACAGGCTAAGAAGTTCAAGAAAGGGAGCACAGAAAAGAACTTGCAATAGATCAAGAGCAACACAAATATTTCACAACTATAGGAGGATACAGGAGCCAGGTAAAAGGAAAGTGAGCACCCTGAAAGCTGGTAACAATAATATTGAAAATTAAAGTAAGGATGACAATCAATAATAGCCTGCATCAGCCCTAACAGTGGAGGAAGTATCAAGCATCCAGGCAGCCCAGGTAATCAAGTGATGGGTTAGAGAATGAGCTGCACTCAAACTAATGTTAGCTGCATAATAGCAATGAGAATATAAGGTAAGCAAGAAATGACAGATTCCCAGGATTAGATGGTATATTAATCTAGCCAATCCCATCATCAACTCGAAAGAAGAAATTAAAGTTATTGGTGTACTATTGAAAAAAAACAGACACGCAATTTTCTAAAAACCTTTTCAATCTCTTCCTCTTTCACCATGACCAAGGTGCCTACGATTCAACATATCCAATGCAGTTGATGTGGCCAGTTGGGTGATATGTTAATACTAAAATCCTGACTGCTCAACAAAGTGGTTGTAAAAGATCCCATATGTCATTATGTGTAGGAAGGAACTGCAGATGCTGGTCTACGCGGAAGATAGACACAAAATGCTGGAGTAACTCAGCAGTACAGAGATGCTCTATAAGGCGCAGGTCAGGCCACATTTGCAGCACTGTGAGCAAATCTGGGCCCCATATCTGAGGAAGGGTGTGCTGGCTCTGGAGAGGGTCCAGAGGAGGTTTGCAAGAATGATTCCAGGAATGAGTGGGTTAGCATCTGATGAGCATTTGACAGCACTGGGCCTCCACTCGCTGGAGTTTAGAAGGTTGTGCGGGGACCTCAATTAAATCTTACAGAATAGGCATAGATGGTGGATGTGGAAAGGATGTTTCCACTGGTGGGAGAGTCTAGGACCAGAGGCCTCAGCATGAAAGGAAAATGGGATTAGGAGGCAGAGATCAGCCAATGGCGGTTTCTACTCCTATAACGTGAACTTGTGACAGGCAGCATCTCTAGGGAGAAGGAATGGGTGACGTTTCAGTCGAGACCCTGAAGAAGGGTCTCGACCCGAGACGTCACCCATTCCTTCTCTCCTGTCCGGCTTTTACTCCAGCATTTTGTGTCCAGAAGTGATTATCATTCTCCTGGCCAACATTTGCTCCAAATTCAATGTCATTGAAAAAAACATTTATCTGAACAGACTGATTGTGTGCCCTCATCTCGGAAGTACTGGTAGAGGAGGTAACCTTCCAACTCCGAGGCATCATAGGTCGATGTGCATTAACCAATAAATCCCCTTGTTAGGTGAAACTTTTAAACACAGCATGTGTCAGATGAAAGGGGAGAGGGGAAGCGCAGTAGAGAAACAAAACCTCGCAGGCTAGCCTGAAATAACACTGGCAGGAAGTGGGCGAGCACCTGCGGGTTAAACAATCTTTCCATTTGTGAAACGTTTCGAATCGTTGAGCAAACCACGTTAAAATACCAAAGAGGGGAGTTGGAGAATGTGGACAGATTCTGGGATCATAACCAGAATGCAACGAGGGCCGATTGTCTCACTGACAATTGTACAGGCCAGTTACTAATGAAACCTAACCTTCACTGCCTTAGTACACCCCATCCTCTCTCAAGCTTCATAATTGCCAATTCCATAAAGAACAATCAGTTCTAATTTGAGTAAGGAGCAGAGGCCAGAAAAATAGACTTTTCACTGCTTTGTCTTCAAAGATGTGTGGTGTATGCCAACAACAACTCATTTAAACATTAAAATATCCTAAGACAGGTCCAGCAGTCTGATATATATTTTTTAAAAGGACCACAAACTGCTGGAGTAACTCAGCAGGTCAGGCAGCATCACTGGAGAACTTGGATAGGTGATGTTTCAGGTCGAGACTTCTTCAGACTGTCCTCAGTAGAAGCCTTACCTTTGTACCCCACTGTCCCCACCTCAATGAGTTCCATAATGCAGAGCTCTTCTTCCGTCATCTCTGCCTCCAGGCATGTTTTCCAGAGATGCTGCCTGACCTGCTGTGTTACTCCAACACTGTGTATCCTTGTGTGCATTAACCAGCATCTACAGTTCTTTGTTTTTACCGTCTGACGTTAAGCCTGAGATGCAACAGACATTTTGCAGGGCTCCAGAAAAAGGAAGTGGAACAAATGATATGAGGGGATTTCCAAAACAGACAGTCTAGACAGCTGAAGGCACAGACACCAATAGCATGAAAAGAGAATGGGAATTGCACAAGAGAGAAAAGTTTAGGGGGAAATACTATACTGCTATACAAGATTAAAGAGAAAAAGTAGGGCATCCTCAGGGAACGATCTGAATGGAAATGTCAAAATTGATGGAGTTGGAGCATTGGGCTACAGAGTAACAGGGCTTGATGCAAGGTACCATACAAGGAGCTGCAGTGCTTTGATGGTTTATTATTAGTTTATCATTATCGATTTATTATTGTCGCTGGTGCCGACGTAAAGTGAGAAACTGTGTCTGCATGCTGTCCATAAGATCATAACTGAGAGTGGAATTAGGCCATTCGGGCCATCAAGTCTACTCTGCCATTCAACCATGGCTGATCTCACTCCAACCCCATTCTCCTGCAGTATCCTCTGACACCAAAACTAATCAAGAATCTATCTATCTCTGCCTTAAATATATCCAGTGACTTTGCCTCTGCAAAGAATTCCACAGATTCACCACCCTCTGACTAAATAAATTCCTCCTCATCACCTTCCTAAAAGAACGTCCTTTAATTCTGAGGCTATGACCTCTAGTCCTAGACTCTCCCACTAGTGGAAACATCTTCTCCGTATCTACATTTGCAAATATTAGCAAATTTGCAGATGACACAAAGCTGTGTGAACTGTGAAGAGGATGCTATGAGGATGCAGGGTGACTTGGACAGGTTGGATGAGTGTGCAGATGCATATCAAATGCAGTACAATGTGAATAAATGTGAAGTTATCCACTTTGGTGGCAAGAGCAGGAAGGCAGATTATTACCTGAATAGTGTCAGATTAGGAAAAGGGGAAGACCTGGGTGTCCATGTACATCAGTTACTGAAAGTAAGCATGCAGGTACAGCAGAGTGTGAAGAAAGCTAATGGCATGTTGGCCTTCATAATGAGAGGAGTTGAGTAAGGAAGCAAAGAGGTCCTTCTGCAATTGTACAGGGCCCTGGTGAAACCAAAGCACCTGGAGTATTGTGTGCAGTTTTGGTCTCCTAATTTGAGGAAGGACACTTTTGCTATTGAGGGAGAGCAGCATAGGTTCACAAGATTAATTCCCGGGATGGTAGGACTGTCATATGATGAAAGAATGGAGCGACTGAGCTTGTTTTCACGGGAATTTAGAAGGAAGAGAGGGGATTTTATAGAATATAAAATTATTAAGGAATTCGACATGCTAGATGCAGGAAACATGTTCCCGATGTTGGGGGAGTTCTGAGCCAGGGGCCACAATTTAAGAATAAGGGAAAGGCCATTTAGAACTGAGATGAGAAAAACTATTTCACCCAGACAGTTGCGAATTTGTGTGATTCTCTGCTTCAGAAGATAGTGGAAGCCGATTCACTGGATGCATTCAAAAGAAAGTTTGATAGTGCTATAATGTGCTAGCGGAATCAAGGGATATGGGGAGAAGGCAGGAACGGGGTACTGATTGTGGCTGATCTGCCATGATCACATTGAATGGTGGTGCTGGCTCGAAGGGCCGAATGACCTACTCCTGCACTTATTGTCTATGTGTCGATGTATCACTATCCAAGGCCGAGCATTTCACTATTCAATGAGGTCCCCCCTCAATCTTCTAAACTCCAGCGAATATAGGCCCAGTGCCGTCAAACACTCATCATATATTAACCTACTCATTCCTGGGATCATTCTTGTAAACCTCCTCTGGACCCTCTCCAGAGCCAGCACATCCTTCACTGCAGAGTCCCTGTTTTCTCTACACTACCTGTCCCCTAGTCAAATTATACTATAGGTGAGTACAATCAAGCCATACACAGGGGTACAGAATATAGTGCTATAGTGTTACAGTGAAAGAGAAAGTGCAGATAAACAAAATGCAAGGGCCACAATGAGGCTGGAGTGGGAGATTGGGATAACTCCCTTAGTTTATAATAGGTCTGTTCAGCAGTCTGATAACAGCGGGTAAGAAGCTGTTCCTGAATCTAGTGGTATGTGCTTTCAAACTTACATATCTTCAGCCCAACAGGAGGGCGAGAAGAGGGAATGGTCAGGGTGTGTGGCCCTTGATTATATTGGCTGCTTTCCTGAGGAAACATAAAGTGTAGATGGGGTCGATGGGGGAAGAGGCTGGTTTCTGTATCAACGAGGGAGCATCTACAATTCTCTGCAATTACCTGCGGTCTTGGTTACAGCGATTGCCAAACCAAGTTGTGACGTATCCCGATAGGATAGTTTTTATGGTTCATCTGGTAAAATTGGCAAGAGCTGTTCGGAGACATGCCAAATTCCATTAGTCTGAGACTTAAAGAGATGCAGGGTTGAAATGAGCCCTTTGGCCCACTGAGTCCACATCGACCAGCGATCAGCCAGTGGTAGTACTCATACACATTAGGGATAATTTACAATTTTACAGAAGCCAATTAACCTACAGACCTGTATGTCTTGGGAGTGTAGGGCACCTGGAGAAAGTCCACGCAGCCACAGGGAGAATGTGCTAACTCCTATTTTTTTTTTTATTTTTTTTTTTTATTAGAGGTAAACAATAAATTGGCAAACACATATTATGGTAGAAATATTTTGTGTACATCAATCATACATTATTAATATTATCAATTGAATCAGTCTGCCTCTAAAAGTTTTTTTTTAATAGAATAAGAGTAATCAAAAAAAGAGAGAGAAAAAAAAGAGGAAAAAAAATCATAAGGTATGGAATAATTTACCATTAATACATCATTGGAGATAAGATCAAGGAATATAAAGTATAACTTTTCATCTGATCCCGAGTCCAAGTTTCAGTTAGGTCCCCCTGCCGAACCAATCTACCCTTTTAAGTAATCGATGAAAGAAGACCATATTCTAACAAAGAGTTCTTGTTTGTCCATTAAGGCAAATCTGATTCTTTCCAGGTGTAGGGTCTCCGACATTTCCATAATCCACATTTTAATTGTGGGGGTTATAGGGCCTTTCCAAAATGTTATTATTAATTTCTTCCCGATTATTATACTGTGACCTAGGAAATTTATTTGGCTTGTTGTAAGTGTTAAACTTTGTTCTGATATGATTAGTTTTGAGTCCGGATCCAGTTTAGTATTATTAACTTCAGAAGTTATTCTAAAAATCTCAATCCAGAATTTTTTAATTTTTATACAATTTGCAAAAGTATGTGTTAAGTTTGCCTCTAGATGCTGACATTTATCGCAGATAGGAGAGACATGTGGAAAGATTCTATTCAGTTTAACTTTTGAGTAATGTAATCCGTGTAATACTTTAAATTGTATTAAAGCATGTCTGGCATTTAACGAGCATTGATGTATATATTGTAAACTTTTGTCACAAATATCTTTCGTTATGGGTTGGCTTAATTCATTTTCCCATGTATGTCTATGTGATTCCGTCGATGGTACCTCGCTATCTAAAAGGATATTATAAATATAAATTGTTAGTTTTTCTGTATTAGGATGCTTATTCAAACATTCATCAAGGATTTCTGGTTCCCTATTCATATAATCTTGTAAATTTGATTTAACATAATATCTGAGTTGTAGATATCGAAAACAATTATTTGAGTGTAGTCCATAAATCTGTTGTAACTCCTGAAATAAAAGGAAAGTGCCTTTCTTATAAAGATGTTCCATATAACCATATAACATATAACCATATAACAATTACAGCACGGAAACAGGCCCTCTCGGCCCTTACAGTCCGTGCCGACCATTTGTTTTCCCCTAGTCCCATCTACCTGCACTCAGACCATACCCCTCCATTCCCTTCACGTCCATATACCTATCCACTTTACTCTTAAATGTTAAAATCGATCCTGCCTCCACCACTTCTGCTGGAAGCTCATTCCACACAGCCACCACCCTCTGAGTAAAGAAGTTCCCCCTCACGTTACCCCGAAACCTCTGTCCCTTAACTCTCATGTCATGCCCTCTTGTTTGAATCTTCCCTACCCTCAATGGGAAAAACGTATCCACGTCAACTCTGTCTATCCCTTTCATCATTTTAAAGACCTCAATCAAGTCCCCCCTTAACCTTCTGCGCTCCAAAGAATAAAGACCTAACTTGTTCAACCTTTCTCTGTAACATAGTTGCTGGAACCCTGGCAACATTCTAGTAAATCTCCTCTGTACTCTCTCTATTTTGTTGACATCCTTCCTATAACTAGGCAACCAAAATTGTACACCATACTCCATCTTTTAAATTCCACAATTTTTTCATTGTGTGAAATCTTTATCCAGCATGGAAGGTTTGAATAAGGGATTGTTTACAATAGGGAGACAGAGTGGTATATTATCCAATTTTAAAGCCTTTTTTAATTGTTTCCAGATTTGTGTACCACTATGTATCATTGGGTTTTCCCTATAGGTTGTTTTGTGCAATTTTGTCGGTGCAAACATAATCGAACCGATTTCAAAAGGTAAACAGTCCTTCTTTTCCATCCTTAACCAGTCTGGTTGTTGATCCATTTCTTCCAGCCAAAAAATCATGTTTTAAATATGGACTGCCCAAAAATAAAACAGAAAATTTGGTAGCACTAAACCTCTAATAATCTTTGATTTACATAAATGTTTTTTACTTATTCTATGATTCTTATAATCCCAGATGAAACTTGTAACAGTAGAGTCTACTTTAAAAAAAAAAGATTTTGGAATATATATCGGGATTGACTGGAATAAGTACAATAATTGCGGCAAAAAGATCATTTTTATATAGCATTAATTCTACCGAACATTGAAATGGGAAGTGTTTTCCAATATTGAATATTCTTGTTTAGTTTATTCACTAAAGGTGGGAAATTTGATTTAAATATAGAAGTATACGTCTTAGTTACATAAATACCTAAATATTTACATTTTTCCTCAACTATTTTAAAAGGTGATTGTTGTAGTGTATGTAAATTGAATTCCGTTATTGGCATGATTTCGCTTTTATTCCAATTAATTCTATATCCTAAAAACTGACCAAATTGAGTTATTAGATATAATAAATTTGGAAAACTAGTTTCTGGCTTTGTAATATATATTAATACATCATCTGCATATAAAGAGATGTTATTCCTTGTGTCTTTAGTATTGTACCCATGTATTTCTGGATGAGCTCTGACACTTTCTGCAAGTGGTTCAATTGCTAGAGCAAATAATAATGGAGATAGCGGGCATCCTTGTCTACAACCTCTAGAAAGATTAAATTTAGTTGATAACACTTGGTTTGTTAGTATTCTAGCTGTTGGGTTAGAATATAAAAGTTTAACCCATGTACAGTACTTCTCTCCCAATTGAAATTTTTCCATCACCGAAATAAATATGACCATTTTACTTCGGAGTCACGTGAGTGACTACATGAAGAAGACCCGCCTGGCACTTGATCGGCATTACGTCGACGTTGACGGCAGGGCAAGAGCTGCAGAGGCAGCTCCTCGACAGCAGTAGGTACGGGCCCGCAGGTAAGTGCAGTTGAAATACTTATAGGGCATATCCAAACTCCGTGGCTGGTATATAGAGACACCAGGAGTTAAAAAGAAATGGAATTTGAAAGCAAAAAATAAAAGTTAAATTGAAAAGAAAATACTCCGGGTGGAAAAAACGGAGTTTAAAAAGCATTCCAGGGGAAAACTCAGCAATCGGGACGGCAGATTAAGTGCGGAGCCGGTTCCGATACTGGTGGCCGTTAAAATTACTGTTAGGGAGACTCCACAAACTTTTGGCTATGAGGAAAAATGGAGTTTAAAAGTTAAAAAGAAAAGGAAAAACTCCAGATGGCTTAAAATTAATGGAGAAAGACTCCAAAAATAAAAAATTCAACCAAAGGGTTTAAAAGGCCCAGAATATTCCCAAAAACTGACCCCGAGGGGTTTCCATGTATTAATATATATGGGGGAATTATCAATGTGGGAATATCTACCTCGGATTGTTTTGGAGGTAGTCTCCTTGAGGAAAAACTCAGGAGTAACCAGGGCAGTAAAAGAATATGAGAAAACTGACCCTAAAGGTGCATTGATAGTGGTGGCTGGTCATAAAGTACCCACCACAGCACAAATATATATGTACAGGTGTACCAGGTACGATACCTGAATGAAGGAGTGAGGCCATGGAAAGTAACCATGGAAACCAAAATTAATTGGTCTCTCACCAAAGCTGTTATGGCTGAAACAGCAGAATTATTGATAAAACTTTTATGTTTTATTAAGGTATCAACAGTGAATCCGTTTATGGTACCCATGTCTCAATTGTATGGAGACATAAGGAAATACGATTTCAAAGTAATTCAAGCTGGTGCGTGGCATCACTACTTATGTAAAACAAATAAAACATTGTGCAATAACCAAAACATTTTAAATAAAAAGACAAATTGCCATCGTTTGTGGAGCTCAATGGGATCAAAATATATTATATATATATATATATATATATATATATATATATATACACACACACACACACATATGTAAATGTAATTGTTATTGGGACAAAATTTTGCACTTTAGATTTGCAGGTCAAAACAGATAAAGTTGTTAAACTCCGGATTATTATGGAGTAAACCTGCCTCAGGATAAATCAAAGACATTGATTACAAAGAAAAGACTATTGGTCATGAAACTTTGGCAAAAATTATGATCTAATGTAAACATTTGATAATGGATCAAAAAAAAGGCAGGAGTATGATAAATAAATATTTATCCAACACAGCCTTATATGAACCCATATGATTGGGAAGCAAAGGCTTCATGTACATTTGAAGAGGTGCAAAAACTTGTTACAGAAGAAGTTGATGAAATCTCCAATTGTGGGAGATTACAGGTGTGTTATGATCAATGATATGGCATTTCTACAAAGAAATTGTAGAAGGAATTGCTTCACCTGTATAGGAAAACCTAAAAATTGATTTTAGGTTTGAACCCAAAATATCTCCAATAAAAAAGAGGTACGTAAATTTGTATTATAAATTTCCCCAGGGAAAAAGATGTGGTTGTAAAACATTTTATTAAAATGGACAACTTCAACATTGAAAAACAGTTGTTATTAACAAGTTGTTAATCATTACTATAAGACTCAAAGGATTGGTATTTAGTACCAATTTATTATCAATTTATTACAGGTGCTTGAAATTAATTAAAATGGGTCAGCTGTGCAAGTTAAGACATTGTCTAATGGATTAAATTCAGTTCTAGGCTGTTCACATAATTACTGGAACAACAATTGTACTGATAAGAAGATCAGCACTTGCACTAATGAGGACATGGTCATGGTTTATCTTGATCACATTTTAAATTGGAAGGTTGATCAGGAGTCAGCTGCAAATTAGTGCAGCAATTACAAGCCTGTTGAAAGGCAAGGGTTCTGACCCATCCAATAAAAACTATGTTTTAGGCATTCATAAACATTCCTCAATTACTATTCTGGGTTTAGGTAATTCAGCACCATATGAGGGGGAAAAATGTTTTCCGAGATACTAATGTCTCATTGCTTTGTTGACAAACTTTGTCCCTCCATCAGAGAAGGAGCTTAGGTAAAAGAGTAAAAAAGCTCCAAAAAAGGGAAAACACTAGCATTATAAGAGTATGCAGGCCTTTTTGACAGGCCTATGCAAATACCAAAGGATACGTTATCAGAATTAAAGTGGTGGATAGAAAAGGTCCCACAAGCTGCTTTAAATATATAAGCTTAGCAGCTGTTACAAGCTGAAGCAGGTATTATCGGATGATGGATAGCTTCTGTGATTATTTGGGTTAAGATAAGTATAATATCTATTCTTATCAAATTAATATTTGATACGTCCCTTGTTTAGGGGACTACGGACAATAACACCAGGGAATTGCAAATGGATTGTCCTAAGAAATTTTTCTCCGAACATTTGTATTAATTAATGGAGCTTTTTATGGATTAAATGCCTATTGTTCTATTATGAAAGTGTGCATGTCAAATCAGGTGAACAATACCACGGCTGTGGCATATATCAATCACATGAGTCAAGTAAGATCATTATGAAGTGATTGTCTGGGTAACCAGATGTGGCGTATTCTAAAAATATTTTAGTTCAGCTGTTTATCTCTAAGGAAGAGACAATGTTGTCGTAGACAACAAATCAGGGGAAAAACATTGTCAGTAATATGGATTACTTACCATTAATCTGGTTGTATCCAGATTAAATCACCAATCTCTCAAACGTTCTCGTGGGAAAACCGAGAGCAGGAGCGATGGATGTATTTCCCTAAAATTACATGAGGAAAGATGTTCTTTTATGTTCCTAATTTTTGTCTGATAGGGCAGTGTCTGATGAAAATGTAGCAGGACGCTGCCAGGGGCGCTTTGGTGGCCCAAACCGGACCTTCATGGTTCTCATTAATGTTGAGAGTAATATTTGAACCAGTTATGTTGACTCATAGTTGCAGTAATTTATTGTTGTACAAATTCATCCATGGCATGAAGATATGAATTTGGTTATCTGCAGGTTTGACCAGACCATTATAACAATTTGATGGTCAAAGAGGTCTATGAATGTTTTAACTAATATAACAATATAACAATTTTGTACAAAAGGAATGTTACACGTGCAATTTGGAGAAATAGTTTAAAAACAATATTTTGTTTATAAGAAATTGGAAGTCTTTTGCAGACAGTAAAGGTTGTTTTATCATATTAGATATATGGGAGTTCCTTGTGGATTGCATTTTTTCTCAGCATCTAAGTGATAGAGCCAATAATAGAGCTCATAGTGTTTATCGTCCTATCAGGACAAATTGCTGACCAAGAATTTATCTGGAATGGACTCCAATTCTATCAATGGTTCAAAAGATTAACATTGAAAGTGATAATGCTCATGACTTTAGTGTCAGCATAGGAGTGCAAACATTGCAAATGTTACGTTATATAATTGCATGTGGCTACAGATTACATTATCTTATATGTTTATGAATTTACCAAATAAAGCAGACCAGGAAGAGCTGGAACCAAGGTAAAAAAATTAAGCATATCCTGTCGGCCAAAAATTGTGTGTGGGTCAACATTGACTCAATATGTTAAAGTAGGTAAGAGTCTCTGTGGTGGTGAGACAGCACTACTTATTACACACAAAAACCACATTAAGTATCAGTAAAAACTGATGGTTCTAGATAATTATATTCTAGATGGTTAAAACATGTTTAACACTCAGTGGAACTAGACATTGAGATGTGAAAAATCACTCCATTAAGGAGGTAGATACATTCACAGGAATGGCACAGGATGGGCCGCTCGAGCAAAGATTCAAGGCCGCAGGAGGGTGTAAAATAAATATTAAAGTTCCCAGTCATGGTGTCAGGATTGGACACGGAGTGTTGGGTTCTCTGTATTTGTTGCTTTGTTTATACTATCAAATTATATTATCAATTGATATTGTGCTGATAAATTTGCCTTTCATTGAAAAGGGCATTATTTTCATTCTTTTATAATGGGAAAAAATTTATCACATAAACTGAGGCAATGTTTGGGGAAAAAATATGTTATTTGCTCATTACTATGTTGGTTGAGCCAGAGTGTTGTATGGAATGAGTCTACGACATAAAAAACACAGAAGCTACAAAATCTTCACGTAGTCACTCACGTGACTCTGAAGTAAAATAGTAAGATTAAACGAGAACTTACCAGTTCGAAGTTTGATCGTTATTTTATGAGGAGTAACGATGAGGGATTACGTGCCCTCCACTCCCGACCCTTATAAAATAAATGATCATCTGGTAGTTCTAAATCTATGTTGAGCCTTACTATCTTACTCCGGCTATTATGTTCTGTGTTTTTCATGCCGCTACTTTGAAGCATGCCGATCAAGCGCCAGGTGGGGCTTCTTCACGTAATCCCTCATCGTTACTCCTCATAAAATAACGATCAAACTTCGAACTGGTAAGTTCTCGTTTAATCTTACTATTCTACCTGATCAAAGGCTTTTTCAGCATCTAGCATCTAAACCTTTAAGGTTACATTTCTGTAGAAATGCTTCCATTCCTGTTGATTGTTCTGTCACTTTAGTTGAATAAAGATATTGATAGTATTGTGAAAATCTGTCATTAATATCTTTAGGGAGTGTTAATATTTCTCCCTTATCTGATCTAATCTTATGAATTATTTTTTCCCCGTCCAATTTACGAAGCTGACGTGCTAATAGTTTTTGTGGTTTATCACCAAATTCAAAATTTAATTGTTTTGTATGTTGATAAAGCTTCATTACTTGGTCAGAGTATATTTTATTTAACTTATATTTCAGTGCTGAAATTTTATTATGTTTTGCCAATGAAGGTGCTCCTGCATTTTCCATGTCTAATTGCCTTATTTCCATTTCCAATGTCTGTTGTTTAGCCTTATTCTCTTTATTAAGAAATGCCTGGGAGGAGATTAATGCCCCTCGTATAAATGCTTTAAATGTTTCCCAGAGAACAGAGGCAGAAATTTCAGGCTGGTCATTGACCTCGAAAAACATATTAATCTGTTTTACAAGATATTCACAACATACCTTTTCATTTAAAATTTGAGGATTAAGTCTCCGTTGTGTCTGTTTCTTGTCCATTCCATTTAGTTTAATCATAAACGTTAATGGAGCATGGTCCGAAATTATAATGTTATGATATTGCGAGTTGTAGTTAAATGGAATAAGTTTAGAATCTACTAAGAAATAGTCTATCCTTGAATATGTTTTATGCACAGGTGAATAAAATGAATATTCTCATCCGGATGAATTTTCAATTCTCCAGACATCCTTAATGTTGGTAGTATTAATATAAGAGTTTAAAAATTCGCTTGACTGAGATTTTGATTTTCTTTGAGTTGATGATCTGTCTAAATAAGAATCTAGTGTACAATTTAAGTCTCCACCAATTATTAAATTATTTTGTGTGCATTCCGGAATAGTATTAAGTATTCTCTTGAAGAACAATGGGCTATCAAAATTTGGTCCATATGCATTAAGGAGAGTCACTTTTTATGAGTATAACTCGTCTACTACTACAATATATCTACCGTCAATATCTTCTATAGTTGATATATGTTTGAAAGGTATACCTTTACGGATTAATATTGCAACCCCTCTAGATTTGTGTGTGAATGAAGAATGATACGTTTGAGCTATCCATTTTGTTTTCAGTCTATGTTGCGCTTCCTTTTTAAGATGAGTCTCCTGGAGGAATATTATATCTGTTTTAAGCGATTTTAAATGAGCTAATACTTTGCCTCTCTTGATGGGTTCATTAATTCCCTTAACATTCCAACTACAGAATGTAATTCCTTCACCCCCAGTTTTCACTTTTAGGTCTTGCATCTTATGATTAAGGTGGTCTATAATAGAGCAGATGATTCAGCATGTTAAACCATACCTTACACCCGAACCACAGATAGATGAATTTTAGATCTTGTTGGTTTTCTTCTCGGTCATATCTCCTTCAATAATACTTATAATTCCATTCAAAATAATGATTATAATGATTATAATATAATATAAAATAGAAAAAATAAGAGAGTGTTGTATTAGTAAAGTGTAAAAGAGAGAAAAAAACTACATCTATAATTAGTGCAGTTAATGATAGCCACCCTAATGTGGCTAGACATCCAAGGACTTCCGTAACTTTTGGTTAAAAAAAAAATATTACTAGCTCCGTACTTTCCTTAAAAGAAAAGCTTCAATTTCAATAAAAAACATTATACGGGGGTACTAACTCCTTCTAGACAGTCAGTAACTCTACTGCTGTGCCATTTATCAGACAGAAAGAGAAAAAATAAATAAAGGCTAAATATCAAGGAATCTGGAAATTGGAAGAAAAAACTGAAAATGCTGTAAATATACAGCGTCAGTTGATATGCATAAAGTGAGAAAGACCGCATTAACATTAAAACGTGCAAATTCTGCTTCAGTTGCATGGCCTGCTGGCTATGACTGGCAATTAATTCAGAGAAATAAATACTTGGTTTTGTAAAACCACTTGGGGCAGCACAGTGGAACAGTGCCAGCCGCTACCTCACAGTGCCAGAGACCCGGGTTTGATCCTGACCTCGGGTGCCTTCTGTGTGGAGTTTGCACCTTTGCCCTGTAACTGTGTGGGTTTCCTCCGGGCGCTCTGGTTTCCTCCCATATCCTAAAGATGTGTGGCTTTGCAGGTGAATTGGTCCTCTGTAAATCGCCCCTAGTATGTAGGGAGCAGATGAGAAAGTGGGGTAACATAGAACTAGAGTGAACGGATGATCAATTGTCAGCGTGGACTCAGTGGGCTGAAGGGGCTATTTCCATGCAGGATCTCTAAACTAAACACTTTCTCCACACAGCAATAACATTTTTGTTTGGGACAAAGACCCATAATTTATTTATTTGCCTCTGTACTTCACAATTTGAGATTTGTTTTTTTTGTAAGATATTTTTATTAGAAGTAATTACATATTAAGAAGAAATATAAAATCCAATTAAAGCAAAAGAAAATATTAACGTCACATACATTCTTAATATTTTTAAAGTTAACAGTCAATCTTATTTGTACTTCTATAATTTGAGATTTGTAATAGAAAAAAATTACATGTGGTTAAAATGCACATTGTCAGATTTTATTAAAGGCCATTTTTATACATTTTGGTTTCACCGTGTAGCTGTGTTTATACACGGTTCCCCCATTTCAGGGCACCATAATGTTTAGGACACATGGCTTCACAGGCGTGTGTAATTGCTCAGGTGGGTTAATTGCCTCTCAGCACCTGGTCTTTCCTCCAGTCTTTCCATCACCTTTGGAACCTTTTATTGCTGTTTATCAATATGCGGGCCAAAGTTGTGCCAATTAAAGTCAAAGAAGCTATTATGAGACTGAGAAACAAGAATAAAATTGTTAGAGACATCAGCCAAACCTTAGGCTTACCAAAATCAACTGTTTGGAACATCATTAAGAAGAAAGAGAGCACTGATGAGCTTACTAATCACAAAGGGACTGGCAGGCCAAGGAAGACCTCCACAACTGATGACAGAAGGAATCACTCTATAATAAGGAAAAATCCCCAAACACCTGTCCGACAGATCAGAAAAACTCTTCAGGAGTCAGGTGTGGATTTGTCAATGACCACTGACTTCATGAACATAAATACAGAGGCTACACTGCAAGATGCAAACCACTGATTAGCCACAAAAATAGGATGGCCAGGTTACAGTTTGCCAAGAAGTACTTAAAAGAGCACCCACAGTTCTGGAAAAAGGTCTTGTGGACAGATGAGATGAAGATTAACTTATATCAGAGTGATGGCAAGAGCAAAGTATGGAGGACAGAAGGAACTGTCCAAGATCCAAAGTGTACCACCTCATCTGTGAAACACGGTGGTGGGGGTGTTATGGCCTGGGCATGTATGGCTGCTGAAGGTACTGGCTCACTTATCTTTGTTGATGATACAACTGCTGATGGTAGTACATAATGAATTCTGAAGTGCATAGACATCCTATCTGCTCAAGTTCAAACAAATGCCTCAAAACTAATTTGCCGGCAGTTCATTCTACAGCAGTACAATGATCCCAAACATACTGCTAAAGCAACAAAGGAGTTTTTCAAAGCTAAAAAATGGTCAGTTCTTGAGTTGCCAAGTCAATCACCAAAATGTATAAAAATGGCCTTTATCTTTATCTTTATCTATTAAAATCTGACAATGTGCACTTTAACTACATGTGATTTTTTTCTATTACAAATCTCGAATTGTGGAGTACAGAGGCAAATAAATAAATGATAGCTCTTTGTCCCAAACATTATGGAGGGCATCGTATAATGGATCAGATGTTGACCAGCCAATCCCTCCATTTGTAAATTGGAGCAGTAAGTAGACATCCCTGTCTGTCCATTCCCTCCACTGATGCTGTCTGCCCTGCTGAGATCCTCCAGCTGTTTTTTTTTCTCTCTCCATATCTAAACATTGTAATCACTTTTAGAAATTCAGGGAGATCGCATGGCAGAGTTCGGAGAACATTCATTATTCTAATGTCAAACTCAATCTTGAGTCTCAGTCTCTCAGTCAGCACAAATTAGTAGCAGGAACGAAAGGTAGGGAGAATCATGATCAAAGTCTTTCCAAAGATGAGTTTATCTTGGGGTTATATGGGATGATAATATTTTTGAGGTTGTTTCCTTACTCAAAAGAGTTTTCATTAATTTGACATCCCTTACACAACTTATTTCAGATAACTTTTCAGATTTCAGAAAATAAGTCACTTAAGCTGTCAGGAGTTATTGGGAGAAGGCAGGTGAATGGGGTTAGGAGGGAGCGATAGATCAGCCATGATTGAATAGTGGAGTAGACTAGATGGGCCGAATTGCCTATTTCTTCTCCTATCACTTATTTAGCCGATTCACGGTTTTAGTTTTAAAACTTTCAAAACAGTTGTGGTTGATTCCTATCTATGCTACATTTTCGCCTATTTTCAGCCTCATCTAATCATTTTCTGCACAAAATGCTACAACTGGCAACAGTGACCCAGTTTCACATTCTCTTTGATGACAACCTCCATGGTTGACAATCCTTTAAGTTTTGTAGCAAGTGCATCAACAGGTGTGCAGGCCTGTCATCTGGTTCAAGCTGAAATACTGCTGAATGTTCACTGGAATTAGCATTGATCTTCCACCAGTGCTATCTGCAAAATATAGAAACAAAAACCACCTAAAAATCCAGCAGACACTGACAATCTGATGGGTCTTCAGTTCGCAAAGTTAACTGTCTTTCTTTCCACAGATACTACTCCGGATGGAAGTTTCCAGCATTTTCTGTTTTCATACCAGAAAAGAATGGTTATTACAGTCAAAATGTGAGCATAATTTGCATGGGATTAAGGTTTTTTCTGCCTATAATGTATTCCATGGTCATACTGGCATTAACAGCCCATCTCCTGTTGCTCATAAGGAGGAAGTGGGTTTTCGTTCTGACCGCTGATGTCCATGCAGTACAATGGCACTTTATTGTCACGTCCACCCAAGTACAGCAAAAAACTATTTTTTTACATGCAGATCAGTGACAATCTTACATTATATTAGGCACAGTCATACCAAGCACAAGAGTGGAAGGCACTAGACCACACTGAGTCAGTAGAAAAGAGTCGCCAAGTTTCAGCCCCCATCTTGTACCCTACAAACCCTAAATTTTTAACAATGTTAGTCTTAACTTGGGCATAAAGTTTCATTTTCCGGCAGTTGATTTTGTCTATATTGGTTCACTAACCAAGAGTCACACAATTTACGGGGTGGGAGATTGCAACCTTCACGTGGTCCACCCTGTTTCGGCTAATGCAATCAACCCGACGTGCACAAACAATTAGATCAAATAGAACAAGTTGACTTGCAACTTTAGGCTGTGCACGCCATACGCAAGACACAATTTACGTCGGATAGGAGATACCTATCACATGGATCGGGGAATACAAGGGGAAGGTGCAAGTGGGGAAAAGAGGGTTGAAACATGGAAAATCGGTGCAGGATCGGCCATTCGGCCCTTCGAGCCAACACTGCCATTCAATATGACCATGGCTGATCATCCAGAATCAGTACCCCGTTCCTGCTTTCTCCTCATATCCATTGATTCCATTAGCCCCAAGAGCTATATCTAACTCTCTCTTGAATACATCCAGTGAATTGGCCTCCACTGCCTTCTGTGGCAGAGAATTCCACAGATTCACAACCGTCTGGGTGAAAAAGCTTTTCCTCATCTCAGTCCCAAATGCCATACCCTTTATACTCAAACTGTGACCCTTGGTTCTGGATTCCCCCAACATGGGGAACATTTTTCCTGCATATAGCCTGTCCAATCCCTTAAGAATTGTATATGTTTATATAAGATCTCCTCTCATCCTTCTAAATTCCGCTGAATATTAGCCCAGTCGATCCATTTTTTCATCATATGTCAGTTCTGCCATCCCGGGAATTAACCCTGTGGACCTACGCTGCATTGTTTCGCTAGCAAGAATATTTTTCTTGCTAGCGAAACTAGCAAGAAAAATTAGGAGACCAAAACAGCACACAATGGGGCAGAGTTAGACTCTGGGCAGAATAAACAAATCCATGACATCAGCTGAAATTTTGCAATTTCTACAGTATAAAAGAGTAGCTTCACTGGTTTTGAATGTTATGTTAGCAGCTGCTACATCAATATCTGTCTTTTGAAGATAGATACAAAATGCTGAAGTAACTCAGCGGGTCAAGTGGCATCTGGGCTGAAAAGGAATAGGTGACGTTTTGGGTTGAGACGCTTCATCAGACTGAGCTTCCTTTCTTTTGTTTGATTAAATGTTAATAAGCGAGTTCAGTATTCTGAAAAACGCAAGGAATCGTGGGATTTGTCAAAGGTCATGCGCGGTAAAGAAAAAGCGAACAAAGCGCTGGCTGCATAAACTGTGCATAAATTCTTATCTTTATTTATAATTTATATGTAAAAATATATTTAATCTGAGGCTCGGAGCAGCGGTCCACAGGCCCACGGCCAGCGCGGGTAAAGACGCGCCAACTCCAGCCCAATCCCGCTCCAACTCCTGAGGAACCCTCTCCCCGACAACTGCCAACCAACCCCCCCCGGCGCCGGCGAAAGCCGAGCACCAGCACCAGCCATCAACGGGGACACACACAAAGCCCTGCAGCACCTTCTCGCCAGAGATGTTGCCCGTCCCGCTGAGTTACTCCAGCTTTTTGTACCCATCTTCGGTTTATACCAGCATCTGCAGTTCCTTCCTCCATCAAAAAACCAGAACCTGCTTTAAAAGTTAAGGATTGTTGGAAAAGCCTGCCTTGTGTAACTTTGAGCTTGACAACCACAAGAATCTCAACTGCGCAGAGTTCCCATGCACACTCTTCACAATTTCAGGTCAATCACACCTCTGCTGGTTGTATCCCATCCTTTAGAAAGATCTTCAGCCCCTTTTTGGATATTGATTGCCAAGTCTCTTGAACTAATTTGCAACAATCACCCTCGTGCTATATCTTTCCACAATCTTTCAGCCTCCCCGTCTCTGTAATATCCAGCCCAATAAATCTTTAGCCATCTCCCACGGTTCCTTCCTCTCGCTTCATTCATTGCTCCTCTGATTCTGATCTCTCATATAAACCACAAATGCTATACTTCCAGCCAAGACAGAGAGCATTATTAAAGAGGTATTGCTCGGCACAATATCAATGTAAAATGGTTACCAAATGATGGATGAACTGGGATTTTGGGCAACGTGCAGCAGAGTGTTAGTTGGGTCCATGTCAGTGTAACGGGAGAAAGCCGGGCAGGTGCTCGGTAATCCGGAATTTAAAGGTAGCAAAGATATGGGGGAGAATTCCAATGGCAGTCCAGCTGAGACAGTGATATCAAGTGAGGGCGGCACAGTGGCGCAGCGGTAGAATTGCCGCCTTACAACACCAGACACCCAGGTACGGCGCAGATTAAGGGTGCTGTCTGTATGGAGTTTGCACGTTCTCCCCGTCACCTGCGTGTGTTTTCTCCAGGAAGCTCCTGTTTCCTCCCACCTTCCAATGATGTATAGGTTTATAAGTTAATTGGCTTGGTATAAATGTAAATTGCCCCCAGCGTGTAGGATAATGTTAGGGTACACGAGGATGGCTGGTGGGTGCACACTCGCTGGGTGGAAGGACCTTTTTCTCCTGCGCTGTATCTCTAAGCTAAACCAGAGGAAAATAAGGAGTTCCTTAAGAAAATCAGAAAACAAAATTCAGCAGAAAAAAAAGAAAATGGTGGAAACACTCAACAGGTCAGGCAGCATCTATGGAAAGAGAACAGGGTTAAAATTTCAAGTCTAAAATGCCACATCACGATGGAGGATTTCTGTTTTGAGTGATGGCACGCATGGTCCAGAGCACATTATGCTGTTAATGATTGCACTTACAGTACATTGGGAGCTGTCTGGTGCACCTATTACAGCAGGCTGACAGATATCCAAGTAACAGATGGAGCCATGGGAGGGGAGACACAAAAAGCTGGAGTAATTCAGCGGGTGAGGCAGCATCTCTGGAGAGAAGGAGCAGGTGACGTTTCAGGTCGAGACCCTTCTTCAGATGGGAGGGGAACCAGATTGCATTGCAGGGCTTTATTCTTTCCCTGGGTCTACCACTTGTGTGACTTCCAATCTTCACCCAGTTCTTCAACCTAACATTTCAATTCAAATTTTCTCTCCACTGATGCTGCTTGAGCCCCTGTGTATCTCCAGTATTTTTTTCTGTTTTAAAACTGCTATTGAGATGATAGTTGTAGCAATGAGGTAACATGGGCCTCGACCTGAAAGGTCACTAACTTCTTCTCTCCAGAGAAGCTGCCTGTCCCGCTGAGTTACACCAGCATTTTGTGTCCACCTTCAGAAAAAATACAGTAGTCATTGGTTCAAGGTAGATAATGAGATTGCAAAGTTTAGGATGGTGATGAAATCAATGGATAGGGAGCAAAATAATGAAGGTGGATAAAACCCAGAGTTGTGAATCTGTGGAATTCTCTGCCACAGGAGGCAGTGGAGGCCAATTCACTGGATGTTTCCAACAGAGAGTTCGATTTAGCTCAAAGGGCTAACTGAATCAAGGGCAGGCACGTGCCGTCAGGGTAGGCAAGGTAGGCACTGCCTACCCTGACTAAAATTATAACATGGTAATAACTAAATATAAATAGTAAAGGCATGGGAGAATTATGCATATGTAAGAGATCGATCTCCATAATTCTCCATGCCTTTCATCCGCAGCGCTTGTAACCCTTGAAGCTCTGTGCAACCCACGTGCCGTCAGCGCTGCCTGAAGCCGTCAATGATAATCGGGGCTGAAGGCAGCAGAAATTCTGCCTTTGCAGCACTGCGCATGTGCATCGGTCTACTGCGCATGCGCAGAGCAAGTTTCTTGGCGGGGTTTTCAAATGTGGTTTGTCAATATTTTAAGTGTATGTTAGGTAACAAAGAGAGAAGAATGGAGCTTGTGTACCAATAATGTGGTAAGTACATTTTGTGTTTATGTTTTTAAACAATGTATTTCCTGGGGTGTGGGGTGGGGGGGGGGGGGGAGAGAGCTCCTTTCACAGCATTTGGGAAGCCTGGCCCGGGGTAAGGTTGCAGGGAGGGCACGAATGTTATGAATGAGGGGATTGGGATAATGCCACTTGCAACGCTCCTTGCACGGAGGCGTGGAATGCCACCACATTGAGGCCGGGGGGGGGGGGGGGAGGGGGAAGAGAAGTAGCTCGAGTGGCTGAGCGGCCGCCGGGCCGGACAGCGGAACCAGCCGCCACCTTAGCTCCTTCTGCCGGTCCCCGCTCACCTCTGGCAGCTCTCCGTCTACAAACCACTCTCCTGCCGCTCGCTGGCCTCACTCATGTCCTTAAATTCCGACAGCGTGATTCAGGTTACTCGGCTGTGGGAATTTAAGGATTTGCAGGAAGCCGCTGACATGAGCGAAGTCGGCGAACGGCAGGTGACAGGTGTTCCGACGGAGAGCACTGCCAGAGGTGAGCGGGCCGGCAGAAGGCGCTGAAGTGGCGGCCAGTTCTGCTGTCGGGTACCGGCGGCCGCTCGTAGCTCCCCGAGCTGCTTCTATCCCCAGCTACAGTGCGGGGGCTTCGTGCCCGGAGAGCTGCGGCAGCGGTGAGTGAGTAAGTTTCTGGCATTATCCCCGACACCCTCCTTGTCAACACTCGTGCCCTCCCCACAACTTTACCCCTGACACACTCTCCACACGCTGTGAAAGGAACTGTTCCCCCAATTGGTCTAGGACTAGGAAGCCTTGGGCAAATTGAAATGTCACTGTTTTTATTTATTTATTTATTTAACGGGAGTGAACAATCTGCGCATGCGCGGTTTAATATTTTTTTTCGCGGACTGAGTGCCTACCCTGAGTAATTACTCACAGCACGTGCCTGATCAAGGGATATGGGGAGAAAGCAGGGGTACTGACTTAGGATGATCAGCCATGATCACATTGAATGGCGGTGCTGGCTCAAAGAGCCGAATGGCCTATTCCAGCACCTATTTTCTGTGTTTTTATTTTTCTAACCCAGAAATGAAAGGGAAAATCTATCCTCAGTAAATTGAAGCAATGTGAGAGACTGGGAGATAAGTCATTACATCATATGCGCATCATCCACAAAGATCATATGGTCCACAACAGCGTTCACTTTATTTCCATCTGATGAAGGTGATATCAATACATAAATTTCAGGCCACACATGCTGAGGATTCTGCAGGGTGTCTGTTCTAGGTCTTGTATATCCACGCTGAATGCACTGGAACTAAAAGTGTAAATGAAGTAGATCTTACTCAGTTTCTCCAGTGAAATTTCCATCAAGGTGTTGTTGAAACTCTGGCTACTCTCGCGATTACAACCTTAGTGACTCTGTAAGATCAAAGTTGACTTGGTCGGGCCCATGACTGAGGTATGCAGGGTACAAGGTGTTTGTTGCATTAATTGTGACGACTATCGCTCCATATCATGAAACATATTTTTGTATCAAAATCAGAAGATAGAAAAGTTTTCACTACCACGGATGTCCCAGAGCAGCTCACAATTCAGAGAAGCAGGCGTTAAACGTTGTCACAAATGTTGTGAAAGAAATCTGGCAGGCCAATCTTTAGCATTGCGTTTTGCTCAAGCTGCTCCTGTGTTGTCCGTATACCATTATTCAGCTGCTTAATTGTTCCTTATCACGCCATAAATCTCTGGCACAATAAATTAAACTGTGGACAGAATTTACTGACATTTATTTTGCACTGCAATTCTCAAATAATTGCTCATCCATGCAGTTCATGCAACAATAGGAAGGTGCATTGCAGGAACCAGCCACTTAGCCAAAAAATTCAAGAAGGTTTGTTTGGCACAAATCCATGCCACCCTGTTTATCCTGCTTATAATATAATAGTTTACAGAGCATTCCAAGCAGCCTCTTCTACCCTCTCTGGACTTTCTTTCCAACAGTCAAAAGAACATCTAACGCCTTGACTTCTCCATTCCTTAACCCACTTCAATCTCACCCCCCTTGAATGCACAGCCCTACTCTCCCTCAGTAACAATCCCAATATTTTTGTTTTGTTATTCCAACATGTGTTTTGCTCAAGATTCCAGTATCTGCAGTTCCTTGTGTCTCCACCCTCTTGTAGTCGTTCATTCCCCACAGCTCCGTAAATGTTTCCCCTGCATGCAATTACATCATCTTCTTTTCAGCTATCACAGAACTTCCAGTCAGTAGATTCCAAAACATAAATCTACATACAAAATAAGTTTATCCTCATTTCACCCCAGACTGTTTATTATCATTCATTTACAATATGTGATCTCTAGCCACTAGAGAGAAAATACTTTTCCCACTTGCTATTTATCAAAACTGTGTTAATTTCTAATCTGTTGTGCTCAACAGAAAACAACTCCACTTTCTTCCATTGCTCCATGCCACATTTGAACCTTCTCTAAAAAGTGTGACCTCTTCCTCAAACCTTGTGGGCAAACCTCCTGCAGCTGAGGAATGATCAAAAAGCTTAGCATCAGACCCTCGCTTGTGCCCACTATGCCATGATTGAAACACCCTCGGATCGATAATCAGCCTGCCTTAAAAAGCCTTCTCAACTTGTCCAGCCACTTCAAAATACAGAGTAAAGTCCCACTTAGGCGACCGTTACAGGCGACTGCTGCCCCCCTTGATTGGTCGCCGAAATTTTCAACATGTTGAAAATTCAACGGCGACCAGAAAGACGCTGCGACTCTTTGGAGACCTCTCACGACCATAGGAGACCTCTCACGGCCATAAAGGCGACCCCTGGCGACATGTCGCGGGTGACCTCTCACGACCATAGGATACCTGTCATGACCATACAGCCTGCATGATCGTGAAGGGTCTCCTATGGTCGTGAGCGGTCTCCAAAGAGTCGTAGCGTCTTTCTGGTCACCACTGGATTTTCAACATGTTGGAAATTTCGGCGACCTATCACGGGTGCCGGCAGTCACCTGTAAAGGTTGCGTAAGTGGGACAGGCCCTTAAGCAAATCTCTGCTGCTGCAGCTCCATGAACTCTTCATTTCACTTTGCCTCATTCTCCACATCAAAATGGATTAATTCACGAGGATGTTGGCAGGACTCGAGGGCCTGAGCAAAAGGGTGAGGCGGAGCACGCTAGGACTCTATTCCTTGGTCTGCAGGAGGATGAGGGGTGATCTTACAGAGGTGTACAAAATCATGAGAGGAATAGATCGGGTAGATGCACAGAGTCTCGTACCCAGAGTAGGAGAAATCAAGAACCAGAGGACATAGGTTTACGGCGAGGGAGGGAAAAGATTTAATAGGAACCCAAGGGGTAACTTTTGGAAAGGGTACGGAACGAGCTGCTGGAGGAAGTAGTTGAGGAAGGATACTATTGCAACGTTTAAAAAACATTTTGACAGGTAGATGGATAGAACAGATTTAGAGGGATATGGAGCAAATGCAAGCAGGTGGGACTAGTGTAGATGGGACATGTTGGTCGGTGTACGCAGGTTGGGCCAAAGGGTCTATTTCTACGCTGTATGATTCTACAATACATCACATTGTATCAAATTTCATCCATCTTATGTAGGTCTATTTAACTGGTCTTTCTCCTCCCTGAGCCCACTACTATCCACCTCACAATAATAGTTTTCCAAGTTTTGTGTAATCTGTAATCACAAAGCTGGATAATTTATATATATGTCAAATAGTACATTTGTCACACGATGGACTCTGGAGGACCCATTTGAAAATTAATTGCTTATTATTATTTTGCTTTGTCCTATGGACAAATGCGTAAGCATGTTGCCACTGTTCTTTAATCCCACGAGTTGCGATTTTATATTGGACTTTATCTGAAGCCTTTTGAGACTTCAAATGTGTAACATGAATCCAGACACTTATATTAATCCCTTACCTTCAAGTTATTCAATCAAGTTATCCAGGTACGATTTGCCTTTAATAAATCTAAGCTATTCATTTTATTCATCTTTGTTTTTGCAAGTGCCACTTATATTTGTCTTGGCTCACAGTCCAAAAGTTTCCCCTCGATGACAATAGATGGAGCGGAATGCAGTTGATGAATTTCTCACTTCCTTGTTATTTGAACAGGGCTCTGACATCTGCAATCCTCTGTTCTACAGCTCAACACCCAAGGTTAATGAGGGCGAAAATAATTACAGCTGGAATCTTCCTGCATCCCCTCATACTGCTAATACGTATGTGTGTTTTTACAATACTGGGTATAAAAAGTGTGACATCATACATAAAACTGAAGTTCACAAATAAATTATTTCAACATGATTCAGATTATTCAATACCCTCACAGCGGCAGTACATGAGGGCGCGATAGTTCATGAAGTTTGAGAAAATTTCATTATTTCATTTCCTAATTTCAAAATTTCATTTCCTGTGCATTATTTTACACTTTGTTTGGTGTCCACCATAACAATCATTACATGAAATTTAGTAAGTCATTTTATTCTATTTTGGCATGCAGCAGCTTATACATTCGATATTTCTTCTCAATAATTCCATTATCTATTGAGTTCTTCAAGATAGAAAATGTTTCTCCTTCATTTACCATTGTGGTAAACGGTGGTCACTCTAAAATAGATTGGAACCGAGAGAAACCATTGTTACACTCTTTGAAAAATTCAGAGCACTCAATGCCAAATTCATCAAAGGTTTTGCTTATTACTGTTAAAAACATGCAAAACAACAAAACTTGAAAATGTCTTGTAATGAAATTCATGACCTCTTTAATGTGTCACATTTTTGGTGTCCTTTGAGGTATAAATGAATCGGTTATTTGACTTGAAACTGAAACGTGTGTTTTACACGTTTCCTTTAATTGAAAATATTACACGAAGTCAAATGTCCAAGGGTGGACACCAAAATGAACAGTAACAGCCCACCGGGTCCGGGTTTCTACACGATCCAGTACTCTATTTCAATTACATTTTTTTACCAAATTTTGTCTTTAATTTAAACCCCATGCAGTCACAAGGAGAATGTACAAACTCCGTAGAGATTGCCCCAATAGTCAGGATCAATCCGGGTCTCTAGCGCTGCAGGGTAGCAACTTTATAGTCATAATAAATGGCCCTTCTGCCCGACTTACCCATGCTGACAAGGATGCTCCATCTGCACTAGTCCCACCTGCCCGTATTTGGCCTATATCCCTCTAAATCTTTCTTTAGTTTAGTTTAGAGATACATCGCCTTTGGCCGAACATGTCTGCACCGACCAGCAATCATATGTTAACACTATCCTACTCACACCAGGGACAATTTACACATATACCGCGCCAATTAACCTAGAAACCTGTAGGTCTGTGGCGTGTAGGAGGAAACAAAAGATCTCATAAAAAACCCACGCAGGTCACGGGGAGGATGTACAAGACAGTCCCATCAATCAATTAATCAAACTTTATTGTCATTTAGAAATACATCGATATATGCAATTCTAAATAAAATTCCGTTGCATTTGGCTCCCCGTGCAATACAAAAATAAATAGGATAAAATGGATAAAAAGATAAAATGGATAAAAAGATAAAATAGATAATAGGCAACGAACTGCGCTGTAAGGCAGCAACTCTACCACTGCACCACCGGGTAGCCCTTTCTTATAGAGGATTTTGAGCATGTACATCAGGAGCACATTGGAACCGTCCATCGTCCTGCACCAACAAGCACCATCTGTCCGTCTGTGGAAGTGTCTGTGGTTTCCACATTGATCTCATCAATCACCTCAGAATACATGGAACCAGAGTGGAAGCAAGTCAGCCTCAATATTGTTTACACCTTCAATCATATTCCACAGTCAGTGCATAGCGCCCTCATCAACTTGGGCAAATGAGTTGAATTAGAGGGGCATCTTGCTTGGCATGCACGTTGGGCCAAAGGGCACTTTTATGTGTTATATTACTCTATGAATCTAATATTTTAATATTAGATATAATATTTAACTCCATGTTATTGACTAAAAAGATCTATACAAACCAAGTTTGCAGGTGGCATTATGAGAAGTTGGGGTGGGAAATGGACAGGGTAAATTGTCATAGATTGAATCCAATATCATTAAATGGTAGGCTTTGCATTTCTGGATTAAAGGTAAATTATAAAAAGTTATGAAAGGAATAACAAGGTGTATTGGCTTCTCATAACAATAAAGTTAAAAAGTAAATAAGATGGGTCATTGCTTCAGTTGTATAGTCTTCATCGAATTTCAGGTTCAGTCTTAAATATCAACTCACAGGAAAAGTATATTAACATTATGAGTATTAGTACAATACAATTTCATTGGCATAACAAACACCCTGCCAGAAAAAGTTCAACCATGAAGCAAATTACACATTTTTAAAAACGTTTTGTACTATAAAATATTGATCTAATTGCTTTTAAAAGGGCAGAAAATATGTTTCCTCAGGTGGGGGAATTCAAAAGAAGAGGATAATCCCAAACATTAGAAACATTTGAATCCAGATTTTCACCACACTCATGAAGATGAGTGTGGTGCAAATCTGGATTCAACATTTTCAAGGCCTAGATTGATTTGGTTCGGATACCAATAGATGTAGACCAAAATTATGGGAGCAGCTCTGAAATATTCTAACTGAATGGTCGAACATGTTTAAGGAAATGAATAGCCTATTGAGGTCATAGGTGATAGAAGCAGAATTAGGCCATTTGGGCCCATCAAGTCTACTCCGCCATTCAATCATGGCCGATCGATCTCTCCGACCTAACCCTATTCTCCGGCCTCCACCCCATAACCCTTGACACCCATATTATTTATACGTTGTAAACTTTCTTCCCAAGTGTCTTTCATTATAGATAGACCTATTTCATTTTCCCATATCTGTCGGTATGATTCTGTTGTTGGGACTTCCCTATCCAAAAGAGTATTATATATGCACGCTATTAATTTTTCTGTATTTGGGTGCTTGTTAAGCCACTCATCCAATAATCCTGGCTCTCTATTCTTATAGTCTTGCATGTTTGACTTGATATAGTCTCTAATTTGTAAATACCTGAACAAGTTATTTGGATGTAATCCATAGATATATTTTAATTCTTGAAATAATAGAAATTTTCCTTTCCTGTAAAGATGTTCTATCCTTATAATTCCTAAATTTTTCTAATGTCTAAACCCCTTATCCAATATAGAAGGTTTAAATAAAGGATTATTCATAATTGGTAAACAGAGTGACATATTATCCAGATGTAAAGTCTTAACTATTTGTTTCTAAGTATGTATATTGCTATAAATTATAGGGTTATCCCCGTAAGTTTTTTTTTGTACTTCACTTGGAACAACAAGAATCGAACTTATATCAAATGGCAAACAGTCTTCCATTTCCATCTTTAGCCAAGCTGGTTCCTGGTCCATTTTTACCAGCCAAAAATTCATATTCTTAATCTGAACCGCCCAAAAATAATATAAAAAATTAGATAACGCTAATCCTCCATTTATCTTGGATTTACATAAATGGCCTTTCACTTTTTCGGTACGTTTCAATGAGGTGTTCGTGTTCAGGGCACCAGCAGTGTACCGCTATATGAAATTATTTAAGCTGCAAGGACAAGAACACTTCAAAGAGCATTCAGTTGTATTTAAACCAACAAGAGACAATTTTGCATTTCAGTGGACAAAGGTAACACAGCCAATGGAAGCATGTGCAAAATCAGCAGTGGCATTTCAATGAACAAGTTTACTCGGGATAAGAGTTTTCTATTTATACTGGTGAAGTGATCAACCAACCCAATTGCATAAGGATCAAAAAAAGTCGTGCAACCAAGGTTTGCCAAAATAAGTTTTCCCTCAAGTCACCTCATATCCTCACAATCGGGCTGCAGGCTTACAAAATAATGTTACAAGTCACCTTGTATCAACATAATGAAGCTACAGGCCTACAAAATAAAGCCTCAACCCTCTGGACAATATCAATATCCTTTATTTAAACCTTCTATATTGGATAAGGGGTTTAGACATTAGAAAAATTTAGGAATTATAAGGATAGAACATCTTTACAGGAAAGGAAAATTTGTTTGCTACTTTGCATGATCAAGAAAGGAATGAATGGCACTTTGTGCAACAAAGCTCTTTGTATGAATGGCTTTAAGGTTCAGAAAGCAAAATATATAAACTATTTAAAATAATCTATTTTATATAAAATATCTATTAAATAGCCCATCATTAAACTTCAGGTGACGGGGATTGTATGTGCACCATGTTGTATTAACATATGTTTTCATCTTATTTGATTCAAATTGCTATGCATCGTAGTTTTCCTGATTTATAAACACATTGACAATTTAATTATTTTTTTCTTTGAACGTTTTTCAGATCATTTAGCAAAAGAATAGCTATAAACTCTACATTCAAAATCCTAGAGCTCACATTGCATGACCATATGGTGAAGCCACATATGATACAAACATTCATTCATTTTGAACTCTTGAGAGAACATGCCACTGAATCAGCTCCCTGCACTCACTCTTGAATCCCTTACCAAGACAAGAGAAAGGTCTGCATTTGACATCAAGTGTAACTCAACAAAAAATGATTGAGCTGCTATCTGATCATTGTTCAACTCAAATACAAGTGCAGAACCAGAGGCCACAGTTTAAGAATAAGGGGTAAGCCATTTAGAACAGAGATGAGGAAAAACATTTTTACCCAGAGAGTTGTGAATCTGTGGAATTCTCTGCCTCAGAATGCAGTGGAGGCCGGTTCTCTGGATGCTTTCAAGAGAGAGTTAGATAGAGCTCTAAAAGATAGCAGAGTTGAGATGATCAGCCATGATCACAGTGAACGGCGTTGCTGGCTCGATGGGCCAAATGGCCTATTCCTACACCTATTATCCATTGTAGAGTTCCCAAATAAAACTTTCTCATGTCATTGTCAGTGTTATGTACCGCACTGTGACTGCCAGAGCTGTAATTCTTTGCAATTATAATAATGGTTCAGGAAGGAATCAGAAAACATATATATTGTACAAATAAAGCTCAACAAAAATGTAGTTGTCAGTCCACTGAAATACAGCCCACTGAAAATCAGACCAACCGAAAACTCTACAAATCAATTACGTTCATTAGGAACAGAATTAGGCCATCTGGCCCATCAAGCCTAATCTGCCATTCAATCATGGCTGGCCCATCTTTCCCTCTCAACCCCACGCTCCTATTTTTCTCCCCACAACCCGCCCCCTCCCCCCTCCTCCTCCATTACTAATCAAGCATCTCTCAATCTCTGCCTTAAATTGGAATTCTTCGTAGCAATCAATTCCACACATTCACCACCCTCTGACTATAGAAATTCCTCCTCATCTCTGAAAGGGATGTTAGTTGTGATGATGGTTGAAATGACTGGCAGAGCACCACTGCAATTATCTCCCATCAGCCTGCTATGTGCTAATCCCAGTTTGGGAAGCAAAAGTTAGCCAGGTTCCCATTTCGGGAACCCCTTGAGCAATTCTGAGCACACATGACCATCCCTTGAAGGCAGCACAGAATTTCTTACTGCAATAACTCCAAAGTCAAATAATCTGGCATTTATTATCAGCATAAACAGGTGTAATATGAATGTCATATTCCGCACAGGAGGATTTTTATTATTAAATTGAATTCAGTAAATAAGGAGCTCGATGCAAAAATAAATACAAGTTATCTGGTTAAAAAACACGTTAACACAATGACCAGGCATTCCTTGTGTATTATGCAACTTAAAACAGTGAAATTCCTGAATAGATTCTGGGTATTCATATAAACAATGCTGGCTTGCTTTCATTCTTTCACTCTGAAACAGCTAGCGTTAGCTGGCGGGAGACACACAATTGGAGGTTGATAGCAGGTTTGATTGTCAGCTCAACAGTCAATCCCCCGACACAGAACGCAGTGGAGCATTACAGGCCAAGCCTTTGCTTTCCAACAGAGTTGAATAAAGGTCAGTCTACAAAATCTTGGCCGGGGAATAGCTGCGAGGGCAAAGTCTCCCTTCATAAAGATTGTTGCAAGTCAAATCAATTTGCATAATTTACTGTTTTATATCTGAGGAAAAAGACATCAAATGTCCTTTTGCAGAAAGGAGTATTCTGCTTTTCATTCAATAAACAATTCAGCCAGATCCCAAGGGCTTAGAGTATGTTAGAGATCTACGCGATCTCCAGTTGTTAAACACTGTAACGCCACCTCCCATTCCCATATTGACCTTTCTGTCCTGGGCCTCCTCCACTGTCAGAGTGAGGGCAAACGCAAATTGGACGAACAGTACCTCATATTTCGCTTGGGCAGCTTACAACCCAGCTTATGAATATTGATTTCTCTAACTTGCCTTCCCTCTCTCTTTGTTCCTCCCGTACACATTATGTTAGAGGGGACCCAATTAGGAAGAAAACGCTGATCAGATGGGGAAGGCCTTTCTGTTGTAATTAGTTTGCCATAATTTTATAGGATTTGTGTATATAAATTACAGATGGTGCTATTACCCACGACAGACCCATAATATGTAATAAAAAACATCCATATCACAAGATGGACATAAAAAAGCTGGAGTAACTCAGCTGGACAGGCAGCATCTCTGGAGAGAAGGAATGGGTGACATTTCAGGTCGAGACCCTTCTTCAGACAGGTGTGAAGAAACGTCTCATCCTGAAACGTCACACATTCCTTCTCTCCAGAGATGCCGCCTGTCCCGCTGAGTTACTCCAGCATTTTGTGCCTATCTTCGATTTAAACCAGCATCTGCAGTTCTTTCCTACACATCCATATCACGTCTGGTTTTCAGGAGGTAGCGTTGCAAGTGTTGGTGGGAAGCAGAAGTTGAAATTAGAAAGTGTCAGAAATCTTTGATATTCTGCCATTTGCTTTCAACTGAACCTCTTGAGTTACTGTTTGTAGACTACCTCTCTCTGGTCTTAGTCCAGACATGAGCAAGGTTAAAGAGACCTTGGAAAAATAACATATTTTCAGCCAACAACTACTGATACTTCCCCAACCACTAATATTATACCATGTGTAGGAAAGAACTGCAGATGCTGGTTTAAATCGAAGATAGACACAAAATGCTGGAGTAACTCAGCAGGACAGGCAGCACCTCCAGAGATTATAATCTTATCTATACATAACTAAAACTCGGATTTTATGCTCTTCCGGTTTGCGTGGTTTTTCTATTTGCACAAAAACTGTACGCGACAGCACTACAATTTTTCGCCTGCTTACTCACCATTCTCCTGTGCTGCTACTGCAACAAGTTTCGTTCCGATCGATGGTATATTGTAAAAGTTATTAAGGTCTAGAAATTGTTAAAAACGCACATGCGCAGATTGTTGTCAGTCACCGTCACGCAGATTGGTCTCCTCTCCTGTCAGTCAGGAAGGGGCGTCGCACCATCGCCGCAATGATTGGCCGCGTCCGCTGTCAATCGGCTGGGGGTCGCCGTGGTGAAGGAGTGGCGCAGCCGCCCAAGTAGCTGCGGCCGCACAATACCTGGTGGGGAGGGTGGTGCCGCGGGCCTGAGCCATGGACGAGCCCGGGGACTGGGCCTGGGCTGGAAACAAGGACCAGCCTGGTTCCGGGGTCAGGGACGAGTCTGGAAATGAAGTCGGGGCCTGCACTGGATCCCAGGCGGCGGCCAAGCTGAGGGCTGGAGTCAAACCCAAGCCCGGGGCCTGGTCAAGGTGTACCAGTGCCACCACCATCCTGCAGCACAGCCTCCGCTTCCTGCTCTGTGGGCAGCTCTGGCTCGGCTGCCCGCCACCCTCACCCCGCCTCTGGCACAGCGAGCCCGGCTCCGTCGAGGCCCAGGTCCACGGGTTCTTCGGCCGCCTACAGCCAGGGCCGGGCCGAGTACGAGAATCAGGCCGAGTTCCAGGCCCTGGCGCTGCTCTGCGACATGGGTAGGTACTGGGGCAGGGAATGGGAGTGAGTGATGAGGGAAATGGGGAGGAAGGAGATGGGGTGGTAGAGGGAGATGGGGAGGGGGGGAGCGCTGATATCGCTGATCCCCGCTGTCTACCCGTTGGTGAGGGACACCACGGGTCCCGGGACGGGCACCGCATGTGCCCGCAGGCGCGGACACCGGAAGCGGCCCTGATGAATCGCACCGTTACACGGAGAGAGGGGGCACCGCAGCCCGGCCCCAGCACGAGGGGGGGGGGAGGAGAGAAGACTGAGGGAGGGAGGGAAGAGAGGGCTGAGTGAGGGAGGTGGGAGGGAGGGGGAGAGAAGGATGAGGGAGGGGGAGGGATGGGGAAGGAGAGAGGGATGGGGAAGAGGGGGAGGGAGTGGGATAGAGGAGTGGTGACGTGCAGGGGGGTAGACAGGGGTCCGGGCCGATGGGCAAGGTCGGATAGAGTAGGGGAGTAGAGGGAGAGGGCGACAGGGAAGGGTGGCATATTGCATTGGGGGAACGGGTTGTGTTGGGGGAACGGGTGAGTGGTGGAATATTGCGTACGGGGACCAGGCCTCCCGCGTGACAGGGACCCAACGTGTCTCACTTGGTCTAGTACCTATCATTTGTCAAATATCATTGCCATCCACAACAAATATACACCTTTCATAAAAATATTAATTCATTCCAACAAATTGTGAAGTCTGATATAGACGGAAATGCACAGCGTTTATGCTAGTTGACAAGATGTATTGGCTATATTAACCTGCATAGCAAACCACCACACAAAGCAGCCCAGGTTCATGCATTTGTTAAATGCTTCATGCCCATAAACAAAGGAGTGCATCGACACACGCACATGCAAAACACCTGCCAACGACTGCACCCAGGCAAATGATCAGGCGTGTGTAATCACAGCCAAACGGCAAAGTCCAAGACCAGTCACAACAGAAAATGCAAAGGGAGCTTATCTTTGATCATATTTTCATCGCTGCGAGAAGGCAGATGTTTGTTCTTGTCTGCAGTGTAATAGCAGTTCGCCCAGTCATTCAATGTCACAAAGGAAATTACTCTGGGCCGTCACGTATTATGGATGAGCAAATCCAAAACCACATCACGATATTCTTTTGCTGCTTGCCAAACAGGTTTGTTAAACATTGTGTAGGAAAGAACTGCAGATAGACACGAAATGCTGGAGTAACTCAGCGGGTCAGACAGCATCTCTGGAGGAAAGGAACAAGTAACATTTCGGGTCGAGTTGCTGCCTGACCCACTGGGTTACTCCAGCTTTTTACGTCTATCTTCAGTTCCACATCGTGTTGTCCACTCAGCTCACCAGTGTACAGCACAAATTTAAAAAAACAATTACCTCCCACTCTCATTTGGGCATAAACTGATTGATTAGAAATGTTTTGCCAATAAAATGGCTTTATTAAATTTATTTTATTTCCGTAAAACTCCAATGGTGGTGTCGCAGTCAATTCCAGCCACTGTACATCAGGGAACCTATAGTACATTACCCTTGGAAGCAGTACAGCAAAGATTCAGCTGATTAAAACCAGGCCTGAAAGATCCAAATCATGAGGACAAGCTGCACAGATTAGGCGGAGACATAAGTAACTGCAGATGCTGGAATCTTGAGCTATAAACAAAGTGCTGGAGGAACTCGGCAGTTAAGATAGTATCTGAAGTGGGGGGGGGGGGGGAGGGTAGGGGGATGGGGGGAGTGGACAGGCAACATTTGGGGTTTGGACGCTTCTTCAAACCAGTTGAGGCTTGTCATAAGGTCATAAGTGATTGGAGTAGAATTAGGCCATTCGGCCCATCAAGTCTACTCTGCCATTCAATCATCCCCCTGCTGCACTCACTCTATACTCATGACTGCATAGCCAGCCATAGTGTGAACTCCATCATCAAGTTCGCTAACGACACCACTGTTGTGGGATGTATCACTGATGGAGATGAGTCAGCGTATGGAAGAGAGATCGACCGACTGACCAAATGGTGCCAGCACAATACCCTGGCTCTCAACACCAGCAAAACCAAGGAACTGATTGTGGACTTTGGAAGGGGTAGGATGGGGACCCACAGTCCCGTTTATATCAATGGGTCGATGGTGGAGCGGGTCAAGAGCTTAAAATTCCTGGAAGAAAGCACATCAGTGCCTCTGCTTCCTGAGAAGATTATGGAGAGTCGGAATTTCGACAGGTGCACAGTACAGAGCATGCTCACCGGTTGCATCGTGGCTTTGTTCGGCAACTTGAGCGCACAGGAGTGGAAAAGACTACAAAAAGTTGTAAACACTGTCCAGTCCATCATCGGCTCTGACCTCCCTTCCATCGAGGGGATTTACCGCAGTCGCTGCCTCAAAAATGCTGCCAGCATCATCAAGGACCCACACCATCCTGGTCACACACTCATCTCCCCGCTACCTTCAGGCAGAAGGTACAGGAGCCTGAAATATGCAACATCCAGGTTCAGGGATAGCTACTTCCCCACAGCCATCAGGCTATTAAACTCAACGCAAACAAATCTCTGAACGTTAATAGCCCAATGCACTTAATCTGTTTATTTATTTATGTGTGTGTGTATATATATAATGGTATATGGACACACTGATCTGTTCTGTATTTATGCCTACTATGTTCTGTTGTGCTGAAGCAAGGCAAGAATTTCATTGTCCTATCTGGGACACATGACAATAAACTCTCTTGAATCTTAGTCTATCTCTCCTTCCTAACCCCATACCCTTGTACACCCTTGAGAATGGAAGATGAAAGCCGGATCCAATCGGATCAGATGATTTACAGGCGTTACTTAGAACTTAGAGAAGTACACTCTACCCAGCATTTCCACCCAAACCACCCCCTCCCTGGCTACTTTACCCTGTAACTGCAGGAGATGCAACACCTGTCTTTGTACCTCCTCCCTCACTTCCATCCAAGGACCCCAAATGTCCTTCAACGCGAGACAGATTCACGTGCACCTTCTCCAACCTCATCTATTCTATCCAGAGTTGCTGATGTGGCTTCCTTTATATCGGCAAGAACAAGCCAAACATTTGCACTCGATTCTCCAAGACTTGTGGGAACTCCCAGTCGCTAACCATTTTAATGTCCCTTCCCATTCCCATGGTGACCTCCCTCTCCAGCTTCATTCCTAAACAATTTGCACCTCGTCAGTCCTCTAGCAACACAATCCATCCATCTCTAATCCTCGTGCCATACTTTGGGTGTGTGCTCATCTCTGGCCTTTGTCCAACCATCTGGCTATCAAAATCTCCCCTTCATCTATGGCCGGCCATGATTTGTCCTGCCCCTCCACACTTCCAGCTTTCTTTTTCTTTGGTAATCCAGCGTCCACAGTTCCTTGTTTCCAAACACAGTAGAACAGGGACAGGCCCTTCGGCCCACTGTATCTGTGCCACGCACGATGCAAGATAAACAAATTTCATCTGCCTGCACGTGATCCAGATCCATCCGTTCCCTGCAGCTTGTCCATGCGCCTATCTAAAAGTCACTTAAACTTCACTGATGTCTCATAAATGAAAAACAAATGCAAAATCATAATTTAGCTCCTTAATCATATATAGCCCTGTGTAAGTTCATATCCATGACTATTTCATTAGTTTTCTTATTAAGAACTTTATATAGGTTTGCTGTGAATAGGTGTTTGATGTCATTAGCTGGTTCACATTGATATGTGCTACTGCCCCTTTAAATATTTTTCTGCAGTGTACCTGGTGAACATGTGTGGTGATTGGTTGGGGGCGGGAGCTTAGGAATTGTGGTTGATTTGGTGAGGAGAAGGAGAAGTAATCCTGGGCAGGAGGAGAGAGAGATATGTGAAGAACAGAGACTGAGAAAACTAAGTTTTGACTGTCTTACTCGGTCAGTAAACAGCTTAAATGTCTTTCCTCGTGGTGAGGTAAGATTAAGACTTTAATAAAGACTGTCGCTGTCTGGACTTTGTGATTACGGGGAGAGTGGGAGCAATGGTTAGCTGAGCCCGGGAGACACCGAGGGAGAAGGAAGACTTCTGCCACATGGGGTCCTCTCTGGTCAGCCAACTCGCCAGCAACTCGCCATTCGCCCGCCATCTTGTGAGCTTCTGCACTGTGCACTTGTCGGCTTCAACTGTATTTAGAAACATAGAAATTAGGTGCAGGAGTAGGCCATTCAGCCCTTCGAGCCTGCACCGCCATTCAATATGATCATGGCTGATCATCCAACTCAGTATCCCGTACCTGCCTTCTCTCCATACCCTCTGATCCCCTTAGCCACAAGGGCCACATCTAACTCCCTCTTAAATATAGCCAATGAACTGGCCTTAACTACCCTCTGTGGCAGAGAGTTCCAGAGACTCACCACCCTCTGTGTTAAAAAAGTCTTCCTCATCTCGGTCTTAAAGGATTTCCCCCCTATTCTTAAGCTGTGATCCCTTGTCCTGGACTTCCCCAACATCGGGAATAATCTTCCTGCATCTAGCCTGTCCAACCCCTTAAGAATTTTGTAAGTTTCTATAAGATCCCCTCTCAATCTCCTAAATTCTAGAGAGTATAAACCGAGTCTATCCAGTCCTTCTTCATAAGACAGTCCTGACATCCCAGGAATCAGTCTCTGCACTCCCTCTATGGCAATAATGTCCTTCCTCAGATTTGGAGACCAAAACTGTATGCAATACTCCAGGTGCGGTCTCACCAAGACCCTGTACAACTGAAGTAGCTCCCTGGTCCTATACTCAAATCCTTTTGTTATGAATGCTAACATACCATTCGCTTTTTTCACTGCCTGCTGCACCTGCATGCCTACTTTCAATGACTGGTGTACCATGACACCCAGGTCTCCCCTTTTCCTAATCGGCCACCATTTAGATAATAGTCTGCTTTCCTGTTTTTCCCACCAAAGTGGATAACCTCACATTTATCCACATTATACTGCATGTGCCAAACATTTGCCCACTCACCCAGCCTATCCAAGTCACCTTGCAGTCTCCTAGCATCCTCCTTAGAGCTAACACTGCCCCCCAGCTTAGTGTCATCCGCAAACTTGGAGATATTGCCTTCAATTCCCTCATCCAGATCATTAATATATATTGTAAATAGCTGGGGTCCCAGCACTGAGCCCTGCAGTACCCCACTAGTCACTGCCTGCCATTGTGAAAAGGACCCGTTTATTCCTACTCTTTGCTTCCTGTTTGCCAGCCAGGAAGCTATCCTGTTTTCTATCCACATCAATACTGAACCCCTAATGCCGTATGCTTTAAGTTTGTATACTAATCTCTTATGTGGGACCTTGTCGAAAGCCTTCTGGAAGTCCAGATATACCACATCCACTGGTTCTCCCTTATCCACGCTACTAGTTACATTCTCGAAAAATTCCACAAGATTTGTCAGACATGATTTACTTTTCGTAAATCCATGCTGACTTTGTCCAATGATTTCACCACTTTCCAAATGTGCTGCTATCCCATCTTTAATAACTGACTCTAGCAGTTTCCCCACTACCAATGTTAGACTAACTGGTCTGTAATTCCCCGTTTTCTCTCTCCCTCCCTTCTTAAAAAAGAGGGTTACATTTGCTACCCGCCAATCCTCAGGAACTACTCCAGAATCTAAAGAGTTTTGAAAGATTATCACTAATGCATCCACTATTTCCTGAGCTACTTCCTTAAGTACTCTGGGATGCAGCCTATCTGGCCCTGGGGATTTATCGGCCTTTAATCTATTCAATTTACCCAACACCACTTCCCGACCTGGATTTCACTCAATTCCTCCTTTGACCCGCAGTCCCCTGCTATTTCCGGCAGATTATTTATGTCTTCCTTTGTGAAGACGGAACCAAAGTAGTTATTCAATTGGTCTGCCATATCCTTGTTCCCCATGATCAACTCACCTGTTTCTGACTGCAAGGGACCTACATTTGTTTTAACTAATCTCTTTCTCTTCACATATCTATAAAAACTTTTGCAGTCAGTTTTTATGTTCCCTGCCAGTTTTCTTTCATAATCTATTTTTTCTTTCCTAATTAAGCCCTTTGTCCTCCTCTGCTGGTCTCTGAATTTCTCCCAGTCCTCTGGTATGCTGCTTTTTCTGGCTACTTTGTACGCATCATCCTTTGCTTTGATACTATCCCTGATTTCCCTTGTTATCCACGGATGCACTAACTTCCCCGATTTGTTCTTTTGCCAAACTGGAATGAACAATTTTTGTAGTTCATCCATACAGTCTTTAAATGTCTTCCATTGTATATCCACCGTCAACCCTTTTAGAATTAATTGCCAGTTAATCTTGGCCATTCACGTCTCATACCCCCAAAGTTACCTTTCTTTAAGTTCAGAACCATTGTTTCTGAATTAACATTGTTTCTGAATCACTCTCCATCCTAATGAAGAACTCAACCATATTATGGTCACTCTTGCCCAAGGGGATACGTACAACAAGAGGCTAACTACTCCTTCCTCATTACTCAAAACCCAGTCTAAAATAGCCTGCTGTCTCGTTGGTTCCTCTACATGTTAATTTAGATAACTATCCCGCATACATTCCAAAAAATCCTCTTCCTCAGAACCCCTGCCAATTTGATTCACCCAATCTATATGTAGATTGAAGTCACCCATTATAACTTTTTTGCCTTTGTCGCACGCATTTCTAATTTCCTGTTTGATACCATCCCCAACTTCATTGCTACTGTTAGGTGGCCTGTACACAACACCCACCAGCCTTTTCTGCCCCTTAGTGTTTTGCAGCTCTATCCATACCGATTCCACATCCTCCAAGCTAATGTCCTTCCTTTCCATTGCGTTAATCTCCTCTCTAACCAGCAACGCTACCCCACCTCCTTTTCCTTTCTCTCTATCCCTCCTGAATATTGAATATCCCTGGATGTTCAGCTCCCAGCCTACGTCACCCTGGAGCCATGTCTCCGTGATCCCAACTATATCATAATCATTAATAGCTATGTGCACGTTCAACTCATCCACCTCACTACGAATACTCCTTGCATTGAGACACAAAGCCTTCAGGCTTGTCTTTACAACGCTCTTACCCCTTATACAATTATGTTGAAAAGTGGCCCTTTATGATTTTTGCCCTGGTTTTGTCTGCCTGCCACTTTTACTTTTCACCTTGCTACCTATTGCTTCTACCCTTATTTGGCCGCGACGCTCTACAGCTTCGACCAGGCCTGCAACGTGGGGTTATGCTTGTTTTGTTTTCATATTGCCGGTTTGTGTGAGTGAGTGTGTGGGCCCACATAGTAATTAATACTGAAAGGTACTATAAAAAAATTGATTTATTGAGTGGTGTTGTTTGAATATCTGTGTGAGAAACACCAGTAAAACACCATAATTTTGGTTATTGATATTTTATTTTGTATTTCCCTGACCAACATATTTTTAAAGTTGATTAATAGAATAAATGTGAAGGTAATTCATTGGAACATAGTTGTCAGTTGATTTATTTTAATTGTTTCTACAATACAGTATACCATTTAATATTGAAATTGAAGGTGCCCTATTGTCCAAATTTAAAGAGTGCATAAATACTTAAATTAAGGGTTAACTAACACCTATAAGGGAATTAAAGTTTACGAACCTGGGGCACAGCTCATGTAGAGGGCAAAGAAGCGCTACACATACACTATGCTTTTATAAATTATTTTGATTACTAAGAAGGGCCTTGACCCAAAACATCAACTTTTCATTTTTTCCATAATGACCCACTGAGATGCTGCCTGACCCACTGAGTTACTCCAGCACTTTGTGTCTCCTTTTGATTGCTAACCTCAACCTTTAATTCTTCTCTCAATTTGTATGTTTACAAAGGTCTCACGGATTCCTCTCTTTTCGAATAAAAAGATCTATTATTGCACAAAATGCTCTCTGCTGGTATCCTCCGTTCATCAGTATTTTGTACATTGTTTGCTTTGTTACTGTAAACGGTGCCTCAAAATTGTCATTAGCTGCATTACCCAGTCTCTTCCAGAGAGCTCCTACTTTGAATGCCCTTCAATTCCTCCTCTGAGGTACATTGGTCTGCCTACCAATTTCTGATTCCAATCTAATAATGTCAGATCATTTTTCAACTCACTTGCATGGGACCGTCCTCATATTTTTAATTTTGCCAGACGTCATCCTTTTGCATGGCTATTCTAACAAAAGCTTTTCACTCAGTACATGTGACAATAAATTGCACTAAACTAAACTCGGAAGACTTGATTAATACAGTTTACAGCTGCCCGCTGGTTTTCACCCTGAGCCCTCACGTTCATGAACAGCATGCAGGTAGAAATATCCTGGTCCTTATCTTACTTTTCTTTAAGCCAATTCATCAATTTTGTCCCCAGGTCATACTCACAATATTCTCCCTTTCACTTCTCACTACTCTTTAACTGTGCCATTATCAATGACATTTTACAAAACGCCACCACTTTGCCGAGGGCGGCAGGGAATGGACAAAAAATAATGGCGCTGCTAGTCTGAAATGTAATGCCATTTTTTTTTTTAAGATAAAAACAAGCTGCAAGAATAAATGTGTGACAAAAACCTAATCACTCCCTTTGTATGTCATGAGCCTGTGTTCACTGCTTCCAAAAGACTAAAGCTGGTAACAACTTGTGATTGACCCCACACCCCTTTGCCACAGGATATGCATTACTGTACAAGGAGCTACTTATCTTTTTCTTTGCCCATGAAACATTCCTTACAGAATATATGCAGAACCACAATAGATTCTTCTATTCAGGATTTGTCACCAACTATATTGAAAGACATCACTGTGTCACATGGCAATTACAAATCTGGAAATCATATTAATCCTACACACACTAGGGACAATTTACACATACACCAAGCCAACTAACATGCAAACCTGTACGTCTTGGAGTTGGGGAGGAAACTGAAGATCTCGGAGAAAGCCCACGCGGTCGGTGGAGAACATACAAACTCTGTACAGACAACACCCATAGTTGGGATCGAACCCGGGTCTCCAGCGCTGCAAGCTGTATGGCAGCAATTCTATCCCTGGGCCACTGTGCCAACCTAATCTTTGCACTCTTTCCAGCTTCAAAACATCCTTCCTATAGCAAAGCGACCAACACTGAACACAATACTACAAATGTGGACTCACCAATGTCTTGTACACCTGTAATATCCCAACTTTTATACTGAATTCTCTGACAAATGAAGGCCAAATGTACTGAAAGCCATATTGACCACGCTATCAACCTGTGATGTGTAGGAAGGAACTGCAGATGCTGGTTTAAACCAAAGATAGACACTAAAAGCTGAAGTAACTCAGTGGGACAGGCAGCATCTCTGGAGAGAAGGAATGGGTGACATTTCAGGTCAACACCCTTCTTCAGACATCTGGGCCCAGCACACGGATGCAATCATAAAGAGAGCTCATCAACACCTCTACTTCCGTAGAAGATTGAAGAGATTTGGTATGCCACCAATTATTGTTTCAAACTTCGATAGGTAGGCGGTGGAGAACAGACTGACAGTTTGCATCACGGCCTCATTCAGTAACTTTAACTCACAGGTACGAAGTAGGCTGCAGAAAGTGGTAGACATTGCCTGGTCCATCGTGGGTATGGACCTCCGCACCACCCTTCAGTGGCAGCTAGTATCAAAGATCCACAACCCCATCACATTCTCATCTCACTGCTACTACTGGGAAGGTGGGACAGGGGCCTGAGACCTGACCTGCAGATTGAAGACAGCTCTGTCCCTGCAATCTTGAATCACACTGCACAGCCCAAACCACAAGTCTATCTCAGCAACAATTTACAATGGCCTTTACTCTTGTTTACACATCGCACTTATTGATTGTGCACCATTATAATCTTGTTACCTGCACGACAAATTATTACTTTATTATATTATTGTTTATTGTACATTGATTTGTTGTGTATTGTAACTATGAGCCAGTTAAGATGCAGCAATAAGAACTTTATTGTTCCATTCAATTACGACTGATCCATCTATCCGTCTCATCCCCATTCTCTTGCCTTCTCCCCATAATCTTTGACACCCTTACTAATCAAGAACCTATCAATCTCCACCTTAAAAAAATCCATTTGTTTGAACAGATATGGTCTCCATATACAGAATATTTGAAGGGGTTGCTGTTCTTGGCATCACAACTCAATGGGTGCCCAGCAGGATTAGATGAAAATAATTCTTTTTTTTTTTGGATTTGTATGCCTGTCTCTTTTGATCTCATTATTTGAAATTGTGTTATTCACTATTAAGATGAATAATATACTATAATCTTTTTTTTCTTTTTTTTCTCTTCTCTTTCTCTCTCTCTCTCTCTCTCTCTCTCTCTCTCTCTTTCTCTCTCTCTCTATATATATATATATATAATCAAAATTATTATTTAATCACCATTCTTATTGATTAAAATCTATTCTTTTCTTTTTGTACTTTCTAAAAAATAGTTTATAAGAATTATTTGTAACATTCGTATACTTATTGAAATAAGTTGGTTGTGTATTTGAAAAGTTGTTATACCAGTGTTATGATGGATTACTTCTAATAAAAATATTTTTAAAAAATTAAAAAATCCATTGACATGGCCTCCGCAGCCTTCTGTCAAGCATAGCTCTGGCTTCAACACCATGCTCTCATTAAAACCCTCCTCCAAATTCCTAGACAATCGATTCTGCATCCCGTCTGCCACAGAATCCTCACCCTTCTGACCCACAGCCCACAGGCAGTGATTTTACTTCGGAGTCACGCGAGTGACTACGTGAAGAAGCCCCGCCTGGCGCTAGAACGGCATTACGTTGACGCTGACGGCAGAAGCAAGATTCTGCAGAGCGCAGCTCCTCGCAGCGGCCGGAACGGACCCGCAGGTAAGTGCAAGGAAAATAGGGGACGTTCTAAAAAAGACGTTACGCTGGTAGAACCAGCAAAAGAGAAAGTAAAATTTAAAATCAGAGTCACGCTGGTGTACTGATTTAGCCAGATAATAAAAAAGAAAAATGGAGAAGTCTCAAAGAAAAATTTTGCGGGTAAAAAGATCGTCCCGGGGTGAAGCTAAAGAGTCGGGACAAGAGTTTAGTGCGGATCCGGTTCCGATACCGGTGGCCGCTGATTCACCCGTTAGTGAGACTATAATTTCTCCAGAAATACAAACCACGGAGGAAAAATGTTCCTAGAAAAAGTAAAAAGAAATCCGTGAGGCCCGTGGTTTCTGATAATGACTCTGATAATGAAAGTCCTCCGGATAATAAAGCTATATGGCTAAAAATGGAACATATAGAGAAAGTACTCCAAAATATAATGAGACAAGGGTCACAGTACCCAGAAGTTTCCCAAAATGACCCCGAGGGGTTTGAATATACAGAATATGGCTATGTGCCAAATTGGGAATTTGAAACTCCAGACCCAGGATTAAGGGCAGAGGAAGTCTCATTGGATATAATTCCAAGTGCATCAGGGCTGCAAAAGACAGACCCTGCAAGTGGTGATGTGGATTATGAGTGCACACCACAAATAAAAAAGATGAGGCCAGATGTGCCTGATATGGCAAAAGATTTTGCTATACCTGAAGGAAGTGGTGAGGCTATGGAAGAAAACCTAGCTGCCAGTATTAATTATATGGTATTTCACCAACTTCAAGATTCTGTGATGATTGAAACAGCAGAATTATATAAAACACCGGAAAATTGCACCTCATTGAAGGTACCTACGGTTAATCCGTCTATATGGACGCCTATGACTCCAGGCATGAGAGGACAAGAAATAAGATTTCAAAGAATCCTCAAATTGATTTCAGCTGCTTTTGGAAGGCAAATGGAGGGGTCAGAAATTGATAAAATCCAAAAAGATACTTTGGGCTTATTGTGCAATTCCTTCTATGAAATTAATTGTATGAGGAAAATTGCGATTCGGCCCATATTTCATCCAAGGTTTGCAGGTCTGTGTCGATCAAGTGGGGTTCAAGCTCCTGGTTATCTATTTGGAGAGAACCTGCCTAAGCAAATAAGAGAAATAGATGAAGAGGCTAAATCTATTAGCCACATGAGACCTTTCGTTTTTGGACAAAAAAGGTATTTTTTGTCAAGAAGGGGATTCGATTTTGGAAACAGAGGCAGGAATATGATAAGAAAATATTACCATCCGACACAGCCTAATGTTCACCCGTATACGGGGAGAAGGAGACCACCACGTTCATATGGAGAGGTACAAAAAAATTTATTCTATTCTTAAACAAACTGTGGACAAATCTCCAGTTGGAGGGAGATTACAAATGTTTTATGATGAATGGCTTGCCATCACATCTGATCGGTTTATTTTACAAACAGTTTCAGGAGCTACTATTACATTTAAAGGTGTTAACTCTCCGATACAAAATAAACCTGCTTATGGTTTCATGTTTTCTGCAATTGAAGAGGCAGAAATTAATGTGGAAATTGACAAATTGTTTAAAAAAGGTGTTATTGAAAAAACTGTTGAACTTAAACATCAATTTGTGTCAAATATATTTCCAAGAAGTAAAAAAGATGGTGGTTGCAGAATTATTCTGGACCTTACAAACTTTAATAAATTTGTCGAGTATAAACATTTTAAGATGGAAACATTCAACTCTACAAGACATTTGATATCAGCAGGTTGTTATATGGCTACAATTGATTTAAAGAATGCGTACTATTCAGTACCGATACATCAGTTCTTTCGAAGGTATTTAAAATTTAATTGGCTGGGACAGCTGTGGCAATTCAAAGCTTTACCATATGGGTTAAAAGCCTATTGTTCTACAAAAAAGAATCTGCATGGACTGATACAATTAGACAATAAAACAGCTGTTGCATATATTAATCACATGGGTGGAGTCAGATCGGTATCATGTGATTGTTTGGTCAATCAGATATGGCAGTGGTGTATTAAGCACCAAATTTGGATTTCGGCAAATTACATCCCAGGTAAAGACAATGTGGTGGCAGACAATAGATCAAGGATGTTTAAAGACAACACAGTATGGATGTTGAACCCAGTAATTTTCAGTAAAATTGTGATTCAATATGGGTTACCAGACATTGATCTGTTTGCATCAAGATTAAATCATCAATTGCCTAAATATGTGTCTTGGGAACCAGATCCAGATGCAGTAGCAGTAGATGTTTTTTCACTACATTGGGGGAATATGTTCTTTTATGCCTTTCCGCCATTTGCTCTGGTTCAGCAATGTCTGAAGAAAATAGAACAAGATTCTGCCACAGGATTATTGGTGATTCCAAATTGGCCGACACAACCATGGTTCCCATTGATGTTAAACATGATTAAAGAACCATATATGACAATTCCTAGCAGCAGTGACTTATTGATAAAACCAGTAACCAAAGAAATTCATCCATTACATGCTTATATGAATTTGTTAATCGGCAGGTTTTGACCAGACCACTACAAGAGCTTGGATTGTCGGATAGAACTATATATACTATAGTCGCATCATGGCGAGATAGCACTCACAGACAATATATGACACATATAAAGAAATGGGAAATTTTTTGCAGACAATCAAATATATCCTATCATACTGTGAACATTGCAAACATATTGGAGTTCCTTGCCGAGTTGCATTTTGAACAGCACTTAAGTTATAGTGCCATTAATAGTGCACGTAGTGCCTTATCATCTTATTTAGGACAAATCTCTGACCAGAAATCAATTGGATCACATCCATTAATATCCAGATTTATGAAAGGAATCTTTAACAAAAATCCACCCAAACCAAGATATACAGAAATTTGGGATGTCAGCATTGTACTTACTTTACTTAGGCAATGGACTCCAATCGAAGTTTTGTCATTGGAAAAGTTAACATTTAAATTAGTAATGTTAATGGCATTGGTTTCAGCTCAAAGGGTGCAAACATTACAAATGGTACGTTTAGACTGTATGCATGTGGCTGCAGATAACATTGTGATCTATGTTTACGATCTTATCAAACAAAGCAGACCAGGGAGAACTGGAGCAAAGGTAATGTTTCAAGCTTACCCTATTGATCCAACGTTGTGTGTAGTTAAACATTTGAATCAATATGTAAAAGTTACCAAAACCCTTCGAGGTGATGAAAAAACATTAATGATTACGCATAAGAAACCACACACAAAAGCTTCAGTGCAAACAATTTCAAGGTGGTTAAAACAGGTGTTACTTTTAGCAGGAGGAGACACTGATGTGTTCAAATCTCACTCCACCAGGGCAGCAGCTACATCCGCGGCGAAGTTACAGGACGTACCACTCGAACACATTTTAGAAACCGCAGGGTGGTGTAAAGAAGAAACTTTTTCAAAGTTCTACAATAAACCTGTTCACACAATGACAGGCTTTGGACACGCGGTGTTGGGTTCACTATAATCACCTGCTTTGTTTCACTATCGATTGATATTATCGATTATGTTATCACTTATATTTTTTTATCACTTTGTAATGGTTTCCCTCAGATGTAAAAGGGGGGTTATTATATGTTCTTTTATCATTAAAAGATTTATGGAAAGAACTAAAACTAGTCTGGTAAAAGGTTTTTTACTCATGTATGTGTTGACCTAGCCGGACTGTCGTATGGAAGAATTCTACGACATGGAAAACACAGAAGCTTCAAAATCTTCACGTAGTCACTCACGTGACTCCGAAGTAAAATAGTAAGATTAAACGAGAACTTACCAGTTCGAAGTTTGTTCGTTATTTTATGAGGAGTAACGATGAGGGATTACGTGCCCTCCACTCCACACCCTCATAAAATAAATGATCATCTGGTAGTTCTAAATCTATGATGAGCCTTACTATCTTACTCCGGCTATTGTGTTCTGTGTTTTTCATGCCGCTGCTTTGAGGTATGCCGTTCTAGCGCCAGGCAGGGCTTCTTCACGTAATCCCTCATTGTTACTCCTCATAAAATAACGATCAAACTTCGAACTGGTAAGTTCTCGTTTAATCTTACTATCATAGGTGACAACACATCCTCCACAATACTTTCCAACACTGCACGTCTCTTACTGTACTCCCTATACACTCACTATTATGTGGACGATTTTGGCTCTAACTACGTCTACAGGTTTGCAGATGGCACCACCGAGCTGGGCTGAATCACAAACAATGATGAGATGAAGTACAGAAAGATAGTGAATGTAGTTACATGGTATCAGGACACCAACTTCTCCCTCAATATCTGCTAGATGAAGGAGCAAGTTATCGACTTAAGGAGGTGTGGTGGAGTACGCCCTAATCAATATCAATGGCACAGAAGTGGAAACAGTTGAGAGCTTCAAGTTATATTACCAACGATCTGTCGTGGACTAACCACACTGAATTGACAGCCTAGAAGACACACCAACACCTCTACTTCCTCTGGAGACTATAATAGCCTCCAATGACATTTGAACCTTTTACAGATGCACCATGTGAAGCACTCTGTCAGGTTGCATCACAGCTTGGTTCGGAAAGAGCTCTGGCCAAAACTGCAAGAAATCACAAGTGTTTTGGATGAATCCCAGTGCATCAAACAGACCAGACCCCCTACCATTGACTCCATCTACACCTCATGCTGCCTTGGAAGAGCAGCCAACATAATCAAAGACCTTGCCCACTCCACTCATTCCTTTTTCTCTCTGCTCCCGTCGGACAGAAGATATAGAAGTTTGAAAGTGTGCACCAGTAAGCTCGGGAACAGCTCCTGCCCCTTCTGTTTTCAGGCCTCTGAGCAGTCCTTCCATAAGCAAGGGTGCAGTCCAATTCCCCTCTACCATATACTGCGGACATTTGTCTCGAGATTTATTGCGATATATAATGCTGAAAACTATATTCTGCATTCTGCACCTTTTATTTTGCTCTACCCATTGTATCTGAGTTTGGCTTGATTGTATTTATGCACAGTATTATCTGATTTGATTGGATAACATGCAGAACAAAGCTTTTCACTGAACCTCGTTTCACATGACAATGATAAATCTAAACCTAGAAAGCATTCTATCAAAATCCATCACAACTAGGTTTGGGAACAGCTTTGCCAAATCCCCCCCCCCCACCATTTGCATGTCACATTAGCTTGGGAAAGCTGCCAACATATTCAAGGGCCGTGTATACCCCAGTCATTCCCTCTCTCATTTGACAGAAGATACAAGAAGCTTAAAACCCCATAAAACCAGATTCAGAAACAGCTTCTTTCCCGCTGTTTTCAGACTGAAACGGTCCACTCATAAGCTAAGGGTCTGGTCCCAATCTCCCAAGCTATTTCATGCGCCCCTTGCACTTTATATTTATCTGCATTTTCTCTGTAGCTGTAACACTATATCCTGTACTCTGTTTTTTTTCTCCTTGCTTGATCGCACTTGTGTAGTATGATTTGAGTGGACAGCACACTGTACTACGTGACACAAGTGACAATAATAAACCAATGCTACACTAACTTTATAACTTTCTTTTTTAAACAGAACGTGCTTCACAAAACACTCCCTTAACTACGTGGTTGCTCCTCCAAAAGCAGTTTTATCTTCTTAAGTTAGGTTCCTTATCACTCAAAGCTACAACTTCCTTTCAGAACACGGCGGTGGAATTCCCCTGCCCTTAGAATTACAGCAAATAGAGTTAGTGGGGTGGAAGATTGCAACCTTCACGTGGCCCGCCCGGTTTCGGCTAATGCAATCAACTCAAATAGAAGATCAAATAGAACAAGTTGTCCTACAACTTTAGGCTGTGCACGCCACACGAAAGAAGAAGAAGGAGAGTTAGTATTAATCTTATTCGGATGAACCCATAACAGAAGAACCTCTGCAGAAGAAAACAAACATATTGAAAGATGGAATTCCCAAGATAATCCTTCTTCTGGGAAATGCAATAGGTGATTACATCCATTCCCACATTTTTCAGCAGTTGGCCTTCATATTAACAAACATTGTGTGAAAAGGAATCTTCGCCATAATTTATGAACAGATGGTTCGGTGGACAAACAGCTGCAGTGGTGTAATATTAAATTCCAAGCAAATAAATAGAACTTGCTAGATAATCACTTGCCAGGTGTGTTTGCGCCATTTTCAATGTGAAAAAAGTAAAAGCTAAACACTTTATTTTGTTCATTGTGGAAACCTGAATTGATGTTTATATTTCTTCTTAATGTGTGAGCATTGCTCATCGGCAGTTAGTTGTAGTCCAATAACACAGGGGTGGCTCATAAATTCAGACTGGAGCTGAATTGGGCCATTAGGCCCATCAAGTCTACTCTGCCATTCAATCAAAGCTGATCTATTTTTCCCTCTCAACTCCATGCTCCAGCCTTCTCCCCATAACATTTGACACCTTTACTAATCAAGAAGCTACCAATCTCCGCTTTAAAAATACCTAAACGGCCTCCACAGCGAGGTGTGGCAATGAAATCCATAGATTCACCGCCCTCTGGCTAAAAAAGTTCCTCCTCATCTCCTTTCTAGAGTTACGTCCTATTATTCTGAGCAGACTAGACACCATATACTGTACATCCTGACAGAGAAACCAGGAGGGAGGAAAGTCTGCAAGGAAAGGCTTTCCACTCTTCATTTGGCCAATAGGTTGCTGACAAGCCCTTCCTGGCTACTCTGATTGAGCAACTCAAAACTCAATGTCAATGGGAAAGAGGGAAGTCAGGGCCAACATATTCTGGGAGGGGGAAAAAAAGGACTATCTAGTACTATTTCTCAGTCTTCCTCTATACCCAATTACATGTTATAAATTAACCACAGGAAATGCTACCTGCCGGTCATTCAAAATGAAGCTGATGATTTACCTTAACAGAGAATTGTTTGCGTGATTACCCCCTGCTGCAAATATATAAAGTCATAGAGTGTGGAAACAGGCCCTTCAACCCAAGTTGCCGACACTGGCCAACATGTCCCAGCTACACTAGTCCCACCTGCCTGTGCTTGGTCCATATCCCTCCAAACTTGTCCTATCCATATATCTGTCTAACTGTTTCTTAAATCGTTGGGATAATCCCAGCATCAACTACCTTATCTGGCAGCTTCTTCCATACACCCTTTGTGTGAAAATGTGACCCCTCATATTCCTATCTAATCTTTTCCCCTTCACCTTGAACCTATGTCCTCTGGTCCTCGATTCCTCTACTCTGGGCAAGAGACTCTGTGCATCTACCCGATCTATTCCTCTCACGAGTCAGATCGACCAGAGCAAAGAGCGATTCACTAGTTATATTGAACATCTTGGTAAAATCAGAGTGTATTGACAGAAGCCATGGAGCAAGATTATAATATTTCTGTCAATTAAAATCAGCGGCAAAACAAATCTCAGACGTTTGGCTGTGGGCGAGTTTGCTCATCACATCAGGCCACGTTAACACAGTGGCCTCATTACTTCATGCAGCATAGGTTCACCAGGTTAATTCCTGGGATAGCGGGACTGACATATGATGAAAGAATGGGTCGACTGGGCTTGTGTTCTTTGGAATTTAGACGGATGAGAGGGGATCTTATTGCAACATATAAAATTCTTAAAGGATTGGACAGGCTAGATGCAGGGAAAAAATTCCTGATGTTGGGGGGAGTCCAGAACTAGGGGTCACAGTTTAATAATAAGGGTAGGCCATTTGCGACTGAGTTGAGGAAAAACATCATCACCCAGAGGGTTGTGAATCTGTGGAATTCTCTGCCACAGAAGGCAGTGGAGGCCAAGTCACTGGATGTTTTCAACGGGGAGTTAGATTTAGCTCTTAGGGCTGAAGGAATCAAGGGATATGGAGAAAAAGGATCTGTGTACTGATTTTAGACGATCAGCCATGATCATATTGAATGGCGGTGCTGGCTCGAAGGGCCGAATGGCCTACAGCTTCACCTATTTTTCCCATGTTTCCCTTTCCCCTGATTCTCAATCTGAAGAAGGGTCTCGGCTCGAAACGTCACCTATTCCTTTTATCCAGAGATGCTGTCTGTCCCGCTGAGTTACTCCAGATTTCTGTGACTATCTTCGGGTTAAACCAGAATCTGCTCTGCTTCCCTTCCCGCACAGAGTTCATTAAATCTGTTTTTGGAAAAGTTTTATTGCACGAACAAGAGAACCGCCGCGGCGTCCCCTTTCCTTTGTAATCTAATCGCGACTATCAGCTACGTGCAGGTGCAAGTGCTGGACGTTTCTCGTCTGTTGCCTCGAGTGCATTCTGGAAACACGGACGCATCCAACAGGGCGATTTTTAAAAAAAACCGTATTTGCAAACAGCTCACTCTGCGGGCGGTGCTCTTCAGACTTTGAGATCGATTGGCACGATAAATGTCTGCGGGAGAAAGAGCTTGGGAGCGATGTCGCATTTTAAAACAGCCACCGTCTTCCGGGTCAAATAAATACCAGGACCCCCCCCCCCCCCACCCAACTAAGTAGAAACAAAACCACGAAAGATTCCGAATTAAGTCAAAGTGTTGCTCCAGCGCCCGAATAGCCCTTGCTTACCAACAATATCCAGTGAACAGGCGGAGTTGTTGAAAAGCGGGACTGTAATCTACTCAAGATCTGCCGCTGAACCAGAAAGTGCGTTTCAAAACAAAACACAAGGTTTCAGCGAGGTTGGATACAGAGACGGCAGTTCATGGAGGGGGTTTGACTCGCGGCTGTGTGGATTGCACTTGACCGGACCTGCTTATTGAACAAGCCTCAGATATCGTAGGCTTGGAGTTTCTCTCCCCCCACCCCTACTCTCTCCGCGTTTGCTCCCTTTCTATGCGCCACGCTGCAGTGAGCCCGCACCTCGGGGGCGGTCTTACCTCCGAACAAGTGAGGCGACAGGTGAGCGGGGAGGGATCCGATCAGTAGCCGGGGAGCGCCGTGGCCTCCCGGGCGCTCGCCCGTGCTCTCCTCCGGGGTGCTGCTCTCCGATTCCTCCTGGGAACTGTACGTGCCGCCGCTGTTGGGAATGTTGAGCGACTGGTTGCGGCTGCCCCCTGTCCCCGTCGCCCCCGCCGCTACCACAGACCTGCCTCCTCCTCCTCCTCCTCCGGCAGCCGCGGGGGTCACGTAGTGGTAGCGGCCGCCGGCCAAGGCGGTGGTGACCCCGGCACCGGAGCCGGGCCCCGAGCCGCTGGAACCAGCCACCGAGCGGTTACTCCCGTTGCTGCTGGCCGTGGCCGAGGGTAGATCTGAGCCCGAGTAAGCTCGGGTCCGCCCGTTTGTAGTCGGGCTGCTCTGTTTTGGCCCCATGACTGAATGCCGCTTAGGCTGGCCCTTGCGAACCGCTCCTGGTGCTGGATCTTCTTTCAGTAAACTTCTGATTCACTTTCCACGTCTGGCTCCCTTTCCCCAAAATGTTCCCAATTGTTCTCCCGGAATAACTCCTCCTCGCCGTGGAGTAGGTGTCGTTGGGGTTCCTCAGTTGATACCCATTGGCAGTAGACGTTTTGTAAGATCACAGACTGTGTGTTTGTGTGAGTGAGAGGGGTAGTAAGATCTCAACAAAGAAACACCGAATCACCTCCACTACTCCCCTCCTCTCCCTCCCACAGGTCTCCTGGAGGGCGGGCAGGCTTCAGAAAGTACCTGCCGCACGGCTCTGTAGCCGGTGTGAGTGCTGAGCTGGTCCGGCTCCTGATCCACCTCCTGTCGCCGTTGCTCGGGGCTGCTGCTGCTGCTGCCGCCGGGCAGCGCTCTCCGCCATCGCGGTGCTAAACCAGGAGCATGGCATCAAAACAAGAGTGAGCTGTTGCTTTCTGTTGAGCTGTCCCATTCCCTTCCTCCCTCCCTCCCTCCTTTTCCTCACGCCTGGGAAACTCCGTGTTCAGCCCTGAGCGGGCAGACACGGAAACGCCGAGCCGCACGCATTGTTAGAAGTCAAGAGGTCGATCAGCCTGACACCCGGAGACATTCACAACAGACAGCGAGACTCAAACTCAATGACTGGCTGGCTGGCTGGCTGCCTGCCCCCTTCTCACGTCAGGACACGTCACAAAAACAGCAGGAAGAGATCATACAGTCACAATGAGACGGCGAGAGATGGAGATGTACACAGAGCACTGTAACAATGCGAGAGACACAGAGAGAGAGAAGCAACAACGCACAGAGCGACCGTACACCTACAATGAGGACAAAGAGAAGGAACAATACACCGAGTTACAATGAGAGAGCGAGCGAGAGAGAGAGAGAGAACGATGCACAGAGTTACAATGTGTGTGAGAGAGAGAGAGAACGATAAACAGAGTTACAATGGGAGAGGGAGAACGATACACCGAGTTACAATGAGAGTGTGTGTGTGAGAGAGAGAAGGAACGATACGCCGTGCTCACATCCCCAGAAACATTTAGAGCGAGAAAGAGATGGAGCAATACAGAGTGTGGTCACAGTAATATATTTATATATATATAGAGAGAGAGAGAGCGATGGAAGTAGACACGGAGAAAGCACACATCAACAAAAGAGAGTGGTTAAGAAACAGAACTACTGCGAGGACAGCGTAAAGAGAGAGAGAAGCAAGAATACAAAGATCACAACGGACAGACAGAACGATACACTGATAAAATGACAGAGACAGCGGAACAATAGGATCACAAGGTACAAAACAAGGGGGGGAGAAATGGAAGAAACAAAACGATATCTGAGTAACAACGAAAGAGGCTTGGCAAAATGTATAGGAAAATCAGATAGTTACAAGGAGATCGAGGTAAACGGAATACACAACGTGATCGGATATAATAATGGGAGGGAACAAAACACATGGAGATCAGTGTAATAATGATGGAACAGTGGAAAGAAAGATGTGCAGTGTTGGGGAGTGACGTGAAGATGGAACAATACAACAGGAGGTCACCGTAGATAGATCCGTGTACAGAGAGACTATACGATTGCAATGAGAGCTGGACAAAGCGGTTGCATAATATAGGAAGGTCATAGTAACATGGGGATAAGTATTGTAGAGAAGTAGACAGTAACAGTGAGAGAAATGGAACAATGTACACAGATCATACAATAACAATGAAAAAGGAAGATAGCGAAAAATTACACAGAAATGGTTGCAATCGGAGGGGGATGGAACAATATAGAAATAAATCACAGTGAGAACCAGAGATAAACAGCTGGGAAACAGCGAGTGCGCCTAGTCATGGTGAAACATGGAAAGACAATGCCCTCCATAATATTTGGGACAAAGACCCATCATTTATTTATTTGCCTCTGTACTGCACAATTTGAGATTTGTAATAGAAAAATAAAATCACATGTGGTTAATGTGTACATTGTCAGATTTTAATAAAGGTCATTTTTATACATTTTGGTTTCACCATGTAGACATTACAGCAGTGTTTATACACAGTCGCCCCTATTTCAGGGCACCATAATGTTTGGGACATAGCAGTGTCATGTCAATGAAAGTAGTCGTTTTTAGTATTTTGTTGCAGATACTTTGTATGCAATGACTGCTTGAAGTCTGCGATTCATGGACATCACCAGTTGCTGGGTGTCTGCTCTGGTGATGCTCTGCAGGCCTGTCATGCAGCCATATTTACCTTATACTTGTTTTGGGTGCTAATCCTCGTCAGTTTTCTCTTCAGCATATAAAAGGCATGCTCAATTGGGTTCAGATCGGGTGATTGACACTCAAGAATTGGCCAATTTTAGCTTTGAAAAACTCCTTTGTTGCTTCAGCAGTATGTTTGGGATCATTGTATTGCTGTAGAATGAACTGCCAGCCAATGAGTTTCGAAGCATTTGTTTGAACGAGCAGATAGGATGTGTCTATACACTTCAGAATTCATTATGAATGAATACGTTTATTGGCCAAGTATTCACATACAAGGAATTTGCCTTTGTGCTCCGCCCGCTACTACCATCAGCAGTTGTATCATCAATGAAGATAAGTGAGCCAGTACCTTCAGCAGCCATACATGCCCAGGCCATAACACCCCCACCACTGTGTTTCACAGATGAGGTGATATGCTTTGGATCTTGGGCAGTTCCTCCTCTCCTCCATCCTTTGCTCTTGCCATCACTCTGATCTAAGTTAATCTTTGCTCATCGGTCCACAAGACATTTTTCCAGAACTGTGGTCGCTCTTTTAAGTACTTCTTGGCAAACTGTAACCTGGCCATCCTATTTTTGCGGCTAACCAGTGGTTTGCATCTTGCAGTGTAGCCTCTGTATTTTTGTTCATGGAGTCTTTTGCAGACAGTAGTCATTGACAAATCCACACCTGACTCATGAAGAGTGTTTCTGAGCAATCAGACATGTGTTTGGGGATTTTTCTTTATTATAGAGAGAATTCTTCAGTCATCCGCTGTGGAAGTCTTCCATGGCCTGCCAGTCCCTTTGTGATTAGTAAGCTCACCAGTGCTCTCTTTCTCCTTAATGATGTTCCAAACAGTTGATTTTGGTAAGCCTAAGGTTTGGATGATGTCTCCAACAGCTTTATTCTTGTTTCTCAATCTCATAATGGCTTCTTTGACTTTCATTGGCACAACTTTGGTCCTCATGTTGATAAACAGCAATAAAAGTTTCCAAAGGTGATGGAAAGACTGGAGGAAAGACTAGGTGCTGAGAGTTCTCTTATACCTGCAATAAGGAGGCAATTAATCACACCTGAGCAATTACAAATGCCCGTGAAGCCGTGTGTCCCAAACATTATGATGCCCTGAAATGGGGGGATTGTGTATAAACACAGCTGTAATTTCTACATGGTGAACATGGTGAAATGTATAAAAATACCCTTTAATAAAATCTGTGCACTTTAACCACATGTGATTTTTTCTATTACAAATCTCTCATTGTGGAGTACATAGGCAAATAAATAAATGATGGGTCTTTGTCCCAAACATTATGGAGGGCACTGTGGATACAGAAATGATGAAGTAGAACAATGCACAAAGACATCACACAACAACAGAGAGAGTAATACAGCAATACAATATCACAGAATACCAATGTGAATGAGAAATGGAACAATACATATAGAGAAGGGTACTAAAGTAACAATGTGAAAGAGTCAGAAAGAGAGATTGAAAATATATAAATATGTGAAGAGATCACATAGTAATAATGGGACACAATATGAGGATGGAACAATATAAAGAGAGTATACAGTAGCAATATCTATCTATCTATCTATATCTCTATATATCTATCTATCTATCTATCTATCTATCTATCTATCTATCTATCTATCTATCTATCTATCTATCTATATATCTATCTATCTATCTATCTATCTATCTATCTATCTATCTATCTATCTATCTATCTATCTATATCTATCTATCTATCTATCTATCTCTATCTATCTATCTATCTATCTATATCTATCTATCTATCTATCTATATATCTATCTATCTATCTATCTATATCTATCTATATATCTATATATATGTCTATGTCTATGTCTATGTCTATATATATGTCTATATCTATATCTATATCTATATATATATATATATATATTTTCTGTTGGACTTTGGTTAGGCCGCATTTGGAGTATTGCGTGCAGTTCTGGTATCCCCATTATAGGACAATGTTGAGGCTTTGGAAATGGTGCAAAGGAAGTTTACCAGAATGGTGCCTGGATGAGAGGGTTTTAGCTGCCGAGAGAGGTTGAATAGACTTGAATTGTTTTCTTTGGAATGTCGGAGGTTGAGAGACATCATACAAGTATATAAAAATGAGGAGAGGTATAGATAGGGTAGACTGTCATAACGTTTTTCCCCAAGGTGGAAATGTCTAACACTAGAGGGCACATACATAAGGTGACAGGGGGAAAGTTTCATGGAGATGTGCGGGGCAAGTTTTTTTACACGGAGAGTGGGGGGGGTAATGCATGGCCAGGGATGGCAGTCTCAAAGTAGCTAAGATGGCGATAGGGTGGGAAAGGGGCGATAAACTGCAAAAGACATGGAATGATGTTGGGAAATTACAATGGAGAGTAATTGATGTGTAATAATATAGGCCAAGATCACTCAATAACCAAAAAGACCATTGAAATATACCTGATCAGATATATTTGAGGACACTGTGGGAAGCCGGAGAAGAAATTGCAGGTGCCCTGGATGAGTTATATAAACTGATCCCTGAGCACTAGTCACAGGTCTCCAGTCCAAAAAAAGCCTTCCACCATCACCCTCTGCTTTCTTCCATGGCGCCAATTCTTTATCCAGTCAGCTGCTCACCCTGGATCCTATGTGATCTAACCTTCCAGAGCAGCCTACCATGCGGATCCTTATCAAATGCCTCGCTGACGTCCAAAAAGATAATGTCTATGGCTTTGCCCTCATCAAACATTTTTGGTTACTTCTTAAAAAGGCCTTGTCTATCCAAATGCATATATATCATCCCATAGTCACAAAATGCTGGAGTAACTCAGCGGGACAGGCAGCATCTCTGGCTGGAATGAACTCATTCCAGAGATGCACAGCTATAAGGTCAGGCTGAGTTACTCCAGTATTTTGTGTCTGTCTTTGATGTAACCCGGCATCTTGCATCTGCATCTTGCATCTGCAGTTCCTTCCTACATATATCTTATCCCACTCCAGTAACTTGCCTACCACAGATGTTAGACTCACTGGTCTATAGTCTGGTCACTGGTCCAAGAATAAGGGGAAGGCCATTTAGGACTGAGACGAGGAAAAATATTTTCACCCAGAGAGTTGTGAATCTGTGGAATTCTCTCCCACAGAAGGCCGTGGAGGCCAATTCGCTGGATGTTTTCAAGAGGGAGTTAGATTTAGCTCTTAGGGCTAAAGGAATCAAGGGATATGGGGAAAAAGCAGAAAGGGGATACTGATTTTAGATGATCAGCCATGATTATATTGAATGGCGGTGCTGGCTCTAAGGGCCGAATGACCTATGCCTGCACCTATTTTTCTATGTTTCTATGTTCCCAAACTTTTCCTTGCAGTCCTTCTTAAAAAGAGTCATTAGTCACCCTCCAATCTTCCAGCAACTCACCTATATTTAATGATGAGTTATAAATTTCAGCCAGGGTATCTGCAATTTCTTCTGTATTAAAATACACAGAGATCCTATGGTCACAATATGAAAGTGATGGGCAAAGAAGCGACACAAGAATGAGAAAGGATATAATACAGAGGAAGGCTCTAAAACAACTCATGAGAAAAATGGAACCATCCTGAACTATATTGAGACAGATAGATGTAGATAAAGATCTGCAACAAAAAGGAGAAAAATGTAAAGCTTTAGAGAAAAAGAACCCAAGTAAGTTATGCATTTATTTATATGGCATTTCATGAGTAATTGATAGCGAGTTAAATTAGAAGTTTGAGTCTGACAGTTTATTCAATGGGATTGAGAGGTGTTCTGCATACAGGTACCAGGATATAGTGCGTAGTTGCCTTTGAAAGGGTTATTCACAATTGGGCAATTATTTAATTTTCCATTAGTGAAGAAGATAATTTTATGATAAGTCTTATGACAACTCATAACCTTCTGAATAAGATGAAGTCAAGTACCTGCACCCTGTGGGGCTACAAAGGAGGTGCAAGTCATTCAGCTTTCCTAACATCAATGACTTAAATACTTCTGACCTGTTAGAAATCCCTCCACATAACTCCATCAACGCTTGTGGAACTTCAGCATAAGAAACAAAGTGCTGGTGGAACAGCAGGTCAGAGAAGCCAAAGACATCCAAGAATATGTGTCCCATTAATGAGAAAGGGACAGATGTAGCAGTATCGTGAGAGATTATTCTGCAATATTAAGAAGAGTGAATCAGAAAACACCTGGAGCTGCAATAAATGTGGTCTGTGTGTTCGAGAAAGATGTAATAATATAGGGAAAGGTCAAAATTAAGATAGACACAATACAGGAATAGAATGAGAAAAATGAATATATGCAATAAGCAGGGAAATCATATAGAAATAACATGAGAGAGAAACTAGCAACAAATCAGAGAGACATCACAGCATGGGAATGAAGGGGAAATGCAAAGGGATACATCACATACACAGTATTACTAGTAACAAAATGAGAATAATGTCAATAAAGTCCATGTGCCAACACTGGGAGAAATCACACTTGAGTTACTTGACCTGTCCTGCTGAGTTACTCCAGCACTTTGTGTTTATCTTTGGTAACGGAGTTCTCTAAAATACGGCACTTCTGGCACATCTGCACTCACTCAGACTTGCATTGCTGTGTCAGCCTTTTTGAGGTCAGGGAAATAGCAGCCCCTTGTGGTTTTGTCTGCAACACATTGTGAGGATAGTACAGTGATGTTCATTCTGTATTCTTACCATGGCTCAGATCATTTAGCAGGGACTCAGGGTTGCAACACAAATAAATAGCACTGTTTATTTCAGCATTAAATATTTACCAAAGAGAAAAAACACAATAACCACCATTTCAGAATGATTTTTTGTAAGTCCACGCATTCTACCAAATACAATTGTGCCTAAATAATTTCTTCTTCGAGCATGCATAAAATCATAGTAGCATTGATTCATAGAGTTGTAGAGCACAAAAACTGGCCCTCACCTCATCCATACCAATCATTCTCCCCATCTTTATGAATCCCATTTCTCTCATTAAATCAATACCTTTCTATGCCGTGATTTTTAAGTGCTGTCAAAATGTCTCTAAAATGCAGTCATTTTATCTGAATCCATGACCTGCTCGGGCAGTTAATTCCATTTAATTCAAGAGATTCAAGAATATGTATTTGTTGTGCACTGGATCTGAATTGAAACATTGAAATTCCTACTTGCTGCAACTATACAGGCACCTATACAGGCAAAAATCAAAGTGTGTAGAGAAATCATATATCAACCACTCCCAACCACTGTGAAGAAGGGTCTCATAGAAACATAGAAAATAGGTGCAGGAGTAGGCTATTCGGCCCTTCGAGCCTGCACCGCGATTCAATATGATCATGGCTGATCATCCAACTCAGTATCCTGTACCTGCCTTCTCTCCATACCCCCTGATCCCTTTAGCCACAAGGGCCACATCTAACTCCCTCTTAAATATAACCAATGAACTGGCCTCAACTACCTTCTGTGGCAGAGAATTCCAGAGACTCACCACTCTCTGTGTGAAAAATGTTTTCCTCATCTCGGTCCTAAAGGAAAGGTCCAACGTCTCGACCCGAAACGTCATCCATTCCTTCTTTCCAGAGATGCTCCTGTCCCGCTGAGCTACTCCAGCTTTTGTGTCTATCTTCGGTTTAAACCAGCATCGGCAGTTCCTTCTTACATATATCAACCACTCTCTGTGTGAAAAACTTTATCAAATCCCCTTCCTCTCACTCTAAAGCAAATGTCTTCTTGTTTTTGATACTGCTACCATGGGAAACAGATTTTCACTATCTACCTACTGCCTCTTATAATTTTATATACCACGATCAGGTCATTCCACAGCCTCCTTAATTCCAAAGGAAACAAGTCAATCCTAATGTAATCTCTTTCCATCACTACATCCCTTCAACATTCTGATAAATCTCTGCACTCTCTCCAACACCAGAATTTCATTTCTATAGTGTGGTGACCAGACTTGCACACAATATTCCAAATGCAGTCCACCAGTGTTTTGTAAAGTTGAAAAATAACATCCCAACCTTTATATTCTGAATCCCAACATGTTAAGACAAGCATTCCATGTGCCTTCTTCACAACCCTATCTATCTGTGTTCTCACTTCCAATGAAATATAGACTTAACTCCAAGGTCCCCTTATTTAACATTCCTTAGCAACCCACCTGTTACTAAATACGTTTTACCTTTATTTGATTTCCTTCCATCACAGTGAGGAGGAGATTCACTGTGATGGATGTTTTCTGTAAATTGAATTGCTTGTGTGTCGTGTAGGAATTGTTTTGTTTGTATGGCTGTGGAAACGGAGTTTCGTTTGAGCCTCTCTGAGGTTCAAATGACAAGTAATAAAATCTAATTTAATTTCCCAAAATACACCACCTCACACTAGTCAGGATTAAATTCCATCTGCTAATGCTCCACTCAACTTTCCAACTGATCGACACCCTGCTGTAACCTCATATAACCATACTCGCTATCCATAACACCACCAACTTTAAAGTCATCTGCAAACATATTAAACATACCTCCTACATTAGTTTTGTTTTGAGATACAGCGCAGAAACAGTCCCTTCGGCTCACCGTGCCTGCGCCGACCAGCGATCCCTGTACGCTGGCACTATCATACTCACACTAGGGACAACTTACAATTTCTACCTAAACCAATTAACTTACAAAACCTGTACATCTTTGGCGTGTGGGAGAAAACCATAGCAGCTGGAGAAAGCCCACATGGTCATGGGGAGAACGTGTCCGAGATATTAATATATATCACAAACAATAAGGGTCCCAGTGTGGATCACTGCAGCACACCAGTAGTCATGGATTTCCAGTCATAAAAACATTCTTCCACCCCTAGCCTCTGCCTCCTATTCTAAACCAATTTTGGAGTTAATTAGCCTCCTCGGTTAGTATTCCAGTGACCATGGACAGCTTCTCTTTGCAAGCATTGAGAGACCAAAATTGGTTCAACTAGCCTTTGGGCCAGGTAATCATTGTTGGTCACCCCAGGGATAACCATGTCTTCCCAGTGACCTGCCGGGCTGAGACTCTACCAAGGCTAAACCAATTATTTTCTTAAGGGATTATCCCCACCTAGTGAACAATCCCAATCCCCTGACCCACTGGGCCGAGCCGTCATCCTCCTTATTTCCATGCTAGGTCTTTAGTCAGCCCAGCATTAGCACCATGATCCACCAATCCCTTCCTCACCCGAATCCACAGTGGATTTCCACCCACAACCAACAGTACCACCGCCTCCACCCTCTCCTCCCGCCCACTCAAATCTGCTGAGATGGTCATGACTCAGCATTGGACCAACCACCACTTTCCCCTTGAACCTCTAGTCAACCGAGGACCCAGATCCAGTGACATGTAGTCCTAAATGATACTCTTGAGGAAGCCTGATTTCCAACACGCCAGCCTCCCATGCTCCCCAATGGATCTAACCCTGATTGCTCCCACTGCATCCCACACCCCCCCTCTCAATCGATCACCTAATCACTGACATGACACGTGCTTCCAAGCAGCCTCACATATCACTTGACAAAAACTTAACACTATAGCACGATGAGGTTTATAGCTACCATCCCGCTTTGAGACCATGAACCTATCCTAGGCATCATTGAAGTTCATATTTGCAGGTCCAGGACCAAAATTGCCATTCACCGTTTATTTCTATGACCATATCGAACTTGTATGCCAGACCTTTTGAACTATCAGGAATACATTACTGACATGAATGAGATATGTTTCTATTTTCTGAAGACCATGGTTTTTGTATAATCATGTGAACACACACAGATTAAATTATCATGAGATAATTTTATGAATTCAAATGCTGGCAGTTTCCTACAGGTGGAGAGGAAAATAATGTACGTCTGATCCCGTACAGCAGTAAAATCATTCCTATGGTTCTGTATTGCTTTATTCATCAGATCACCAGATTGCTTCCATAGGAAGGCAGAGGACATTTTAAGGTTCCATAAATAATGCTGTTGCAATCCACTAAAATATGCCAAGTGATCTTTAGCATACCAACTATGTAAACAGCAGGTTGACTAACTTATTGCATAGAGTTAATCAGCTGTCAGTTCTGCAATGTTAATTTAATGACAACCTTGCTGTTTTGTTTCCCCACTGTGCTTTCATTTGCAGAAGTCTGACCCGTCACCTCACAAGAAAATCATTCTATTTCACAAAAGGTGAAAGATGAGAATCTCTCCCGTTTACCCCTTGCAGAGGCTTGGCACCAGCTATCAAATTTGTTCACCCAGACTCCATCGGAAATCAATGCATTTCATTACCGTGTTTGTGAATGCCACGTCACTCAACCTTGAATATCCCCAAGGAACTGCAGATGCTGGTTTACAAAAAAACACAAATTACTGGAGTACTCAGCGGGTCAGACAGTGTCTCTAGAGAACATGAACATTTCAGGTTGGAACAGTCTGAAGATGGTTCCCAACCAGAAACGTCACCTATCCATGTTCTTCAGAGATGCTGCCTAACCTACCGAGTTACTCCAGCACTTCGTGTCATTTCTTTTTCAACTCAAAGGTATTGGTTTATTATTGTCATGTGTCACGTTTACAATAAAAACATTGTATACGTCCTATCCATTCAATTCATTATACACATAAGTACAAGCAAGCCATAGACAAGTAAAACAATCAGAGCAAAGCAAATAAAATAAGAGTGCAGAATTTACTCTGGCATGTTAAATGTTACAGAAATAAAGGGCAAGGTTTGGAATGAGAAGGTTTGAAGATCAGGGGATATGTAGCTTATTTCCATAAGCTACACCTTAGCTTATGGAAATCAAATAATGATGAGACGCAGATTGAGAACCCCGAATCAAGACAACCTCTCACTCAAGGTGATTGTGAGTGGCAGAAAATAAGTATTCCGTTGATATATGAAAGATGGGGGAAAAAAATATTTAGGAAGAGAACTTAGCTCAACATCTGACATTCATAAAATGTTAGCTTTTAATAATAATTAAAGATTTGGCAGAGAATTTAGAAAGCTCAAGGTATTAAAGCAAATGCGTTAATTGGACTTTGAACAAATAACTTGCTATTGATAAAGGGAACCAAATTATTGTACCGCAGACAGATACATCAGAAGGAAAATACTCTGGTGCTGAGTGAAAACGTATTGCAGAAAATATAATAGTATGATGTAGAAAGTAACATATTGGCACATATAGAACTTTGACAGAGAAGGCATAAATTTGTATTTGTTCTGGTTGGCATGGGATAAAGTGTATACCATGGGGATCAGAGTTAAAGCCCTATCCAAGAGCTCTCCTGAGTTAAAAAAAAAAATCAAACTTGAGGTAAGCACGGAGAATGAACGTAGCGGATACGTCAGAGCTCGGGGACGTCTCTTAGCACTAACAGCAGATACTTGGGAAGACTCGCTAACAGCAGGTAAGCACGGGAAGACTCGTGAAGATTTTTCAACATGATGAAAAATGTCCACGAGAATCCCGAGTAGCCATTACCATAAATCACACGGTATTGGGGTTCAGTATTGATATGGATAGAAAACTGGTTGGCAGACAGGAAGCAAAGAGTAGGAGTAAACGGGTTCTTTTCAGAATGGCAGGCAGTGACTAGTGGGGTACCGCAAGGCTCAGTGCTGGGACCCCAGCTACTTACAATATATATTAATGATTTGGACGAGGGAATTGAATGCAACATCTCCAAGTTTGCGGATGACACAAAGCTTGGGGGCAGTGTTAGCTGTGAGGAAGATGCTTGGAGTTGGGTGAGTGGGCAAATGCATGGCAGATGCAGTATAATGTGGATAAATGTGAGGTTATCCACTTTGGTGGCAAGAACACCAAAGTAGACTATTATCTGAATGGTTAGGAATTAGGAAAAGGGGAGATGCAACGAGACCTGGATGTCATGGTACACCAGTCATTGAAAGTAGGCATGCAGGTAGTGAAGAAAGCGAATGATATGTTAGCATTCATAGCAAAAGGATTTGAGTATAGGAGCAGGGAGGTTCTACTGCAGTTGTACAGGGCCTTGCTGAGACCACACCTGGAGTATTGCGTACCGTTTTAGTCTCCTAATCTGAGCAAAGACATTCTTGCCATAGAGGGAGTACAGAGAAGGTTCACCAGACTGATTCCTGGGATGGCAGGACTTTCATATGAAGAAAGACTGGATAGACTCGGCTTATACTCGCTAGAATTTAGAAGATTGAGGGGGGATCTTATAGAAACTTACAAAATTCTTAAGGGGTTTGACAGGCTAGATGCAGGAAGATTGTTCCCGATGTTGGGGAAGTCCAGAACAAGGGGTCACAGTTTAAGGATAAGGGGGAAGTCTTTTAGGACCGAGATGAAAAAAACATTTTTCACACCGAGTGGTGAATCTGTGGAATTCTCTGCCACAGAGGTAGTTGAGGCCAGTTCATTGGCTATATTTAAAAATGAGTTAGATGTGGCCCTTTTGGCCAAAGGGATCAGGGGGTATGGAGAGAAGGCAGGTACAGGATACCGAGTTGGATGATCAGCCATGATTATATTGGATGCAGGCTCGAAGGGCCGAATGGCCTACTCCTGCACCTATTTTCTATGTTTCTATCTCCAAGTTCAAATCCAGGCAAACTCGGGAGAACTCTTGGAATGAACTCGTACCATGGGACAGGGCTTTAAGGCCTCATTTTTTTTGCTATTGACATATATTATATAACGATGAAGATAACTTGCTGATGCCAGAAAGTGGAAAAATAAATTGTGAACAAGAACCAAGGAAGTTACATATAAATCTTGATAAGTTAAGAGAGTAGGCAAGTGGGATATAATATGGGAAAGTATGAGATTATCCATTTTGGCAGAGAAATAAAAATCAACAAATTTGCTAAATTGTGCATGATTCCAGACCTCTGAGAGTTCATGAGACTGATACTTGGAATGCTGGGGTGGTCTTATGAGCAAAAGATAGAGATCCTAGACATGAGTGATGGTAATGTAGCACCGATCTAGAGTGGAAACAACCTTTGGGAGGAGACATAATGATGGTATTTGGGATGTATATTTCTAAAGTTTGCCTGTGAATTTGCCAGTGACAATTAATAGGATATCAGGGTTTGCTGTCTCAAGGGAGTCAAAGACTGAATATAATTTGTCCAGTGCCATCTTGGCATTGCCGACCGTTGATAACGTTTTAATTTTATGTATAAATTTAGGTTTAGACTTATCATTGTCACATGTACCAAGGTACAGTGAAAATCTTTCTTTTGCATGCCATCCAATCAAATGAGATACTAGGCATAAATATAATCAAGTACAATAGGTAGCGCAAAGGGAACGATATAGAATGCAGAATATAGTTCTGACCCTGTCGTGTACCATTTCCAGAGTCAATGTTCAATATCTGTAATGGGGTAGAGGTGAATCAAACGGTACTTTAGTTTATGGACTGTTCGGAAACCTGATAACAATGGGGAAGAAACTATTCCTGAGTCCAGTGGTGTGCACTTTCAATCTTCTGCCAGATGCAAGTGGGGAGGAGGAATAACCGGAGTGGGACGTCTTTGATTATGTTGGCTTCTTTTCCGAGACAGCGTGAAATGTCAATAGTGGGGAGTCTGGTCTGTGTGATCGTCTAGGCTACATCCACAAGCTTCTGTAATTTCTTGCATTCTTGTGCAGAGCTGTTCCCAAACCAACCTGTGATGCAACACGACAGTGTGCTTTCTATAGTGCATCTGTAGAAGTTTGTAAGACATACCGAATTTCCAGTCTCCTAAGGAAGTAGAGGCATTGGGTGGTACGTTAAGTAAATTATAAATGATGCATATTGGCTTTTAAGACCAAAATTATGCAGTACATGCAAACACTCAGTCAAGTCTTACCATTTTCATCCTTTTGCCAAAATAATCCTTGATGTATTTAAAAAGATGTTTTGGGGCCCTCTAGTGATGAAATGTGGAATCCTTATTAAATTGGTACCTTTGCTGTGAGGCATTGCACAAAAAAAGACTAGTGGTCTGAAGAAGGGTCTCGACCCGAAACGTCGCCTATCTCCTTCGCTTCTTAGATGCTGCTGCACCCGCTGAGTTTCTCCAGCCTTTTGTGTACCCTACAGTAGAACAAAACCTGGCTGATTCACATTTTGGAGCAATTAATGTCTAGATTTATGTTGCTACTGATTTCCAATAACTATTTTTTGAAACAGTGTCCAGACGTCCACATCTGCGCCAGGTGTGTCGCGATGGGGCTCCTAAAGGACTGTGTTAGGAACGTGGAGCAGCAGCTCGATGATCTCCGTCTGGTCAGGGAGAGTGAGGAGGTCATAGAGAGGAGCTACAGGGAGGTAGTCAGTCCCAGACCACAGGAGGCAGACAAGTGGGTCACGGTTAGGAAGGGCAAGGGGCAGAGGCAGGGGCTAGAGAGTACCCCTGTGACCGTACACCTGGAAAATAGGTACTCGGGTTTGAGTACGATTGGAGGGGACAGCCTAGCTGGGGGCAGCAACTGCAGCCGGGCCTCCGGCACAGAGACCGGCCCTGATGCTCAGAAGGGTAGCAAAAAGAGGACAATTGTAATAGGGGACTCTATCGTTAGGGGGTTGGATAGGCGATTCTGTGGACGCAGTCGGGAGACCCGGATGGTAGTTTGCCTCCCTGGTGCCAGGGTCTCGCATGTGTCAGAACGTGTCCAAAAGATTCTGATAAGGGAGGGAGAGGAGCCTGATGTTGTTGATGAAAAAGATAATAGACAGAGAATAAAGGATGGTGGGTTTCTAAAATGTGTATATTTTAATGCTAGGAGCATTGTAAGTAAGGTGGATGAACTTAGAGCCTGGATTCACACCTGGAAATATGATGTTGTGGCAATCAGTGAAACATGGTAGCAGGAGGGCTGTGATTGGAAACTAAATATTCCAGGATTTCGTTGCTTCAGGTGTGATAGAATTGGAGGGACCAGAGGGGGAGGTGTTGCATTGCTTGTCAGAGAAGATATTACAGCAGTGCTTTGGCAGGATAGATTAGAGGGCTCATCTAGGGAGGCTATTTGGGTGGAACTGAGAAGTGGGAACGGTGTAGCAACACTTTTAGGGGTGTACTATAGACCGCCAAATGGGGAGCGAGAATTGGAAGAGCAAATATGTAAGGAGATAGCAGATATTAGTAGTAAGCACAAGGTAGTGATTGTGGGAGATTTCAATTTTCCAAAAATAGACTGGGAAACACATTCTGTAAATGGGCTGGATGGTTTGGAGTTTGTAAAATGTGTGCAGGATCGTTTTTTGCAGCAGTACATAGAGGTATCGACCAGAGAAGGGGCAGTGCTGGACCTCCTGTTAGGAAATGAGGCAGGTCCGGTGACGGAGGTATGCTTGGTGAGCACTTCGGGACCAGTGATCACAATACCATTAGTTTAAATATAATTATGGAGTCAGAACTGGACCTAGGGTGGAGATTTTTGATTGGAGAAAGGCTAACTTTGAGGGAATGCATAAGGATTTAAAAGTAGTGAATTGGGACACTTTGTTTCATGGAAAGGATGTAGAAGAGAATTGGAGGACATTTAAAGGGGAAATTGTAAGAGTACAGAATCTTTATGTCCCTGTTAGGTTGAAAGGAAATAGTAAAAATTGGAAAGAGCCATGGTATTCAAGGGAAATTGGACACTTGTTTCGAAAAAAGAGAGATATCTACAATAATTATAGGAGGCATGGAGTAAATGATTGCTAGAGGAGTATAAAGAATGTAAAAAGAATCTTAAGAAAGAAATTAGGAAGGCTAAAAGAAGATATGAGGTTGCTTTGGCAAGAAAGGTAAAAGTAAATCCAAAGGGTTTCTATAGCTATATTAATAGCAAAAGGATAACGAGGGATAAAATTGGACCATTAGAGAACCAGAATGGACAGCTATCTGCAGAGCCAAAAGAGATGGGAAGATATTGAACAATTTATTTTCTTTGGTATTCACCAAGGAGAAGGATATTGAACTCTGTGAGGTAAGGGAAAAAAGTAGAGTAGCTATGGAAACTATGAGATTCAAAGAGGAGGAAGTACTGACACTTTTGAAAAATATAAAAGTGGATAAGTCTCCAGGTCCTGACAGGATATTCCCTAGGACATTGAGGGAAGTTAGTGTAGAAATAGCAGGAGCTATGACAGAAATATTTCAAATGTCATTAGAAACGGGAATAGTGCCGGAGGATTGGCATACTGCGCATGTTGTTCCATTGTTTAAAAAGGGTTCAAAGAATACACCTAGCAATTATAGACCTATTAGTTTGACGTCAGTGGTGGGCAAATTAATGGAAAGGATACTTAGAGATAATATATATAAGCATCTGGATAAACAGGGTCTGATCAGGAACAGTCAACATGGATATGTGCCTGGAAGGTCATGTTTGACAAACCTTCATGAATTTTTTGAAGCGGTAACTAGGGAAATTGATGAGGGTAAAGCAGTGGATGTTGTCTATATGGATTTCAGTAAGGCCTTTGACAAGGTTCCCCATGGAAGGTTGGTTAAGAAGGTTCAATCTTTGGGTGTTAATGGCGGAGTAGCAAGATGGATTCAACAGTGGCTGAATGGGAGATGTCAGAGAGTAATGGTGGATGGCTGTTTGTCAGGTTGGAAGCCGGTGACCAGTGGGGTGCCTCAGGGATCTGTGTTGGGTCCACTGTTGTTTGTCATGTACATCAATGATCTGGATGATGGGGTGGAAAATTGGATAAGTATGCAGATGATACTAAGATAGGTGGTGTTGTGGATAATGAAGTAGATTTTCAAAGTCTACAGAGAGATTTGGGCCATTTGGAAAAGTGGGCTGAAAGATGGCAGATGGAGTTTAATGCTGATAAGTGTGAAGTGCTACATCTTGGCAGGACAAATCAAAATAGGACGTACATGGTAAATGGTAGGGAATTGAGGAATGCTGTGGAACAGAGGGATCTAGGAATAACTGTGCATAGTTCCCTGAAGGTGGAATCGCATGTAGATAGGGTGGTAAAGAAAGCCTTTGGCGTGCTGGCCTTTATAAATCAGAGCATTGAATATAGGAGTAGGAAAGTAATGTTAAAATTGTACAAGGCATTGTTAAGACCAATTCTGGAGTATGGTGTACAATTTTGGTCGCCTAATTATAGGAAGGAAGTCAACAAAATAGAGAGAGTACAGAGGAGATTTACTAGAATGTTGCCAGGGTTCCAGCAACTATGTTACAGAGAAAGGTTGAACAAGTTAGGTCTTTATTCTTTGGAGCGCAGAAGGTTAAGGGGGGACTTGATTGAGGTCTTTAAAATGATGAAAGGGATAGACAGAGTTGACGTGGATAAGCTTTTCCCATTGAGGGAAGGGAAGATTCAAACAAGTGTGCATGACATGAGAATTAAGGGACAGAAGTTTAGGGGTAACGTGAGGGGGAACCTCTTTACTCGGAGGGTGGTGGCTGTGTGGAATGAGCTTCCAGCAGAAGTGGTGGAGGCAGGATCGATTTTAACATTTAAAAGTAAAGTGGATAGGTATATGGACGTGAAGGGAATGGAGGGTTATGGTTTGAGTGCAGGTAGATGGGACTAGGGGAAAACAAATGGTCGGCACGGACTGGAAGGGCCGAGAGGGCCTGTTTCCGTGCTGTAATTGTTATATGGTTAACTGCAATAGCTTAAATATGGAGATGTTGCAGTTTAGGGCATTTAAATGCATTAGTGATCATACGTTAGCCCGATTGATATGACGTCCTTAGACAACCTGACCCACCAGGACATAAGCGTAGGAACTGAAAGCATCAGGGAGATCTCCATTATTACAGAAAAGATGGTCATCAAGGAGGTCCTCGGGTCAGACTTCAGTTTCATTCACTCAAATCTTACCCCACCTCCACCCTCCCAAGCATCTTTCTGGTTAATGTACAATCATCAGACAAGAAGACTGAAGACCAAAGAGCAAGATTGTTGTATCAGAGGGGCATGAGAGATTGCGGAGTGCTCTGTTTCACAGAAACATGGCTATCACTCAACTCTCCAGCCACAGTGCTTCAGTCCAAGGCAATTTCCACCCCACATGGGCCAGGTAGTGCCGTCTGCTTCATGGTGAACTCATTATGGTACTTGAACGTGGTGGTTTTGCCCATTATTGCTCTCCTGACCTGGAACATCTGATGGTTAAATGTCAGCTGAACATTCTACTGAGTGTGTTCTCATCTGCAATCAGTTATGGCAATGATGTAGGTTGGAAGATGCAATCCTGACGGCATCTTCCAACCTACATCATTGCCATAATTGAATTTTTTTTCTGGAACTGATAAGCTAAAATGCTGAAAAACTAGATTCTGCACTCTTAGTTGTACCTGTTGGCTTGATTATATCCATGTGCAGTATTATCAGATTTGATTGGATAACATGACAAAAAAAGCTTTTCACTGTAATTCAGTATGTGACAATAATGAACCAACATCAACATTGCAACCACCAAATTGGATTGGAAGAAATGCAAATGAATTGTTCATTTACCATGGGTCCATAAGACATAGGAGTAGAATTAGGCCATTCAGTCCATCAAGTGTGCTTCTGCCATTTGAACATGGCTGATTCAATGGCTATTTTTCCTTATCAACACATTCTCCTGCCTTCTCCCTGTAACCTTTGACACTGGTAATTGGAAAAGTGTGAATAGATAGTGTAGATGATATGTGTGTACACCTTTAATTGATAGTAACAATGTCCATGCTAACCACTCCCCCACCAGTTAGTATAATTGTAACCCACACGCCCCTAGCCCTCTTTCTCTAGTGATCGTGACAGACCACGTACAGCCAGGGCTATATATAATGTATGCTGAATAAAGCAGTGAAGACTTTAAGGTGTCTGTTTACCTTCTCTACATGGCGTCAGAAGTGCTTCTTTCTGCTTCTCCGGTCTATCGCGTTTTATTTTCTTAGTCCCAGTACCCCCTCCCTGTGCCGTGATGGCTTCTGCCTGTCGTAAACCTGACATCCTAGTCTTTGATGCGGACATCACTCATCGCTGGAGTGTGTTCTGACGGGACTTTGAGCATTATGTTGCAATCGCCCACCCTGCTGTGGCCCCCGCTGTCAAGGCTTCCCTGCTGCTTAACCTGGCTGGTCCTGAGGCGCTCGAGCGTTCGGAGTCGTTCATCTATGGACAGGAGTATCCAGGACCCCGTTTGCCTGCTTGCTAAATTTACGGCGATGTGTGACCTTCCCAGTAACCACATCTTAGAGCGTTTTAAACTGTTCTCCAGACGCCAGAACCCTGGGGAATCTATTGACAATTTCGTGGCCGCGCTGCGCCAACTGGATCGCCGATGGGACCTGCATGTTCTGACCCCTGATACTTTGACCCGTGACATCTTGGTCTTTGGTCTACGGGATGATAAGCTGCGCTCTGAGCTGCTGCGTAAGCCTGATCTGACATTCGATGAGGCGCTGCATGCCTCTCGTTTAGCTGAGGCTGTCTCCTCCGCTGTACCTGACCCTGTGGTCCACACAGCCAGTCTCGCTAGTCCCCAGTACAATGCCCCCGGCGACAGAGGGTAAGACCATTGCAGGGCTTCAGACCGCCTCAACGATGTCCAAATTGTAACTTTGTCTCACACCGTTTTAATGTGTGCCCGGCGTTGGGGAAAACCTGTAATTTCTGCAACAAGCCCAACCACTTCTCGGCTGCATGCCGTTCCCGTGGGAACCCTGCACAGCCACAGCAGAGACCGTCTCGCTACCTGACACGTGATGATTCAGCGTCTGGTTCCCATCTCCAGCATGATGATCTTCCTCCGTCTGACCCTGACTCTTCTCAGAGCGAGCTGAGTGTGTTTTCCTTGCGAGGTGCAGCTGCTCTGATAACGGACCCGACCGTCCGAGTCACGGTGAATGGCATGGCCATCTCTGCTAAGGTCGACACGGGGGCTGCTGCTAATGTTATGTCAACAAGCCTGTTCAGGAAGATAAGAAATAATGAGCCCGTTTCCACAGACAGTGCTGTTTTGCGTGCCTATGGGGGTGGCGTACTTGTTCCTGTGGGGAGGGCCACTCTCCACTGCAAGGTGCTGAAGACCACTCGGCCCCTCTCTTTCTTCCTACTAGACGGTAAATGTGACCCCCTGCTCGGCGTGGAGGCCTGCCAGGACCTCGGATTGGTGAGCTTCCACAGTGATGTCCACCTGGTAGAGGCACCCCTGAACCCGCTGGCCGAATTCCCGGACCGGTTTGACTCGAAGCTGGGGAAGTTGCCCTGCAGCTACAGGATCGCCCTCAATCCCGACATCACGCCGGTCGTCCATCCCCCGCACCGTGTGTCATTTGCCATGAGGGGCAAGGTCGAGTCTGCTCTTTGCGAGATGGTGGCCACGGGCATCCTGAAGCCAGTAACGGACTCCAACGGGTTTCTACTATGGTTGTCGCTGCGAAGAAAGACAAGACGAGATACGGATCTGCATCAACCCTAAGGACTTGAACTTGGCCATCAGGCGCCCGCACTATCCCATGCGGACGGTGGAGGATGTTGCTGCACAGGTAGGCCCTGCCACCGTGTTCTCGGTTCTTGATGCCAAGAGTTCGTTCTGGCAGATACCTCTAGACGAGCGATCCTCGCACCCGACGACCTTCAGCACGTCCTTCGGCAGGTATCGCTTCCTCCGCATGCCGTTTGGGATCAACTCTGCCAGCGAGGTGTTCCAAAGGACCATGGAACAACTGTTTGCTGGACTTCCGTGTACCACCATTGTCGACGACATCCTACGGGAAGAACGTCGCTGAGCACGACCACCACCTTCACCAGGTGCTGCAGCGGGCTCGGGAGTTCAACCTGAAGCTCAACCCAAAGAAGTGCCGATTCCGGGTCCCTGAGGTCACCTACGTGGGGCATGTTTTCACGGCATCGGGGCTGAAGCCCGACCCGCAGAAGACGGCCGCAATATCCGAGATGCCTGCACCTGCTGACGTGCCTGGCCTGCAGCGCTTCTTGGGCATGGTCAACTACCTGGGAAAGTTCATCCCCGACCTGAGCGAACTGAGTGCCCCTCTGCGGGATCTGGTGAAGAAGGACACTGCCTGGGCCTGGTTCCCGCAACACCAGCGAGCATTTGACACCCTCAAATCTAAGCTGATCAGCATGCCAACGCTGAAGTACTTCGACCTCCAGCGCCCCATCGTTCTCACGTGTGATGCATCTAAGTTTGGCCTCGGGGCCGCCTGCCTGCAGATCCATGACGGGGTGCAACTGCCTGTATCCTACGCATCCCGCACAATGACGACCGCTGAATAAAACTATGCCCAGATTGAGAAAGAACTGCTGGCGGTTGTCTTTGCCTGCTCCAAATTCAAAGACTATATCCTGGGCAACTGCTTCACTGTCGAGACGGACCACCAGCCTCTGGTCACCATCCTCAACAAGCCGATACACATGGCCTCCTCCCGGCTCCAGCGCATGATGCTCCAGCTGCAACGCTTCACTTTCACAGTGGTTTATCGCAAGGGCAAGGACATGTTTGTTGCTGACACGCTGTCTCGGGCGCCTCTCTCATCCACAACCCAGCATCCGTACGAGACGTCCGATCTGATAGTCCTAAACGTTAACTTCGTGCCCTCTGGTCGGTTGAAGTCCCTGGCCAAGCACACGGCAGCAGACGCTGCGCTACAGCAGCTGGCCGCGATCATCAGGCAGGGTTGGCCAGACCGCCGTTCTTCCCTGCCGGCCGCAGCGGTGCCTTACTTCTTGGTTCGTGACGAGTTGGTGCTGCGTGATGGTGTGATTGTGAAGGGGCACAAGGTGGTGGTGCCCGCAGCACTACGGGAACAATACTTCGAAACCGCTCATCGTGGCCATCCCGAGGCCGAGGCGACCCTTTCCATCGTTCATAGCCAGTTCTTCTGTCCCGACATGCCTCGCTACTTCCGGGATAGGGTCTCCGCGTGCCCTACCTGCAACTGCCTCGCTCCACAGCAACAGCGGCAGCCGCTCCTGCAGCAGCCAGCTGCTGACCTGCCATGGTCTGCGCTAGCAACCGACATCTTCGAGTGGCACGGAAAGCACTTCCTGGTGCTTGTCGACTCTTACTCCAGCTGGTTTGAAGTTGACCATCTCCACTCCCTCTCTTCCCGCCGCAGTCATCGAGAAGTTGCGCCGCCACTTTGCCACCTTTGGGTCCCCCGTCAGCCTGCAGTCGGACAACGGCAGCCAGTTCACCAGTGCCGAGTTCCGCACTTTTGCTGAACGATGGAACTTTCGTCATTACACCAGCAGCCCGGAATACCCACAGAGCAATGGACTGGCCGAGCGCACGGTCCGCAGTGCTAAAGGATTGTTGGAACGTTGTCGCCTATCCCGCTCCGACATCTACCTGGCCCTGCTGAACCTCCGCAACATCTCCCGCAACCATGCCCTGGGCTCCCCGGCTCAGCGACTCATGTCCCGTGTCACGAGGCCCACAGTCCCGGTGTCTCAGCAGTCCCTGTCCCCCTCCATCTTTAAACCTGCCTTGGTCCGGAAACGCATTGCCAAAAAACACAGTATCCAGAAGCGTTCCCACGACAGGTCCTGCCGTGTCCTCCGCCCTCTTCTCCCCGGCCAGGTCGTCCGTATGTGGTCCTCTTCTGGCCGTGGTCGTCGGTTCTGCCGGTTCCCCTCGTTCGTACCTTGTCAACCACGACGGAAGGGTGTACCGCCGGTCCCGCCAGCATCTCCGGCTTGTGAACGAGCCTCTCCCTCCCCCGGCGGCTCCATATGCCCCCCCGCTGCCACGGTCGTGGCCCTGTGTTTTGCCCGTTCCTCTGGGCCGACCCCCCCTCGTCCTCCTCCTGAACGCCTCCCGACTGCAGTCCCGCTTTCTCCGGCTTCCTCGCCCTTCTCTTCGCCGTCCCCCCCGATGCCTTCGTCGCCAAGGGGTTCTCCTGTCCGTAGCCCCCACCATGCCGCTGCATCCCCGCTTGTTCCCGTCGGGAAAGGAGGTGATGGCGAGGTGCGGACCAGGTCTGGTCGCCTGGTCAGGCTGCCGGTCCATTACGTGTGATTCCGTATTCCCGTGCTTTACTGTTTGCATTCACCCTAGCGCTGAGACGTGGTCTCCCTGTCACTCACTGTTTGTTTTGGTAGAGGAAGGATGTAGATGATATGTGTGTACACCTTTAATTGATAGTAACAATGTCCATGCTAACCACTCCCCCACCAGTTAGTATAATTGTAACCCACACGCCCCTAGCTCTCTCTCTCTCTCTCTAGTGATCGTGACATTATATATAGCCAGGGCTATATATAATGTATGCCTAATAAAGTAGTGAAGACTTTAAGGTGTCTGTTTACCTTCTCTACTGACAGATGTTACATCTCCTCTGGTTGCATGGTGGAGCAGACCAGAGTCACAAAGTGAACGATCCCTGCAGAAAGAGGTTAAGATGCCACCAGTGGAGGGATCATGTTACTGCTGGCAACATTCGTTTTTATTTCAGATTCTGCACTTTTATTTGTTTTCCATTCTTGGTAAATGGGATAGTGTAGATTAGTAATTGATTGTTGGCATATACACAATAGGCTGGAGGGCCTGCATCTGTTTTGTAAGACTGTCATCTTCAGGATTAAAAGCTTTGTTGCTTCAAACCCGATACAAATGGGATAAATGAAAATTCGAACTTTATCCCCAAAAAAGCAGTTTATAGAAGACCAATGTTAAATTTGATAACTTTGATAAATTTACCTCCAAATCTTTTCCCGTATATTGGTAAAGAGAGTTGAATTATACAAGAGGTTTCAACGGCTGAAAGGGCCTTCTATGAGACCAATAAAAAGGGTTAATTTGTTTCAAATGGGCTATTAATCACACTTTGTCTTTGTCAACCATTTGGATAACTTTCCTATCATAATTTCAGAATGCATACAATGTTCATCATATGAAACTGGCAGTGTTTAGTTTTGAACACTTTATTTTATGAAAAAAAAATAGAATGGTTCGGAAATATTTCTTAATTTTGTTTGCAGATGCAAAGAAGAATATTTTTGATAGTCTTGGGATATGGACACAGCCCAGCAATATACTTACTGGTTCAGGGCAGGACTCTTACATGCTGCGGATTCAAGCCTCATTCTTGAGGTTTAAGTGATTAATCTGGCAGAACAGTGCATAATAGGGCATACTATCTTCCAGTTAAGATTTTCCATCTTCGGTGACTGACAAATCCCATGGTAATATTTGTAAAGCGGGGGAGCGCTCCTACAGATATTTAAGACCACTCCTCTGCTAATCACTGATTTTTATTTCCAAAATAATTATTGTTGAGATATGCACAATTCTACTAAACCAGCAATTTAATAACCATCTGCAATTGTTCTCACGAGCAATAAGAGTAAACCAGTGTCAGAGCAGTAGAAGTGACAGCTTACCTAATTTGAAAGGAAGCATCAAATATGTTGGTTTCCATACCATTATTTTTATCATTCTTGTTTCTTAACTTTCAATTTACCAAGTTGATTGAATTTCATTTCATAAATTTGTGGGGATTTTATAAACTCTGGATTAAATAGTTCACATTACCAAATTATCTTCACCATTTTAGGCTGGATAATGAGATAGAAACAATATGGCTTGGGAAAATAATGACAAATGAAGCAGTCTGCACTGCATGTGTTTTTTGTGCTGGTGGTCCATTCAAATATATTTTTTCATTTTTAATATACAGCAAATTACTACTTCTGGCCACACAGAACAAATATAATACCATTTTTCCTGTCAGTTCTTTATAGGGAGATGTAGCTTTTCTGGATAATATTTTTCATACTTACTCTGTTAATTCAGGTGACATTAGTTGATTATTGTGCTCGTTGGGCAATTGCTACTGGACTCTATATATTTGGACAGGTACAGAGATAGGAAAGGTTCAGAGGGAAATGAACCAAACACAGGCTAACCATACTACCTTTGATGGGGCATCTTGATCAACATGGATGATTTGGGGGAAAGGGCCTGTTACTGAGCTGTATGACTAAGTTACTGTTTTATCTGCTTAGATTCTCTTAGATTGCCTCTTTTAAATTTGCTATCTGTAGATTACATCTTTGAAAAAAGAAACCTGTTGTGATCATTTCTATGAATTGCCAACATCCATATCAGTGTATCAAGATAAAATTGCCAATTTGTAATTAATAGGAACCCAAATATCGATATATTCTAGAGGGAAGAGGTAGTTTGGATTCATTCAGATGAAGAGAAAATATTTAGAATAAGGTTAGAAAAGCCGAGAAATACTAGAGGGGACATGACTCTAAGGTTTGGGTTTACATAACTCAATCTTAACCAGACTGATGATTTCTGTCATTAGAAATAATGTCAAATTTCCCTTTTATCTATAAAGACTTTGAGATTTTTATGAAGCATCAAAGGTGTGTTTTTAAAAAAAGTATGACAAATATGATTGAAGTAACAAACAATAGGCAAGAATAAAGTTCCTAATATCTGAATCTTTGCCAATGTTGCTTTGACCTGCCGTTGTTTTACTACGGTGAAGGAGATGATTTTTACATTTTGTTTTGACTACTTGACCCATCCTGCTGCCAAGATGTATATTATTGTCACCACTAATACAGGAAAAAATAATTCTTCATCCCCCCCATCAAATTCAGAAAATATCCATTGGTGTTGTAATAGTAAGAGGACCAAATAATTTAGAGAACCAAGTTCAAATCCAGATGAAAGTTTAAACATTAAAAAAATCAGTTTAGTAAATTCAGTCAGTTCAAAGTCTAAGGAAGGTCAACATGGCTCTGAGGACTCTTACCAACTTCTATAGACACACCATAGAAAGCATCTTATCCGAATACATCACAGCTTGGTGTGGCAACTACTCTGCCCAAGACCACAATAAACTGCAGTTGTTAAAGCAACCAATGTAATCAAGGACAAAAAGCTTAATAGCATGTACCACCAAATTAAGATCTTCTTCTTCAGTTATCACTCTTAAATGGATCTCCCGTTTCCCAGAATGAAATCCCAATCTTCCAATTTACCTCACTGCAGCCTATGCACCTAAAAAAAAATGTACATTCTCTGTATCTGTAACATTGTATTCAGCAGTCCGTTTTCACTTTTGCATTACCTGATGTACTCATGTATATGATTTACCTGGATAGCACGTTTTATTTTCACATCTCAGTATATATGACAATAATAAAACCATAAATCTGTAAATACTAGTCAGTCTTTACTAGATTGATACAAAAATATATATTTTAAGTACTAATGGTTTACAAATGGGGCCCCATGAAAATAAATCAGATATCCCCAATTTAATCTGGCCTATATGCAATTTCACACCAATAGTGGCCGATTCAGATAGCTGACTAAACTGCCTGGACGCTTCCTCCCAAGGATGATGATGAGGGAAGGGTGGTTTAGTTTAGTGATACAGCGCGGAAACAGACCCTTCGGCCCACCGAGTCCTTGCCACAAGCGATCCCCGCTTATTAATACATTCCTACACCCACTAGGGACAATCTTTACATTTACCAAGCCTACAAACCGGTACATCTTTGGATGTGGTAAATGCTGATCAAGCCATTGGTCCCTATACCATGACTAAATTACATTTTTTTTTAAAAATCATACTTACCTGTGTGATACTTTAGAAACTTTCCAAGTTCTCAATTTTCAGTCGTCACTATTTAACTGATTAATCAATATCCAGCTTCCATATCCATTTTCTTGCTGTCAGCAGTAATATCTGATTTTCTGGTAGCTATCAACTCAGTGACCATTATTGGAAGATTCATAACAACTTGACCTTCACAACATTCTCTGGCAATCAGGAAAAACTCAATTGAAAAATATACACGATTAAACAACGGATAGAATGGGTCTTGTTTTTACACCAGTAGATCACCTCCCAAAATAGGCGTCAACCAATAAAAATGTCGATTAGATCATATTTAATCTCTAAAAAAGGAAAGCCTAGAAATTCAATTGGAACCACAGGGACGGGTTAATCCCATGATTGTTTTGTTGTGGGTCCAAACGCTCAAGAATAAAATCATTAATGCCCAACGCATATTGCTTTGAAAAGTATTAAACAAGCTTTTCAAACTTTCCTTTGCATGCATTGCCACTAGAGAACATGAAGGAAAATAGCAGGCAATTCTCAGGAGGAAAATGCAGTAAGGGAAAGAAATACACTATCAGCTTGAGGCAGGATTGTCATGAAAAAAAACCAGGTTAAAGTAAAAAAGATTCCGCTGGGATAAGGCTTGCTTCTTTTATATGGTCCTTCTGAATGCAAGCAGCACTTTTAAATGTAGGCTGTTGCAAGAGAATGCACAACAGATGGGCTTTGGAACGTGACCCGATTTTTCCAGCATTATTCTAAATGAGCATAATGCAAGGGATAGCATCATTAAGTGCATGTCTAATGTTATAAACATCAGCACAAATACAATTTACAGCCAGAAATATTTAGTTGAAACTCCAGTGGCGGAATTTGACCTAGTAATAACCGTCATTATGGTCTACTCTTAAAAGCTTTAAAAGATAAATCAACTTAGTACACACAGCACTATTAAGAAGCAGTGCTCCAAATCTATTCATACATGTTTAGCTAGCAATTGAATAGGATTAGTAGTCCATAGGTTAATTAGAATTAACAATTACAGAAAAATCCAGTAATGCCAGATGAATACAATTAAGGTGCAAAGTAAGAATATACTAAAAAAGATAAACACAAAAAGCTGGAGTAACTCAGCGGGACAGGCAGCATGTCTGGAGAAGGAATGGGTGACGTTTCGGCTCAAAACCCTTCTCCAAAGAAGTGTTCCCCTTTTGTCTGAAGAAGGGTTTCGGCCCGAAACGTTGCCTATCTCCTTCGCTCCTTAGATGCTGCTGCACCCGCTGAGTTTCTCCAGCTTTTTGTGTACCCTTCTCCAAAGATGCTGCCTGTCCCACTGAGTTACTCCAGCTTTTTGTGTCTATCTTCAGCTTAAACCAGCATCTACGGTTCCTTCTTACACAAGAATATACTACAATTTTACCTGGTGGGAAGAGAAACATAGCAGAATTTCTCCACAGATGGTTTGGACAAATCTTGATCCTACTGCACAAGTAGCTAGTTAAATTGACCCTAGACTGATTTCTTTTCCCTAACTATTCATTATTGTAGACAGTTAATTGAAAGTCAGAACAGATGTCTCATTAAGTTTTGTCATTATTTTACAGCTGTTCACCAAACATTAACAAGGATTTTTTTTTTAATTGATGATTTGAGTGAACATTTTAAATATTAAGAGTTCAGAGAAAGCAATGTTTGAATAATTTATTTTCAGCATATTTAGTGTTGAGCATGTTATACAGTAGCCTTTTGTTAACCATCATAACCATTAAAGCAAATAAACATGTGCTTTACAAATTGAGTCTAAATACATTAAAGTAATGCTTTAATGTGAAAGGAAAGATAATACTATATTTTATTAAATCCAATATAATTTTAAAGGTTAATTAGAGGCTAATTTATATTAGAGAAATTGATTGGTCCAATTTATTTTTAAACTTTTTTTATACCCATACTGATAGGTCAACAAAAGCATTGAGGTATCTATGAATGAAGTGCTGCAGATTGCAAAAGACCAGGACACATCAACTATAAAGTATTTTTATAAACTACAGAAATTAAAATACCTCCTATATCAACCAGCCATGCATTTAAGAGAGGTGCAAATCAACAGCTATCAACAGTATACTCCCTCCTTTGCAATGCAAAATATCAGTTACTTAACTGTCATAACATTAAAACACTGGGTACTGCTTCACAAAGTACAGACCAAGCTTTTACTTTGATTATCTGTACGGTACATATACTGTAGAACAGAATATTTACATTAAACACTGCTGCTGTCTATAGCCTGCCTTACCCAAGTCAATAACTAACTACAGGCAAAGGAATACACTGACTTGCTTTAAACCATCAGCTCATTAAAAGGCATCTTAAAACATCACGTTTTTGTTTTGCAATCTCAAATGTTCTAGGATTACACAAGCCATTCTGTTTTATAATGTTGACATACAGTACAAAAGATCCACAGGCCACATACAATACAATTTACCACTTACAACATACCAAATAAAACATTCATTATTCAATAAATGTTACTTTTTTAATTCTTTCATACACAGTACTGTCCTCCTCCAACTAAAAGCAAGTTTACAGCTCCTTCTATTAACATACATTCACAAAGAGCTAAAGACGGTGCAACTGGGAATGTCATAGCTGTAAATTTGTCTAAGATGCTCAGGAAGTAAATCAGTGAAGTACCCAACAAACCGCAGTGCGTTAAAAGCAAGCAATAATTAATGCAGTACAGCATACAGTATCTGCAATAAGTACAGCCGTAGCAGAAAACAGTAATGTCCTCAAGCTTCTACTTAACAGCACATTCTTTTGATTTTGCTATAACGGTTTTATGCAAGCAGATGTCAGTTCTAAGTCAATGTTGCAGTTTAATTAAAGTGTATTCAAGGACATTTAAATTTAAATAATCACTATAAAACTACCTGATGGAAACTTAGAGAAATCTATATCAAACAGTTACTCTCTGGACATCACAACTGATTGCTTAGTTTCAAATTTATTGTTGGGCAACTATACTTAAATAAGTATAATTAATATCCTTTAAAAAAAATTATCAAGAGGGTATTTGAAATACAATTTATGATCACAAGAAATGGAATGATATGCAGACTGGTTTACATAAAGTAGGGCATGTATGGAACATAATACCAGCACTTACTATTTGGGTCTATTTCAGTGCTGTATAATCTAAGCAATTCCATGTATTAATCGAATAATACTTTTTTTCCAGTAAAAAACCCTAACGACATTGGAGTATTTTGGCAGGGAAATGTCCAGTGTTGCTTAAAAGTCACATAAATTTAAATTAATGGATAAATCAATCCACAAAAAAAACCCCATCTAAATAAAAGCCCAACTTAAAATACTGATCGCAAATCTCCTCAATGTAAGTATGACCACACAGTGAATTTTATTTTCCTCAAAAGGCAGTTTAGTACATTTACCTCCATACCATCTCATTTTTTTAGTTTTTAATGAGAAAACTATGAACATTAAGCAATGTACAGAACAAATTCAATGTAATTTAGGTATGTTATTTGAACTTGATCCAAATAAAGGCTGTATCAGGAATGAAAAGATGAATGAGGATCACCCATCAATAAAACAATTGAACTTCATGCAAGCCAACTTTGCTCTGCACACATTTATTGTTGGCTGACGCTCATGTGCTGGCTGTCTGCTTCAGGCTCTTCCTCTTCAACATCAGCATTGTAATCTTCAAATGCGTCATCATCTACGTCTGGAAGACCCAGCAACTATGCACATGAAGTACAGGGTTAGTCAACAACCAAAAACAATCAACAATAGACAATAGGTACAGGAGTAGGCCATTCGGCCCTTCGAGCCAGTGTGATCATGGCTGATCATCCCCAATCAGCATCCCGTTCCTGCCTTCTCCCTATATCCCGACTCTGCTATCTTTAACTCTGTCTAACTAGAGCCTCTTAAAGATAGTCCCTCTGTCTCCCTCATCCTCCTCTCCCTCCACCCTAACTCTCCATCTCCCTGCCCCTCTCCTTTCCTCACTCATCATCTCTCTCCCTCTCCTATTCTCCCCTCCCTCATCCCGTCTCTCCATTCCACTCCCCCTCTCTCCACCTCTCCCCCCTCTCTCTTTCTCTTTCTCTACCTTCTCCTCCTCTCTCTCTCTCCCTGATTCCCTCTCTCCCCATTCTCTCCCCCTCTCCCATTCCTTCCTCTCCCTCTCTCCCTCATTCCCTCTCTCTCCTCTCCCCCTCTCTCTCACTACCATCTCATCTCTCCTCCTCCCTCATTCTCTCTCCTATTCTCTCTCTCTCCCTCATTCTCTCCCTCCCTCATGCCCTCCTCTCCACCCTTCCCCCTCTCTCCTCTCCTCCCTCATTCTCTCTCTCCATTCTCCTCTCCCTCATTCTCTCCCTGATTCTCTCTCTCCCTCTCTCTCCCCCTCCATCATTCTCTCTCTCCCTCATCCCCCCCCCCCTCACCTGCAGCAAGAGCGGGAAGCCGCTCTTGACGCCGCAGATGTGCGAGCTCAGCAGGTTGCCAAATTAAAATTGGCCGGAAGCCAAATTAAAATTATTGAGGAAATTAAGTTTCTCAATAAGGAGAAAAAATCTAATAAATAGCATTTATCTATTTATTTATCTTAATTACTATGCAACAGAATTATCAGAAATGCTAATCAGATGCACTATGTAAAGATTGTATGGATCCCCAACAAATATGCGCTTACTTAGCAAGCAATTTCCTAAATCATACAGTCCTTGGACTGCAAGTGAAAGGTAAATGTGTAATCTACTGCAGCATCTAGATTCTTCCTCCAAACAACCACTGTCTATCAATGATCGGAATCAAAATTCCTTTGATTTCACATGTGATAGCTTAAAAAAAAAAAATGGGGAAAAAAGGAAAATTAACCAACTGCACCGTATACTTATCTTAAGAATACTATAATTTAATACTTACAGGCTTGAATGATTTGAAGACTTTTTCCAGTACTTCAGAGAGCGTCTTCTTTCCACAGGATAAAATGTATTCTTGTACCAATTGTAGGAATGGTAGACAGTCTTCACTTTCACTCCACACATGCTGAAGAGATGGAGACAGGGATAAAGATGTTATTGTTAAATGGAACAGTTTATTATTACCACCATCTCCCACAATTGCAATATTAATTACAATATTACAAAGTGTGAAAAAAATCTCTTCTGTAATACCTATCCAATTTTATTCCATGAATTTCAATAAATCATACTAAATTGCTAATTGATATACTTACATGACACATTAATTTGTTGCAAGTTTATTCAGTTCTTCTATGCAGTCTTTTATGCAATAATTTAAGGTTGTCTTGCAAATTATAACTTTAATTACTTTCATTGTATAATTATTAGAACTGTCTCACAGAAGCTTTTAATTAACAAATGGGTTATTTCATGCCATTGCTCATGCATAGTCAGGAATGAATACTGCTTAGTGACTTGCCTATCAACTTCTAGAATTCAGCTAGGAAATAGAGGAAACAAGAGCCTATTAGAATATAGGAGCAGGCCACTTGGCCCCTCAGGTCTATCACATTAATAACATTGAAAATCATCCATTCATTGCAGACTGGGTTAACCAACAAAATAACATGATTCAATGAGTTAATGAACTTTGATAGCAACTAGCTTAGTTTAGTTTATTGTCATGTGTACTGAGGTACAGTGAAAAGCTTTTGTTGCATGCTAATCAGTCAGCAGAGAGACTATACAAGATTACAATCAAGCCATCCACAGTGTACAAATACATGATAAAGGGAATAACGTTTAGTACAAGATAAAGTCCAATATAGTCTGATTAAAGATAGTCCGAGGTAGATGGTATCTCAGGACTGCTGTCTTGCTGTTGGTAGAACGGTTCAGTATTCAATTATTATACCTGTTACTGGTAGGCAAAAACTGAAGCAACCTTTGGTCAATTTCTAATCTTATCACTATTCTCCACTCACTGTCCTCTCAAACCACCACATCAATACAGTCAATCCCAATCCTATTTAGCACATGCTATGCTTTGCTAACACTCGTAGTCAAAGTTATACATGGTATTGAAATTTGAGAATTTTAACATTTAAAAAAGGCATGTTATTTAGTTACAAGTTGTATTAATATTGAGTTTTTAAAAAGCAAAGAAATTCCCATGAGGGATCTACTGCCTAAATTTATTACCCAAATCATCTAATGTGCCAAAACAACTAACAGCAGGTCCATAAGGCCTACCTTGCTCAACGAGATATTCTAAAGCTAGGCAGGAACGTTATCAAATGATATTATCAAATTACATAAAAAGCTGGAGTAACCCAGCAGGACAGGCAGCATCTCTGGAGGGAGGAAATGGGTGACATTTCTGGTTGAGACCCTTCTTCTCGACCCGAAACATCACCCATTCCTTCTCTCCAGAAATGCTGCCTGCCCCGCTGAGTTACTCCAGCTTTTTGTGTCTATCTTCAGTTTAACCCAGCATCTGCAGTTCCTCCTTACATTATCTAATGACATAATCAGATAACAGGCCAGCCACAGCAATCACATTCAAGAAACGCCTGCAAACTTTTGAAAGACAGATGACACTCACAGCTTTGCTGTGTGCCAGGCCTGCTCAAGATCTTTGAATGCTCCCGATTTATCATGGTATAAAATTAGAATCAATTTGGTTTGAGTTACAAAACAGCAGAGTGAAGAAAACCTTGACGGGGATTACGTACAGGCTAAATAGTAGCTGTAATACTGGCACAATACAAATCAGGAAATTAGCTTTAGTTGGTGTAACTGGGGTAACAGAGCGATTACAGGAGCCTTCAACCTACATAACAGATCGACAAGTCAAATTTGCTGTAATAAAAGGTGGAAGATGAATTCATGGAATGCATTTGAGATTCATCTCTAGATGACCCTGCTGAGGAACCAACTAAGGGTATTTGAATTTTGGAATTAATGGAATGAGAATGGGTTGATTGATATGGAGCTTTTGGGGACAGAATGACCAAAACATGATTGAACTTTACATTGGGTTTAAAGTAATATAGTTCAATGTGTAAACAAGGTAATAAATCTAATGCATGAAAAACCATGGTGGTATGAGAGGAGAGTTGTCTGGCAAATTAGGATTGAGAGAATATAATAAAAAGCATGATAGAAAACAAGCAATGGTCAGCATTTAAAGAGAATAAATGCACTGGCTGCATTATTTCAGGCTCAAAAACCCAATAGGAAAAAAGTGGTTCAATTGTAACTGATCAGACAAATTAATGATAGTATTTAATCTAAGGCTTATAAAATTGACAGAAAAAGCAAGAGGCCTGAGGTTTTTTTTGGAAACCAATAGAGGACATGGAAATGTCCTGGTGTGGTGCGTGCCTAGAATGCGCTGCCGGGGGTGGGGGTGGAGACAGATACAATAGTGGCATTTAGGAAACTTTTCGACAGGCATATGGATATGCAGGTAATGGAGGAATAAGGATTTTGTGCAGGTAGGTAAGAGTTATTCTTGGTATCCTTCAGCAAACATTGTGGGCTGGTATCCCGGGGAGCCCCTCACACATAGTAGGAGTATCCCGCAGAGCTGCCTGATAACTCGCCTGGTAGAACTGACTCGCCCACTGTAGACCGGGAACTCCCCCCCCCCCCCCCCCCCCCCCGGCGCGCGGATCGAAGACCCACCCAGTAGGCCCAACTCGCCCACCACGAAAGGAGGACCCATGTCGCAGACCGGAACCCGCCTGGAGGCCTGGTTCGCCCATCCAGGGTGGAAGGCCTCGGACGGAGGGATGGTAAGCAGATCGGCTGCGGGAGACAGTGCAGTACCTTGATGGTGGAGTGGGCTGCTGAAGGCCCTGCAACAACTTGGGTCTCTGCTGGACCGGGCACCGATCCATGAGGCCGAGCACGTGGGCCAGACGCGGCTTACACCGGTGGAGGACACCGCTACACCTGCTCAGGCCAACAATCATGGTGGTGCTGGCATTATATGCAAAATGAATTTTACTATGTAATATTTAAATGCATATGTGACAATAAATATCCATTGAACCATTAAAGGCCTGTGCTCTGTTGTATAAATTGTGAGCTGGAAAGATGATAAATGCTAAGGACTAGATGATCAACATCCCAGAGATTTTGCAAGGTACCTTTGGGGATATGGACGCTCTGGTTATCTCAAGGGTTCTGTAAATTTTAGAATATTGCTTGAGAAAATATGTTTTGAATGCAGTTAACTGTACTTTGGAAGGGAACTCAGTTGTCTCTAATCTTTTGAAGCTTTAAAAAAATGTGATTGGCAGAATACATAAGAGAGAGCCAGTGGATTTTTGCATTTGGATTTCTGGAAGGCTTTCAATACGTTCTTGCAGAGGTTGATTTTCGAGGATAGAATATGGTTTTTTGGGTAATATACCATTATGGATTGAGAAAACTGCGCTGGAGGAACCAAACGGGTCAGGCACCATCTGCGGAGAGAATGGATAATATTTCAGGTTGAGATTCTTCTTCACACTGATTGGGGGGAAGGGTAAAAGAGAGGTGGAGGACAAAGCTTGCCAAGTGATTGGGGGGGGGGGGGGGTGGCGGTGTGTGTGCGGGCGCGCGCGCGTGTGTGTGTGTGTGTGTGTGGTTATTGGCTAATGGGGGAGTAAGAGCTGAAGAGGGAAGAATTTCATATTTGAAAATTGGTTATTGGACATAAAGCAGTAAGTACATTTTATTTATATAGCACGTTTAAATCAACTCGGTTGAAACCAAAGTGCTTTACATAAAAGAAAAAATAAAGTTTCCATACATCCATAGAAAAAATTAAAAATAATAAAAATGACACAACACATTATAGAATTCAACATGAACCTCCCCCCACAACAGAATAGAAATTCTCCACTGTGGGGAAAGGCATCAAAAAGTTGTCCTCTTCCTCTGTGGAACACCCGAGGTTGGGGCCTACTCGTGGCCTCCGCAGCCAGTCCGATGTTTTCGGGCCCTCTTGCCGGAAAGCTCGATCTCCGGCGTCGGGTGAACACTCCTCAGCGGCTTGGAAAATGTCTGGAGCGGTCGCCTCCTCCCTGGAGACCTCGGCACCATAGTCCTCAGGCCGCGCTGGTTGGAGCTCCGACTCTGGCGATCTCGGATCCCAGGCTCCGCGGTGTTTTAAATCCAGCGCCGCCCGCGGCTGGACGACCGCAGCCATAGCTCCTCGATGTTGGAGTCAGCGGTCACCGCACTCCAGAGCTTACCGCACGCCGATCCGGTAAGTGTGGACGTGGGAAAATGCAGGGGCTGGGGCATATCAGCTATTCATAATTTTTAATCAATAATTTGCCTGAGTATGAAATGTCATATTTCCAAATAAGATGACTAGGTGGGATTATTGGGTCAGGTAAGCATTTAAAAGAGACTTCAAGGGACATCCTGAATGGGTAAGAACAGATCAAAGGCAATGTGAATGCAATTTGATATAGTAAAGCAGAATATTGGTCAAATAGTAAGAGATTGGATAAAGTCAGAATTCATAGTCACTTGAAGCGTTCAATAAGTGATCAGAAGAGAAAATGGCCCAATACCTTTTATTATAAAACAAAACAGTTTTTATCCACGAGTAGTTGCTCTACTCAACAGCCAAAAATCTGTAGCCTCCCTTTGATCTGGTATTTTGTTGGTTCACATGCTTGATCAATGGTGTTTTATCATTAATGTTTATTATTATTAATGTTTAGTGTTTTCTGAGTCATTCGTAACTGTCACTGTATGTCATGTTGTTACTTGTGGGCGGAGCACCAAGGCAAATTCCTTCTTTGTGAATACTTGGCCAATAAACTTACTTACTTACCTACTTACTTATGAGGGTTATGATTACAAGAGGATGCAAGTTTTAGCACAATAATACAAGGACTTGATCAGCTGCACCCAAAATATTATTTTTTACCGCCTGACTTAAAGAAAAAAAAACGTTCTATACAGCGGCGTCAGGTTTGCTATAAGAGGGAGGATCAAACGACATTCTATCACGTAAAAACAAACATTCAAGCAGCAATGTCTGGTTCTGCAACGTTTTAAATATATAAAATCATATTGATTATACTTTATTGTCACATGAACCTAGGGTACCTAGGTGCAGTGAAATGCTTTGTTTTGCATACAACCGTAGGTAGTAAACAACTGTCGCAAAGTGTTGGCGCCGACAAAGTTACAAAAGTACCAAATTGTCCTATCTTCTGCCTTCCACAACATGTGACAGCAGCCCCACCCCACCAGTTCCCCCTTCGTTCTTGGCGCTCCTTCTGCCAGTTTCCCCTTAGTTCTCAGCAGCCCTCCCTTTGTTCTTGGGGGCCCCTCTCTGTTCTCAGCACACCACCCCTCCTTTGTTCCCAGCAGCCCATATTACGTAGCTCATACTGCCAGGAATTTCACGATTCTCTGCATTAATATGCCCATTTCATTATTTGTCATATTTCTAAATTTCCTTATTAGTTGAAAATCCTTCCAGTGGAAATGGTGGATGCAGGTTCGATTTTATCATTTAAAAATAAATTGGATAGGTATATGGATGGGAAAGGAATGGAGGGTTATGGTCTGAGTGCAGGTAGATGGGACTAGGTGAGAGTAAGTGTTCGACATGGACTAGAAGGGCCGAGATGGCCTGTCTCCGTGCTGTAATTGTTATATGGTTATATAGTTTACAGGTGATGTGTGGTCGGATGCAAGCCTGCGCAATGTCATATGGAGGACAGGCTGTTGCCCATGCAGCACGTCCCCCTCTCCACATCGCTGATCGATCCAAAGGAACTGCAGGGCCGTTACAGTTTGGCACCAGCGCCGTCGCAGGAGCTGCCAGAGCGAGGTTGTAGACAACGATGAACTGCCTTAGGGGCTCCGACTCCGGATTTTCTTGAGGTTTACTCCACGTGCCTTTTCCAAAACTGGATATGGCCACAAGGCAGTGGAGGTTTTAAATCAGAGTTTTTCCTCTCCTAGATGGACTGACTTCCCAGGCTAACAAGCCCCATCTGCCTGAGATTCATGGGGGTGGGAGCGTCTACCTTCCCGTGCAGGTCTATAGCACCTGCCCACTGCTATGGTTTTTACTATGATTAAATAAATACAATTCTAGTTTAATTTGACAGCATGTAGAGATTTTTACTGGTGAGTTGAGAGAACTGAGAGAAGTGCTTTGGATATTACAGGCTTCTCTATATTCAGATTAGCTTAATTTCATATACACCAGGATGCAATAAAATTCCATGTTCACATGAAGATCACAATGCATACATACAGCAATGATATATGCAACAAAAAAAAAACAAGTACATAACAGCAAGATTGTAGTGCAATCCGAAATAATGCAAAAAAAAAAATCATTGGTTGGAGTTAAAAGCAAAAATCGTGGCCTTCAGGAAGGTGGTGGAAAAGAAGTGATTGCCATATGATAGTAGTGGGAAATAAACTGTTCTCAAGTCTGGATGTCCACGCTTTCAAGCTCCTGTCCCTTCTCCCAGAAAGTAGAAGATCGAAAAGGGATTGATCAGGATGACAGGCATCCTTGATAATGCATCAAGCCTTCCTGATGTTAGGCACCTTGAAGGTGGACTGGATGGAAGGATAGAAGGAATTAGTGACACCACTGTCTGCAGATTCCGGCGTTCAAGATCTGAACAGTTACCACACCAGGCTATCCCATCAGAATACATTCTGTAGCACATCAAAAGAATGTTTGTGGATATGCAGAATCTTCCAAGATGCGTATGTAAGTAAATATGCTTATGCTCTTTCTTGATCACTACACCAGTGTGAAGGTTAGGTTGCCAACAATATGGGTGCTCAGTAACTGGAAGCTGTCGACCGTCTCCATATCAGTTCCATTGAAGAGGTCATGTTTATGTTCAGCTCCCCGATTCCTTAAGTCAACTAACTCCTTCATCCTGATGACACTAAGGGCAAAGTTGACCTGACACTGTGACACAAGGTTCCCAATCTAGGAGTAGGGAAAGGAACTGAGAACGCAACCCTGATGAGCACCTGTATGGAGAGTCAGGATGCAGGAAATATTATGACCAATTCTAACCAACTGAGGTCTGCAAGTCAGGAAGTCTAGAAGGCAGTTGCAGACAGAGGTTCCAATGCCAAGGTCCAGGAATTTGGAGATTAAATTATTTGCTATTATGGTGTTGTAAACTAACTAGTAGTAAATAAATAGCATTATAGTCAATGTTAGAACATGAACAGGCTAGCCGTCATTAACTCAAGTCATTTCATTTTATATAACAATGGAATAACGATGATTTTGTTTGAACTTCATTTGAGGTTCAAATGACAATAAATAATTGTATTGTATTTCCTCGAAACAAAAGTGGACAGCAGACTATTGAAGTTAGCAGACTGACCAGTTGATTGACACACAATTTCAGAACTTGTCCAGGGACTCTATCCACCTGCTTTTCAAGTTTAGCCTTGTGAAAGCAATTCTGACTTCTGCCTTCAAGATGTATGGTACAGAGCCAGAGTGGATGGCCTGGGGCGGCGGGCCAAGATGCAACTTTGGTTGCCTGATCAAAATGGGCGTAGAATGCATTGAGCTCATCCGGTAGAGATGCAATGTTGATCCGCACTCTTCTGAAGACCAGACACCGGGGCATTCATGTCTGATGACACAGTGGTCTACAAGTAGTCCAGATACGACCTTGGTAAGGCTATCAAAAAGGCCAAAAGGGACTTCTGCTCCAAACTGGAGGATGAGACAGATGTTCGGCAGCTGTGACGAGGCTTGAATGTAACCACCTCCTACAAGGCAAGATCAGGAGACAGCTCGAATGTGGACAAAACATCACTCCCTGACGAGCTCAATGCGTTTAACGTACGCTTTGATAGGGAGAACTCCAACATCAAGATCGCTGACAATACCACTGTTGTGGGACGTATCACTGATGGGGACGAGTCAGAGTACAGACGTGAGATAGATCGACTGACCAAACGGTGCCAGCACAATAACCTGGCCCTCAACACCAGCAAAACCAAGGAACTGATTGTGGACTTTGGAAGGGGTAGGATGGGGACCCACAGTCCCGTTTATATCAATGGGTCGATGGTGGAAAGGGTCAAGAGCTTCAAATTCCTGGGCGTGCATATCTCTGAAGATCTCTCCTTGTCCGAGAACACTGATGCAATCATAAAGAAAGCACATCAGCGCCTCTACTTCCTGAGAAGATTACAGGGAGTCGGTATGTCAAGGAGGACTCATTTTGGAGGACCGAGAAACCAAGTAGAGAGCATGCTGACTGGTTGCATCGTGGCTTGGTTCGGAAACTTGAGCGCCCTGGAGCGGAAAAGACTACAAAAAGTAGTAAACACTGCCCGGTCCATCATCGGCTCTGAGCTTCCGTCCATCAAGGGGATCTATCACAGTCGCTGCCTCAAAAAGGCTGGCAGCATCATCAAGGACCCACGCTATCCTGGCCACACACTCATCTCCCCACTACCTTCAGGTAGAAGGTACAGGAGCCTGAAGACTGCAATGACCAGATTCAGGAACTGCTTCTTCCCCACAGCCATCAGGCTATTAAACTTGGCTCGGACAAAACTCTGAACTTTAATAGCCAATAATCTGTTTATTTGCACTTTATCAGTTTATTTATTAATGTGTGTATATATTTATGCAATGGTGTATGGACACACTGATCTGTTCAGTATTCGTGCCTACTATGTTTTGGTGTGCTAAAGCAAAGCAAGAATTTCATTGTCCTATCAGGGATACATGACAATAAAACTCTCTTGATGTACACTTTAATTTGCCAGAGTACAGAAAGTTTTCTAGGTTGAAGATTGGTTTTGAAACAACAGGAGAGTGTTTTTGGATACTTCTACATTCATAATTGTAATGTATAACTTTGCACTTGACAAAAAATTCCCAGAAATCTGAATGTTGAGATCTATTAAATGTGTTCTGCAATAATTCCTACTAAGTACATTTGTAATTCCTCATATACATGCAACCCCAGTGTTACCGGGGATGGCAGTCCCATTTCCTGAAAAATGGCTCTTATCATAATTTTTTGTTAAGTGAAACCGTTCCTGTGCATGAGTCAAGAAATGAGCATGGAAGTAAAATAAATCTGTATTGTTTACTTACCTTCACATAACTTCCATAAGAGCAAATGTTTATGCCATAACCAGATTTTTTTGGTAGTGATTTGTGAATTGAGTAAGGGCATATTTCCACTACTGTACCAAGGCTGAAAAAATATTAACAAATTTGTACATTAAATGAACAGGGGAGTTATGCAGTAAGTGTTACCTGGGATACTTCATTAACAAGCTGCAATTACTCTTAGATTTGATGTTTCTTGGACAGAACCCTCAAGTGAGCGATACCGATTATATTCATCCCAGTTTCCTGATTTGAGCACAAAATCTTTGACGCTCCAGGACACCTTTGAAAAGCCCAGACAGTAATGCGAGCTCCCTCATGTGCTCATGTGAACATTACATTTTCGATGGAAAGAACAGAAGTGTTATCCTTGAAATGTTAGCTAATTATCATGAATGATTTTAATCCGTAGTTTGGTATATGTGTCTTTTTACAATACTGCACACAAAAATGTGACAAAGGGGGTCAAATTTCAAATTCCTTCAAAGAAGTTGACAAGCACTTTATTGGGTTCATGACTAACATAGTACAAAAAAATAAAAGATAGCATATTGATGGCAAGTTTCCGAAAATACAAATACATTTTGTGTAACAGATGTCGCGTGGTGTCCACCAGTGACCTGGTTGGCACAGTAAGTGCACGTATTTCTTATTCCTTTCTATGTTTATGAATATCACATGGAACAATAAAATTGCAAACACCGTTTCCACCTCATTCACCTGATCATGTAGTAGAATACTGCATCCATCTGAGTGGACGCGCGTTACACATCATACACACAAACGTATGTTGCGGTGGACATTAAAAGGTTTGGTGTCCCAGAAAGCGAACGTTACATTATTAACGAAAACCAAACGTTTTCATGAATGTGATCTAAACGGTACATCACCATATGGATTTGAGCTATATTGATGGCCGATGATTCATCAGAACGTTTGATTTGGGCTGATTTTTTAGTAAGTAAAATGTCTCCGTAACGGTCATTGCGGAGCTACCTGAAGTTGACACGATGAAATTAAGTTAGCGACTTGGTCCGTACGAAAGGTAAACAAGAGACAGTGTGTTGCCAAATTGAAGATTGGGTCAGTTTAATTTCTTAGTTTCGATGCCAAATTTCTGTCCAAAATGTTTTTTTTTAATTGATTTTAAAAAGTCTGAAAATATATCGTAAACAGTTGTTATGTTTTTGACACCACGATATTTTGATATATTAAATTGGAAAATAAGGGAAAAAAAAAAATCGCTACTACCGTAGGATACCTCGTTGGGTTTTTGAAAAACATTAGTTTGGAGCCTCCGTGATTCAACTTACGGAGGTACCGACCCCGTTAACGGTCGTTGTGGCAATGGACACCAAACACGACGACCATTACGGGATCTTTACTGTACTGTATTATCTTAATGTTACTGCAGGTTTCTCCTGGTATTGATGAAGATATTTCCCTAGATCATTATCAAAATGTTTATGTATGAGGGACCATATGAAATTTATTTATGAATTAAATATTCATGACTAAATGTGGCTGCGTTATTAATTTCACATTTTTGGTGTCCAAATTGGTGGTAAAACGATGAAGATTTGTCCGTCATGAAAAAAGTTTTTGACTTTCAGTCTTGAAGTTATCTAATTTATATGTTTATAAATATATATTCATTCCTTAGTGTCAACTTCGGGAAGCTTCGCAACGACCGTTATGGAGACATTTTACTTACTAAAAAATCAACCCAAATCAAATGTTCTGATAAATCGGCCATCGATATAGCTCAAATCCATAAGGTAATGTACCGTATACATTTGCTTAGGGATGAGGGAAAACAAGATATAGACGGTGATGTGGAGAGATAAACAATGAATGAAAGATTTGCAAAAAAGTAACTATGATACAGGAGGGTACACAAAAGGTTGGAGAAACTCAGCGGGTGCAGCAGCATCTAAGGAGCGAAGGAGATTCGGATCGAGACCCTTCTTCTTGTGAAAATGAGAAGCTAGTGCGACTAGGGTGGGGGAGAGATAGAGAGAGAGGGAATGGCAGGGCCCCGAGGGCTGAGGGGGAGGTGGGAAGTGGAGGAGACAGCAAGGGTTAACAGAATTGAGAAAATTCAATGTTCAAGCCCAGAGGATGCAGACTCCCCAAGCGGAATATGAGGTGCTGTTCCTCCAACTTGCGGTGTTGCTCACTCTGGCCGTGGAGGAGGCCCAGGACCGAGAGGTCGGATACGGAATGGGAGGGGGAGTTGAAGTGCTGAGCCACCGGGAGGTCGGGTTGGTTAATGCGGACCGAGCGGTGGCTCGGTTAACCAACCATTTCTTCTCTCCAGAGGTGCTGCCTGTCCCGCTGAGTTACTCCAGCTTTTTGTGTCTATCATACTTTCAAATGGACTGAATTAATCAAACTGGCAGGGGTACCATGGAATAGAAATTTGTGGCATATGCCAAGGACAATTTCTTATAGAACCAACAGGCCATTTTAGATTACATCTTCTGTAATGATGTTGGATTAGTAAAAGATGCCATGGTTAAGGATTCTCCAAAGAGTGATCATAATATGGTAGAATTCTAGATAGTCAGTGGGCTAATAACCAAGGTCCTGACTAGTGTCCTCGACAATAGAGTTGCCTAGAGTGGACTAGATAAGGAGACCAAGGGATACATGAGTGGATGAGAAGCAGCAGATATTTAAAAAAAGCTAACTTTTAATGCTCAGCAGATAGTGATCTTGTTTAGAAAATGGGATTCTCAGGAGAAAAATGAATCAGAAAGAAGGTCAAGGAAAATTAAAAATTAAAGACAATGGCAAGGACTGGCAATAGACTAAAGGACCTTGCATTTTACAATGATCTGCAGCAAAAGACTACTGCATTATCAAAGGAGAAAAAACTGCTGAGGGTAAACTGGCATGTAATATGAAAATAAACTGCAGGCCCATTCATAGCCACGTGTGTGACCAAAAATATGGAAAATGGTGGAATACATCTCTTCTAATTCTGAAAGCATTACAGGCATATTGTTTTGTACTGTATATGGCCCTTACAAACTGTGAATTTTAAAAAGCTGGAATGTTCATATCTTTAGCAGACATGCATTATAGATCTGTAGGTAGGAAAATAGCAATGAATGGGAATAACCTCTTACAAGAATTTTTAAATGTATTACTTTACGTGATGCCTCCTGGTCATGTATGTGACATTTTGGCTCATTTTCCAAAGAATGCCCCTGCAATGGTGTCTATAGATAAATATCTAAATACATATTATATAAAGGGAAGAGAATAGCTAGTGGGGATCCAAGAGAATATGACTTAGAAATAACAATGAGAAACAAGAAAATCAATCCTTTTCATCATTTTTCAGGGTGTATATTGCATTTACCCCTAAGATATTTGAGGAGCTACATTCAAACTGCAGGAAAAACATGTAACGATTACTATGAGGGGCAACATTGGAAAAATTGATGGGGTTAAAGACAGTCACAAGATCCCCTTGGCCTGCCTCGTAGGCAGCAGCGACAAGCATAGTGAAGTTTGTCCAAACTAATGAATTCAGGGAGGTGCCAGTGGATTGGAACTGCAGTCGCAATTCCATTAATGGGAAGCAAGGAAATGGCAGAGTTAAACTTTGGTTCCGTCTTCACTATGCAAGACACAAACAATCACCCAGAAATACTAGGTGACGAGGATCTAGTGGGAGAGAGGAACTGAAGGGAATCCACATTAATCAGGAAATGGTGTTAGGTCACCTGAAGAAAATTCACATTAAGCAGGAAATGGTGTTGGGTAGACTGATGGAACTGAAGGCAGGAAAATCCCCAGGGCCTGATGGTCTGCATCCCAGAGTAGTCAAGGAGGTGGCCCTAGAAATCGTGGATGCATTGGTGATCATTTCCCAATGTTCTCTCGACTCTGGATCAGTTCCTGTGGACTGGAGCGTAGCCAATGTAACTACACTTTTTAAGCAAGGAGGGAGAGAAAACATGAAATTATAGACCAGTTAGCCTTACATCGGTAGTCGATAATTAAAGATGTTACAGCAGCACATTTGGAAAGCAGTAACAGTCAAAGTCATTTACGAAGGGGAAATCATGCTTGACTAATCTTCTGAAATGTTTTGAGAATGTAACAAGTAGAATGGATAAGGGAGAGCCGGTGGATGTGGTGTATCTGGATTTCTATAAAGCCTTTGACAAGGTCCCACACAAGAGATTAGTGTGCAAACTTAGAGCACATGGTATTGGGGGTAGGGTATTGACATGGATAGAGAACTGGTTGGCAGACCGGAAGCTAAGAGTAGGAATTAACGGGGGGCTTTTCAGAATGGTGGGGTGCCGCAAGGCTCGGTGCTGGGACCCCAGTTATTTACAATATATATATATATATATATATATATATATATATATATATATATAGACAAAGGCACCAAGTTGGGTGGCAGTGTGAGATGCAATGAGGATGCTATGAGGCTGCAGGGTGACTTGGATAGGTCAGAGTGGGCAGATGCAGTGTAATGTGCATAAATGTGAGGTTATCAACTTTGGTGGCAAGAACAGGACGGCAGATTATTATCTGAATGGTGTTAGATTAGGAAAAGCGGAGGTGCAACGATACCTGGGCGTGCTTGTACATCAGTCACTGAAATAAGCATGCTGGTAGAGCAGGCAGTGAAGAAAGCTAATGGAATGGTGGCCTTCATTGCGAGAGGATTTGAGTTTAGGAGCAAGGAGGTCCTACTGCAGGGTCCTGGTGAGACCACACCTGGAGTATTGTGTGCAATTTTGGTCTCCTAATTTGAGGGAGGACATTATTGTTATTGAGGGAGTGCAGTGTAGGTTCACCAGGTTAATTGCCAGGATGGCAGGACTGACATATGATGAAAGAATGGGTTGACTGGGCCTGTACTCACTGGAATTAGAAGGATGAGAGGGGATCTTATAGAAACATATAAAATTCTGCAAGGATTGGACAGGCTAGATGCAGGAAAAATATTCAGAATGTTGGGAGAGTCCAGAACTAGGGGTCCCAGTTTAAGAATAAGGAGTAGGCCATTTAGGACAGAGACGAGGAAAACATTTTTCACCCAGAGAGTTGTGAATCTGTGGAATTCTCTGCCACAGAAGGCAGTGAAAGCCAATTCACTGGATGCTTTCAAGTTAAATTTAGCTCTTAGAGCTAAAGGAATCAAGGGATATGGGGAAAAAGCAGGAACAGGGTACTGATTTTAGATGATCAGCCATGATCATATTGAATAGCAGTGCTGGCTCGAAGGGTGAATGGCCTCCTCCCGCACCGCTTTTTCTATGTTTCTGTTATTCAAGGGAATGCAATTGGTTAATATGGGTGTCCCTCCTCTCTTCCAGCTTTCTTTCCCCCCCCCCCCACCATAAATAATTTGAAACGTCACAACCCAAAATGTCACCTATCCATTTTCTCCAGTGATGCTTCTAACCAGCCAAGTTACTCCAGCTCTTCATGCTTTTAAAAATATAGGTCTGTTAGCTAAAATGAACAGCACAGTGTTACAATTGCTGCCTTACAGCACCAGAAACCCTGGTTTGATCCTGACTACGGGTGCCTGTCTGCACGGTGTTTGTACGTTCTCCCTGTGACCTGCGTGGGTTTTCTCCGGAATCCTCCAACACTCCAAAGATATACAAATTTGGGGGTTAATTGGAAATTGACCCTAGTGTGCGTATGACAGCGTTGGTATGACAGGATAGATGAGACAGTGTGAGGCTTGCAGAATGTGAGAGCCCAGGGAAACGGATGGAGCCTCTGGCTGCAACAACTGTGGCAAGTGCGTCCAGCTTCAGCTCCTGAAGGACCATGTTGGGGCACTGGAGAAGCAGCTGGATGACCTCAGGGCCATCCGGGAAAACGGACGTTTCCTGGACAGAACCTACAGTGAGGTTGTCACGCCGAGGATACGGGAAGACTGAGAGAAAGGAAGGTAATCGTGGAGTGCAGGAGACCCAGGTGGCTGTGCTGATTGAAAATAGGTACGCCCTCTTGGGAACTGTCGGGGGAGACGATGTTTCCAGTCCGAGCGGTGGACATGTCGGTGCCTCCAGACCTAGAGATGGGACTTGACAGGCGAGACCGACATCGGGCAGAGCCATAGTGGTGGGTGACTCCATTGTCCGAGGAGCAGACAGGAGATTCTGTGGCGGCAGACGAGATGCGAGGATGGTCTGTTGCCTCCCTGGTGCCAGGGTTCACGATGTCATGAGCCGAATTCAGAACATTCGAGAGAGAGGTGAACAGCTGGCAGTAGTTGTGCACGCAGGCACAAACTACATCGAGATGAAGAGGAAGGCGGTTCTCCAACATGAGTTCAGAGAGTTGGGAAGAAGACTGAAAGGCAGGACTTCTAAGGTGGTTATCTCTGGATTGCTTCCAGTACCTAGTGCTAACGAGCACAGGAACAGGGAGGTAGGGAATCTGAATGTGTGGCTGAGGGGCTGGAGCAGGGAGCAAGGATTTAGATTTATAGACCACTGGGATCTCTTCTGGGGTAGGGGTGACCTGTACAAAAGGGACAGTTTACACCATAACTGGAGGGGGACTGACATTCTGGCAGGCAGGTTTGCTAGGGTTTAAACTAAATAGTGGGGGGGAGGGTTTAACAAATTGGGAGTATAATGATGGAGTTGAAGGGGAAGTGACTACAGGAAAAATTACAAAAGATTCTTGAATTAATGGGAAGGAAAGTTCGAGAAGGGACAAAAGAGTAAGGTCAGGGCCAATTGCGAGTGGTGCGAGGGGTGACGTGAATACGGAGGTCAAAGTGTTGTATATGAATGCGCGAAGTATAAGAAATAAAGTGGACGAGCTTGAGGCTCGTTAGAAATTGGCAAGTATGATGTTGTGGGAATTAGAGACATGGCTGCAAGAGGGCCAGGGCTGGGAACTGAATATTCAAGGGTATACCTCCTATCGAAAAGACAGACAGGTGGGCAGAGGGGGTGGGGTTGCTCTGTTGGTGAGGAATGAAATTCAGTCCCTTGCAAGGGGTGACATTGAAGCAGGAGATGTGGAGTCAGTATGGATAGAACTAAGGAATTGTAAGGGTAAAAAGACCCTAATGGGACTTATCTACAGGCTCCCAAACAGTAGCCTGGACATAGGGTGCAAGTTGAATCAGGAGTTAATATTGGCATGTAGCAAAAGTAAAGCTGTGGTTGTTATGGGAGATTTCAACATGCAGGTAGACTGGGAAAACCAGGTTGGTACTGGACTCCAAGAAAGGGACTTTGTAGAGTGCTTTCGTGATGGATTCTTAGAGCAGCTTGTATTGGAGCCTACCAGGGAGAAGGCAATTCTGGATTTAGTGTTATGTAATGAACCGGATTTGATAAAGGACCTTGAGGTTAATGAGCCATTAGGAAGTAGTGACCATAACATGGTCAGGTTTAATCTACAATTGGAGAGGGAGAGGTAGATCAGGGGTTTTCAGTGTTGCAGTTGAATAAAGGGGACTATGGGGCCATGAGGGAGGAGCTGGCCAAAGTTGACTGGAAAGATACACTAGCAGGGATGACAGTGGAACAAAAATGGCAGGTATTTCTAGGAATAATACTGAAGGTGCAGGATCAGCTCATTCCTAGGAGGAAGAAAAATTCCAAGTGGAGTAAGGGGCGACCGTGGCCGACAAGGAACATCAGGGACAGTATAAAAATAAAAGAGAAGTACAACGTAGCGAAGATGAGCGGGTACAAGAGGATTGGGTAATGTTTAAAGAGCAACAGAAGAAAACTAAAAAGACAATATGGGGAGAAACGATGAGGTACGAAGGTAAGCTAGCCAAGAATATAAAGCAGGATAGTAAAAGCTTCTTTAGGTATGTGAAGAGAACAAAAAAAATAGTTAAGACCAAAGTTGGACCCTTGAAGACCGAAAAACGTGAATTTATTATGGGGAACAAGGAAATGACAGATGAGTTGAACAGGTACTTTGGATCCGTCTTCACAAAGGAGGACACAAACAATCATCCTGATATAGTGGTGGCCAGAGGATCTGCGGTGACGGGGGCACAAAATGATGTTGGGTAGACTGATGGGACTGAAGGCTGATAAATCCCCAGGGCCTGATGGTCTGCAGCCCAGGGTACTTAAGGAAGTGGCTCTATAAATTGTGGATGCAATGGTGATAATTTTCCAAAGTTCTATAGACTCAGGATCAGTTCCTGTGGATTGGAGGGTAGCTAATGCTATCCCCCTTTTTAAGAAAGGCACGAGAGAGAAAACAGGGAATTATAGACCAGTTAGCCTGACATCGGTGGTGGGGAAGATGCTGGAGTCAATTATAAAAGATTAAATAGCCGCACATTTGGATAGCAGTAACAGGATCGGTCCGAGTCAGCATGGATTTACGAAGGGGAGATCATGCTTGACTAATCGTCTGGAATTTTTTGAAGATGTAACTAGGAAAATAGACAAGGGAGAGCCAGTGGATGTAGTGTACCTGGACTTTCAGAAAGCATTTGATAAGATCCCACATAGGAGATTAGTGGGCAAAATTAGGGCACATGGTATTGGGGGTTGGAGTGCTGACACGGATAGAAAATTGGTTGGCAGACAGGAAACAGAGAGTGGGGATTAATGGGTCCCTTTCAGAATGGCAGGCAGTGACTAGTGGGGTACTGCAAGGCTCGGTGCTGGGACCGCAGCTATTTACAATATACATCAATGATTTGGATGAAGGGATTCAAAGTAACATTAGCAAATTTGCAGATGACACAAATTTGGCAGTGTGAACTGTGAGGAGGTTGCTACGAGAATGCAGGGTGACTTGGACAGGTTGGGGGAGTGGGCAGATGCATGGCAAATGACGTTTAATGTGGAGAAATGTGAGGTTATCAACTTTGGTAGCAAAAACAGCAAGGCAGATTACTATCTAAATGGCATCAAGTTGGGAAAAGGGGAAGTACAGTGGGATCTGGGGGTCCTTGTTCATCAGTCTATGAAAGTAAGCATGCAGGTACAGCAGGCAGTGAAGAAAGCGAATGGCATGTTGGCCTGCATAAAAAGAGTCGAGGATAGGAGCAAAGAGGTCCTTTTGCAGTTGTACAGAGCCCTAGTGAGACCACACCTGGAGTATTGTGTGATGTGTGGGATGGCGGGGCTGTCATATGCTGAGAGAATGAAGCAGCTGGGCTTGTACACTCTGCAGTTTAGAAGGATGAGAGGGCATTTATTGAAACATATAAGATTGTTAAGGGTTTGGACACGTTGGAGGCAGGAAACATGTTCCCAATGTTGGGAGTTCAGAAACAGGGGCCACAGTTTAAGAATAAGGGGTAAGCCATTTAGAACGAGACGAGGAAACACGTCCTCGGAGACGAGAGTTGTGAGTCTGTGGAATTCTCTGCCTCAGAGGGCAGTGGAGGCAGGTTCTCTGGATGCTTTCAAGAGAGAGCTAGATAGGGGAGTCAGGGGATATGGGGAAAAGGCAGGAACGGGTTACTGATTGGTGATGATCAGCCATAATCACATTGAATGGCGGTACGGGCTCGAAGGGCTGAATGGCCTACTCCTGCACCTATTGGCTATGCAGGAATGCTTGTGGATTTGGTCTCGGTGGGCTGAAGGGCCTGTTTCCCCGCTGTATCTTGAAACTAAACTAAAAGCTGATGTTGACAAAATGCTGAAGTCTATTTCCAAGCAATAACAAGTCATTTAGATAAGTTTAATGTAATTAAACCAAATCAATGTGGTTTTATTATAGGTACATCATGCTTGACACATTTGCTGGAGTTCAAGGCTATGACAAGCAGCATGACACACAAGAATCTGTTAATCAGGTGTATTTGAATTTTAAGGAGATAGACAATAGACAATAAGTGCCACGTGAATGCTGATGTCAAGAGAATGCAGATTCTAGAACCTTGAGTAAAAATCTGGGGGAATTCAGCCTTTCAGCCACAAAGAAAAAGTGGTCACCTAACAAAATGGTCAAATCCAGTCAACTCTTAATTTGCAGCCAAGATGTTAGCTTGTTCCATGGTGATATATATCAACTATTTGATCACTCAACTGTGTCTGTTGTCAAAAGCCATGAGGCAAAAATGTGGGTAAAATGGGATCATTTTGTTATTGAAGTAAAAGAGTGCAATTCATATTCTTTCAGAGGGTCGTGAATCTCTGGAATTCTCTGCTCCTCAGGGTGATGAATGCTGGATTATTAGTTACATTCAAGATGGAGGAAGCTGGCAATTTGAAAGATCAAAGACTTTTGTGTACATGTCTGATCTTTCAAAGGATGCCAGAACAGATCAGCCATAATCATATTGAATAGCATGGGTAGCTTGACAGACCTGGTGGTCTATTTCTGTTTTTTCTGTGTTCTTGGATTTAGATGGTGAAATAAAAGACTAGCAATGTATTTTCAACAGAATGGATGGAGTGTGAATTGATGGATGCACTCCCATATGCTTGACCTTTGTTGTTCTTACTGGTAGAAATCACAGGTGTGGGAGGTGCCATTGCTGTAGTCCAGGTGGGTAACTGCAGCACACGTTGTAGTTGGTACAGACTGTATCTGCCGCTTAGGGTAATGATGCTGATCGAATAGGCTGTTGTGTCTAGGATGATGTTTACCTTCTGGATTTGCTAGCACTGAACTCCAGTGGAAAGTATTCCATCTGATTCCTGACTCACACCATAGAACATATTTGGTAAGTCACTCTCTGCAGAATATACAACCTTTGGCCTGCTCTTGTAGTCATGGCATTTGTAGCTGGTCTAGCTGAGTTTTTAATGAATGGTGTCTCTATATTAACGTTGTGGCACTCAGTGATAATATTGCCAGGTGGTTAGATTTCCTTTTGTTTGGATATAATAAATACCTGATACATTTGTGGCATAAAGATTAGCTGTCATTTAGCAGGACGTGATTGAATGCTGCATATATCTTGCTACATGAGACATGAACGACTTCATTTGTTGAATTGCAAATACAATTGAACATTGTACAATCATCAGCAAACGTCTCCAATTCTGACTTCATAATGGAATGAATGTCATTGAAACAACATTTGAAGACAGCTTGGGTCCACAATACTGCTGAAAGGAACTTGCTCAATGATGTGCTGGAATAGGTTGATTGCTTGCCATATCTCAAACCATCTTGCCTTGTGCAAAATACAAGTCTAACTACTGGACTTGTATTTTCCCGTTTGGTGATCAAGGATCAAATTTACCAGAGCTCCTTGATGCCATACTCCTAAACAGTAGCGATCAATAGAATAACTGGCTTGATCAGTGAAAGCCAGAATAGATCTGCTAAAATAAATCTCTAGTTACAAGTCTTTTTGATAAGGTAAGGAGAGTTGGCACGAGAACTACACATGTATAGAGTTTCAAAGGCAACTGATAATGTAACTTAATAGGTGTTGGAACCCATAGACTGAAACCCATAGAATAAAAATACTAACATAGAAACATAGAAATTAGGTGCAGGAGTAGGCCATTCAGCCCTTCGAGCCTGCACCGCCATTCAATATGATCATGGCTGATCATCCAACTCAGTATCCCGTACCTGCCTTCTCTCCATACCCTCTGATCCCCTTAGCCACAAGGGCCACAAGGGCATAACAGTGTGGATGAAAAAAATTGAGAAAAGCCAAAGTTCAGTGACTGGAAGGAAATATATAGCTGCGTTCCTCAAGGTATGTCCCAAGTTCTGGGTATACTGGGTAGATTCCCAGATTACAAAAATTGTACACAAATGAACAGCAAGCATGACACAAAGCTTGGAGGCACGTCCAATTGTGTGGAAGATCGTAATAAGGAAATTTTGTGATAAGGGAATCACAATCTCACATTGGCAATTCAAGAAAAGATTACTTTTTTTTCCAGACAGAAGCTAAGGAATCTTTGACATTCTATGCCTTGGCTGCAGGCTCAGTAGCAGAATATAGTCAAAACAGAGACATGGGATTTAAATATTGAAAGAGGCAAGGAATATAGGATTAATGTTCGAAAGTTGTACTTTAATTAAAGATTTGCCATGATTTCAAAAATGCCGAGAAAGGCAGGGGGAGGTTTTTATAGACAGGTTTGTGGAATGGGCATTTGATGACATGAAATTCAATGCTGAGAAATGCTAGCAATACATTTAGGTAAGAAAAATGAGAGAAGGCAATATAGTCAAGAAGAGAGCAAATAATTCATGAACTTTATAAAACACTAGTAAACCACTGAAGTACTGTGTTTAGTTCATAACATTTAAGGAAAAATACAAATGCTTCAGGGAGAATGTGCAAAGAATTTACTCAAATTATTCCAGGGCCGCAAAGTAATGTGTCAAGCCAGAAGATGTGGTCCATATTCTGTTACTTTACATTGAGTTTCATTTGAACAATATAGAAGGGTAAAGAGACAAAATTTAGAGTAGGACTGGGAATGGACTTGCGTTCTGAAACCAGAGTCAACAAGGGAATCGGGGTCACACTTGCAGACCAAGTGAAGGTTCCGCAAATATCACACAATATGGATTTGGTTTCCCCAGTTAGAATAAATAAATCGTTGCTGCAGAGTACTTGGTCTCTTGATTACTGAAAGGCAGTAGATGAAAAAGTAAAATGATACACCTCCAGCAGTTACATGGTAAGCATGCAGGCTATTTAGAGCAGTGGTTCTTAACCTGGGGGTTGTGACCCCCTATGGAGGTCGTTTGGGGCTTTTCCGGGGGTCATGAAGGGGACACAAATAACATATCAATTTGTTGTGCCCATGTTTAGGAATCTAACAAAGGTACATACCACATACAGTATTTTGTTCGAGTATGCGCGTACTGGTGCCAAAAAGGTTAAGAACCACTGATTTAGAGTATGTGATAGCTTTAAGAAGGGGTAGGACAATGAAATCAACTTTGGAGTTTGGCACCAAAATACAAACAAAATTGTTCAATATTTACAATGCCATAAAATTAACTCTTTACTGTTACCTACTTCATGTTGCAACTCCCAAAACACTTTCCCATTTCCCTAGATCATAATTTTTCTGTCCAACTGAGCAGAAAATCTACAAACTCATACACTCCCAAGACTTTTCACCCATCAAACATAGCTGATTTAAAAAAATAATCTGCAATCTTCTTTATTATGCCCCCAACATTTAGTTATACAAAGAGGTGCTAAATACTGAACCCAACTTGCCACATTTTTTAACTAGAGAACAAAAAAAAGCAAGCATTGAAGAAAGTTAATGGCATGTTTGCCTTCATAACGAGAGGAATTGAATATAGGAGCGAAGAGGTAGTTGTACCTGGTGGGACCACACCTGGAGTATTGTGTGCAGTTTTGGTCTCCTAATTTGAGGAAGGACATTCTTGCTATTGAGGGAATGCAGCTGTTAATTCCCAGGATGTGGAATTTAGAAGGATGAGAGGGGATCATATAGAAACACATAACATTATTAAGGGATTGGACATGCTGGATGCAGGAAACATGTTCCCGATGTTGGTGGAATCCAGAACCAAGGGACACAGTTTAAGAATAAGGGGTAGGCCATTTAGAACTGAGACGAGGAAAAACATTTTCACACAGAGAGTTGTGAATTTGTGGAATTCTCTGCTTCAGGAGGCAGTGGAGACCGATTCACTGGATGCATTCAAGAGAGAGTTAGATAGATCTCTTAGGGCTAGACAAATCAAGGGATATTGGGAGAAGGCAGAAACTGGCTACTGATTGTAGATGATCAGCCATGATGACATTGAATGGCGGCGCTGGCACGAAGGGCCGAATGGCCTACTCCTGCACCTATTGTCTATGTATCTATATAAATATCCACCAATGCTCTTTGCTTCCTGTCACAGCCAATTTTGCCACCCTCGAGACCCGTCTCGCATTTTCATAGCCGCTTCAACCCAATTTTTTTTAAAATCACTCCTTACTGTGATAAATAAGCCTTAATTCACTTTTAGAACATTACCGTTTCATTTTTGCCTTTTTTGATGTACAGGCTCAAACAGAATTATGATTACTACCACAAAAATCATGTTCCACTGATACTCTTTCTAATTGGCACATGTTTCTTAAAAATAAATCCAGAATTTCTTGTTTCTCTGTTTGGGCTTGCAACATACTGGTCCCAAAATGAAATGCAGGAATTCTGTGCCTTTTTTGTCTATATATTAATTATATCCCAGGTACTATTCGGATAATTAGCACTTTAACACTTTTAAGAATTTTTACGACAAATATGCTCTTCAATTGCCCTTGGACCATTTGTCCGTGACATCCTTTTTTGTTCTTTAATTCAATGCAGCTAAACTTATTTGATGAGGTCAATGAAAGAGTGTTCACGTCGCAGCCCTGTTTCCACCAATCTTTCCACCACCACGCACAAGAAGCGCAAGACAGACACCATTGTATGCAGATGCCGAGAAGTGTGCTCAGCTCTGGCTTAACAACTTCTAATCTCTGTGTGGACTCGAAAATAACTTATTTGATTGTTTTAACATGCAATACCTTCTCACGCCTAACTTTGATTTTACTTCGGAGTCACGTGAGTGACTACGTGAAGAAGACCCGCCAGGCGCATGCGCGTCATTACGTCCGCGCATGTCGCACTGAACGGGCTGGAGGGCACAGCTCCACCAGCGGGTAAGTAGGAACTTCTAAGGTAAGTGTTCTTACAAACTTTCCTTAGAAGTATTTCCACTCCGTAAAGCTGGCTCGAGCAGTCAGTAGGAGTGGGCAGTTGGAGCTGTCATTTCTGAAGATCCGTTTTAGCGTGGGTCCAGGGATTCACCAATTTGATCGGGTCGGGAGATAAGCGCGGCAACGCCGGCTCCGATGCCGGGTGCCGTTTTACCGGCAGCAGTTCAAATAGCGCGCTAATTTTCCACACTAGCTCCATTCACAAAAGGCAGGCCAACTGGAATTTGATTCAGAATGAGCCTGGTCCATCTATTTATATCCAAGGGTACTAAACAGACTGAGGCTGCTCCTAGCCATGAAAAGGCAAATATAAAGTCACAGACCTGGGTTCTCTGACAACAATAGTTACTCTTCCCCTGATCATACAAGACTGTGGGGGAGGTTGGGAGCATGCAGCTGATACTCCAACCTTCATTACATAAGGGTCCAAGGGCCAGTAATGTCCAAGAGGACCATACCAAGACCAACATATGGAGGGTCCATTATTGGGGTTCCTTCCAGCGCCTTGTTTAGGACTGGAGGATGCCTCCCTACTATATGATTTGGGAGAAGCGGGCAGATTGCAGCTGACCCTGATGCTGGTGTCCTTGCTTATGTGCAAACACCAGTGAGCACAAGAGCCATGCTCCGGGTGTCTCGGAAATGGCACTGAGTTGCTATTCCGTAGGGGACTGGTGAGTCAATGGAACAATCCCTTCCCAGCAGTATCAATTATGTAGTACCTCACCAGTTCCAGCAAGATATGATGCAAGTGACTGCAAACAAATATGAGACACCTGTTTAATGTGCATTACTGAAAGTGCCTATGGTGACCCAGGTTCTGGGCACCCATGTGTCCTTCTTTGACGGGACAGGAGGTTCGGTGTTAACACGTCCTCCAACTGGTGGCTGCAGCAATTACTGCATTTGACACTATGGTCCAAGACTTCCTCAAACTCACAACAGATATGTTGGGTATTTTATGCAACGCATTTTTCAGGAAATTGCATCAGGGAATATCGCCATCAGGCCAACACTAAACCAAAAATTTGCTACTCTATGTAGGGCGACTGCTGTACAAACGCCTGAAATATGGTTTGGAACAGACCTTGTCATGAACATTCGTGAAATTCATGATGAGGCCAAAGCAATTGGCTTCATGTGGTCAAGCATTTCGAGGCCACCCATTCGCAACCCTGGGTTAATACTGAAAGTCAGATCCAGGTGCTGAGTTCAGCAGGGGCAGGCCAGTGGGGCAACGAGGGTACCCACCGAGACAGACCGGCTACAATCCTAATATGAGCAGCCATTAGCTTTACAGGTCAACTGTAGAGGTACAGGGACTTTTCTTAACGATAAAGTTCTGGTGGCCAATCTCCTATTGGAGGTTGATTACAAATGTTTTCTAATGAAAGATGCTGTATAATAATATAATATTGACTGGCCTTGAGGGAGACACCAGGAATATTGCCCAAACTGAAATCATATTGCCCGAGTCGAAGACGAGGGCAATATGATTTCAGTGCGGGCAATATTCCTGGTGTCTCCCGAAAGAAGCCAGTCAATATTATAATTATTACCTATCCACACGTAAATTAAAATAATTCCGTCGTCGTCAAGAGACGCGAATCTTGCACTGCTGGAGGCTGCCATGTTTGTTTAGATGCCGTGAGCTGATTCTTCGCGGTGAACTTTGGCCGGGTTCGTGTCCCGGATGTACGCCGGATGTAATATTTCATCTTTGTGATTGACCGCAGTTTTTCAACGTGAAGTCAATGGCGAAACCCGGAAGAAGAAAAATACCAAGTAATATTGCCCGCCGGAAACTGCGCGTTTTTGGACCTGTCAAAATACCAACTAATATTGCCTGGTAAAACTACCTCGTATGGGTAATAATGTATGATATGTCTATACTAAATACTGTCTCAAGTCTCCCATTGAGTTTATCTCAGGGATAGATCCACCTCAACAGCACAAGCCTAATAAAATGTGGGCGTTTTCTGCTCCAGAGCCTGAACATATAGATAATGGTCATTGATAAAACCATTAATCATCCTCCACAATTGTTTCTAATATTTCCCCAGATCTCAAAAAGATGGGTGTTGTAGAGTAATTCTCGTCCTCAATCACTTAAATTTGTTACTGCTTAACAGCTGCTATCACTGGACTGTTATGTTGCAACTATGTGTTTGCAACATGTGTATTATTCACTGCCAATTCATGCTCATTATCACAGGTACTTGAAATTTAATTGGATGGCACAGCTGTAGCAATACAAAGCATTGACTCCTGGATTAAGTTCAGCACCCAGGCTATTTATTAAATTGTTAAAACCTGTGCTGGGGGGTATTCAGCCCATCATCACATTGTAATGAGTTATTTAGCTGATATCTTAATTATCAGCAACACTGAGTCAGCTGAAGAATCGGTGCTTGAGTCATTAGGGGTTGCTCCATCCAACTAAGCTCAAGTTACAGCCAACCCAAAATATTGAGTATTTGGGGTTTCTTATAAATTCCGTTGCTATAACAGTAACATTACCAACAGCCAAGGTTGTCGATGATGATGATGTCTGTACTTGCCTCCCACAAATCTTTATCCCTCCATCTGAGAAGACGCTAAGGACATTGGTAAATGGGGAGCAGGTTCCTGCAGTACATTCATGCCTTTGCATTATCAACATTTGCAGAGAGCACGTGAACTAGCACTAAAATCGAATGCAGGCCATCTTCATCGGGTTAACCGGTTACCAACCACAGCTCTCGCAGAATCCAGTGGTGCATTGTTAATGTTAATCTAGCTACCAATAACATTTTGGGTACTAGACCCTTCACTAATCTTCCAGACTGATGTCAGCGCTCTCGGATGGGGGGGGGGGGGGGGGGGGGGGGGGGGGCTACGGACACCGAGTCTAGCTGTGGGGGTCGCTGGCATGAACACGAAGGGTTGATTCGCCTCACACATGGGATAAATTCATTCGCATTCTTGGGGGTATTTTATGGATAAAGTCATTTTGCTCCTCAATGAAGGATTTACACATTCAACTCCAGATTGATAACACCACAGCAGTGCAATATATTAATCATATGGGAGGAGCACGGTCATTATCATGTGTTAACTGGGTACCATCGGGGTATGTCAAGGCTTATCTGCGGTTCAGCCATTTATTCACCACCTATAGCTAATGTGGTGGTCGACCATAGGTCGAGTACGTTTCATGCCAATATAGAGTGGATATTCAATTCTAAACTTTGTCACACAATTGTCACTCGATTTGGGTTGCCAGCCATTGATCTGTTCCATCCAGATTACATCACCAGTTGCCTAAATATGTTTCATGGGAGCCAGATCCAGGTGAAGTTGCCGTGGATGCAGTCTCGTTACATTGGGGGCACTAAAATCTTATGCAATACCTCCATTTTTTCATCCTGAACTGTCTCACCACAATAGAGTGAGACTCCGCCACAGGTGTTTTGGTGGTCCCAGATTGCCCAACACAACCATGGTTCCCCTTTGTGTATTCAATGATGGTTCAGTCATTCATGATGATTCCCAGCTGCAGTAATTCTTGGTGCATCCGGTTACAGGAGAAAGTCACCCTTTACATGGCCGTATTCATTGTTGGTCTGCAGGTTCTGACCAGACAATTCCAAGGACTTGGATTGTCGAACAGGGCCATGGTGGTTCAAACTGCAGCTTGGCGAAATAGCACTCAAAACACACTATATGGTTCACATAAAGAAATGGGAACGTTTCTGTGTACAATCCAATGTCTTATCATAATGCGAGCATATGTGATGTGTTGGAGTTCCTTGCTAAGTTGCATTTTGATGAGCACCTGCGTCATAGTGACCTTACCAGCGCTCGGAGTGCGTTGTTCTCTTATTGCGTGCAGTCTTCAGAACAACATCCAAAGCGTCTCATCCGTTAGTATCCCGATTTATGAGGAATTTTAATAATAATCCTCCGAAACCTCGCTATACAGAAATCTGGGACATCACTCCTGTTCTCACAATGCTTCGGCAATGGGCTCCAATTACTTCATTATTTACGAAGAGATTAACTCTTGTTGTGGTTATGCTAATAGCGCTGGATTCAGCACAACGTGTACAAACATTGCAATTCTTACAAATACCTTGTATGCATTTGTCTGTAAATGACGTTACCTTCTATGTTTATGATTTAATCAAACAAAGCAGGCCCGGAATGGCTGGAATCAAGGTGATGTTTAAAGCCTATCTTGTTGACCAAATGTTATATGTAGTTACGCCATATAACTTAAGCCAATATATTAAGGTAACAAGGAATCTCAGAGGTTCTGAGACAGGATTGATCATTAGTCACAAAAAGACATATACAAGAGTGTCAGCACAAACTATTTCTACATGGTTGAAACAGGTTCTCAATTATGCTGGAGTCGACATTCCTGTCTTTAACTTTCACTCCACCAGGGCTGCATCAATCTCCATGGCGAAGGCTCAGGACGTGCCGCTAAGACCAAATCTTCGAGGCCACAGGATGGTCTAGAGAAGCAACATTTTCTCAATTTTCTGACAAACCTGTACAGACCATGCCACGGTTTGGGCATGCTGTTTTGGGTCACATTTAATTCATTTGCTTTATTTTCTATCATTGTTTGTAATTTTCCCTGAGACAGAGGGGTTATTCCTGGCTTTATTATTGTTAACAATAGTTATTGAATAACTCGAAGCAATGTTCAATATATTATTTGTTCCCTACTGTGTCAACCGAAGCAGATTGTCGTATGGTGTGCATCTACGGCATGAAAATACAGAGCTTTGAAATCTTCACAGTCACTCACGTGACTCCGAAGTAAAATAGTAAGATTAAACAAGAACTTACCAGTTCGAAGTTCGATCCTTATTTTATGAGGTGTGACGTTGAGGGATTACATGCCCTCCGCTCCCACCCTTATAATCTAAGAGATCATCTGGTAGTTCTAGTCTTCTACGAGCCTTACTATGTTACTTCTGCTATTTGTTTTCTGTGTTTTCATGCCGCTGCTTTGAAGTATGACGCGCATGCGCCTGGCGGGTCTTCTTCACGTAATCTCTCAACGTCACTCCTCATAAAATAAGGATCAAACTTCGAACTGGTAAGTTCTCGTTTAATCTTACTATTATGTCTTAAAAGAGTATTACTGCCGACCATATTTAGTTACAACTCACCAAGTGAAATGTACAATTCAGTCCACTTTTAATTTTGGTTTCTAGGCCAGTTCATAGAGAACTCAGGAAGTTTAACGGTCAAAAAGCAAAGTGATATAAATACTATTCTTCAGTGAATATTTGTTTAATTTTGGGTTTTTTGGACTTACAATCTACTGATTCTGATTAAGCTGCTTCAACATAGAATCTCAAAGATTTGCATCACATACAAACACTTTTGAGTTGAAGCATTTATGGTTGTGTTTTTTAAAAAAAGGCACAAAGTGCTGGTGTAACTTAGTGGGTCAGGCAGCATCTTTGGAGAACATGGATGGGTGACACTTGGGTTGGGACCCTTCCAACTAATTGAGATTTGGGGGGGGGGGGGGGGGGGGGGGGGCTAACCAAATACCTATGAAGCTGCATCATGACATCCCAAATCTTATACTCAATGCCGCAGATTATGTAGACAAACATACCACATGCCTTCACCATTCTATCTATTCGTGTTGCCACTTTTAGAGAACCATGGACTTGGACCCCAAGATCCCTCTGTATATCAATGCTGTTGAGTGTAATGCCATTAATTGTATAATCATGCATAGTCCACTTGTAGATACAAGTTGTAAGTACATATTCTGCATCTATCACTTTTTGTAAAAGGCCATTTATTTCATGATCGAACATTTCTCTGCTTAAATAAAATGAATTACCTATCTGATTTACAGTGAAAGACTGATCAAATTTGAAGTTTGTCTTCCACATGTTACGGTTATTTGTTGCTAATTATGCAAATACTAAATCAGTTTAGCAAAGTGACACAATTATTTTGAGACAATTTAATAACAGTAATTTTTAAAACAATTAACTTTGTTATACCATTGGCCCAACTGAGCCCCTGTAACAGGTCTGGTTCAAATGATAGATTTTCTTAACAGCTGGACTTTGCCCTCCCTGCTAGAAGGCAACTGCAAACTAGGCCAATTACAATCTGAGAACTTCTCTTTCAGTGGCATTACCATTGTTTTCCCCAGCATAAGCATTGAGGCCTAACCAGATACGTACCTTGACCGACCCAATTAATTAGTTGGTGAGAGGAGGGTCTGAAGAAGGGTCTCGACCCAAAACGTCACCCATTCCTTTTCTCCAGAGATGCTGCCTGTCCCGCTGAGTTATCCAGCATTTTGCGTCTACCTTTAATTTGTTGGCGACCTATCTACTGAGTTACACTTCGCCCCTTCATTTTCAATGGCCATTTAGATGCACAAATCAGGAGTGTGTCTGAATTAATTTAATTAATCTGGATGCAATTCCATCATTTAACTCACTTTTGGCTCTCCTGTTAAGACCCTTAAACTTTCACTCCTTCAGTCCCAGCACATCATGCCTGTAGAAGATAGGAATTGCAAGACTACAGCAACCTGTCAAAGGTTTATTTGATAGTATCTGTGACCTCAGCTTCCTGAAAAGATCAACAGGTATTAAGTAATGCCACAAGCTCTCAAGTTTCATACCATCAGTTTTTCTTATTGCTGGGATAAAATCATTTAAATTCTGGACTAACACTTGTGCGTATTTACATCGCAACAATGCAACAGTTCAAGAAGGCACCGTTTGCTCATATAGTTAATTCTGGATGGACAATAGATTCCGGTTTTGCCAACAATGACATCATATATCAATAAAAATGTCATGCAAAAAAAACTTCAGTGCTGCATCTTGTGAAAGTACGTCAGTAGAAGCAACCAACTAAATAGTAAACGTCTCCTTCTGATGAGCATGCTTGTGGAGACAATGTACCGAGTGAGGCTCGGCGGTGCTGGCTCAAAGGGCCAAAAGGCCTACTCCTGCACCTATTGTCTATGAGGCAAGGGGTATAATATGACAACCCAGCGCGGTAATTAAATTATTTGATGTGAACAATGATTGTATTAATCCATTATATCGAGTAGGATGCATGCTCATATTTGCACAGAAAATAAAGTCAGCTCATTCGACATGCGGGGGAGGAGGGAGGGGGGGGGGGGGGGTTAGAGGCAGGAATCCTGCATGAATTATTTAACATGCAAAATGGGCTCTCCGCCTGCTGCTAGGCAATAACGCATTCCAAGCATAATAATATAAACATGCAGGTAGTAATAAATGTTATTTTTAATTTAAGACATGCAAGTGTGTAACTTTTCAAAGGGGATTTAGCAGACAACAGCAATACACACTAAGGGCAGCTGAGGGAAGGACACCAGCCGCAGCTTTATTCGACTGCGTTTATACCGGAGTGTGGGAGTCGACTCGCTGTCCACTAGACAGGCACTGTAAAACCTCAACCTCATAATTCCATAAGTATCTCACAAGACTGTATTTAATAACCACAGATAACGGAAGGCAAGGACCGTGCAGCAAGGTCTGCCGCTAGGTCTTTGTTTTGCAGCATTGCTGAGGAACGAGGACACCAAGCGCCTCCTGTAGAAGCGTATTTTGGGGCCACGGTTCGGGAGGGGCGGAGACCACTGCCATTAACCCGAGAGATTTTGATGAGCATTGAGCAAGGCTGAGTGGTAGGGATCCCTTACACGGATATTTTTCCCCCACTGTCATGACCAGGATCGCGGCAGAGGGCCAAGGATCGGATGGAGATGGCAGGGTCGGTAAACAAGGGTAGCACAGGGACCGGCGGCCGTGACGCAGCAAGCAGCTGCAGCAAGGCCAAGACTGACCCGAGGCAGCCGGAGAGCGAGAATCACCCCCCACCTACTCACAAAATTATCCCTGAAGTCACTGTCTGGGCACAGGACGTAGAAAGAAACGCCGGGATCCGCGTAGAAATCCAGGCGGCTCTCAGCCTCCTCAGTGGCGATAAGCTCGAACGGGGTGTTGTAGCACCATTTGTCCGCGATGTCGACGAACTGCTGGAATTCCATGGCGACCGGCTCTCCGGTGCGGGCGCGCGTCGTCCGTTACCTCAGCCGCGACCTCGCCCGCCGCATCAGCCTGGGGGAGTGAGGGAGGGAGAGAGCGGGCGGGCCAGCGAGTGCACCGCGCTTTGTTTTACTTCTTCTCGCAGCTTGTCGCTCGCTTTGTGGCGCACTTCCGCCGCTCAGACGGGCTGCTGCCGCGGACTGCCCCCTCCTCTCCCCGCTTCCAGGCGCTCACACCCAAGCACCAACCGAGAGCCGCCCGCCCGCCCAGTCCCCGCCACCGCCACCGCAGCACGAGGCACAAGAGGGCGGGTGTCAGTGGCGCGTGCCGCGCTGAGTAAAAGCTGCAAGGATGAGTACGGCGCAGCGCGCTTCCCTTCATCCTTCAAGGACACTGAGATACCCTATTACATTGATGCTCGGATTTAGATCTTGCCGGCGGTCTATAGGCACCAGATGTAACATTTATAAAATAGTGTACACAATGAATTGCAGTTATGACCTCCCGTAATCATAAAACAATCCGCAGGCAATGAACTACTTTCCAAGTACAGTCAGTATAATGTAACAAAATTACTTATGGAGACCAGGAATTGCATCAAAATAGTTATAGTACTGGCGTACAGTAAATTAATCTAAATTCCTACTGCGGATTTGTGAATTTGAATTACTGATTGGTTAATATCAAAACTATTGTTTTTTTAGACAAATATCCTTTAGGGAAGATATGTCATCGTTATCCAATTTGACACTACGTTGAATCTGTTACAATTTACTCAGTGATACATTCAATTGACAACAAAATGCTGTGAGCGACCATATCAGATGGTCTGGATAAATTATGTAATTACTGTACTGTAATCCTTCACCATTTAGGTTGGAGGGGAAAAAGCAGAGGCCACGCCGAGAAGCAGTGTAAAATAACACACCAGACATCGACAATTGTGTATATTTTGCATTTGTACATACATTCCAAATTGGGGCCAAGGAATAGATCACTTGACCTTGCTTCAGTCTGGGCAATGTAATTTCATTAAACAATGAAGTTTAATATTGTTCCTCAAATCTGTATTTAAACCATGAATTTGCTATGAATAAACAAAAACTTTGTGAACAACAGACTACCTCACCAAACAGGATCTGTTCATTATAGGATTGAGTAACCCTAGATTAGTATTGCAGTTATAAATTAATTAAAATTACAAACCTACAAAATACAATTTTAAACTTTTCAATTAACTCTCAATCTGATAAACAAAGCAAAATCAATATAACAATATTGCTCTGGATTAAGAATAGACACAAAGTATTGGAGTAACTCAGTAGGTTAGGCAGCTTCTCTGGAGAACATGGATCAATGACATTATGATTTGGAACCCTTTTTACCCCTGCGAATTTGGATTAAGAATGTTCATCTGGTGAGAATACATTACTCTACATGCTGGATCGAGCTGCTGTATTAAGCTCACTTATGAAAAAAGCAGAAAATTAGTATGGGTGTGAGGGTTAAATTAGAATAGCCCTACAGTATGCCAGTTATTAAAAAAATCAGGTGTAACTGGTTAAATGATTAACTCTAATAGGCTATGGCAATAGTGGTACAAGGTCATATTAATCAGAAGGACTACAAATATGCAAGCTAATCAGATTCATCAGCTAATCTCCTCTACGGTCCTCTAATTATTGGAAGAGTAACTCCATCCTTGTGAAGGGAGACATCCATGCTCTCAGATTTTTTTTCAAAATAGGAAGCTGAATCAATTTTCTATGGAAAAGAAAATTGTAAATGTGGAAAAAAGGAGTAAGAGAACCTTAGTGGAATAGGACATAACAAAAGCAGCCATAAAATGACCACCGGAGCTTGGTTTAAGGAATAATTAAATGTGGAGAGAGGAAAAAAGGTGAGTGAAGATAAGCTAATACATCTTCTTCCAACCTATATAATGTTATGGAGAAATTAGGTATTTCTAATCAATCACTATTTCTCAATTCATTATTTAGCAGAATATAACAAATTCTCAATGCATCTACTGTCATTTCTTTCATATTTAATTCATAGCCTCATGGCTTGGCAAACTTAAGCATTCAGTATCTGTTTACATTCTTACACATCAATTTTGTTGGAATACGTTAAATATTATCTGAATTTACTAAAATCTTGTTGGATGCTTCATTTAAGTAGAAATCTTTTTTCATTCATAGGATTTAATTGTCAGAGTTTGAAATCCAATGAAGATCAATACAATGGCAAATTGATACCAAATTTCTGATTCAATTGGAATTGTTTGTACGATCTTTCACAGGCACGTGCATATACAAATCATTAGCCACAGATGATGAGGTCTTTAACCTGTGTTGCTTGAATGTAGACTGACCAATCGTACAAAAACAGAAAGATACACCAATTAAAACTGTTCAGATAATAATTGAAGTCTGGGTGAAGATCATCAGCCCACTCAGGTCAGTAGTGATATGTAAAATTTGTGAATCAGATGATGACAGAATAGCCATGGAGCAGCAATGTTTTTTTTCTATTTCATAGATACAAGATTGAAGAGCATCATGAATTAAAGAATTAAAAAAAAATCAGATTAAAATATTTTTCAACTGAAACATTAAATAGTAACAAATGTCGGTTTTGTGTAGAAATTCTAAAATGATAGGAGAACAGTCAGAATATCCACTTTCAAACAAGTTCTTCCATAAATAATGGTGTTCTTATACTACTCAAGAAGTACTACAAGTATATCGTTTTTTTTAACGTTGAAATGTCTTGTTTTAGGAAATTAAGCCTAGTCTCGTAACTGGTTTCACCCAAAAAATGCTAAGATTTCAGAAACATTGTTGTTGTTAATTTCTAGAGTTGCATATCTGTGGTTCTTAAATTCAGGTTTGTATCCACAATTGTTTCCCACAATTAATCCCAATAAACCACATAGCTCAATACCTATCACCTCACATAATCTTGGTATTTGTGGGCATTGGCACTGCCAAAGGATTTCTACACTGTGTGACATCTGTTCTGCTCATACAAACTTATTGTATAATTACACTTTAAAATGCAAGATAAACATTGCCCATATGCATGATTCAGCATCAAAGTCATTCCTGTTTGGTAGTTTTGAAAATGCATGTTTACTTAAAAGATCATCAAGCCTTAAGAAAATGAATTAGAATAATTGACAAAATACACAAGTGAAATTAATGTTTCTAATTTAACTTTTAAAAATTAATTAAATATATTTCTAAATCGTACTGCATGAATCACCCCATATTTGATACAAAATCTTCTGAAAGGACACACACAAGAAATGTTTTGTTTCACACAAAATCTCTAATCTAACCAATGTAACAGCACACTTTTCCTTTTGGATGATTGTGGAGGTAGATGGCCCATTTTCCTCAGACTTTAATCATCACTGTCACTCCCAGATTCACTCAATTGTAAATCATTTCCTGAAAACAAAGATTTTGTATTATTAACAAGAGGTTATAGACAATAGGTGCAAGAGTAGGCCATTCGGCCCTTTGAGCCATTCAATGTGACCATGGCTGATCATCCCCAATCAGTACCCCGTTCCTGCCTTCCCCCCCATATCCCCTGACTCTGCTATCCTTAAGAGCACTATCTAGCTCTCTTTTGAAAGTATCCAGAGAACCGGCCTCCTCCGCCCTCTGAGGCAGATAATTCCACAGACTCACAACTCTCTGTGTGAAAAGGTGTTTCCTCATCTCTGTTCTAAATGGCTTACCCCTTATTCTTAAACAGTGGCCCCTGGTTCTGGACTCCCCCAACATCGGGCACATGTTTCCTGCCTCTAGCGTGTCCAAACCCTTAATAATCTCATATGTTGCAATAAGATCCCTTCTCGTCCAGAGTGTACAAGCCCAGCAGCTCCATTCTCTCAGCATATGACAGTCCCGCCATCCCGGGAGTTAACCTTGTAAACCTACGCTGCACTCCCTCAATAGCAATAATGTTCTTCCTCAAATTAGGGGACCAAAACTGCACACAATACTCCAGGTGTGGTCCCACTAGGGCTCTGTACAATTGCAGAAGGATCTCTTTGCTCCTATACTCAACTCCCCTTGTTATGAAGGCCAACATGCCATTCGCTTTCTTCACTGCCTGCTGGACGTGCATCCTTACTTTCCTTGACTGATGAACAGGGAACACCCCCCCCCCCCATCCCATTGTACTTCCTCTTTTCCCAACTAGACACCATTTAGATAATAATCTGTCTTCCTGTTTTTGCTACCAAAGTGGATAACCTCATATATCCGCATTAAACTGCATCTGCCTACTCACCCAACCTGTCCAAGCCACCCTGCATTCTCATAGCATCCTCCTCACAGTTCACACTGCCACCCAGCTTTGTGTCATCTGCAAATTTGCTAATGTTACTTTGAATCCCTTCATCTAAATCATTGATGTATATTGTAAATAGCTGCGGTCCCCGCACCGAGCCTTGCAGTACCCCACTAGTCACTGCCTGCCATTCTGAAAGGGACCCATTAATCCCTACTCTTTGTTTCCTGTCTGCCAACCAATTTCCTATCCATGTCAGCACTCTACCCCCTATCATCTGTCATTATGCAGTTTTTAATATCTATTTTCACTTTGTCGCTGATTTCATTTTGGAGGAAAAATAATAAGTCCTGCAGGTGCCACATGCCCAAGAACTGCATTATGAATCCATTTCAATTTCTGTTAAAAGGTCTGCCAATTATCAGCCTGAAATGGCAGTTACATTAAATTTGGCTGTGCAAAGAACAGGCAGCTCTAAAGCCACAAGTAAACATAGATAGCAGAATAAGTGGGACGAGGAAAGAATTACTTTTTATGTGGGATTCAAAGAACTACACCTTAGTAGACTATAAGGAAGAAGAGCTTAAAGTCAATTCGGATATTATTATTCATTTTGTCCATTAGTTGGAAATTAATATAGCCACGCTAAATAATGATGCAGATGTTAAAAAAAAGTGGTTTTACTGATGATTATTTTAAATAGGAGAGAAAATATGGTCTTTAGATAGCAATCAAGGACAGCTAAAGGCTTTCATAGTTGAAATATCTTTGGTTAAATTGTGCAGGCTGGTATACTGTGTGCAGTGTGGTCTTACTTACAAATGTACTAGCATTTGAAGCATTCTAGAAGATATTCAGTACGCTAGTTCCTAAGATGAGATGGTTGGCCTTCCACAGATGATCTTATTGGAACATGCAAATTCCTAAGAGGGCACAACATAGATGTTGAGATAATTCCATTAAAGGGCAAGGAGAGAAATCAATTAGGACTGGATTGTCTGGGAATTTCTTCTCACAAAGTGGCGAAACTCTAGAATTCTCTGTCCCAGGGTGTTGTGAAGGCCATATCACTGCTGATACTTAATAGAGGGGGGGGGGACACATTTTAAAAACGGGGAGAATTGAGGACCAAGTTAGACTGTCACAAAAATTGTGTGGGGGAGAACAGCTATGGTCATACTGAGTGATGGGGCAGGATTGAGACGTCAAATATTTTGATGTTTTCTAAATCCTTCAATTGATATTGCATAATTCAGCTCTTTATATCAAATGTAAACAATATTCAAAGGGGGAATTCTAAAATAAAATTTGTACACAATTGTGATTATTAATTTTTAAAGCAATTAGATATTGAATACTTACTCAGGGTGGTCATGAGCTGATTACTTCCAGGTCTGCTGGTGCCATTTGTAGCTACACTTCTGTTACTATAATTCTGTGGCTGCTGTTGCTGATGGGATTGGGAATGGGATTGCTGCTGTGTTTGCAGCTGTGGCAGTGTAGATGGACAAGCTTCATTTTCCACATCACTACTGGAGCTGTCATCACTGCCAGATGAACTTCCAGATTCTGAAGAACTACTGCTGCTACTCATCTGTTCAATTATATCAACTTCAGCTCTCAGTTCTGGAAAGATTGTAAGAGAGAATTGTAAGATACGAGCTTTCTTTCAACAAACAAAAATCAGAAAGTTAAAATTCAGAAAGTTAAAATTCTCGACAATCTTACACCATCTTGCACCCAAATTATTTTTTTTGTAGGCATGGCTGGAAAGATGGAAAACTGTTCAAGAAACTAAATGGTAACAATTCAAACCTATATTACTGATCCAGTTAATCTAAAAATCTGATCTCTTCCCTTTTGATACTTCAATCTAGGGACTTTAATTATGTCATTGTTTTATAATCCTCATCTTTAATAGTGCCTATAGAACCAGCTTATATTTTGATAGTCACAGATAAAATATATTAGCAGTAAAAGTGTAGCTAGGGAGTCTCAATATCAAATGAAAGAATTGATGCGTGGAGTCACAAGAAGTGGGCAATATGCATTCGCGAAGGTAAAAAATGTTTGAGGATAGCCAGCATGGCTTTGTGCGTGGGAAATTTGAGTGTTTTGAATATTAATGAGGCCAATGCAATAGACATTGTCTATATGAACTTTAACAAAGCCTTTGATCAAGGTACCACAGAGGGCTGGTTTGGAAGATTAGATCACAAGGGTTCGAGGCTGAACTAGCCAATTGGGTACAAAGGTGGCTTAAAAAGATCCAACGTTTCCACACAGAGGGTGGTGTGTACATGGAAAGAGCTGCCAAAGGAAATGGTAGAAATGGGTACAATAATGGCATATAAAGGCATTTGGATTACTGCCCTACATCTATTACCGCTTTAAATCCAATAGCCTGAAGTCCTGACCTCCCACATATTCATAATTTTGATTATTACCCATAGACACAGAATTTTGCCCGAGTAGCAGGAGAGAGTTGGATAGAGCTCTTCAGGATAGACGAGTCAGGGAATATGGGGAGAAGGCGGGATCACAGTGAATGGAAGTGCTGGCTCGAAGGGCCAAATGGCCTACTCTTGCACCTATTGTCTATTGTCTATTGTCTAAATCAAAACCAGCAAATCATGAACTAAATAGTTTGCTCTTAATCATAAGGGAGAACCAGTGGATGTGTTATATCTAGATTTTCAGAAGGCTTTCGACAAGGTCCCACATAAGAGATTAGTATACAAACTTAAAGCACGCGGTATTGGGGGTTCAGTATTGATGTGGATAGAGAACTGGCTGGCAGACAGGAAGCAAAGGGTAGGAGTAAACGGGTTCTTTTCAGAATGGCAGGCAGTGACTAGTGGGGTACCGCAAGGCTCAGTGCTGGGACCCCAGCTATTTATAATATATATTAATGATTTGGACGAGGGAATTAAATGCAACATCTCCAAGTTTACGGATGACACTAAGCTGGGGGGTAGTGTTAGGTGTGAGGAGGATGCTAGGAGGCTGCAAGGTGACTTGGATAGGCTGGGTGAGTGGGCAAATGCATGGCAGATGCAGTATAATGTGGATAAATGTGAGGTTATCCACTTTGGTGGCAAAAACAGAAGGGTAGACTATTATCTGAATGGTGGCAAATTAGGAAAAGGGGAGATGCAACGAGACCTGGGTGTCATGGTACACCAATCATTGAAAGTAGGCATGCAGGTACGGCAGGCAGTGAAGAAAGCAAATGGTATGTTAGCATTCATAGCAAAAGGATTTGAGTATAGGAGCAGGGAGGTTCTACTGCAGTTGTACAGGGTTTTGATGAGACCACACCTGGAGTATTGCGTACAGTTTTGGTCTCCAAATCTGAGAAAATACATTCTTGCCATAGAGGGGGTACTGAGAAGGTTCACCAGACTGATTCCTGGGATGTCAGGACTTTCATATGAGGAAAGACTGGATAGACTTGGCTTGTACTCGCTAGAATTTAGAAGACTGAGGGGGGATCTTATAGAAACTTACAAAATTCTTAAGGGGTTGGACAGGCTAGATGCAGGAAGATTGTTCCTGATGTTGGGGAGGTCCAGAACAAGGGGTCACAGTCTAAGGATAAGGGGGAATTCCCTTAGGACCGAGATGAGGAAAACATTTTTCACACAGAGAGTGGTGAGTCTCCGGAATTCTCTGCCACAGAAGGTAGTTGAGGCCAGTTCATAGGCTATATTTAAGAGGGAGTTAGATGTGGCCCTTGTGGCTAAAGGGATCAGGGGGTATGGAGAGAAAGCAGGTACAGGATAACGAGTTGGATGATCAGCCATGATCATATTGAATGGCGGTGCAGGCTCAAAGGGCCGAATGGCCTACTCCTGCACCTATTTTCTATGTTTCTATCAGCAAACCGCTAATTAATTCACTTGTAACCTGGTCATCGATATTCTGTTTTAGATTTGTGAGGACCACTCAGCTCCTAAATTCATCACAATCTTGGACTAAATATGATCAGCTATGATCATATTGAATGGCGGTGCAGGCTCGAAGGGCCGAAAGGCCTATTCCTGCACCTATTTTCTATGTTTCTATGATCCAAACAACTGAACACCAGACGTAAGGAAAACACCATAATGGTTGAACTCATATTTTGCAAAGAGGTAGTCGGTAGGTGATTGATATTATTAGAATTCAATAATTCAGCTCCAGCACATCGGTATGGGAGATCCTCATGGCAGTCCTACACCCCATCATCTAAAGGTGCTTCACCAATTACCTTCCCTCCATTGTCAAAGTCAGAAATTAGGTTTTACAAAAATGACATAATATTCAATTCTACTTACAATTAGTCGTAGTCATAGAGCACAGAAACAGGCTCATCAGCTCAACTTGTCCACCCCTTACTGCTTTCCGAAGAGACCGTTCCCTCCACAACTCCCTGGTCAACACGTCCCCTCCCACCCAAACCACGCCCTCCCCAGGTACTTTCCCCTGCAACCGCAGGAGATGCAACACCTGTTCCTTTACCTCCCCCCTCGACTCCATCCAAGGATCCCAACAGTCTTTCCAGTTGAGGCAGAGGTTCACTTGCACCACTTCAACCTCATCTACTGTATCCGCTGTTCCAGGTGCCAACTCCTGTACATCGGCGAGACCAAGCGCAGGCTCAGCGATCGTTTCGCTGAACACCTCCACTCAGTCCCTCTAAACCGATCTGATCTCCCGATTGTTCAGCACTTTAACTCCCCCTCCCAATATGACATTTCTGTCCTAGGCCTCCTCCATTGTCAGAGTGAGGCTAAACACAAATTGGAGGAACAGAACCTCATATTTTGCTTGAGTAGCTGACACCCCAGCGATATGAATATTGATTTCTCTAACTTCAAATAGCCCCTGTTTGCTCGCTCTCCATTCCCTCCCCCTTCCCAGTTCTTCCACCCGTCTTACAGTCTCCGACTACATTCTATCTCTGTTCCGTCCACTCCCTGACATCAGTCTGAAGAAGGGTCTCGACCCAAAACATCACCCATTCCTTCTCTCCAGAGATGCTGCCTGTCCCACTGAGTTACTCCAGCAATTTATGTCTACCTTCGATTTAAACCAGCATCTGTAGTTCTTTCCAGCAGGTACATGGATAGGACAGGTTTGGAGGGAAATGGACCAAACACAGGCAGGTGGGACTAGTGTAACTGGGACATGTTGGCTGGCATGGGCAAGTTGGGCCGATGGGCCTGCTTCCATGCTGTATCATTTTTTGACTCTCACCTTAAACATACCTCTTGTTTTTGATTCCCCTATGTCGGATAAAAAAACTCTATTATCCCTTCACCCTATTATTCCCCTCATGATTTTATAAACCTCCATAAGATCACCTCTCAGCACTCCACGGAATGAAGTCATAGCCTGCCCAACCTCTCCCTATCGCTGAACCCCTCAATTCTTTAACAAATGAAGCAAAGCATGCCTGTGTGACAATAGACAATAGGTGCAGGAGTAGGCCGTTCGGCCCTTCGAGCCAGCACCGCCATTCACTGTGATCATGGCTGATGTGCAGCAAGACCTAAACATTTAGGCATGAGCTGATAAGAGGCAAGAAACATTCACACAACAAAATAGCAGGAGTGTTTATATGCACGCAATAGTGAAAGGGTGAAGAGGCGAGGAGGTAGCTATGACAAGAACAAGGAGTGCAGAGGAAAATCCTGATCCATATTCTTCACGTTATCCTGAAACCTATTCCATTAATCTTGGGATGGGTGGCATGGCACAGCACAATAGACACAGGTTAGATCCTGACCTAGAGTGTTATCTGGAGTATGCATGTGATTGTATGGGTTTCCTTCAGGTGCTTCAGTTTCCTCCCACTTCCCAAAGATGTGCTGGTTTGTAGGTTAATTGGCATCTGTAAATTCCCCTAATGTGAAGGAAGTGGATGCGAAAGTGGGATAACAGTAGTGTGCCCGAAAGGCATGTTTCCATGTTGCATCTTTCTTGAAACAGTCACCTTGCTCTTCTCCTCGTGATATTACATCTAAAAATACTTGGTAACACAGAGGTAGGGCAGAACTCCACAGAGACTATGATGCAAATTTTAAATAGACAATAATAGATAATAGGTGCTGGAGTAGGCCATTCTGCCCTTCGAGCCAGCAGAATGGTAGAACCATTCAATGTGATCATAGCTGATCATCCACAATCAGTACCCTGTTCCTGCCTTCTCCCCATATCCCCTGACTCCACTATCTTTAAGACCCCTATCTAGCTCTCTCTTGAAAGTATCCAGAAAAGCGGCCTCCACTGCCCTTGAGGCAAAGAATTCCACAGACTCACACCTGTGTGAAAAAATGTTTCCTCTTCTCCATTCTAAATGGCTTACCCCTTATTCTTAAATAATCTCACTCTAGATTATAAAGACAAGGTGTTTTATGCCAGGCTGTCGACGAACAAGAGAAATACTTGGTAGTAAGTGCAACCAAGCCATTTGATGACAAACATCATAATTGACAAAAATAGGAAGGAAACTAGGAATATAAAAGTCCAGGACAGTGGGCTATGTAATTTATAGAATGAATAGAGGGAGGGCACAACCCCACAGGGAGAAATAAATATAATTACAATTTTAAATGATCTCACTAGAGGTTATCAAAGCAAAGTGTTTTCCACCAGACTGTCCAAGAACACCTGTACTCTATTATTGTTTAATAGTCTGATTAAACAAGTGCTGCACAGTGGAGTAGCTGGTTGCGCTGCTGCATCACAGCTCCAGAAACAGGGGGTTGATCCTGATCTTAGGTGCTGTCTGTGCAGAGCTCACACGTCCTCCCTTTGACTGTTTGGGTGTCCTCTGGGTGCTCCGGTTTCCTTGCTCATCCCAAAGCGTGTGGATTTGTAGCTTAATTGGTAAAATCTCTGTAAAATTGCCCCTAATGTGAAGGGATTGGATAAAAAGTGGGATAACATAGAACAAGTGTGAATGGGGAAAGAGTGTTCGATGGCCCATGTGAACTTGGTAGGTCAAAGGGCTTGTTTCCATGCTGTATTTCTAAACGAAACCACAAATAACAAATCTAGAAAAACCACATTTGCTTGGCAATCCTAAAATAAACTTTGAAGAAAAATCAGAACCTAAAAATATTACTCCAAAAATGACACAGTGCTAGAGTAACTCAGTGGTTCAAGCATTATCCCTGGAGGGCATAGATATGTTTCGGGACAGGACCCTCTTCGAAGAAGCAAGTATCTTTACGCTGTTTGTATCTCTAAACTAAACTAAAGATGCTGCTTGATCTGCTGAGTTACCCCAGCACTTTGTGTCCTTTTTGTGTAAACTAGCATCTTGCAGTTCTTTGTTTCTACGTCCAAAAATGATTCTGATGCTAGATCAAATAAAAAGATGGAAAGCAGCTTCCATTTATATAACATTCTTAACCTGGCAAGCGCCAGAATACTTCAGAGAGTTGTTAATAAATTTGTTTGGGTTCATTGTTGCTGAGCCACATAAGCAGATTTCATAACATATGACAAAAAGCTTGTCAGATGTGTTTTTAAAGAAATGTCAAAGGAGAAAAGGGGCAGAAAAGCATGGATATTTTTGTAGGGAATAAAGAACTAAGGGATTTTGCAGATAGGAAACGATTGACAAATGTACACCCCTTATAATAGGGAAGCCTCAGAACACCAGAAATAGAGCGAGAGAAACACAAACTTCTTAGAGAGTTGTCGGGCTCAAAGTATGGGTAAAGGCAACACCAGGGAGATATTTGAAAATATTTTAAAGCAGAGATATCGGTTCATCGGGAGCAAGTGTGGTGCTTGTTGCATGCACAGGGATGATGGATGCAAAAGTGAGAGTTAGAACATAAGCATTAGAGCTTTGGATGGCATTATCCAGTTCATATGTTCTTGGAGCAGAATAAAGCCATTCGGCACATAAAGCCTACTCCGCCATTCAATCATGGCTGTATTTACAGTATTTTCTCTTTTTATTTTAACCAGAAATGTCCTGTCCTTTCCTCATTGTGTGGCATCTTGGTCTATTTGGTCAGCTTTATTTTAGAAGCAACTAGTCTCTATTTTAACTATTCCAAGCCCCAACATCACTGCATTATTTTGTTTAGCAATTCTTAAAACACCTTGATCATTCTAAATTAATAGCCTCCGCTGGAGCAGAAAGACAACTCCAAGATTTAAAACAAAAGCAAAATCTCCTCTCCACTCCCTATATTCTAGTGATTGATGTCCCAATAATTTCAATATCTCTAATTTAATTCTAATCCCCTTTTGTTGGTATCTATCTGGTGAATGCAGATATTGAATGTGTGACTTTAATGCTTTTTAATGTAAACAAGACAAATTTGACATTTTAAAATCATATTGAAATGCATATTTGCGTGTCTGCACTGATCACCAGGGATTACCATCAAGAAGGTTTTTGTAAACCAAGAAACACCTATTTAACCTAACCCTCAATTTCTAATTCACCGTCCTATCTGTGCATCTATAATTATAATGAAACCTAATGAAATATTTTTTCCCCTAAAATTTCATCAATACAGTTAAAATAATGTTTTAACCATCCAAATTAGCCATTTAATCATTTATGTACATAAAAGAGTATCCAGATCTATCAAAACTTGCATATGAAAACAGCATTCAAGCTTGGTTGACTTTGACTTTATAAACACCTTCAGGGCAAACACATTAATACATAGAAATAGGGGAATTGTAGAGAAACCAACTGAGCTTTTTTTTAAAAAGAGAATATATAGGAAATATATACAAAACCATAAAAAATGTTTTGTGGCTTGTTGCATCAATTATACTGAAAAAGGCTCACGTTCCTTTCCACACAGACCATATGTTTTTCTTTACCTCTTTTAATGTCATCTAGCTGTGGTTCAGGTGATGGGTTGTCCTTCGAGGGAGATGTTTTTGGCCCAGTACATGGCTTATTTGGGGCTTTATACTGCGAAGTAGGCTGAGATCGTCTCACTGCCTGTGATTCCAATTGAGCTTGGATTTTACTGCTTCCTTCAGCTCTAAAAAATGATTAATGAGAAAATAGTGTTTGGCCACCAATCACTTTATACTAGTAAGAAGATAGACAAAAATGCTGGAGAAACTCAGCGGGTGAAGCAGCATCTATGGAGCGAAGGAATAGGTGACATTTCGGGTCGAGACCCTCCTTCAGCCGAAGGAATAGGTGAAGTTTCTGTTCGAGACTGAAGAAGGGTCTCGACCCGAAACATCACCTATTCCTTCGCTCCATAGATGCTGCCTCACCCGCTGAGTTTCTCCAGCATTTTTGTCTACCTTCAATTTTTATAGCATTTGCAGTTCTTTCTAAACATTTATACTAGTAAGAAATCATTTCAGATTACTATATCAAAAGTTTACCTCTGTACATGTATATATAAGTAGTAAAGACAAGATACAAGATACATATATTTGTCACATGTGCCAGATGGCACAGTGAAATGAGATTACCATACAGCCATACAATAAAAATAAAGAACACAACACACGATAGAATTCAACATAAAAACATCCCCACACAGCAGAATCAAAGTTTCGAACTGTGAGGGAAGGCACCAAAGTCAGTCCTCTTCCTCTAATGTTCCCCACTGTTCACCCGTGGTCGGGGCCTCCCTGAGCCCTCCGCAGTCGCCGCTATGGGCGGCCCGATGTTCAGGCCCGCACTGAACATCACCTGAACCCATATCGTTAATATCATCAACATCCAAAAATCTATAAATCCTTGACCCTGAAAGTACTATTGACTGAGCCTCCAAAGTCCTCTTAAACTGAATTCCAAAGATTCACAAACCTCCGAGTGAAGAAATGTTTTGACTATGACTCCAGTTCTAAACCAAAGTGGCGCAGCTGATTCACAGGACCAGAGACCCGGGTTCGATCCTGACCCCGGATGTTGTCTATGTGAAGTTTGCACTTTATTCCTGCAACCATGTGGGTTTCCTCCAGGTGCTCCATTTTCCTCCAACATCCCAAAGACGTTCAAAGTAATTGCCTTCTGTAAAATTGCCCCTAATGTGTAGGAAGTGGATGAGAAAGTGGGATAACGTAGAAATAGTGTGATCGATGCTCAGTGTGGACTTGGTGTGCCAAAGAGCCTTTTTCTATGGTGTATCTCTAAAATAAACTAAAATCCCAACTGGTGAAATATCATCCTGCATTTAAAAAAAAATCTGTTTCAATTAGATCCCATCTCTTTCTTCTGGAGAGTTTAGATCCAGTCTGCTTAACTAATACCCCTTGCAACACCCATCTAGGAATTGCCCTGTAAACCTTCATTGTACTTCCTTTCTGATAAGTATACATTTCCTTAGAAAAGGAAATCAAACCCTTAATATTTGAAATAGGGATCTCACCAGCATCCTGTATTATTTCACTCCATGGTATGTATATCCTTTTTCACACAAGGAATTCAAACATAAACAATATTCCAGATACTGTCTCAGCAAGAATTAGATACATTGGTAGGACACCTGCACAAAGATCTCTTAATGAAGGCTATTGTACCTTCTGTGGTAATTTTCAGTACTCTGCCTATTCAATACGTATCTTTTTTTCTATTAAAATTGGTATCTATGAATGTTTGTATATCTTTCTGTTACATTCTGCCAGATTTACAAGGACGTTGCCAGGACGAGAGGGTCTGAGCTATAGGGAGAGGTTGAGTAGGCTGGGACGCTATTCCTTGGAGCACAGGAACATCTTATTGATGTGTATAAAATCATGAGAGGAATAGATTGGGTAGATGCACAGAGTCTCTCGCCCAGAGTTGGTGAATCGAGGACCAGAGGACATAGGTTTCAGGTGAAGGGGAAAAGATTTAAATCTGAGGGGTAACCTTTTCACACAAGGGTAGTAGGTGTATGGAACAAGCTGCCAGAGGGACTATCCCAACATTTAAGAAACAGTTAGACAGGTACATGGATAGGACAGGTTTGGAGGGATATGGAGTAAACACGGGCACGTGGGACTAGTGTTGCTGAGACATGTTGGCTGGTGTGGGCAAGTTGGGCCAAAGGGCCTGTTTCCACACTGTATCACTCCATGACTCTATTCTGCTCAATTTACTTAACCTGTTGATACAGTGGCTTGCAAAAGTTTTCATACCCCTTGAACTTTTCCACATTTTGTCACATTACAACCACAAACGTAAATGTATTTTGTTGGGATTTTATGTGATAGACCAACACAAAGTGGCGCATAATTGTGAAGTGGAAGGAAAATGATACATGGTTTTCAATTTTTTTTACAAATAAAAAACTGAAAAGTGTGGCGTGCAAAAGTATTCAGCCCCCTTTACTCCGATACCCCTAAATAAATTCCAGAGCAACCAATTGCCTTCAGAAGTCACCTAATTAGAGTCCACCTGTGTGTAATCTAATCTCAGTATAAATACAGCTGTTCTGTGAAGGCCTCAGAGGTTTGTTAGAGAACATTAGTGAACAAACAGCATCATGAAGCCCAAGGAACACACCAGTTTAAAGCAGGGTTAGGTTATAAAAAAAATCCCAAGCTTTGAACATCTCATGGAGCACTGTTCAATCCATCATCCAAAATTGGAAAGAGTATGGCACAACTGCAAACCTACCAAGACATGGCCGTCCACCTAAACTGACAGGCCAGGCAAGGAGAGCATTGATCAGAGAAGCAGCCAAGAGGCCCATGGTAACTCTGGAGGAACTGCAGAGATCCACAGCTCAGGTGGGAGAATCTGTCCACAGGACAACTATTAGTCATGCACTCCACAAATCGGGCCTTTATGGAAGAGTGGCAAGAAGAAAGCCATTGTTGAAACAAAGCCATAAGAAGTCCCGTTTGCAGTTTGCCACAAGCCATGCTGTGGGGATGCTTTTCTTCAGCAGGGACAGGGAAGCTGGTCAGAGTTGATGGGAAGATGGATGGAGCCAAATACAGGGCAATCTTGGGAGAAAACCTGTTAGAGTCTGCAAAAGACTTGAGACTGGGGCGGAGGTTCACCGTCCAGCAGGATAACGACCCTAAATATACAGCCAGAGCTACAATGGAATGGTCTAGATCAAAGCATATTCATGTGTTAGAATGGCCCAGTCAGTCCAGACCTAAATCCAATTGAGAATCTCTGGCAAGACTTGAAAATTGCTGTACACAGACGCTCTCCATGCAATCTGACTGAGCTTGAGCTATTTTGCAAAGAAGAATGGGCAAAAATTTCAGTTTCTAGATGTGCAAAGCTGGTAGAGACAGACCTCAAAAGACTTGCAGCTGTAATTGCAGCGAAAGTTGGTTCTACAAAGTATTGACTCAGGGGGGCAGAATACTTTTGCACGCCACACTTTTCAGTTTTTTATTTGTAATAAAATTTGGAAACCATGTATCATTTTTGTTCCACTTCACAATTATGCACCACTTTGTGTTGGTCTATCACATAAAATCCCTATAAAATACATTTACGTTTGTGGTTGTAACGTGACAAAACGTGGAAAAGTTCAAGGGGTATGTAAACCTTTGCAAGCCACTGTATCTCCTTGAAGCCTCTTTGCATGCTCCTCACAACTCTAATTTACAACCATTGTTGTCTCATCAACAAATTTGAATACATTCACTTGATTCTCTCATCTAAATCACTGATATAAATTAATTTACAAAAATAAAAGGCATTAATCCTCACAGCACCACACGCGATACATCCTCCAACCCTGGTATCTTGTTAAAAGGGTTTAGAGAAAGAACAATGATTTAAAATGCAAAATAATTTCAACAATCGCTCATATGTGATGGATTAAATAAACTCTGTCTTGGCATAACAAAATCTAAGATGCAATTAACACCAAGATTTTAAATGTATTCATTACAGTCTGATTATCAAAAATGTAAAATCCAAAATTAAAGCATAATAATCAACACTATGTATGACATTGTTGAGAAGCTATGTAACAATTCCTCACACGCAAAACTGCATTGAAGATTCAATTGAAAAAATGGCTTTGTGTTCTTACCTAGTTTTCTTCACCTGTATACTGCTACTGAGCTTCTCAAGCACAAACTCTCCAGTGTCATGGTTAATGATAAGTACACAGTCCTTCTGATATGGCCTTTTGTTACCTTTGAACACAGTCATTGGTGGGGTGGAGCCCTGTTGACCAAAAAACATTTATTGTACATCATTAACATTTCTTTGCCTAATTTGAGAATTCTTTGGGAAAATAATACCGGTAACTTCTCCAAGTATTCTACGCAATTATAATATAGCATCTGGTTACATCTCCTTTATTATACAGATGTTATATGGAAACAGACATATTCAAGTACAAATAAAAATGATTTGTACTTGAAATTAACTTGAACCCATATTTAATATTGATGCAAAGTAACTTTTTTTGGACGTTAAATATTCAACAAGTTGAATGGACCAGCACCCATTACAAAGGCGCGTGGGGATTTAGTTTAAAAGGAACTGAAAAAAATGTCCACATTATTTCAAAAGCATCTGCATTGATGCACCTTATATGCATTTTTGGACACAGCAGTGAGATTAAATATCAATCAAGTAATGCATTGGTTTTATTATGTCATTAATACAAAGTAGCAGCGGAGGCAGGTAAATTCGAAAAGCAAATTAAATATTATCCGAAGTAAAGACAATCCAAGAGTAATAATTGGTGGGAATATTATCCAAAGTAAACCGAATCCAAAAAATAAAATTTGATTATTAAACAGCTTTTATTTCTTAATTTGTTGCAGTTCTAACGACTCACGCATTAACACTCTCTCCCTACAGATGCCATCAGACCTGTTGATTTTATACAAAACAATTTGTTATAAATAGCCAGACTTGGTATGTGTGGAACTGACAAACATTGAATCAAAAACTCCTAAAACAGTCATTCATAAATATCTCCTTTCTCGCAAATCTATAAATTATTTTCTCTTTGTGGATTCACTGAACATCCAGTGTAATTTGTTCAGGCTCAAGAGACACTGTCACTGTTACTTGAGATTATTTTATTATTATTGTCACATGTACAGAAGTACAGTGAAATTCTTTTGTTGCATGCTAGTCAACGAAAATATTATACAATATTAGGTGATACAAAGCAAATATAAAACTACTTTTCTCTATAAATTAACCCCCATGACAAATGCCTGATCGGCCTAGAGGCTAGATACTTACAAAATTAAGTAACGGATTTGGTTTTTTCCAAATAAAACTCATGCAGCTCACAAAGTCCTAAACATCGCCTCATTGTACGGTGATGGCCCAGTAACTAAATATAGAGTTCATAGTCATATAGCTTTGAAACAGACTGTTCAGCCCAACTTGCCAATGCCAACAAAGATGCCCCATCTACACTAGTCCCACCTGCCCACATTCGACCCATATAACTCTAAACCTTTCCTATCTATGTACTTAGGTAGTTATAGTATCTCCAAATGTCTTTCAAATGCTGTTATGATGATAATCTTTGTGCCTTTCGATATAAAAATATTCTGAAAGCAACTTCTTATGATATCCATAGCAGAGTAAAAAAAAAATCTACCATTGATGACGAGGCAAGGCAGTCCATTAACTTATTTCCCCAAAATAGACACAAAAAGTTGGAGTAACTCAGCGGGACAGGCAGCATCTCTGGAGAGAAGGAATGGGTGACGTTTCAGGACAAGACCCTTCCTCAGACTGGTTAGGGATAAGGGAAACAACAGACATAGATGGTGATGTGGAGAGATATAGAACAATGAATGAAAGATATGTAAAAAAATAATGATGATAAAGGAATCAGGCCCTTGTTAGCTGTTTGTAGGGTGCAAATGAGAAGCTAGTGCAACTTGGGTGGGGGAGGGATAGAGAGAGAGGGAATGCAGGTGAAGTTGATGAAGTTCACGAGTTCTGCATGGGTGCAGGAGGTAGCATCGATGCAGTTATCAATGTAACGAAGATAGAGTTTGGGGATGGGGCCAGTGTACGCCTGGAATAGGGAAACAATGTGTCTGCCAGAGCAGTTGGGTTTATAGATTTTGAGGAGACGGTAAAGGTTTTGAGAAGGTTTTGTGGGGCTGGGAAACGATTCGGTTGGAGGCCCTTTATTTCCCTATATGGAACAGGTAGCACAGCCATAGCTCATTCCACTCATTATATGCTATTTATTCCAACATAATAAGCACATTTTTAATGATGTAATCTTTAGCAAAGTTTAAAGCAAAAGTCTAATGCAGGACATTTAAGGTGCATCTTTTGAATGACACATTTAACCTTGCAAATTATATTATTCCAGAGCAGTGCAGTCTCCCAGTGCTCTAACTAATAAATCATCATATTAATGCAGTGTTATTTTATTTCTTACAACTACTTCTGTAGATCATTTTCATTAAACATGATACATGTTATGATAACCCTTGATCTATCTCATAGCTACCATGCTGACTGTATGCCCATCTTAGTGCTGTTAGACTGCTTTCCCATTATCAGAAATTCAGCAATTGAATATCATACAAATTGTGGGAGTTTATTTGACTACCACAGTTGTAGTGGTTATTCCATATTACTGCATACCTTTGTGGGGGTGGACTATTGCACTGAGTTGGGTGCGGGTTGGGAGAGAAAGCAGCTGGAAATGGAATCGTGTGGGTATGGTGACCGATTATGCATCATATCTATCTGAACTAAACTTCAAACCATTCAATCAGTCACCATATTCTTGTGGGCAGCAAGGTGGTGCAGCGGTAGGATTGCTGCCTTATGGCGCCAGTGACCCGGGTTCGATCCCGACCACGGGTGGTTGTCTGTACAGAGTGTGTACGTTCTCCCCGTGACCTCGTGGGTTTTCTCCGAGATCTTTGGTTTCCTCCCATACTGCAAAGACTTACATGTTTGTAGGTCAATTGGCTTGGTATAAATGTAAATTGTCCCTAGTGTGTGTAGGATGGTATTAATGTGCGGGATCGATGGTCGGTACAGACTCGGTGGGCTGAAGGAACTATTTCCGCACGATATCTCTAAAACTAAATTAAATCTCTATAAAAAAATTAAAAAAAATTCTTCCAATTCCATCAATATTGTTTGCTCCAGCATTTGCTTCCTCTTCCAACCTACCTGTATATTCTTCACAGCTCCGAACTACATCTGCACTGTTTCCCAATAAAAAAAGACACAAAGTGCAGGAGTAACTCAGCAGATCAGCTAACAACCCTGGAGAATATGGCCAGGTGACGATTCGGGTCAGGACCCTTCTTCGGACTGATTGTATGCGTGAGGGAGGTCTTTCCTCCCCCCCCACATAATCAGAAAAGAATGGAAACTTACTGGAATGTGTGGCAAAGTTATGGTGACTTGGTCACCTTTTCCAACTTGTAGCTCACCCTCACAAGATGTATCGATTGATGCTGGTTTGAAATCATCTGAAAGAAAACAGATGCACAGATTAATTGACAAAAGAGAAACCCCTTTTTATTAAAATCATTTTGTATGTTTTTGTGAGAACGAGTTATAGGGAAATGTGCCCCAGCTAATTTGATTGCATTTCTGTTTAACCTCCTACATTTTGTTTAATTTAGTTTATTGTCAAAAGTAGCATTAGGCAATTTGGCCCATAAAGTCTACTCCATCATTCAATCATGGCTGATCTATCTCTCCCTCCTAACCCCATTCTCTGCCTTCTCCCCATAACATTCTCCTGCCTTCTCTGACATCTGTACTAATCAAAAATATATTTATCTCTGCCTTAAAAATATCCGCTGACTTGGCCTCTACAGCCTTCTATGGCAAAAAATTCCACAGATTCACCACCCTGAAAAATATTTTTTTCTTCATTTCCTTCTTAAAAGAACATCCTTTAATTCTAATGCTATGACTTATAGTCCTAGACTCTCCCACTAGTGGAAACATCATTTCCACATGCAATCAATCCAAGCATTTAAAAAAAATATATATATACTCTTTTATTGGCATTCCACAGCAAACACATTTCCATAAAACGTGTTTCAGATATAATACTATATGTATACATCATCCACATGTTTGTCTTGAATTGCCTCTTTTTGAGATTTGTACAAAACAAATATAGAAACAGGAACACAGTAAAAGCTACAAACACTTAGGGAGTGATCCTTTCTTTACCATATAATCAAAAATTTGAAAAAATAAAGTCTGGCCTATGAGGTGTTACATAGTTAACCCAGTTTTCCCAGCGTGACACAAATAAATCCAGTTTAAAGTTAACATATGCTGTTATTTTCTCCATCTTATAAATGTCCATTGTAATGTCCATCCGTGCATTCAGAGTTGGGCTCTCTTGTGATAACCATTTCTTTGTGAGAGCTTTTTTTAACAGCGACCATCAATATATTCAGTAAGTATTTGTCTTTTTTCCGCCAGTCTTCAGGTATGAGTCCAAAAACATGGTCTTAAACCCGTCTCACGGTGCGAGTTGACCCACGAGTGACCCTGAGTTGCCACTCGCGGTAATCACGTACACGAAACATAGCGGGAACGTCGGAACTCTTGCGAGCAACTTAGCGACTCGTGGCGCTAACGGCAGGTACCCGTGAAACTTGGTAACTCGTGGAAAAAATCAAACATGTTTCCACGTCAAATTTACAGTTCAAGTTAAAAATTGAAACATTTTATACTCGTTTATAACGTGGTGGCCCGTGCGTTTACCTTAGTGATTCGTGAGTCTACCGTGGGAACTCTTTTAACTCAGCGGGCAGGCAGCATCTCTGGAGAGAAGGAATGGGTGACGGGATGACATTTCCAAATTTCTCCAGCCCCATGTGTTCACTTTTTTCAACTAGCATATGCCCTTTCTTGTGTATGACATTATTTGTATCTACAGTGCCTTGTGTCTTGGCAATTCATGATTCACACACACACAATGCTGGGGTAACTCACTCACACACACACACAATGCTGGGGTAACTCGCACACACCCAATGCTGGAGTAACTCGCACACACACACAATGCTGGGGTAACTCGCACACGCACACACACAATGCTGGGGTAACTCGCACACACACAATGCTGGGGTAACTCACACACACACACACACACACACACACACACACACACACACACACACACAATGCTGGAGTAACTCTCACACACACACGAACAATGCTGGAGTAACTCACACACACAATGTTGGAGTAACTCACACAATGTTGGAGTAACTCACACACACACACAATGCTAAGGTAACTCACACACAGATACACACAATGCTGGAGTAACTCACACACACACACACGAACAATGCTGGAGTAACTCTCACACACAATTCTGGAGTAACCCGGCGGGACAGGCAGCATCTCCGGAGAGAAGGAATGATGATGTATCGGGTCGAGACCCTTCCTTAGACCACTACCCAGAGATGCTGCCTGTCCCGCTGAGTTACTCCAGCATTTCGTCTATCTTAAAACCAGCACCTGGACTTCCTTCCCACATAATAACCAATGAGATTCCCCACTAAACCTCCGTGTCCTCATTGTTCCCCTCTCTGTCTTCCCCAGACCTCGGCTGCAATGTCACCACTGGCAAATCCGTTGATTCTCGTTCTACTGCACCCGCTCCTCGGTGAAGTGGCTAACTTCATTCAAAAAATTGGATTGTCACATTGGCGGCGCAGCAGTAGAGTTGCTGCTTCACAGCGCCAGAGACCCAAGTCACACATGAAAGGGATATGACGGTATAGTGTCTGAGCTACATGAACTACACACATGAAAGGGATAAGATGGTATAGTGTCTGAAGAACCGACCCGAAACCTCACCTATTTCTTTTCTTAAGAAATGCTGCCTGAGCCGCTGTGTTACTCCAGCTTTTTGTGTCTATCTTCGGTGTAAACCAGCATCTACAGTTCCCTTCCCGCACAATATAGCATGATCGTCGGGTTTCTAATCTGATACACAATAGATAGGGCACCATCCTCGGGCCAACCTGGTGTCAGGCTGTAGGAAGCAGCTGCAGATGCTGCTTTAAACCGAAGATAGACGCAAAATGCTGGAGTCACTCAGCGGGACAGGCTGCCGTCGTCCATATTCTAGTGACACTCAACACTTTGGTGTTCCCGTGCAGCTCTACACCAGAACAAAACACTGAAGAAGGGTCTTGACCCGAAATGTCACCCATTCCTTCTCTCCAGAGATGCTGCCTGTCCCGCTGAGTTACTCCAGATGTTTTATTCTGGTGTAAAGCTGCATGGGAACACCAATGTGTTGAGTATCACTAGAGCATGGTCGGCGGCTGCTGGATCACGAAGCTTTTCCACGTGGATCCCACTGAACATATGCAGATCTTATCGTTGCACGCTTATTGCAATCCCACGTAAAACTCATTCTCACGAAGTTCAATGCGAGGTGCCGCTGGCAATTCAAGTCTAGCCTGCCTTCCGAACATTGCACGCTATAGATACCAGAATGAGACTGATTTAGTCACTTTACCATTGCACCACAAGTCTCTGTTCATTTAGGTTTCTGTTATGTTTCATGTTGGCCGTATCGTGTTTTTTTTAATATCACTACCGTGAACTTTTCCGGAGCTTTGTATATTTAAAACGCTTGCATTGTCAATAATTCATACTTTTATTAACATAAAAAAGCTGATGCATATCTTGTAAGTCGAGTTAACTTAAAGGCCGCATTCCTTCTCAGCTGCAATTTAGATGAATTGTCCGGAATAGCTTCGCGAGGCTGGCTATCGGCGGTAAAGGGGAAACATGCTTCAGTGCATTTCAACTTATTGGCCGAGCCACAAAAAAAGTAGGAGTTTCTGTTGTCAAAACGAACATCTGTCATAATACTATAAATCTCATTTCAGATAGATGTTTAATCTTTCATGTTGCAGCAGTCGCGCCAATCGCTGATCCTCTGCAAATGTCAGTCAGCGGTTAGTTGTCATTTCACTTGTTGCTTTCTCTCGTCTATTTTCTGACCGGCTTTAAAACAAGGCCAATTTATGTCCGCGGGGATAATCAGCCCATTGAACAAAAAGCCTTCATTCACGGTTGGCTCAAGAGTAACGGGAGAGGAACTTGGTAACTCGGGAGAGGAACTTGCAACATCGCAGAAATGACATACCCGTGGGAACTCGGTTAAACCCTTGAACATAAACTTGTAATCTCGTACATAACCACGAGTCTTTTTTTTTTCTTTCACTTGTGGTCACTCGTGGGTGGACTCGCACCGTGACACAGGGCCATAACTCTCCAGGGGCACATGACATCTAAAAATGTCTTGAAAGGCATCATGTAACTCTCTCCAAAAATCTTTAATAATAGGGCAATCCTGGAGAACATGGTAATGATCTATCTTTAAATTTCCACATTTTCTCCAACAAACTGGAGAGTTCCCACCATAACGGGATTTCTGAGAAGGCGTCATAAAGTACCGTATCAGGCTTTTCCAACTAAACTCCCTCCAGTTTTGTGAGTTGGCACACTTTCATTGATACCTCCAATTTGCTGTCCATTCTTCCTCGGATACGATTATCCCTCCTTCCTTCTCCCATTTCATTTTAATATATAAGGTTGAGTGTGATTTAAGATTCAGTAACCCTTTATACATACATTAAATCATTTTACTACCAATATTTGAGTTAAACGCTTTCCTAAATAATCCCATCAAACCTATACTCGACCCCATTATATTTTTAACATTTCTATTAACATAGTTCCGCATCTGTAAGTATCGATAGAAGTCTTGTTTTTCTAACAGGAATTTTTCTTTAAGCATTTCAAAACAGTGTTCCTTCTTTCATTATGTTACAAAGAGCAGTTAGCGTCTTTAACTGTCCACTCTTTAAACCTACTATCTAATTTATTAGGAGTAAAGTCTGTGTCATATGCACACCATTTAAGGATTGTAATGTCTTCCTCTAAATTATACTCTGTTATAACTGTTTTCCATATTTTAAGTCAATTTTACCCAAGGATTTTCAATAGCATTTATATAGTCTTGTAGGTTGCTGTCAGCTATGATCTATTGTTCGGGAATGGCGAGTGTTCTCTCTTCAATATTTTTCAATTGAGCATCATATGATGGGTTGCACCAGCATATCACAGGTCTTAACTGTGCTGCCTGATAATAGTCTTTGAGGGAGGGTAGACCCCCCCCCCCCCCCCCCCATTCCTTTTGTTAACTGTAAGGGTTTGAAACAGATCCTAGGCCTTTTACCTTGCCATATATATCTTCACAATATTTTGTCCCATTCTTTAAATTGTTTTTGATTAATCTCTATTGGTAGGTTCTGAAATAACCATAACAGTCATGGCAATATGTTCATTTTAATAGATTCAATTCTCAAGCTGAGACTTAAGAAAGGAATTAGGTTCCATCTAGCTATATCCTCCTTAATTTTTTGGTGTATAGGTGAATAGTTGCATTCTGATAGTTCTGCAAGAACTCTTGGTATAATGATGTCCAAATATTTGAGATGTTCTGCTTGCCATGCCAGAGGGTACCTACTTCTGACTTCTGATGGGCTGCAGCTGTATGTAAGCAGTTGTGTTTTACCTATGTTAATCTTGTATCCTGGTAGTTCGAGTATTGTTTAAGTGATTGCATCAATTTAGGTAGAGAGTTTGTTGGTTGCCCCAAATAAATCATAATGTCATCCGCATAACAGGCCAATTTATGTTCAGTCCCTTGAATAGTAATACCTTTTATTTCTTCATTTTGTCTTATATATTGAGCTAGTGGTTCCAAATATAATGCAAAGAGTAATGGTGACCACTCACATCCCTGTCTTGAACCCTTTTCTAGAGAAAAACTCTTCGATAAATATCCATCAACTTTAATTCTAGCAGTGGGCTTATTATATAGTGCCTGTATGGTTTTAATAATAGTGTCATGCAGGCCAAATCTATATCGAACCTGATACAGAGAAAATTCCAGTTCACAGAGTCGAATGCATTTTCAGCGTCCACACTTATCACTACTGCTTCAATTTTATTTTTTTGAATGTAGTCCATAATATGTAGTGTCCGTCGTATATTGTCCTGTGTTTGACGTTGCCAGTAGAACAGTTCTAACCGTTTGGCCATGATAGAAGTGAATAATTTATAATGTACATTAAGAACTGATATCGGTCTAATTGACCCACACTCTGTTTTATCTTTACCTTCTTTTGGTATAGCAGAGATAATTGCCTCCCTCCAGCTCGGTGGTGTTTGTGTCTTTTTTTAAACCCAGTTTAATGTACGGAGTATAAAAGGTGTTAACTAATCTTTAAATTCCTTACACCATTTTACCGTATAACCATCAGATCCTGGTGACTTGCTCAGCTGGAGCCTACTAATTGCAATTTTTAATTCACCCTCTATTATATCTCCAGTCATTGTCTTGTTTTGTTCTTCAATTAAGGTGGGCAAATCTAAGGAATTCAGAAAGGTGTCTATTTGAGTTTGGCTACCTCCTAGAACTTCAGAATACAAAGTTCTGTAGAATACATCAAAGGCTTCCTGCTTTTCACTTAATTTACTTTTAAATATTTTTGTTCTTGGGTCTCAGACTGTGAACTGTATTTTCCACCATTTTATTTTTCAGTTTCAATGCCAATACTTTCATAGATTTAGAACCACTTTCATAGTGCCTCTGTTTAAGGAGCATTAACTTTTTGTTGATTTCTTGTGCAGCCAGATTGTTGATTTAATTCCTAGTGTTCCTAATTTCCTCCAATGTATTCCGCGTCAGCGTTAATTTGTGTTTCCTTTCTAGTTCCTTCAGCTTATTTCGCAAATCCTCAAATGTTTTATTCCTTATTTTGTTCTTATATGAAGATATTGCTATAATTTTTCCTCTTGAAGGACAGCCTTCAAAACATCCCACAAAATAAGGGGAGAGACCTCTCCGTTATCATTGAGTTCGAAATAAAGACTTATCTCCTTTTTAATTTGTTTCTTAAAGTTAAGATCATTGAGTAGGCTCGAGTTCAGTTTCCATGTGGCAATTTTTGGACGTAGGTCTAAAACAACAGATAAGTAATGGTCATTTACATCTATTGTTCCAATTCCACAGGTGTGCATTTTATCTTTATCCTTTCCAAATGTTATAAAATAGTCTATTCTTGTGTATAGAGAGTGTAGGGCCGAGTAATGGGTGTAATCCCAACTATTAGGGAAAAGGGCCCACCATATATCAATTAAACCGACCTCTTTTGACTTTCTTATGTAAAGACTTTGTATCCTGTGTTTTTCTACTGGATGAGTCTAGTTCCGGTTGTAAATCTAGCTCCAACTCGATTACCAAGTTTGCTGATGACACCATGGTGATGGGCCTGATCTCAGACAACGATGAGAAGGCATACCGGAAGGAGGTGGCTGATCTGGCACTCTGGTGTCAGAATAGCCTCCTCTTGAACATCAAAAAAACTAAGGAGCTGATCGTGGACTTTAGGAGGGCACATCATCTGAGGACGTACACACCATTAAGGATAAATGGGGATACTGTGGATAGGGTGAGCTGTTTTAAATACCTGGGAGTCCACATCTCTGAGGATATGACATGGACATCATACGCTGCAGCACTGGTGAGTAAGGCAAGGCAGCGCCTTTACCACCTCAGGCAATTGAGGAAATTCAGAGTGTCTCCGAGGATCCTCCAGTGCTTCTACTCAGCGGCTGTGGAAAGCATCTTGTCCGGAAATATTACAATTTGGTTTGGAAATTGCTCTGCCCAGGACAAGAAGGCTCTGCAGAGAGTAGTGCATTCGGCCGAACGCACTATGGGAACTTCACTCGCCCCTCTGCAGGAACTATACATCAGGAGGTGCAACTCCAGAGCCAATAAGATAATGGGAGACCCCTTCCACCCCTGTAACGGACTGTTCCAGCTGCTACAGTCAGGCAAATGCCTCTGTTGCCATGCTGTGAGAACGGAGAGGATGAGAAGGAGTTTCTTCCCAGAAGCCATTAGGACTGTAAACTCCTAGCTCACCAGGGACTAACTTTACTGTACCACAATACCGCCCACAATGTTTAATATGTAAAAGAACATGTGATTCTGTTCCATTCTGTTTGTAGTTTGTTGGTTGTTTGTTTGTTTTTTGCACAAAGTCCGCAAGCGTTGCTACTTTTGCTGCGTTTGATTGGGTTTAACAGTCCGTTCACATTAAAAGAGATGAATTTTACCTTGCCTTTAGCCATTTATATTTAACTTTCTGTGTAACAGTAACATGGTGAAATAAGACATAACAGATCTACTCCCTGAACAGACAAAAACAAAAGAACATACGAAAAAACAAAGGTGTGATTCCAAGGTAGGGGTCTCCTGTGGATGACCCTGGGCTAGGCTTGAGGAAAAGCCTAGTTGTGTGGGAGAGCCTCTCTCATGTGTGAGCTGAGGAACCCCACTGCAGCATCCAAAATGAAAAAAAAACTCTGTCCTTAAGGCAAAACTCACTTCCCTGTGCATTCCTCCCCTGTATTTATCTTCATTTAAATAGGTGAAAACAGTTGAATGTAACAAAAGAAATAAAGTTCTGTTCAACTCGCCTACATTTTTAAAGTTATCCTTAACTTAAAGCTCTTCTGAATATGAGGTAATTCTTCTGAAGACCCGTATTCTCTCCGCAATGTCCTTATCCTGCTCCTCGTCCGTCCCCTGCGGTCTTGATCTTCCCACCATCTCCCACGCAGTGCAGGATAATTGCTCAGCCAGGCTCTCTTTCGGCGTGGTCACTCTGACAGGCAGTCCTCTGTTCCTCATGTCAGTGGTCGCCTCAACCACCCTCTGGTACAGCTGTGTCTCGTCATCGTAAAATACGTGTAACTTGGTGATTACGGAGTCTGGAAGTGGATCTTGTTCAGCTTTAACACCCGTTTCACCTCATAGAAAATAGGTGCAAGAGGAGGCCATTCGGCCCTTCAAGCCAGCACCGCCATTCATTGTGATCATGGCTGATCGTCCCCTATCAATAACCCGTGCCTGCCTCCTCCCCATATCCCTTGACTCCACTAGCCCCTAGAGCTCTATCTAACAGAATATTTTCGCTTCTGTAGCACTGCTGGGGCATAGTCTTGATCGAAGTATATTAGTCTCCCGTTCAAAAACACCTGTTTCTATCCCCAGGCCTTGCGCCAAATCGCCCCTTTCGTTTTGTAGCGGAGAAATCTGATTATTGTGGATCGTGGTTTATCTCTTGGGGGTTTCGGGCGATCGATTGGTGAGCTCTCTCAATGTGAAGCTCCATGGTGGGTGGAAGTTCAAGTGTGTCCCGCAGTAGCTTATCCACAAAGTCCACCATAGACAACCCCTCAGCTCCTTCGGGAACATTATATATCCGTATATTCTCCTGTCTGGATCGCTCTTCTTGGTCGTGTAGCTTGTTTTCTTGCTGGTTTATCACTTTTATCATCTTAGCTACCATCTGCTCCACGTTTAGCACACGGTCTTCCATCCTTTCGAGACGTGTCTCCTCCACCGCTATTTTTTGATTAACATTGGTGAGTTCGCCCTTAATATCGATTAGCTGTTCTTTTGTGTCTTTGCGAAAGTCCTGTATCTCCTCCAAAACAGTGGCTAAACTTAGTTCTACGTCTTTCTGGTAAGGGTTATTGCTAGCCCCACATCTTGTACCTTTGTAGGTGAGCCGTCCGTGTTTTCTTCGTTTTCGGGTTGTTCAGCTGCGTTTTCTTACTTACATCTTGTCTTCCCATTCTTGCCCCTTTCATCAGGTCAGTTATTCTCAATAAATGTTATATTTGACACACTAACAGGGCTAAATAAGTTTTTTTTCGGAGCTGTTATCATGCTGCCATTCAGGAAGGTGACATCACCGGAACCCGTTATCCAAGCCTTTCACTATTCTGTATGTTTCAATGAGGTTCCCCCTCATTCTTCTAAACTCCAGCTAGTACAGGCCAGTAATGACAGACATTCGTCATAGGTTAACCTAGTCATTCCTTGGATCATTTGTGTAAAACTCCTCTGGACCCTCTCCAGTGCCAGCACCTCCTTCCTCAGAGATGGCGCCCAAAATTGCTCACAATATTCCAAATATGGCCTTACAAGTGCCTTATAGAGTCTCAGCATTACACCCGTTTTTGTACACATGAAATAGTCAAGATGACTAGTCATATGTCCCAGATAGAACAATGACGTTCTTACTTGCTGCAGCACAACAGAATATGTAAACATAGTACACTTTAAACAATATGATGAACGAGAGAAAACAAATGTTCAGTGTGTGTATATATATACATTCACAAGAACACACACACACACACATATATATATATGTGTGTGTGTGTGTGTGTACATACATACACAAAAAACAAACAATAGTAGTGCAGTAATAATAATAATTGTTTATTGTAGTTCAGAGCTTATTTGAGGTTGTAGTGTTTAATAGCCTGATGGCTGTTGGGAAGAAGCTGTTCCTGAATCTGGACATTACAGTTTTCAGGCTCCTGTACCTTCTTCCCTATGGCAGTGGTGAAATGAGCGTGTGGGCAGGATGGTGTGAGTCTCTGATGATGCTGGCTGCCTTTTTGAGGCATCGGCTCCAATAAATCCTTTCATTGGCGGGGAGGTCAGAGCCGGTGATGGACTGGACAGTGTTGACAATATTTTGCAGTCTTTTCCGCTTCTGAACGTTCAAGTTGCCGAACCAGGCCATGATGCAACCCGTCAATATGCTCTCTACTGTACACCTGTAGATGTTCAAGAGAATCCTCTTTGACATACTGAATCTCCTTAATCTTCTCAGGAACTAGAGGTGTTGATGTGCTTTATTTATAATTGCATCAGTGTGTTAGGTCCAGGAAAGTTCTTCGAAATATGAACGCCCAGGATTTTGACATTTTTGACTCTCTCCATCATTGTCCCGTTGATATAAACAGGATTGTGGGTCCTCATCCTTCCTCTTCCAAAGTCCATAATCAGTTCATTGGTTTTACTGATATTGAAAGCCAGGTTGTTGTGCTGGCACCATTTGGTCAATCGATCAATCTCACTTCTATACTCTGACTCATCACCATCTGTAATTCATCCAACAACGGTGGTGTCGTCAGCGAACTTGACGATGGAGTTTGCACAATATCCGGCTACACAGTCATGAGTAAAGAGTAGAGCGGGGGGGGGGGGGGGGGGGGCGTGAGCATGCAGCCTTGAGGTGCTCCCGTACGGATTGTTAATGAGGAAGAAGTATTTCTGCCAATTCAAACAGACTGTGGTCTGTGGATGAGGAAGTCAAGGATCCAATTGCAGAGGGATGCACATAGACCCAGTTCAGTGAGCTTGGTAAACAGCTTGAAGGGGATGATGGTATTGAACGCCAAGCTGCAGTCTATAAACAACAGCCTGACGCAAGTATTTTTATTATCCAAGCGGCCCAGTGCAGAGTGGAGAGCCAGTGAGATTGCATCCTCGATTGACCTGTTGTGAAGGTAGGCAAACTAGTGGGCCGAGGTTCTTGTTGAGGTGGGAGTTGATATCCACCATAACCAACCTCTCATAGCACTTCATCACCACAGACGTTTGTGCCACTGGTCGTGAGTTGTTGAGGCATGTCACCTTACTCTTCTTGGGCACCGGCATTATTGATGCCCTATTAAAGCAGGTGGTAATCTGAGCTCGGTAATGAGAGTTGAAAATGTCCGCAAAAACCCAAGCCAGTTGATCTGCACAGGTTTTGAGAATTCGACCGGGAATACCATCAGGTCCATGTGCTTTCCAAGGGTTCACCCCACTGAAGGGTCTTCTGACTCAGCCTCTGTGACTGATACAATCAGGGCATATGTGGGCTCTGGAAGGCATGTCAGTGTTCTCCCTGTTAAAGCGTGCATAGAACACATTGAGCTTGTCAGGGAGTGATGCTTCGCTGTCGCTTGAGCTGCCTCTTGGTTTTGCATTCAAACCCTGCCACAGTTGCCAAACATCCACCCCATCCTCCAGCTTTGAGAGGAAGTCCCTTTTGATGGCCTTGTCAAGCTTGTATCAGACATCTTATAGACCTCTGCATCACCAGACCTGAATGCCCAGGATCAGGTCCTCAGAAGAACTTTGGATCAGGTCCTCAGAAGAATCCTTTGGCATTCATAGCAAAAGGATTTGAGTACAAGAGCAGGGAGGTTCTACTGCAGTTGTACAGGGTCTTGGTGAGGCCACACCTGGAGTATTGCGTACATTTTGGTCTCCTAATCTGAGGAAAGACATTCTTGCCATGGAGGGAGTACAGAGAAGGTTCACCAGACTGATTCCTGGGATGGCACGACTTCCATATGAAGAAAGACTGGATAGACTTGGCTTGTACTCGCTGGAATTTAGAAGATTGAGGGGTGATCTCAGAGACTAACAAAATTCTTCAGGGGTTGGACAGGCTAGATGCAGGAAGATTGTGCTCGATGTTGGGGAAGTCCAGGACAAGGTGTCACAGTTTAAGGATAAGGGGGAAGTCTTTTAGGACTGAGATGAGAAAATCATTTTTCACACAGAGTGGTGAATCTGTGGAATTCTCTGCCACAGAAGGTAGTTGAGGCCAGTTCGTTGGCCATATTTAAGAGGGAGTTGGATGTGGCCCTTGTGGCTGAAGGGATCAGGGGGTATGGAGAGAAGGCATGTACAGGATACTGAGTTGGATGATCAGCCATGATCATATTGAATGGCGGTGCAGGCTCGAAGGGCCGAATGGCCTGCGCCTGCACCTAATTTCTATGGTTCTATGTTTCTATGAACCAGCTCTGTGCAGTCCTCACCTCTGCGGGTGCGTTCTTCAGTTGCTGCCTGTATGCAGGACGAAGCAACACCACTGAATGGTCGGATTTCCGAAATAGAGCGATAGGCATCCTTGATGGTCGTATAGCAGTGGTCAAGGGTGTTTAATTCTCTGGTGCTGCAAGCGACATGTTGGTGGTAGTTTGGGAGTGATATTTTCAGGTTGGCTTTGTTGAAGTCCCTGGCTATGGTGGTAAACGCTTCAGGGTACGCTGTCTGGTGCTTGTTGACCATGGCATGCAGCTCCTCCTAGACTGACCTCTGCCTTGGGTGGGATGTAGACCGCGGTCAGGATGATGGAGGTGAATACCCTCGGGATGTAGAAGGGGTGGCACTTCACTGACAGATGTTCCAGGTGCGGAGAGCAGGAGTTAAACAGAACTGTGGTGTCTGAGTACCACGAAGAGTTGGCCATGAGGCAGACGCCTCTCCGTTTCCCAGATGCATGCGTACGGTCCATACGATGTATGGAGAAACCTTCAGGCTGGACGGCTAAGTCTGGGAAGCTGGGAGTGAGACATGTCTTTGTGAAACAGAACACAGAGCATTCCTTCAGCTCCCTTTGGTAAAGCAACCTTGACCTTAAGTCCTCCACTTTATTTTCCGGTGATTGTACATTGGCTAGTAGGATGGTAGGGAGAGGGGGTTGTTGTCCCCTGCGTTTCAGTCTGACGTAGTCCTGCCCGCCAGCCATGTTTCCAGACACCATGGAGACCTCTCCGGTGTTTCCAGGTACAGTACTTACTATTCCTGTGATCAGGAATTCCCTTACAGTCGGCACCTCCGTTGCAGCCGGTACATCGCAATAGCACAATTGTATTTAACTGCATTAGCAGCTTGTCAGTTGCATCGCTGGTTTCTGCTGTTTCTTTTAATCAAGTAAGCTGATAACTATATTTGATGATTTTCTGCTGTGCTGCTGGAAATATGTCGCCACAGACAGACGCCATCTTGCGAGCATTAAGTTTGCTTTTTTTACTACCCATTTGATTTGCAGATTCACTTTTTGGGAATCCAGCACCAGCACTCCCAAGTACCTTTGCACCTCCATTTCTGGATTCTTTCCCCATTTAGAAAATAGTTAACAATATTCCTACAACTAAAATGCATGACTCCACATTTTGCTACACTATATTTCATCTGCCACTTCTCTGCCCAACTCTCTCAACCTGTCCAGGTCCTTCTGCAGAGTCCCAGCTTTCCCTACACTACCTGCCCTTCCACCTATTTTCGTACCATCCGCAAACTTGACCACAAAGCCTTCAATCCCCTTGTCCAAATCATTAATATACAAAGTGAAGAGCAGCACCCCGCTACTCTTGCAGAACGCCGCTGGTCACTAACAGCCAACCAGAAAAAGCCCCCTTTATTGCCACTTTGTCTTCTGCCATCCAGCCAACCTAATATCCATGTCCTTTCTCATCTTCCTTAGTAGCCTCACGTGTGGCGCCTTATCAAAATCTGTCTGAAAATCTAAGTAAACAAGATAGGCACAAAATGCTGGAGTAACTCAGCAGGACAGGCAGCATCTCTGGAGAGAAGGAATGGGTGACATTTCAGACTGACTGATCAGTCTGAAGAAGGGTCTCAACCCGAAACGTCACCCATTCCTTCTCTCCAGAGATGCTGCCTGTCCCGCTGAGTTAATCCAGCATTTAGTGTCCATCTTCGATTTAAACCAGCATCTGCTGTTCCTTCCTACACATCTAAGTAAACAACATCTACTGACTCACCTTGGTCTGTCTTGCTATTTACTTATTAAAAGAATTCCAGCAAATTTGTCAAGCAAGACCTTCCCTTCACAAAACCATGCTGACTTTGGCCTATTTTATCGTAAACTTCTAAGTACTCCGTAACTTCATCCTTTGTAATGGACTCTTGCCAACCAGTCAGTCGGCCTATAGTTCCCACTATTCTGCTTTGCTCCCTTCTTGTGCAGCGGAGTAATATTGTCATGAGTACCAAAGTGCCGTGCAAAAACCTTTGTTGGGATTTGCTAGCCAGACAGCAGAAAGAATAAACAGGATTACAATCATAATAATACAGGATAAAGAGAGTAACATTTAGTGCAAGATAAAGTCCAGTAAAGTCCGATTAAAGATAATCGCAAGGTCTCCAATGAGATTGATGGTCAGTCAGTGCGGGGAGAACGAGGAGACTTCACCATGGCAACACGATAGGCTGATCAGTGTTTGCCACCCGGGGTCAGAGAGCAACCGGGAGCCTCACCGCGGCCTCCCACCCATCCACGCGCTTTAACACTAACAGGGGAATTATTCCGACCCACATCGCCTGAAAGGCCTAGAGTGGATGTGGAAAGGATGTTTCCACTAGTGGGAGAGTTTAGGACCAGAGATCATAGCCTCAGATTAAAAGGATGCTCCTTTAGGAAGGAAATGGGGAGGAATTTATTTGGCTAGATTGTGGTGAATCTGTGGAATTCATTGCCACAGGTCAAGTCAATGGATATTTTTAAGGCATAGATAGATGGATACTTGATTAATACGCGTGCCAGGGGTTATGGGGGGCATGGGGTTAGAGGGGGAAGCAATGATTGAATGGTGGAGTAGACGATGGGCCGAATGGCCTAATTCTACTCCTGTCACTTATGAACATCGCTGTCAGCCGTGAGGCCTAGTCTGCTGACTGCCCTATCCCATCCCCATCGAATGTGTTGGAGGAGGCCAGCGTGTGCGGGACGGACTGGCGGCTCTCTCGCCACTCACAGCGGATGGTGTGGAACGAGCTCTTGGGCCGTTTCTCGAAGCTCTCGCCCAGTTTCAGCACATGCTCCTCCTTGCCCAGCGCCGGCTGCGCGGTGCCGTTCATCGCCGTACTCCTCAACCATCAACCACTGGCGGGAGAGAGGGAAAAAAAAAAAACCACACCTCGGAGCCGATTTGAAAATAAAAACAAACGCCGAGCTCGCGGCGGCGGCGACGGCCGTTAAACCCGGAGTGTAAACATGTCCAACCCGCGCGCATGCGCGCTCTCCCAGCCAGCGCATGCGCGCGCTCCGGTTCTGCGCAGAGAGAGTGATAGAGCGCGTGCGCACGCGCGTGCTTTGCAGCGGGCTGGGACCGCGCATGCGCACGCTCCCGTTTCTCGGCGGGCCGGGTAACTCACGCATGCGCACAGGCCACCCTCTCAGCAGACGGAGAGGAGAGCAGCTTGCGGTGTTGCATGCGCACGTTCCGGGTTGGTTCTGCGGAGGTGTTCCGAAGCGATCGCCAAGGCGTCTCACCAATATAGATCATCTGGCATCTGGAGCAGCGATGCGAGGTGCAGGTGAACCGTCGAGTGGTTCACCCACGAGTGGTAAAGGACGGCTCCGGCGTTTTGTTATTTATCCTTATGCTGATATTCCCTACGGGGTGCTGCGGTATCTTTTCAGCTTCAAGGCTTTTTAGTTATTGCCGAATGCTTATCTTAAAGACTACATCCACCACTGACTGAGTATATTATATTTTCCGTCCAGGAGTGGATGTGGTCTGGGCCTACTTTAAAAGGGACAGCTGGTACGTTCTTTTTGGTTTTTAATTCATTTACTTGCCTGATAATTTATTTTTCCGTATTTCTTGTAGCTCCGTAACGCATTCAACTTGATAAAACAATTATTCCAATCGGTCTGAAGAAGGGTCTTAACATGAAACATTGTCTGCCCATTCCCTCTGCAGAAGATGACTGATCCGCTGAGTTTCTGTAGCAATTTTTGATATTTGGCCAAACTGATCTGATGAATGGTCTCAAGCCGAAACATCACCTATTCTCTCTCCGTCGCTCTCGTCCTCTTCCCCCCCCCCCCGTCGTTTTGGTAGTTTGTTTGCACCTATTCCTCAGCCAAGAATGGACCCTGGTGGGCTCTTTGGCTATCAATGCCGACTTTGCTTTGTTCATACCTCTAGTTTTCTCTCCCCTGACAGTCTGAAGAAGGGTCTCAACATGACATGCCACTGATTCTTTTTCCCCAGAAATGCTGCCTGGCCCACTGAGTTACTCAATTTTGTGTCCATCTTCAGCGTAAACCAGTTATAGTTCCTTCCTACACACCGAACACTGGCACTCGGTCTGCCAAGGACACTCCCCCCTTCCCCCTCCCTTCACCCCATCAGGACTAGCACCTGTTTCTCCCCATCCAACTGCATTCCTTCCTGTGGCTTCACAATCCTTTTACACGTTTTCCCTCATCACTGCTGGGCTTTCTCTAATCTAGAGCTCTCCTTATGTGATCTGTCCATGTACTCCAAAGATACTGCATAACCCGCTGAGTTATTCCAGCACTTTGTGTTGTACCATTGATATATAGATACATAGAAAATAGGTGCAGGAATAGGACATTCAGCCCTTTGAGTCAGCATCGCCATGCAATGTGATCATGGCTGATCATCCAAGATCCGTACCACGTTCCTGCTTTCTCCCCATATCCCTTGATTCCGTTAGCCCTAAGAGCTGTAACTCTAGAATATATCAATGATGTGAATGTGAATATATCCAAAGAAAAAACAACCTAAAAATGGTCAGCAGTTCCATGGTTCATGAAAACAGGGCGGTGGAGGGTTCTCTGGATGCTTTCAAGAGAGAGCTAGATAGGGCTCTTAAAAATAGCTGAGTCGGGGGATATGGGGTGAAGGCAGGAACAGGGTACTGATTGGGGATGATCAGCCATGATCACATTGAATGGCTAGCTCGAAGGGCCGAATGGCCTACTCCTGCACCTATTGTCTATTGTTCATCCAGGTTTGCAGATGAGACAAAACCTATAAGGTCATAAGGTATAGGAGTAGAATTAGACCATTCGATACATCAAGTCTACTCCACCATTCAATCATGGCTGATCTATCTCTCCCTCCTTGCCCCATTCTCCTGCCTTCTCCCCATAACCTCTGTCACACACGTCCTAATCAAGAATCTATCTCTGCCTTATAAAATATCCACTGACGGCCTCCACAGCCTTCTGTGGCAATGAATTCCACAGACTCACCACACTCTGATTAAAGAAATTCCTCTTTCACTATTCTATATGTTTCAATGAGGTCCCCCTCATTCTTCTAAACTCCAGCAAGTAGAGGCCCAGTGCCGACAAACGCTCATCATAGGTTAACCTACTCATTCCTGGGATCATCTTTGTAACCTCCTCTGGACCCTCTCCAGAGCCAGCACATCCTTCCTCAGATATGGTGCCCAAAATTGCTTACAATATTCCAAATGCGGCCTTACCAACGCCTTATAGAGCCTCAACATTACATCCCTGTTTTTGTATACAAGCCCTCTTGAAATAAATTATTGAATTTGCTTTCTTTACTACTGATTCGACTTGCAGGTTAACTTTTTGGGAATCATGCAGCAGCACACTCTAGTCCCTTTGCACCTCCCATTTCTGGATTCTCACCCCATTTAGAAAATAGTCTACGCTTTTTTTCCTACTACTAAAATGCATGACTCTACACTTTGCTGCACTATATTCCATCTGCCACTTCTCTGCCCACTTTCCCCATCCAAGTCCTTCTACAGAGTGCCTGCTTTCTCGACACTACCTACCCTTCCACCTATTTTTGTATTGTCCGCAAGCTTTGCCACAAAGCTTCAATCCCCTCTTCCAAATCATTAATATAAAACGTGAAGAGTAGCGGCCCCAGCACTGGCCCTTGTGGATCTCCACTTGTCACTGGCACCCAGCCAGAAAAAGGCCCCCTTTATTGCCACTCTCTGTCTTCTGCCATCTGGCCAACCTTCTATCCATGCTAGTATCTACCCTTTGATACAATGGCCTCTCATCTTCCTAAGTGGCCTAATGTGTGGCACCTTATCAAAGGCTTTCTGAAAATCTAAGTAGACAACATCTCTGACTCTCCTTTGTCTCTCCTGCTTACTTCTTCAAAGAATTCCAGGAACTTGGTGACAGTGTGAGTTGTGAGGTTGCTGAGAGGCTTTGGGCAATGATTGGTTAAGTTAAAGGCAGATGGAAGAATCTGAGGTCAGCCTTTTTTGGTAGTGAAAATACAAGCTATTGGTGTGGACATGGATCTGGATATCTTTGCAAAGGAAGCACTGAAATGTAATGTTTAGGGAGAGTCAAAAGTCAGATTATTATCACGTATACCAACAACAGAACAATGAATGTCAGCAAGACACAGAAGATAGTGATCAACTTCAGGAAGCGAAGCGGTACACAGACACAATCCCCAGTCTGCATTAACGGTGCCGAAGTATACGTGGTTGAAAACATCAAATTTCTAAGAGTCTATAACACCAACAACCTCTCCTAGACTACCCATATTGAAGCAACGACCAAGAAAGCACACCTCTACTTCCTTAGAAGGCTGAGGAAGTTTGGCATGTCCCCTACAACTCTCATTCACTTCGACTGATGCACCATAGAAAGCATTTCATCAGGATGCGTCACAGCTTGGTTTGGGAACAGCTCCATCCAAACTGCAAGAAATTGCAGCAAATTGAAGATGCAGCCCAGCATCACACCAACCAACCTCCCTTGTATTGACTCCATTTATACCTCACCCTGCCTCGGCAAGGGCAGCAACACATTCAAAGACAAGTCGCACCCCCTCTTTTCCCCTCTCCCACCACTATTCTCCCCTATCAGGCAAAATGTATAGAAGTGTGAAAACGCACACCTCCGGATTCAGGGATAGTTTCTTCCCAGCTGTTATCAGGAAACTGATTTATCCTACCACAACCAGAGAGCAATGCTGAACTACTATCTACCTCTTTGGTAACCTCAGACTATCCTTGATTGGACTTTGCTGGCTTTACCTTGCACTAAACGTTATTCCCTTATCATGTATCTATATGCTGTAAATGGCTCGATTGTAATCATGTATTGCCTTTATGCTGACTGGATAGCACGCAACAAAAGCTTTTCGCTGTACCTCGGTACACGTGACAATAAACTAAACTGAAATTCTTACTTGCAGCAACATAACAGGCCTATAGCACAATACACATAGATAATGTATAATAAACAGACATATTTACAAGGAAAAAAAGTCTAAAGTCCTAGTGCAGCCAAAGACAGTCCCAAGTTTTGTGTTATGTGTTCAAGAGCCTGATTGTTGTTTGGAAGAAACTACTCTTGAACGTTTTTCCAGTTTTCCTTTATTGTAATTCTTGAGATGGTTGAACTGATAACTTGTTACTCATGGGAAATATTCTGTAAATATGTGGAAAAATCTGCAACAATAGTTTTTATTAAATATATATTTTTATTCAATGTTGAATAATCTGGAATTCAAATACACTAGGATCTAAAGTTTGTTTTTCCTCTTGAAGCTTGACTGGAATTTTGAAAAAACGATGAATTATGATGTGGAGGCAAATGGTTCAAGTACTAATCAAATGCATGCAACAGAAGGAATGGACAGTTGCTCTCAAAGGAACAACACAATAACTGCAACATCTTCCAAATCGGAAATTCCGTTGCATGTAACAGGGAATAGGGGAAGGATCCTTACCCCTGCAGAAGCAGAAAAGCTCATGAAAGACCAGAGCTTTGTGTCAGATTACAAACAAAAAAAACTTGAAAGAGAGGCACAGAGAAACTGGGATTTGTTTTACAAGAGGAACAGCATCAACTTCTTCAAAGATAGACATTGGACAACCAGGGAATTTGAAGAGCTGAAATCATGTAGAGACGTAAGTAATGTTGAATAAATTAATCCAGAGCAGTGAAAATATATCTAGCTGTGTTTCAACAATTTGGTTCACTTTTAAATGCAATCTGAAATAGCTCAGCAAGCGATTCAATTAGAGGTTAATTGGGGATGAACAAAACTGTTGGCCTTGCCAGGGATGTACTGATCATGGATTTTTGATTTTGCCTACTGAAAACTGAATCCATGTTGTCATGAATGTCATACCCTCACTTGTAAGTTCCAATTGTTCATTCAGTTCAAATCAGATGGTACTCAAACATGGTTTTTAATATATAAGCTTTGTGTTCTGTTCTCTCTCTACCACCAATATTACTTTCCTCTGCCTCAAAGGTAATGGCAACTCTTTTGATTGGAGTTTCAATTTATCTCTCTTTGCTGCTCATCTATTAATGACATGCCTTTACACCTTTCTAGTTTTCAGTCTGTTACTGAAGCTCATCACAATTCCACCCATTTTCTTAATCTCTTTTTTAAAACCATGTGCCTAGTTATCACTTCAGTCTTTGGTTTGATGTCCATTCTTTATTATGTGAAGCACAGTGTACCATTGTATTATGGTAATGTTGCTGTAAATTCTCTCTTGCAGCTTGAGCATCAGCAACTGATTGTCTTGGAAGCAGGCTGTGGAGTTGGAAACTCTTTATTCCCACTATTAGAGTGTGATTTGAATGTTTTCATTTATGCTTGTGACTTCTCTCCACGAGCTGTAGAATTTGTGAAGGTACAATAAAAAGCATTTTAATGTTAATATAAATATTTCTGACGTGTATTGTTACTTTTGTTATTTATATTTTTGCTGCTGAAAATCTTCAAGATGAAACATATGTTAAACGTAGTATGGTGGAGGTATTCTGAGCAATAATGTGGCACAGTGGCGCAGCAATAGAGTTGCTGCCTAACAGTGCCAGAGACCTGGGTTCGATCCTGACTACGGGTACTGCCTGTACGCAGTTTGTACATTTTCCCCGGGTACACCCACTCATCAAAGACAAACTCTATTTATCCCAGGAGGGAAATTGATCAAACCAGTCTGTTGCTGATGGTACTCCTCAGGTTGACCAGTGTGTCATGGAGGGGGTGAGCTATATTGTTCAGGATGCTCTGCAGTTTGAGGAGCATCCTCCCCTCCAAGACCACCTCCCGTGAACCTAACTCCGCCCCCTGGCCGGAGCAGGTTTGCTCTGGTATAGGTTTGTAGGTTATTTTGATTTGGTAAAGATTGTAAATTGACCCTAGTGTGTAGGATAGTGTGGGGAACGCTGGTCGGTGCGAACTCAGTGGGCTGATGGGCCTGGTTCCGCACTGTATCTCTAAACTAAACCAAAGAAACATAATTTGAACAGATGATAAATTGGAGCTATGTTAGTGCAGAAGTAAATGCAATCACTGTGAAACAAGATGAGCAAACAAAATAATCTAGATTGTTATACCATTTAAGATTGAAAAACATGTCGAAGTGGGTCTGAAGAAGGTTCCCAATCTAAAACCCCACATCAATCTTCTCCAGGAATGCTGCCTAAAGGGCCTGTCCCACTTGCATGCGATTGCATGCGTTTGGGGCGACCAAACGTGGTCGCTTGAGGCGTACGGGCTCCGTATGGCCGCGCGGGGCCGCTCCCACTTAGAAGCGCGGAGGCGTATGGAGTTCTGCGGGGCTGGTCCCGACATCGCACGGGACTCCGAAAATCCTGCACTGTCTGAAAATTTCAGGCGCCAACGGCCTATCGGCCCGCAGGCGCATTGCGGGCGTACGCAGCGTCATGACATCGTACGCAGCGTCTTGATGCCGTATGCCTAGCGTGTGGCGTTGCGCAATGACGTCACCGCCCGGCTTGGCGTTGCATAATGACGTCACCGCCCGACGCCGAAAATCCGGCGGCCCGCCTCCTGCCCAGCTGATTGGTAGGTATGATGCAAATTACGTCAGGCGTGAACTTAACGCGTACTTAGTGCGAACTCTGCTTCCATTTGGTCGTGCCAAATGCATGCAATCGCATGCAAGTGGGACAGTCCCTTAACTCACTGAGTTACTCCAGCACTTTTTATCTTTTTATATCACAGTACTTTGCAGGCAACTGAAGTACTTTTGAATGTTGACAATATTGTAATGAAAAACACCATGGTCTCAATGTGTACACTGGGATTCTTCACATAACAATCTTTTTCACACAGAGTTGTGAAATATAAGATTAAGGGTTTGGACACGCTAGAGACAGGAAACATGTTCCCGATGTTGGAGGGAATCCAGAAATAGGGGCCACAGTTTAAGAATAAGGGGTAAGCCATTTCGAATGGAGATGAGGAAACACTTTTTCACAGAGAGTTGTGAGTCTGTGGAATTCTCTGCCTGTAGGGCTGTAGAGGCCGGTTCTCTGGATACTTTCAAGAGAGAGCTAGATAGGGCTCTTAAAGATAGCGGAGTCAGGGGATATGGGGAGAAGGCAGAAATGGGGTACTGATTGGGGATGATCAGCCATGATCACATTGAATGGCGGTGCTGGCTTAAATGGGCGAATGGCCTACTCCTGCACCTATTGTCTATTGTCTATGGGTGTTAGAAACTAGCTATCAACTGAATATGTATCTGCTTTGTTAAGACAAGCAATTTACTCAAATTCCGAGATTATATTTTTGGCACCAAATGAAGTATTTAATATCAGCAGCATGTAAATGCTTATATGATTACATGTTGTGTAACAGGGGACTATTGTGTAACATTTTTCACAGAACTTTTTTCATTTATTGCAATTTTTTTTTTAAAGGAAAATCCTTTATATAACACTGAACGATGCAAAGCCTTTCAGTGTGATCTGACAAAAGATAATTTACTGGAGAATGTGCCTGCTGACTCAGTGGATGTTGTTATGCTGATTTTCGTGCTCTCCTCCATTCATCCTGAGAAGATGCAGCTGGCCCTAGAAAATATTTATAAAGTAAGTATTTAATAAGCTGTCCTTTATTGGACAATCCAATCCAAACTTAGAATGTTTTCTATGGAGCATCGGAGGTTGAGGGGAGAACTGAAAGAAGTGTATAAAATTACATGAGGCATAGATTACATCAGGATAGACAATCGGAAGCTCTTTCCTATGGTGGAAATGTCAAATACTAAAGGGAATAGTTTCAAGGGGGGAAAGTTTAAAGGTGATGTGCAGGGGAGGTTCTTTTACGCAGAGAACGGTGGGTGACTAGAACCAGCTGGTGGTAGAAGTAGGTACGATAGAGGAATTTAAGAAGCTTCACAATATGCATATGGAATTCTGGGAATGGAGGGATGGGGATCACATGCCGGCAGAGGGAGATCAACTCAGCATCAAGTTTGTTACAGAGATGATAGACCATAAGGCTGTTGATGTGCTGTACTGTTCTATGTTCTATTCTGCTGTAACACAGAACAGAGTTTTAAAAATCAATTAGAATGTGCCTCAGTGTTTTAATACAGGTGAATTACTCAAGTTGTCACATTTTTTTATTTGGGAGTGCGTTTTGATAATAAAAGATACCAACTGTGAGTTTGATTGTTATGTTTGTCGAGCAGATACTAAAACCAGGTGGATGCATCTTATTTAGAGATTATGGACTGTATGACCACGCCATGTTCAGGTTCAAATCTGGCCATAAGCTTGGCCCAAACTTTTATGTTCGACAAGATGGAACCAGGTCCTTCTTTTTTTCTGATGGTAAGAGTTTATTATTTAGATTTTAGGAGCGAGTTAGATTTAGCTCTCAGCGCTAAGGAAATCAAGGGATATGGGGGGAAAAGCTGGAGTGGGGTACTGATTTTGGATAATCAGCCATGATCCTATTGAATGGTGGTGCTGGCTCGAAGTGCCGTAGGGCCTACGCCTGCACCTATTTTCTGTTTCTATTAAGGATTTTTCTTTTAAGAATCTTATCAACTATTATATATTTGCATACAAAATTCATACAGGTCCACCATCGATTTTCCGGCAACCGGTTGTCCGGTTCCTCCTTTTAATGCCGACAAAATCCCCCGCCCCTCCCCAGAAGTCCCCCCAAATATGTGGCACCTAGTCTGGGTGAGGCGGCAAAACCTGACCTCTTTGGGACTTCCGTGCTGATCGGCGGGTCGGATTTGCCCCCTGCGACCACGTCTCTGAACTTTGTCCTGGCTGGATCCAACATATCCGACATATTCCGCAACCAGTCGACGTCGAATATGCCGTCTTTGGCCGGGGCACTGGGGCTCTCTGTTTATTTGTGCTTCATTAGTACATTAGCAACCAATCCTTCGATGCCTTCATATCATTTATATAAATTGTCAAAAGTCGAAGCCCACGCTCTGATCCCTATGGCGCAATATTCATTGTATTGTGCCAACCAGAAAAGACCATTTAGTTTATTCAGTTTCTTATTAACTAGCCACTCTTCTATCCATTCCAATTTGTTCCCACAGCATGAGCTTCCTCACAATTCCACGCTACCTCAATTCCAGTGACGGGATTCAATCCTGAATGCTGGTGTTGTCTGCATGCGTTTGCACATTCTCTCTGTGATCGCCTATGTTCCCTTCGAGTTATCTGGGTCGCAAATCCCATTCCCCCACTCATTTTGCCCTCACACCCTCAAACACCCTCTAATTTCCTTGTTACTCATGTACACTAGGTATAATTTACAATAGCCAATTAACCTAGCCTCCATAACCAATTCTTTATGTATCATATCCTACCTGTTGTATTGACACAGTGGTATATAGTCTGCATGCAGTGGTGTTGAGAGATGTTCATAACCATGATATCTCAAAATATTTTATATGTGGGCAATGAACTTTCATGTGGTTTCCCAACTACTGCCCTGCTTAGCTAATGAATGACTACCCCTTCACATTAAATATCACCTGGGAGATGCAGTAAACACAACAAAGGAATAGAATTTGTTTAACAAAAAGTATTTATTTCATGGAACTTATTTCTGTCTATATTCATTTTTATAATTTTGTACATTTTTACCAGACTATGTGGCACAACTCTTGACATCTTCCAGTTACGAGGTGATAATGAACGAATATGTTTTCCGAGTGACTGTTAATAAGAAGGAAGGTCTGTGCGTTCCAAGAGTTTTTCTGCAGTGCAAATTTAAGAAGTCAAAGAAATCGCTGAGCACCGAAGTGATTTCAACTGCTGATTTTTAAAAGATTTCAATGTTTCACTTAGACAAAGTTTGTCGAACCAGTACCTGAAATGGTGTCTTGCTGAATTCCATTCAGCTCAGATATACACCACAGAAACAAGTCATTCAGCCCACCGAGTCCATGCTGACCAAGATGCCCCATTTCTGCTAGTCCCACCTGCCTGCATTAGCCCCACATCCCTCTAAACCTTTCGTATCCATGTACATGTCAAAATATCTTTTGGAGGAATAGTAAAGGAAAGTTGGAAGGGTGAGAAGATCGTTTGTTGCTTTTATGCTCATTCCGATGGCTGACATGGTGAAAATTATTGAATTTATTGGAAAGTATGATAATTGTAAAAAGAAATGTTAAAACAAATTATGCGTGTTCCAAGATTGGAATTTTAGGAAATGTTCTATCACTTGTTCAATTCACTTTTGTAAAGTGTATATGTTGAAGTTTAACTAACTTTCCTCGTACTTTGTTTTAATAAACTATATTTTTTTAAAGTACAGTTCATTCTTCTTTGAAACAATTTTCAGCATTTATTAATTGCAAAATAAATATTGAATTTAGACTTACTGATTTATGTTTCCCAATTTTTCAAAACATTCTTTGTATTACATCTAGATTTAAATTCACTTAAAATGCTCTATACCTTTTGCTGGCATATCATATGCCATCAAATGTGTAAAAGTAGGGAAACAGAATTAGACTTGCCATATAAATGCATTAGTAAATAGAGCACATTAGAGCCAAATACAAGGCGTAGCTATGGGCACCAACCTGATCTCCCTGTGGCTCAGCACTTCAACGCCCCCTCCCATTCCGAATCTGACCTTTCTGTTCTTGGCCTCGTCCATGGCCAGAGTGAGGCCCACCATAAATTGGAGGAGCAGCACCTCATATTTCTCTTGGGCAGTTTACACCCCAGCGGTTTGAAACATAGAAAATAGGTGCAGGAGTAGGCCATTCGGCCCTTTGAGCCTGCACTGCCATTCAATATGATCATGGTTGATCATCCCACTCAGTATCCTGTACCTGCCTTCTTTCCATACACCCTGATCCCTTTAGCCACAAGGGACACATCTAACTCCCTCTTAAATATATTGCCAATGAACTGGCCTCAACTACCTTCTGTGGCAGAGAATTCCACAGATTCACCACTCTCTGTGTGAAAAATGTTTTTCTCATCTCAGTCCTAAAAGACTTCCCTTTTATCCTTAAACTGTGACCCCTTGTCCTGGATTTCCCCAACATCGGGAACAATCTTCCTGCATCTAGCCTGTCCAACCCCTTAAGAATTTTGTAAGTTTCTATGAGATCCCCCCTCAATCTTCTAAATTCTAGCGAGTACATTGACTTCTCTAATTTAGGTAGTCCCTGCTTTCTCCTCCCCTTCTCGGGTCTCCCTCAGCCCACTGTCTCCACCTCTTCCTTTCTTCTTCTCCCCCTCCCACCCTCACATCAGTCTGAAGAAGGTTCTCGACCCGAAACGTTGCCCATTTCCTTCGCTCCATAGTGCTGCCTCACCCGCTGAGTTTCTCCAGCATTTTTGTCTACATTAAAGCCCAATACTCTTTTGCAAATGGCTTTCTTTCCTAAGTCTATTTACCATGTGCAAAAACTCATTTCAGATCATTACGATACGATATGATAGAACATTATTTATCCCAGGAGGGAAATTGACCTGCTTACAGTCATTAAAACACAAACTACATGAAACATGAAATTAAAGTAATGAATGGAAAGGCTTGAGGGGGGGGGGGGGGGGGGCAGTCTCAGTCTACCCCACGACAGAAGGGGGAGTTGTAAAATGTGTTAACCACAGGGAAGAAGGTTCTCCTGTGGCATTCTGTCCTGCATCTTGGTGGAGCCAGTTTGTTGCTGAAGGTACTCCTCAGGTTGACCATGGAGGGGGTGAGCTGTATGCAATGCTTTCCACTTATGCATAACTCCAATAATGCTCAGTAAGCTCAATGCTATCTAGCAAAAAGCATTGGTGTTCATCCACCCTCTTTCGCCAGCATACTGTAGTTGCAATATGTACCGTTTGTCAAATAACTACAGCTACTTGTTAAGACATCAAAAGGATACAAAGTGCTGGAGTAACTCAGTGGGTCAGACAGTATCTCTAGAGAACATGGATAGGTGACATTTCAGATTGAAATGCAACTATTGTGTCACTGCCACGAACAATTTCAGGAATCTTGGTGTAAAGCAGGCACGTGCTGTCAGGGTAGGCAAGGTAGGCACTGCCTAACCTGACTAAAATTATAACATAGTAATGTCTAAATATACATAGTAAAGGCATGGGAGAATTATGCCCATGTAAGAGACCGATCTCTTGGGTAGGCATAATTCTCCGTGCCTTTCATCCACAGCGCTGTAACACGAGAAGGTCTGTGCAGCCCACGTGCCGTCAACGCTGCCTGAAACCGTCAGTTTCAAGCGGAGCTGAAGGCAGCTGAAATTCTGCCTTTGCAGCACTGCGCAGGCGCAGCAACCTACTGCACGTTTGCAACGCTAGTTCCTTGACGGGGTTTTCAAATATGGATTGTCATTATTTTAAGTGTATCTTAGGAAACAGAGAGAGAAGAATGGAATTTGTGCACCAATAACGTGGTAAGTACATTTTGTGTTTATGTTTTTAAATACCGTATTTCCCGGGGTGGGGGGAGAGCTCCTTTCACAGCGTTTTGGGAGTCTGGCCTGGAGTAAAGTTGCGGGAGGGCATGAAGGAGGAGTTGTGAAGGAGGGGATCGGGATAATGCCACTTGCGATGGCTCCTTGCACGGAGCCACTGCATTGAGGATGGGAAGAAGCAGCTCGGGTGGCTTTGAGCGGCAGTCGGGCCGGATAGCGGAACCGACCGCCATCTCAGCGTCTTCTGCCGGCCCCCCGCTCACCCCTGGCAGCTATCCGTCTAAAAACCTCTCTCCTGCCGCTCGCCAGCCTCACTCATGTCAGCAAATCCTTAAATTCCAACAGCGCGATTGAGGTTACTCGTCTGGGTGAATTTAAGGATTTGCGGGAAGAGGCTGACATGAGTGAAGCCAGTGAGTGGCAGGTGTGAGGTGTTCAGGCAGAGAGCCAGAGGTGATCGGGCCGGCGGAAGGCGCTGAAGTGGCGGCCAGTTCTCCTGTCGGGTCCCGTTGGCCGCTCACAACTCCCTGAGCTGCTTCTATCCCCGGCGACAATGCGTGGCTTCGCGCCCGGAGAGCTGCCGCAGCGGTGAGTGAATGAGTTACTGCCATTATCCCTGACCCCCTCCTTCTCAATACTCATGCCCCCCCTGCAACTTTAGCCCTGGCACAGACTCTCCACACACTGTGAAAGGAACTCTCCCCCCAATTGGTCCCTTGAACAAGTGTTGTCATTCCATAAGATGACAACTGATTCAACTTTTCCCTGTGCTCCCGTTTTTCCCACCATCTCTCCACCTGCCATCACCCTTCACCACCCACCCATTCAGTAATTAAGAATAAAGGATACTAGGAAGCCTTGGGCAAATTGAATCGTTACTGTTTTTATTTTTTTATTTTTACGGAGTGAGCATTCTGCGCATGCGCGTTTTTTTTTAATTTTTAAAGCCGACTGAGTGCCTACCCTGAGTAATTACTCACGGCACGTGCCTGGTGTAAAGTCATTGTAAATGTTGATGATATTGTGAGATCATAAGGTCATAAGTGATAGGAGTAAAATTAGGCCATTTGGCCCATCAAGTCTACTCCGCCATTCTCCTGCCTTCTCCCCATAACCTCTGACACCTGTACTAATCAAGAATATACATCTCTGCCTTAAAAATATCCACTGACGGCCTCCACAGCCTTCTGTGGCAAATAATCACTCACAATATTCCAAATGCGGCCTTACAAGCGCCTTATAGAGCCTCAACATTGCATCCCTGTTTTTGTATACAAGCCCTCTTGAAATAAATGATAGCATTGGGTTTGCTTTCTGTCTTGAGTTTGCATTGAAATGGTAGTGTTCCCATGCCCTGCTGCCCTTCTAGGTGTTTAGAAGTCCGGGTCTGATCGGGTTAGCTGGCATCTCTGTTAATTACATTATTGAAGTCAAGTCAAGTCAAGTTTATTCGTCACATACACATAAGGGATGTGCAGTGAAATGAAAAGTGGCAATGCTCTCATTTGGAATTTGTGCAAAAAAAAAAAACAAACAAACTACAAACAGAATGGAACAGAATCACATGTTCTTTTACATATTAAACATTGTGGGCGGTATTGTGGTACAGTAAAGTTAGTCCCTGGTGAGATAGGAGTTTACAGTCCTAATGGCCTCTGGGAAGAAACTCCTTCTCATCCTCTCCGTTCTCACAGCATGGCAACGGAGGCGTTTGCCTGACTGTAGCAGCTGGAACAGTCCGTTGCAGGGGTGGAAGGGGTCTCCCATTATCTTATTGGCTCTGGAGTTGCACCTCCTGATGTATAGTTCCTGCAGAGGGGCGAGTGAAGTTCCCATAGTGCGTTCGGCCGAACGCACTACTCTCTGCAGAACCTTCTTGTCCTGGGCAGAGCAATTCCCAAACCAGATTGTAATGTTTCCGGACAAGATGCTTTCCACAGCCGCTGAGTAGAAGCACTGGAGGATCCTCGGAGACACTCTGAATTTCCTCAATTGCCTGAGGTGGTAAAGGCGCTGCCTTGCCTTACTCACCAGTGCTGCAGCTTGTGATGTCCATGTCATATCCTCAGAGATGTGGACTCCCAGGTATTTAAAACAGCTCACCCTATCCACAGTATCCCCATTTATCCTCAATGGTGTGTACATCCTCGGATGATGTGCCCTCCTAAAGTCCACGATCAGCTCCTTAGTTTTTTTGATGTTCAAGAGGAGGCTGTTGTCCTGACACCAGTGTGCCAGATCAGCCACCTCCTCCCGGTAGGCCTTCTCATCGTTGGCTGAGTCCCACCACCACCAAACTTGATAATCGAGTTGGAGCTGAACCTAGCCACACAGTCATGTGTGTACAGGGAGTACAATATCGGGCTGAGGATGCAACCCTGGGGGGATCCTGTGCTCAGGGTGAGGAACTTTGATGTATTCCCTCCCATCTTGACTACCTGGGGCCTGGCGGTGAGAAAGTCCAGGGCCCAGGCACACGGGGGTGCTGAGCCCTAATTCCAGTAGCTTCTCAGCCAGTCTGGTGGGGACTATCGTGTTGAAGGCTGAACCGAAGTCTATGAACAGCATCCTCACGTGGGGTAGGGAATAAATAAAGTGAAGATAAATCAGCTGCAATTGCAGTGATGGTAATGTATTGCATTAAAATACAGCAGAACTCTGCTGAACCAGCATATGTTTGTTTGGAAAACCCGATGGTATGGCATTTGGCCCTTCATTAATCTGGATGTGAGGCAGGGGCTCAGAGTGCAAGTAGCCTGTGGGGCCAGAGAAATTATGATCAAATCCGACTGAGTCGTGAACACAATCAAAATCTGAATTGACATCCACCAGACCAGGGGCAGGAACATTAGTAGCTTTGGGATTGGAGCTATTATCTGGAATATTCGCATACATTCATCTTCCTTTAAACTCATTGGGTCAACTGGAAACATGTATTGTACCATTGTGTAACATATAAGAAAAGGGAAAATAAAAATGGGTTTACCTATTAAAAGGAATAGTATCCAACAGTCTGGATCTATAGTTAATCACACCTTTTGCCTTTTCATCTCTGCCCTTTGTCCAACCATCTGCCGATCAAACCGCCCACTCGCCTATATCTACCTATCACTCACCAGGCTTTGTCCTGCACTTCCTTTCTTCCAGTTTTATCCCTCCCCCACCATAAGCAGTCTGAAGAAGGGTCCTGAGCCAAAATATCACCTTTCATTCCCCTCACAGATGCTGCCTGACCCACTGAATTCCACCAGTACTTTATGTTTTGAAGAAAAGGTCTGAAATGCAAAGATCAACGATGCTGGATGTAAGTGTGTAAGTAGGAACTGCAGATGCTGGTTTATAATGAAGATAGACACAAAGTGCTTGAGTAGGTCAGCGGGTCAGGCAGCATCTCTGGAGAAAAAGGACGGGTGGCGTTTTGGGTCGGGCTCTTCAGACCAGAGTCTGAAGAAGGGTCTCAACCCGAAACATCATCCATCCTTTTTCTCCAGAGATGTTATCTGACCCATTGATTTACTCCAGCACTTTGTGTCTATCTTCAGTACTGGATGTAAATTTGAGAAATGGCACCTAATCGGTTCATGTGCATTGCAGCCTTTTGGACTCAATATTGAAATCTATAACTTCAGGTAACTTTCTTTCCATGCCTGCATCTGGACTGGACACTCTGCTCTTTCCATTTGCCCTGCTTGGCATGCCATACAATCCTGCGTCTTGCACCTTTTCACGTTCCTTTTTCAGTATTCTCACTCTAACTGTTCCATTTTTATTCCGTAAAAGGCAGGAGAGTGGGGTTGAGAGGAAAAGATAGTTCAGCCATGATGGAATGTCAAAGTAGACTTGATGGGCCGAATGGCCTAATTTTGCTCCTTGAATTTATATACCTTCTTGCTAGCTCAGTAAACACTGCAGCCTATCCCCAGGGCAATCCCGGCCTCAACGTATCAGAGCTTTTCCCTTTGTTCTATCTATCTCTCCTCTGCCTTCTTTGCAACTTTAAAGTATTTTTTATCTCTGTCCCAGTTCTGCTGAAAGTTCTAAAACCTGAAGTCAAAGTCAAAAGAGTTTATTGTCATGTGTCCCTGACAGGACAATGACATTCTTTCTTTGCTTAGCACAACAGAACATAGTAGGCATGGACTACAATTATATACGTAAATCCACTAATTAATTAATAAATTCATAAAGTGCAAATAACAGATGGAGGGGTATTAATGTTCAGAGTTTTGTCCGAGCCAGGTTTAATAGCCTGATGGCTGTGGGTAAGTAGCTATTCCTGAACCGGGTCTTTGCAGTTCTCAGGCTCCTGTACCTTCTACCTGAAGGTAGCAGGGAGATGAGTGTGTGGCCAGGGTGGTGTGGGTCCTTGATGATGCTGCCAGCCTTTTTGAGGCAGCGACTGTGGTAGATCCCCTCGATGGAAGGAAGGTCAGAGCTGATGATGGACTGGGCAGCGTTTACTACTTTTTGTAGTCTTTTCCTCTCCAGGGCACTCAAGTTGCAGAACCAAGCCACGATGCAACCGGTCAGCAAGCTCTACTGTGCACCTATAGAAGTTAGAGAGTCCTCCTTGACAGACCGACTCTCCGTAATCTTCTCAGGAAGTAGAGGTGCTGATGAGCTTTCTTAATAATTGCATCTGTGTTCTCGGACCAGGAATGATCTTCACAGATGTGCACGCCCAGGAATTTGAAGCTCTTGACCCTTTCAACCATCAACCCGTTGATATAAACAGGACTGTGGGTCCCCATCCTACTCCTTCCAAAGTCCACAATCAGTTCCTTGGTTTTGCTGGTGTTGAGGGCCAGGTTGTTGTGCTGGCACCATATGGACAGTCGCTCGATCTCTCTTCTATATTCTGACTCATCCCCATCAGTGATAGGTCCCACAACAGTGGTGTCATCAGCGAACTTGATGATGGAGTTCGCACTATGACCGGCCACGCAGTCATGAGTGTAGAGTGAGTACAGCAGGGGGCTGAGCACACAGACATGAGGTGCTCCCGTGCTGATTGTTATCGAGTCTGACACATTTCCACCAATACAAACAGACTGTGGTCTGTGAATGAGGAAGTCGAGGATCCAATTGCAGAGGGATGCGCAGACACCCAGTTCTGCGAGTTTGGTAACCAGCTTGGAGGGGGTGATTGTGTTAAATGCCGAGCTGTAGACAATGAATTACAGCCTGACTTATGAGTTTTTGTTGTCCAAGTGGTCCAGAGCGGAGTGGAGGGCCAGCGAGATCGCGTCCACCGTTGATCTGTTGTGGCGGTAAGCGAACTGCAGTGGATCCAGGTTTTTGTCGAGATAGGAGTTGATTTGCGCCATGATCAACCTCTCGAAGCACTTCATCACCACAGGCGTTAATGCCACAGGTCGATAGTCATTGAGGCACGTCACCTTGCTCTTCTTGGGCACCGGTATTATTGATGCCCTTTTGAAGCAGGTGGGAACCTCAGACCTCAGAAGTGACAGGTTGAAAATGTCCGTAAAAACTCCAGCCAGTTGGTCCGCACAGGAAACGTTAACTGTCTCAGCTCTTTTCCTTTACCAATAACCTATGAATCGGATTCAGGCAACATTGACAATTCACCTAAGCAGATGATGTAACACACACATTTAGAATAAGAGGAGGTTAGCAGAAAACAGGTGAGGTTCTTAAACCTGCACTAAAGAGCTCAACCTTAAGAAAGAATGCTGACATTGATGGAGCAGCCATCACAGTCTTTAGCCACTGGTGGCATATTAGCAGTCGCTTCAAGATTAACTTTAAAATTAGCATTGAAGCCAATGTTATGTTTGTATCCAATTCCACTTTCTCCTCATACCATGCCACAAACTTCCGATGCCAAACTACAAACAATATAATTGTGCTTCTTTCCCTCCTCTCGTAGCAGCTTCACCTTTAGGTCCAACTTTCATCAACCATTGGCTGATTAACAAGGGAGGGAGTGGTTCAATATGACACTTTCGAGGGGTGCAAATTAACCAAATATTCAAGGAACAGAGCTTTGGAGAGGATAAGAACAACAGCAGTGGTGATGCTGTGCCTAAAGGCGAATACATTGTCTCATCCACAGTAACAGTAGCACGGCTTGCACGAGGGTTTCATTGCTTCAGATCAAGTGCTGGCACGAACTTTGGCAAGGAAATATTATAGGAACAAATTTTGGTCTTTATATTCCCTGTAAGTCATGCAGCATGGAAACAGGCCCTTCAGCCCAACTTGCCCATCTACATGTCCCACCTGCCTGTGTTTGGCCCATATCCCTCTAACCCTATCCTATCATAAATGTCATCCTTCAAAAACCTAAAGACTTCTGAGCACCACAGTATATGTGTATAAAGGATTTGCAGACGCTGATTTACATTGAAGATAAACACAAAATGCTGAAGTTACTTTAGTGGGACAGGCAGCATCTCTGGAGAGCTGGAATGGGTGACAATAGGTGCAGGAGTAGGCCATTCGGTCCTTCGAGCCAGCACCGCCATTCAATGTGATCATGGCTGATCATCCTCAATCAATACCCTGTTCCTGCCTTCTCCCGATATCCCCTGACTCTGCTATCTTTAAGAGCCCTATCTTGCTTTCTCTTGAAAGTATCCAGAGAACCGGCCTCCACCGCCCTCTGAGGCAGAGAATTCCACAGACTCACAACTCTCTGTGAAAAAGTGTTTCCTCATCTCCGTTCTAAATGGTTTACCCCTTATTCTTAATCTGTGGCCCCTGGTTCTGGACTCCCCCAACATCAGGAACATGTTTCCTGTCTCTAGCATGTCCAAACCCTTAATCTTATTTGTTTCAATAAGATCCCCTCTCATCCTTCTAAACTCCAGAGTATACAAGCCCAGCCGCTCCATTCTCTCAGCATATGACAGTCCCGCCATCCCGGGAATTAACCTTGTAAACCTACGCCACACTCCCTCAATAGCAATAATGTCCTTCCTCAAATTAGGGGACCAAAACTGCACACAATACTCCTACTAGGGCCCTATACAACTGCAGAAGGACCTCTTTTCTCCTATACTCAACTCCTCTTGTTATGAAGGCCAACATGCCATTCGCTTTCTTCACTGCCTGCTGTACCTGCATGCTTACTTTCATTGACTGATGAACAAGAATCCCCAGATCCCATTGTACTTCCCCTTTTCTCAACTTGACACCATTTAGATAATAACCTACCTTCCTGTTTTTGCTACCAATGTGGATAACCTCACATTTATCCACATTAAACTGCATCTGCCATGTATCTGCCCACTCCCCCAACCTGTCCAAGTCACCCTGCATTCTTATAGCCTCCTCCTCACAGTTCACACTGACGTTTTGGGTCAGGTCTGAAGTAGGATCTCGACCCGAAACATCACCCATTCCTTCTCTCCAGAGATGCTGCCTGTCCCGCTGAGTTATTCCAGCATTTTGTGTCTAACCACTGTATATGTGCAGTCCACAAGGTGGCCCTAGAGATTGGATGGAACATTTGTTTTGCATTGAATCTCGGTATTGACTTTAATTTTATACTGATCTCATGTACCTTATTTAAAGCAACGATCATAATATGATAGTCTATTCTACCAATATTTTGATGCCATATTAATAAATTTGCAAGATTGTGATTGAACTTGCCTCTAAATTTAAACTTAAGCCTAGATAGATAGATAAAGTGGGTGGAATTTTTCTTTACAATTAAGGAAATCTATTATTATTTGTATTGAAATTGCACAAAATAGGCAGTCACAAAGTAGGAGCCCGTTCAACCGTGGCGATTTACTATTGCTGACTTAATGCAGTGCCATTTAAGAGTAATTTCAATCCCTAATGCGTTTGCACTCCTCATTTCACCATTAAAAATTGCAGTAACAACAATCACTGCACTGACTGGTTAACACACCAATATTATTCACCAGCGATGAAGTACTGCAAAGACGAAAAGTGTAACTATTCCGTGATTGTCTGTCACATGGCAGCATTTTCACATTTCCAAAACATTGAATAAAATTTTGCAGGACATCTGCTTTCAACACAATTCTCAGTGGCAAACATGTAAAAAGCAAATGTGTTAACATCTGCGTCATGAGTCTCCTGCTGAGTCGCTCAGTGTTTTTTACTTGTAAACCGAGCCCCATCAGCAATTCCAGCAAGGAACATTAATATTATTCAGCAGATTGGAAATAATGACCTATTTAAATGCAAATTTCCCAATCAAAATAAGAACAAATTACCATTTGGGAACGATTTGCTAATATGTTAATCAATGCCTGTAGCAAAATTGATAATAAATAAGCAAATCAGCTGGAATTATTTATCAAAGAGACAAAGGAGAGATTTTGTGCCCACGTCAATAAGTCTACCTGAAAGTTTTATAATAGTCACATTCAGTTCTGTTATGATGAATGCTGATAAGATATACTGCTTTTTGTTTTGTCCTTCTGCCTTTGTCCTACCAAAGTAAGCAACTGGGTCAACAATTATAGTATGTATTAAATTAATGCCGTGCATTGGCCTTTAACACCTTCCATTTGAGCTGTTAATCCCAATTAAATAATTCCATATATCAGTTTTAAATTTGCATTTTTCAATCATTTATTTAACCCCTTATATTTTTCTTTCCTAGCAATCTATTCGCCATTGTTCCTAAAATCCCATGTGGATTTTGTTGGGTCCTATTCAGCTTTCACTACCAATTATTTTCATCTTGCATCAATGTCATAACTAGGTATTCATGTCAAAACGACACCTCAGTATGTCAACGTACACTTTATTGAACTTCTACAGGTGTCCGGTAGAGTGCATATTGACCGGTTGCATCACAGCCTGGCTCAGCATCTTGAATGCCCAGGAATGAAAGAAATTACAAAAAGTGGTGGACACCGTTCAGTCATCATGGGTACTGACCTCCCCACCTTCGAAGGGATCTTTTGGAGGCGCTATCTGAAAGACAGCCAACATCATCAAGGACCCACACCACTCTGGCCACGCTCTCATTTAATTCCTGCCATCGGGAAGAATACAATACAATACAATACAATACAATACCATTTATTGTCATTTGAACCTCATTGAGGTTCAAACGAAATTTAGTTTCTGCAGTCATACAAACAAGAAAAGAACCAAGACACAACACAATTGACACAAACATCCATCACAGTGAATCTCCTCCTCACTGTGATGGAAGGCAAAGTCTTATCTCTCCCCAGCACTCCCCATTCGTCTCCTGATGTCAGAGACAAAGCCCCCGGCGGGTGATGGTAAATAAATCCCGCGGCCATTAAGGCCACGCCGGGCGATGCAAGGCCCCGCTCCGGGTCTTGATGTTGGAGCCCCCGGCGGGCGCTAGCAAGTCCTGCGGCCATTAAAGCCTCGCCGGGCGATTTAAGGCCCCACTCCAGGTCATTTTCAACCCCGCATCTCGGGCGGGAGAAGTTGCCGCCGCGGGAGCTCCGAAATACGGTCTCCCACTAGGGACCTGCGAGCTCCCGGTGTTACCGTCCACCGGCCTGCAGCTGGAGCCTCCGAATCTCCGGGGTCTGGCAGCAGCAGCGCGAAACCACAGCTCCTCCCGTTCCTAACTCGGCCAGCTCCACGATGGTAAGTAGTCTGCATGCTCCGCGACTGGAGCCCCAGGTCCGGTTGGAGGCTGCTTCACGGTGCTAGGCCCCAACGACAACGGAGACCCGACAGAGGAAAGGTAGGGTCCTCCGTACAGGGAAAAGAATTAAAAAGTTTCCCCCCACCCCCCCCCCCACCCCCCACACATATCCAGCTAAAAAAACACTAACAAAACGGGACAAAAAATGTAAAAAAAAGACAGACGGACTGCAGAGGCCGCTGCGACGAGAGTTACGCCACCCACCGGAAGGTACAAGAGTCTGAAAACTGTGACCTCTAGGTTCAAGAACAGCTTCGTCCCAATATCCATAAGGCTCACAAACACTATAAACATCAAATAACCTATGAACTATGAACTGTCTTGGTTGCAATAAGAACTTAGTGCTTTTAGTAGTAATACTTTTTATAATTAATTGAAATTTTCATTTATGTTATCTGTAAGTTGTGTTTACAAGCCTGTAATGATGCTGCAAGTAATAATTTGATCTGTTTTTGGTACATATGACAATTAAATACTCATGACTCTCTTGATTTATATTACAAATAATAGTAAGACTAAATGAGAACTTACCAGTTTGAAGTTTGATCCTTATTTTATGAGGAGTTACGATGAGGGATTTTGTGAAGACCCTGCCAGCACGCATGCGCGACATTCTTTAAAGCAGCGGTGTGAAATCACAGATAGTAGAGTTGACTGAAGATAGTGAGATAAGATAACTAACATACCAGTTGACCTTATAATAGAGGGTTGGGAGCGGAGGGCACGAAATCCCTCATCGTAACTCCTCATAAAATAAGGATCAAACTTCAAACTGGTAAGTTCTCGTTTAATCTTACTATTTTACTTCGGAGTCACGTGAGTCCATGCTCACACACTGCCATAATAACCAATGGAGGAAGTATGTTAACGTATTTCAGACTTGTACAGTGCTGAAAAACAAACAATGTATTATGTAACAATAATAATAATAACCCCTAAATTTGGTGAATTATAATACAGAACTTAAAATAGTGTCTGTAGATATCCCAAGTGTGGCCAATGGTTTGTTATAACCGCTGGAAGTTATTTCACTAGACCAACCCGCTGTTACAAGGGCGTGGCCCATGGGACTTCCATCATCATTGATGTAGCTGCAGTCCTGGTGAAATGAGATTTAAATATCAGTGTCCACCCCTGCTGCATCACCCTGAGTCATCTTGATATGGTCTGCATGGTACTCTGTGATAAGGATGTTTGAATTTATCAATAGAGCCATGTCCGTACCCCTGAGATAATTAGTGACCTCCAGTTAATGTAGGAGGTGGTTCACTATGCATAGGCGTCTATCTACTGGATAAGCCAGGAATTCCAATTTGAGGCTAGATGACCTAGGCCTGTTTAGTTAGGTAACTAATAAATGTGAAAGGTTACTTATTTTGGGATATTACATGGTGTCCAGTGTAGTTTGTGCAGAGACTGGACCTAATCACTATTTTATACGTGTTAGTGAGAGGGACATGGCTGGTGCCCAATCTCTGAATGGGTCAGGACAATGCCAATATCCCAGGTCCGGGTATATTGAGGCCTGGGGATTTTGTGTTATGAGTTTTGACACCAGAGGGTGAGATACTCCTCCATGGTGTTCTAGCTCCTATCCCAGGTATGAGGATAGGGCACTTTGCGCAATTGGTGGCATTATAACTCAAGCCTTCATTGAAGTGTAGACTTGCCAGGAACTCTAGCACAACCACGATGGTGGCTGTGTTGTAAGTTGTGTCTGTCCTGGTATAAAATACCTCCCATTTTTTGATATGGGTGAGGTACTGTTTCCTGGTGGACTCTCTGCATGATGCCGCGATGATATTCATAGTTCGGTCCGACAGCCCAATTCCAGGAGAGGCCTTTCCCAAATTTCGCACCCAATGGGTTCATTCGGTCATGGCACGGATGACTCTCCCTTGTCATAGGTGTACCAGCAAACTCGGGTGTTTGTAGATCGAAATCCATTGCTCTTACCATGTCGAGTCCCACAGGGTACCATGGCTGAGTAGGCCAATCGGGTATTCCCATATACCTGATGTGGAGTCTTGTTGAATTTTCTGCAGGACCCGACTAATGAGGCAGAAAAGGGGTGGAAAATGCATCGAAAAACAATTCCCCCCTCCCCACTGTAGCGAGATGCGTCCATCGCTACTGCCCCAGGGTCTGATTCTCATGCAACATACGTTGGTATCTGGTGATTAAGTCATGATGCAAAACAATCGATATCTGGCATTCCATACTGAGCTATAATGTCAGTAAATGACTGGTGGTCCAACATCCATTCGGTATTATCATTGAATTTGCGTGACCAGGAGTTGATATCCAAATGTTTCTTTCTATGCACCAGTGCCAGATTGTATTGATCAATTCATCACAAGATATCGACTTAATTCCCCCCATATGATTAATGTATGTCATCACGGTGGTATTATCAATTTGTAGACGAACATGCAGATGATGTATGTCTGAAAGGTAAGCCCAAAGTCCGTGCATGCTCCCAACACCTTATGATGATTGATACCCTGAAGTAAGGTTAACTCATGTGTATTCCATCTACCACCGCAGCTGGAGGTGGTATTGGTTGCTCCCCAGCCGTGAGTTCTGGCGTCAGTTTGTAACACTGTAGTTTTGGCCCTTTGTAGATTTTGGTTAACGAAGGGTCCAAATTGTGGCTGGGAAAAGGCAGCCACGAGCTTTCCAATTACCCTGGCTATTTGCCGAATAGATGGTTTACTGACGCAAACAAGGCTGTTATATGCCTCTATCAAGTCTGTTGCTTTGTCCTTTGGCAAAGTGACAGACATGTGAACAGAGTCAATCGTGAATCCCAAATCCATAGTCACCGGAAGGCATTAAACTTGGATTTGTCTGGATGGATAATATCCCAGATTTTTGAAATAGGAGCTTGGTGGCTGAGACAGCCAATTTAGCCAATACCAGTGTTATCCCCACAATAAGATGTCATCCAGATACGCCTTGATAATATGTTTTTTGTTTCTGAAGAAACGCCAAGCTGGTTTCAATATTTTTGGAAAACAGGCTGGGCTGATGTTAATCCATTAGCCAGCGCTTTATACTGCCAGAGCTCCCATCCAGATAAATTTTAAATATCTGCGTTGATCCTTGTCTATTGGTTCTCAGTAGTATGCATCTTTTAGGTTGATGCACCATGAAGCACCCTTTGGAAAACTAGTTGCTCCATTTTAAGTGGGTGTACTGCACAAAAGTATTCAGTTGTGTCAAATCAAATGATGCGGACATCCGCCATCTTTTTTGTTTTAGGTGAAGATGTTTGATACAAACTCAAGAGACTCATGTTTTGGTTTCTTCTATTGCTCCTTTTGTATATAGATTTAACAGTTCCACATGACCTTCCACTTTCTCTTTTTTGTGAAAGCTCAAACTTTTGGCTAGGTACATGTTGAACCGGAAAGGAGGAGCTTGTCAATAGATTCAGTTTTGTATCGCTGAATACTGTGCAGTATGAAAGGTCAGAAGTTATTCCCTGTACAAGTGTAACCTTCCCCAAACCTGTGAAGAAGTTACACACGCTATGTTCTGAAGGCAACAAAACCCACCTACCTCCATCGTTACCGGTGGTGCTGTGTTGGTTTTCTCTTTCTTTGGTTCCTGGGAGGTGGAGGCATTGTGGTGTGGGGTTGGCGCATCTTCCAGGAAGGCCGTTCTGGGACATGGCCTGAAAAAGACCTTTGTGTAGGTTGTACGGCCTTCGAGCTTTCACCAGCTTTTCTTTCAGTGTGATAACGCAGCCTGCTGGTGGATGCGTTAGGGGTGCTGCCGCCAAATATGTGAGCACCTGGTAGCGGCCAGCACCTTAATCATGCCGACGGCTATTGTCTCTTTGTCGAGGTCTTTTGCCTGTTTGGGCAGGTTGTCCCTGAATAACAGAGTAGGCAGCTGTGCACTGCTGGTTCTACACAATCTCGCGAACTTGGGGATTAGTGTAGGCCGGAATGGCATTCTTCCTGAAGTAGTTGATCTCAATTGACCATACTGGAGAGTGTCAGAGCTTTTTTGTTGCTCCTCTGACATATCTTCCGTCTACTGACCTGGTAAATCTGGTAATACCCGAGGCCAGTAGTTTGAGGATTTGCCTGCAGGCACATTGAGGGAAATACTGATTCCTGGAGCTAGATAAGTTGTTGAGTACTTTGAACTGACTGCCTGTTGACAATGGTGGCCCCTTTTGTGAGGGCATCGCAACTTGGATGCCATCCCGAGTAGCTCCTCTTCTTGCACCCCTAGCATGTTGTGTTTCTTCTGCCAACACCCCTTCTTCAGAGTCAGCCCAGACCTGACTCCTTATGCTCCCCTGCAAAGAGGGTGAGCATTTGGCAGCCCTGTAAAGGGTACTGCTGTGGGTCTGCTAGGAGACCCATGGTGACCAGACTCCTGCTGGAGTGGGTCACGTTGGAGCTAGTGCTCCCCATCCACTCATGCGGGATTATCGACTGCCGTTGCTACCCGCAAACGGTGAGTCTGCGAGCCCGGACCCTGCCGGGTCAACAGGCTTGCCCCACTTCCGGGCGTTGTGCCGCTAGTCCGACGTCCCTGGTGTACGGGCTGCGGCGTTTAGTCGGAGCTCCTGCTCTGTCTTCGCTACCTCAACCAGCGTTGCCGCCAGCCTGCGGTACGTTGTCGAGCTCCTGCTCTGTCGCTACCCGCGAACGGCAGTCTCCGAGCCCGGACCCTGCCGGTCAACACGCGTTGCCGTCAGTCATGCGGGCTGCGGTGTTGACTGCTCTGCCGTCGGAACGGCCTCGAGCCCGGACCCTGCGGGTCAACGGGCTTGCCCGACTTCTGATGCCGCCGCTGAGCGTTCCCGCGGTCCGCAGTCAGTCTTTCGAGGTGGCCCCATGGTGGGGTACTCTGTCCCACAGAGTCCCTGTAAGAAAAACCCAACCTCAGGTTAGTTGTTCCCTTACCTGTAGGTCCGTTCCGGTGGAGGAGCGACCCTCCTCCCTGCCTGTCGCTTCGCATGCGGTCGACGGTATGTCGTGCATGCGTGCTGGCGGGGTCTTCACGGTCACTCACGTGACTCCGAAGTAAAATTTATATTACAATGATGGCTCCCCAGCCTATGCAGGGTCTTCTATACTTGATTCATCTGATTCTTGTTTATAGTCAATTTCCATCTGCAATACCTACAAACATTTTAAGGGCCTGTCCCACTTTCACGACCTAATTCACGACCTTTTTTACTCGTGGACATTTTTCATCAGGCTAGAAAAATGCCCCGACCTACTTGATGCCAAGAGTACCTATGACTAGCATCATGGCCTGCTACGATCTACCTACGACCTCCTATGACCTCGTGACGACCATGCTGCGAGTATGAGTCAAGGGCAAACCCAGCAGAGGTCGTGAATTAGGTCGTGAAAGTGGTACAGGCCCTTTACTTCACTACCAAGTTGTTTATATAGCCTTACAAGGAATTTACCTGAAATGTTTGTTATAATCCAGTACAACCTGCAATATTACAAACAGATTCAGCATGACACCTGTGCTAAAAGTGTCCAAAGTAAAACCTGGCAATATAATACAGTTTTAACACTGTCATATGTGTAGGAAGGAGCTGCAGATGCTGGTTTAAACCAAAGACAGCCATAAAAAGCTGGAGTACTCAGCGGGACAGGCAGCATCTGTGGAGAGAAGGAATGGATGGTGTTTCAGGTCAGGTCCCTTCTTCAGACTGAAGAAGCTTTTTGTGTCTATAACACAGTCATAGTTTGTTTCATTTATTACCATTTAACATTGTTTGGGAATTTTGAATGATGAATCAATTAGTATACTAATATTTTTTTTATCTCCTCACTTTCTGTCCTTTCCATGATGTACAGAGGCTTCTTTTTCTTACTTCCAATGTACAAATAGCTTCTTTAAAAGTAATGCCTTTTGTTACTGCTGTGAGGAACTGTAAACAAGAGAATCAAAAGTATTTCCATTGACAGTCAAGCATTTGGACAACTTGGTGTGAAGATATAATATTATGGGTTTTGTTTTTAAACCCCTGCCTCTACACTAGTAATCTCTGCATTTGCTTCAACAAACTGATCTGTGTTAGAGAGAATTTGCATTCAGAGTGTCCCAAATATCTTTACAACCAATGAAACTATAGTCATTAAAGTAAACAGAAAAATTAGGTATAGAATTTGCACACAGCAAACTCTTACAAGCAATAATGAAATACATGGATTTGATCAATGGATAAAAACATTCAGGTCTTCATAAATGTTATACTCTTATATACAGTAAGTTAAGGAATAAAAGTCTTGAGATCTTGCACTCATGTAAATCTTATCTAATTAGCATAGTGCAAACATTTACATGTATATTCAATGGCTCAGGCACCCTAACATTCCAAAGATTTATTGTGGAATTCTTAGCCACAGAAGGCTGTGGAGGCCAAGTCAGTGGATATTTTTAAATCAGAGATAGATAGATCCTTGATTAGTACAGGTGTGAGCTGACCACCTGCTTTACGGTATGGTACAGCAGTTGCACCGTAGCAGACAGGAAGGCACTACAACGGGTGGTGAAAACCGCCCAGTACATCATCGGTGCCCCGCTCCCTGCCCTGGATGCCCTCCACCGAAAACGGTGTCTGAGACGGGCTGGGAAGATCATCAAGGACCCCTCCCACCCTAACCATGGACTGTTTGCCCTCCTACCATCGGGGAGGCGGTACAGGAGCCTCAGGTCCCACATTTCAGCAGGATGAGGAGTAGCTTCTACAATAACTCGATCGCACTGCTGAACTCGGAGTCCCGCAGATAGATTTCCACATCTGTATTTATTTATCTGTATTTATCTATATATTGCTATCACTTCGTACTGTCACTAAACTGCATTTCGTTGTACCCATACTTGTATCTGTGCAATGACATTAAAGTTGAATTGAATTGAATTGAATTGAATTGAGAAGTTATGGGAAGAAAGCAGGAGAATGGGGTTAGGAGGGAGAGGTATATCCGCCATGATTGAATGGCGGAGTAGACTTGATGGGCTGAATGGCCTAATTCCACTCCTATCACTTATGACCTTATAACACCATGACATGAAATAGGAAATGTCACTCATTCATTTGTAAAAAAAAGTATATTTCTTAGATAATTGCTCTCAATTTTATTTCCACCAAATTTAGTCAGAGGTACATGAAGTTTACAGGTATGATAACTACACTATAGCAGAGAGTTGATGTTTACTACTTTTCTTTATTTATTTAGATTTTTAAAAATGTCTCCGGTGCTCTGTCCTCTTTTTGAGGTCAATTATTTACAGTTCGACTCAGTCACAAGCACAGATATATCAATACCAAAATAGAGGCTAAAATACTGAAATAAATCCAGATATTGCTGGAAATCCTTTTCAGGTCAGCCAGCATCTCTAGAGACAGAGTTCAAACTTTAGATTAGTGACCTTTCATCCTTTCCATTAAGTCACCAACCACAATTATTTACTCTGGCTCGCTCTCCATGCCGTACCTAACCTTCAGGTGACTTCCAGCAGTTTTCTTTTAAGACCTGTTATACATCCTGCTTTGGATCAATACAAACAGAGTTTTGACAAAGAACTGGCTGAAGACAAAGGATATGAGGTTGCCACCAGATAGCACACGTTCAGAAAACGAAGACAATAGACAATAGACAATAGGTGCAGCAGTAGGCTATTTGGCCCTTCGAGCCAGCACCGCCATTCAATGTGATCATGGCTGATCATCCCCAATCAGTGCCCCGTTCCTGCCTTCTCCCCATATCCCCTGACTCCGCTATTTTTAAGAGCCCTATCTAGCTCTCTTGAAAGCATCCAGAGAACCTGCCTCCACCGCCCTCTGAGGCAGAGAATTCCACACTCACCACTCTCTGTGAGAAAAAGTGTTTCCTTGTCTCCGTTCAATATTGACATTGAGTGAGAAAACATTTGAAATATTTTCAAAAAGGCTTGATGGATCCCAGCTCAAAAAACCCAGTCATGTTGACATTGCTTGCATGCAGAAAGCATTGTTCAAATTCCAAAACAACACTGTGCACAAATACACTAAAATGCCAACATAGAATATGTTGGAATATCTGGTCCAGTTTACAATTTTTTGAAGGCTATCTTTTGAAAATTGCGATAAAATATGATCAATGTTTGTCTTAAGATAAGTTAGAAATAACGAACTGTGAGAACAATAGCAACATTTTTATTAGCTTCTGAGAAATTAAATTTTAGTGACAGATTGTTGCTATTTTCAGAAAATTATGCTGCGTATTATAAAATCTGAGACAAAAATAAAATGGGCACTGATTGACGGTACAATTCTTTCCTGAACATTGCAACTTTGGGAATGCATTATTTAAAAAAAAATAAAAACAAGTGGTATTTATGGCCATTTTAAATGTTTTAATTCTTTTTAATTTTTTTATTCTTTGATGCAATTCCATGTAACTTGCTTTCAAGGGACTAGACCTTCACAGTGAATGGTAGGGCCCTGAAGGTGTGTTGAAGAGCTGAGGGATCTAGGAGTGCAGGTTCCATGAATGTGGCGACACTGGTAGATAGGATGGTCAAGAAGGCTTTTGGTACTTTGGCCTTCATCAATCAGGGTACTGAGTATAGAAGTTGGGTCAACAGATAATCTTCCGACATTTTCGCCACCTCCAATGGAATCCCACCACTGGCCACATCTGTCCATCTCTTCCCCTTTTGGCTTTCCCTTTTTGGCTCCCTCTGTAAATTCCTTGGTCAATTCGCCCCTTCCCACTCAAACCACCCCCTCGCCTGGCACTTTCCCTTGCAACCTCAGGAAATGCTACACTTGTCGCTTTACCTCCCCCCTTGACTCCATCCAAGGACCCAAGCAGTCTTTCGAGGTGAGGCAGAGGTTCACCTGCACCTCCTCCAACCTCATCTATTGCATCCGCTGCTCTAGGTGTCAACTGCTCTACATCGGTGAGAACAAGCGTAGGCGTGGCGATCGCTTCGCCCAACACCTCCGCACAGTTCTTTTTAAAAAAAAAAAAAATTCAAAATAGACTTTATTTCACAAATTTATCCCCCACCCTTGCCACTCATGTGGCCCACTGCGTGGAATCCCTTCCCTTATTTTGAGGGGCATTTTCACCACACCCTGCCCCCGATGTCCAGCAGCGGAAGGAGCCTAGACTGTGGCCCTCCCCCTCCGAATGTTGTTGTTTGCTGCACCGAGCTTCAGTGCGTCCCTCAGCACGTACTTCTGCAGTCTGCAGCGGGCCAGTCGGCAACATTCCCCAACGGACATCTCGTTCCGCTGGGCGGTCAACAACGCTCGGGCAGACCAAAGAGCGTCTTTCACCGAGTTGATGACCTTTCAGCAGCACTCGATGTCAGTCTCTGAATACGTCCCTGGGAACTCTCTGTGACGGAGCTGTTCGGAATAAACAATGACAGGGACCCTTGCAAACCTCTCCAGACTCTCTTTGCAAATCTACGCTCTGCAAAGAGGAGGGCAGCGTGCGCTGGTAGTGAGGTTCCGACGGTGTAGGAAGGATCTTACTGGGAGGGTTCCCCTCACCGCCAGCCAAGCCAGGTCTTGGTGCTTGTCTGGTGATGAGGCATTTTGACAGACGAGCTGGGCAGTCTGCTCAGTAAACCACGCCACAGGATCCATGGAGTCATTTCCCTGCAGTGCCTGCAGGACGTTCTGTGCTGACCACTGCCCGATGGACTTGTGGCCAAAGGTGTTGGTCCAGATGAACCTTTCCATGAGCGACCGATGATGCGGCAATGTCCAGCTGGCTGGCAAATTGTGTGGCATCTGCGCCTACCTCACTGTTCGCATTAACCACCCTGATCTCCCGGTGGCTCAGCACGTCAACTCCCCCTCCCATCCGACCTTTCTGTCCTGGGCCTCCCACATGGCCAGAGTGAGTTCCATTGCAAATTGGAGGAGCAGCATCCCATATTTCGCTTGTGGTATGAACATTGACTTCTACAATTTCAGGTAGTCTTTGCTTGCTCCCTCCTGCCCCTCTCCTTCCCAGCTCTCCCACAGCCGAATGTCTCCGCCTCTTCCTTTCTTCTTCCCGCCTCCCCCCCCCCATCCCCCACATCAGTCTGAAGAAGGGTCTCGACCAGAAACGTCACCTATTCTTTCGCTCCAGAGATGCTGCCTCACCTGCTGAGTTTCTCCAGGATTTTTGTCTACCATAGGAGTTGGGATGTTATGTTGCTGCTGTACAAGACTTTGATTAGGCCACATTTGGAGTATTATGTTTCGGGTTTTGTCATCCTGCTGCAGGAAGGATGGAATTAAGCTGGAAAGAGTGCAAAGAAGATTTACGAGAATGTTGGCAGGTTTTGAGGGCCTGAGTCATTGGGAAAGATTGGTCAGACTAGGACTTTATTCCTTGGCGTGCATGAGGCTGAGGGGTGATCCTATGGAGGTGTACAAAATCCTGAGACTTTTACCCAGAGTAGGGGATTCAAGAACCAGAGGACATAGATATAAGGTGAGAGGGGCAAGATTTAATAGTCACCTGAGGGACAACCTTTTCATTCAGGGTGTGCTGCTTATGTGGTATGGGCTACCAGAGGATGCAGTAGAGGCAGATGCTATGAAAAACTCTAGGCCAGGTACATGGATAGGAAAGGTTGAGAAGCATATGGGGCAAACAGAACTAGTTTAAATGGGGCATCTTGGTCAGCACGGACGAGTTGAACTGCAGGGCCTGGTTCCGTGCTGTTTGACTCTCTCTGAAGAGTACTCACGAGGTGGAGGTAATGTCAATATTGTTTGCAAATGTAATGATGATTCAATATAAGCTAACGGTGACACAAAAGACTAAATGCCTGGATCTGGAGCAAGAACAAACATCTGAGGGAACTCAACTCTGCCAGGCAGCATATGTGGAGAATCAACATTTCGGGTCGAAACCTTTCCCCCTGGATTGGGACCGTCCATTTCATTCCACAGTCAACCACCACAGATGCTGCCTGGCCTGCTGAATTCTACCAACAATTTGTTTTTTGCTCAATACAAAATAATGTCCACTACAGATTTTATGAATACTGCATATTTTTGATTAAAAACATAGGCCGCCACAATAAACAGTTGTGAGAAGACACGAGTTTTGGGCCGACCAATTTGACACTTTGGCCTGCCAAACCTTGCTGATCTCCCAGTGCAGGAGGCTCTCTACAGCTGAATGTCGCAGACTGGAACATTTCATGGTGCTAGACTACAGACTGAGAGATGCTCTATTTAGGCAGCATCTAACCACTGGAAAGCTGTAAACAAAAACCTCAGACACTAATGTTATGTATATCAAAGGAAAATTGGTGCAGTGCTAATCAAGCCAGTGGAATATTTTCTGCCATGAACATTCACATAGAATGTATTACATTATAACCGTTCAAATGTTATGAATAAAGTATATCCATAACCACAAGAAATTGTGGATGGAGCCCAGACCATCGCACAGCCAGTCCCCCCATCCATTGATTCCATCTACACTTCACGCTGCCTCGGCAAGGCCACCAGCATAATCAAAGACCAGTCTCCCTCTTCTCCTCTCTCTTATCAGGCAAGAGGTACAGAAGTTTGAAAAATGCATACCTCCAGATTCAGGGACAGTTTTGTCCCAGCTGTTATCAGATAACTGAACAGTCCTCAGCTAGAGTGTGGTCCTGACCTCCCATCGACCTCATTGGAGACCTTTGAACTATCTTTAATCGGACCTCTTTGTATCTTTGCACTCAATGTTATACCCTTTATCCTTTATCTGTGCACAGCTTGATTGTATTCATGCATAGCACGCAAACAAAAGCTTTTCACCTACCCCGGTACATGTGAGAATAACTAAACTAAAGTATGAATGTTCGTTGATGACAGCAAGGGGAGTTTCCATGTATGATTCTATGACTTTAATCTTGTATGTAAATGGAATACTATGCTCTGCACTGTAACCATGACATACAAATGCCACATGTATGTAACGGTATTACCTACTGCCAATATTATAAACAAAGTTGATTTTTCAGGAAAAATAAATAGTTTTCCTTGAGACAGTTCACTTAATATGAGATTCAATACAAAATTAACCCATAATGCATGACACATCTAGTGTACACTTTTTGACGGCGTTGGTGAAGATTAAGCAACTAGTTTTGTTTTGATGTCTTGAATTAGTGCAAATAAGCCACACGACCTTTGCTGTCAAGTTCACACCCTCAAGATTCAGTTTGCCCTTTCTCAATTCCGTTGTGAAGACTCCTTCCAGTGGGTGTGGTGAGAGTGTGTGGCAGAGATTGGAAGGGGTAAGATGGTAGTTATTGTGACTAGTGGGGAAGGTAAAGAGGATGGTGGAGCAATGAGAGGTGGGGGTTGGCTTTTGGTTTCTATTGAATTTTGTTCTGTTCCTACGACTGGAACAAACTCACATCAAGAAGTGCTTTAGAGTTTGTTGCAATTCATTCATTTAAAGGTAATGGAGCTATCGCTCGAACGTCTACTCTTTTTTCTATTGTCAGCAACTTTATCTACAGGCACAAAGCTTAGTAGTTGTAGGCAGCTCTTTAAAGAACATGGCTGTGTTCACCTCTGAGCTGGTCTACAAATTGACTTTTTATTCCCCACAGGTTTTGGAACAATTCACTTGGTTAGGCATAACCTTTGGAGTCAGTGGGTTGTGAAAATGAGAGTGTGTAACTGAGGCTGGCAAAGCTGAAGGAATCGTCCATTGGACTGCCATAATTTGGCGCTTGCTGTCCCAAAACTCATTCTCATATTTCTTATGCCAAGTAGGAGGTCATTCATCCCATCAAGTCTTTGCCATCTCTCAGAGTATGTAATTAATTTAATTCCCTGTGATAGACACAAAATGCTGGAGTAACTCAGTGGGTCAGGCAGCATCTCCGGAGAAAAGGAATAGGTGACGTTTTGTGTTGAGATCCTTCATCAAACTGAGGGTTTGATTCATAATTCCCTGTGACCAATTCTTATTGTGCCTACAAACTTTACCCTGACTCTCAAACCACTGACTTACACTATGTAGTTGTAATTTATAATATAGGTTTATTATTGTCACGTGTACCCAGGTGCAGTGAAAAGCTTTCTTTTCCACAATATCTAAATGGATCAGATAATACTAAACTCAAGAACTATAGATAGAGAAAAGAGGACAGTGAAGAATGTAGAATATAGTTCTCAGCATTTTAGCGCATCTGTTCCATAGACAAAGTCTAATGTACACAATGGGGAAAGGGTGATTTGCACAGTACTGTAGCTAATGGAAGGACAATGCAGGTGCCTGATAAGAGAGGAGAAGAAGCTGCTCCAGAGTCAGGTCGTGTGCATTTTTAATTACCATTTACATAGAACATAGGTGCAGGCGTAGGCCATTCAGCCCTTCGAGCCCGCACCGTCATTCAATATGATCATGGCTGATCATTCAAAATTAGTACCCCGTTCTTTTTCCCCATATCCCTTGATTCCATTCACCCTAAGAGCTAAATCTAACTCTCTCTTGAAAACATCCAGTCAACTGGCCCCCACTTCCCTCTGTTGCAGAGAATTCCACAGACTCACAACTTTCTGGGTGAAAAAAAAGTCCTCACTCAGTCCTAAATGGCCTACCCCTTATTCTTAAACTGTGACCCCTGGTTCTGGACTCCCCGAATATGGGGAACATTTTCCTGCATCTAGCCTGTCCAATCCCTCAAGAATGTTATATGTTTCTATAAGATATCCTCTCATCCTTCTAAATGCCAGTGAATACAAGCCCATCATTTAACCTCCTAACCACTCTATGCTATCCTGGAAAGGTTCCATTTCTTTAAAATATGGATAATTATTTGACTTTTTTTAAAGGGATGAGCCAGTTCAAGTTATTTTTCCTGTCAGCCAGGCGTAGTTGAAATACGATATTGCAATGGCAAGCGGGGAACTGATTTAAAGCAGACCAATTTGTTATGCACTGCTGCAAAATCTCTTTTTTATTACCTCAGTGCTTTTTGCACTGCTCATTCCTGCTAAAAGTGTGCAAAAGTTCATGCAGTTGTTGCCAATCTCCTATGAAGATATGCCTGAAAATTCAATGCCTAATGGAGTACAGGGCTGGGTAAGGAGAAGAGAAATGCCATGGAAAGAACAGAGTCAACATTTCGGGTTGAAAGTCATTTCTCAGGGTAAGTAGAATCAAATCATTGATGAACACCTCTGAACGTTCCTCAGCCGAGCTAAGAGGAACGGGAATTCACCTTCGACACCCATGAGGAAAGTTTAGCCTTTCTTTCCTCTCGCTATCTTTGGAAGACCCCTGTGATCAAAGGTGACTTGTTTCCAGTAGTTTTGTGCGATGTGAAGTAGTTAATGAGGCCAACATGGGAATGACAGATCCATCAGTCTCCAATTAGTTTAACTGATCACTGCACTTAGAGGGCAGTCTAATTCAATTCCAGCTCTATGGCAAGATGGACTTGGTCTTGGCCTAGAGTATGTGCCCTGTTGGTGGCAATAATTAGTGATTAGACAATCTTGCTGTTCATATCCACATTCATCAGGGTCACACAATATTCAGAGCTGGCTAGTAAGTGATTGCCAATGGTTCCTTCCCTTAGAATTAAAAATTATTGTACTCATGAGTAGCTCAGTCTGAATGCCTCATACATGCTGTTTCTCTAATCTCATACTGATGAATAATTTTCCAACTCTCCCACCATTCCATTGAAACTATTTAGTTTGGTTGAATTTACCACCTCATTGGATTCATATACTGACCACCTCATTGGATCGATTTAGAAACATATAAAATAGGTGCAGGAGTAGGCCATCCGGCCCCTCGAGCCAGCACCACCATTCAATGGGATTCAATGGTTAATTCCCAAGATGGCGGGACTGTAATATGCTGAGAGAATGGAGCGGCTGGGCTTGTACACTCTGGAGCTTAGTAGGATGAGAGGGGATCTTATTGAAACAAATAAGATTGTTAAGGGTTTGGACATGCTAGAGGCAAGAAACATGTTCCCGATGTTGGGGGAGTCCAGAACCAGGGGCCACAGTTTAAGAATAACGGGTAAGCCATTTAGAACGGACAGGGAAACACTTTTTCTCACAGGGAGTTGTGAGTCTGTGGAATTCTCTGCCTCAGAGGGCGGTGGAGGACGGTTCTCTGGATACTTTCAAGAGAGAGCTAGATAGGGCTCTTAAAGATAGCGGAGTCAGGGGATAATGGAGAAGGCAGGAACGGGGTACTGATTGGGGATGATCAGCCATGATCACATTGAATGGCGGTGCTGGCTCGAAGGGCCAAATGTCCTACTCTTGCACCTATTGTCTAATATGATCATGACTGATCATCCAAAATCAGTATCCCGTTCCTGTTTTCTCCCCATATCCCTTGATTCTGTTAATCCTCGGAGCTATATCTAACTTTCTCTTAAAAACATCCAGTGAATTGGCCCTCTCTCTCTATCTCTCTCCCCCAGCCTAGTCGCACTAGCTTCTCATTTTCACACCACAAACAGCTTACAATGGCTTGTTCCCTTTATCATCGATACTTTTTTGCATATCTTTCATTCATTGTTCTTTATCTCTCCACATCACCGTCTATATCTCTCGTTTCCCTGATCCCTGACCAGTCTGAAGAAGGGTCTCGACCCGAAACATCGCCTATCTCCTTTGCTCCTTAGATGCTTCTGCACCCGCTGAGTTTCTCCAGCCTTTTGTGTACCCTCGATTCTCCAGCATCTGCAGTTCCTTCTTTAACAAAACAGTGAATTGGCCTCCACTGCTTTCTGTGACAGAGAATTCCACAGATTCACAACTCTGGCTGAAAAGGGTTTTTCCTCATCTCAGTCCTTAATGGCCTACCCCTTATTCTTAAACTGTGACCCCTGGTACTGAACTCCCCCAATATCGGGAAAAAATTTCCTGCATCTAGCATGTCCAATCCCTTAAGAAGTTAATATGTCTCTATAAGATCCCCTCTCATCCTTCTAAATTCCAGTGAGTGTAAGCCCAGTCGATCCATTCTTTCGATCGCCCAGCACTTCAACTCCCCCTCCCATTCCGTATCCGACCTCTCGGTCCTGGGCCTCCTCCATGGCCAGAGTGAGCAAAACCGCAAGTTGGAGGAACAGCACCTCATATTCCGCTTGGGGAGTCTGCAACCTTTGGGCTTGAACATTGAATTTTCTCAATTCTGTTAACCCTTGCTGTCTCCTCCCCTTCCCACCTCTCCCTCAGCCCTCGGGCCCTGGCATTCCCTCTATCTCTATCTCCCTCCCCCACCCTAGTCGCACTAGCTTCTCATTTTCACACCACAAACAGCTTACAATGGCTTGTTCCCTTTATCATCGATACTTTTTTGCATATCTTTCATTCATTGTTCTTTATCTCTCCACATCACCGTCTATATCTCTCGTTTCCCTGATCCCTGACCAGTCTGAAGAAGGGTCTCGACCCGAAACGTCACCTATCTCCTTCGCTCCTTAGATGCTGCTGCACCCGCTGAGTTTCTCCAGCTTTTTGTGTAACTATCCATTCTTTTAGTCCAGTTGTATTGACCACATCATTGGATTCATACAGTTTTGCTATATTGACCAACTCATTGGATCCATTCAATCTAGTTGTATTAACCACCTTATGGGGTCAAGGAAAGAGCGTTCACGTCGCGTCCCTGTTTCTACCAATCTTTCTACCACACGCACAAGAAACACAAGGCACACAAGACGCAATTGTATGCAAATGCCGAGAAGTGTCTTCAGCTCTGGCTGAACAATTTCTAATCTTGTGATGTGAACTCTATAAGAAGAACCACCTAATCTGATCCATTTGCCCTTGCTCGACACTTTTAACTTTGGCCTTGAATCATACAAAATAGCAGCGTGTAATGTATGATTTTGACACTCTTGCACAATATGATTGCGCCTATGTATAGTAAGATTTTTACTGATCTGTATGTAAAAAAAGGGGAATATCACTGTACCAAGGCACGTATGACAATGTTCCCGATGTTGGGGAAGTCCAGAAATGTTCCCGATGGTGGGGAAGTCCAGAAATGTTCCCGATGTTGGGGGAGTCCAGAACCAGGAGCCACAGTTTAAGAATAAGGAGTAAGCCATTTAGAACAGAGACAAGGAAACATTTTTCTCATAAGAGTTGTGAGTCTGTGGAATTCTCTGCCTCAAACGGCAGTGGAGGCAGGTTCTCTGGATGCTTTCAAGAGAGAGGTAGATAGGGCTCTTAAAAGTAGCGGAGTCAGGGGATATGGGGAGAAGGCAGGAACAGGGTACTGATTGGGAACGATCAGCCTATATCACATTGAATGGCGGTGCTGGCTCGAAGGGCCGAATGGCCTACTCCTGGACCTAATATCTATTGTCTATAAAGTACCAATGAACCATTGATTGTTTATATCGACCACCTCATTGGAGTCGTTCAGTCTGGTTGTATTGTGGACCTGTGTCTTTTGCCTGACCTCAAGAGAGCAGTAAGAGAGATGCTTGAACCCAGACCCCACAGTCTAGACAGCAGCCAACGCGGCTTTGTAACAGAGGGCTCTGCAATCTATGGGCTGTTCCCAGTGACACATCCTGAGACAAACTTTAACTGATGCTGAAAGGTTGGGTGCTTTGTACTGCCTGAAGCTTGTTGGTTTTCCAGAGTGAGAAGATATCCAAAGTGAAAGCTGCCAACTGGCACATTCCAAGATGCAGGAGCATGTTCCAAGATTTAGCTCTTAGGGCTAAAGGAATCGAGGTATTTAGGGGGGAAAGCAGGAACAGGGTACTGATTTTAGATGATCTGCTATGATCATATTGAATGGCGGTGTTGGCTCGAAGGGCCAAATGGTCTACTCCTGCACATTTTTTTCTATCTTTCTTTGTGTTTAGTGACACTGAATTTCAACACCGCCTCCACAAATATTTTGTAGGGGTGGACCACAGTCTAATTTGCTCCCTAAGGGCTTGGATTCTGTGTCAGAGCCTCTCAAACCTTTGTGTTAAGGATGGAACTGCAGATGCTGGAAAATCGAGGGTACACAAAAGACTGGAGAAACTCAGCGGGTGCAGCAGCATCTAAGGAGCGAAGGAGATAGGCAACGTTTCGGGCTGAAACCTTCTTCAGACTGATGGGAGGTGGGGGGGAGGGAAGAAGAAAGGAAAAAGGAGGAGGAGGAGTCTGAGTGCTGAGGGAGAGATGGGAAGGGGAGGAGACAGCAAGGGTTAACAGAATTGAGAAAATTCAATGTTCAAGCCCAGAGGATGCAGACTCCCCAAGCGGAATATGAGGTGCTGTTCCTCCATCTTGCGGTGTTGCTCACTCTGGCCGTGGAGGAGGCCCAGGACCGAGAGGTCGGATACGGAATGGGAGGGGGAGTTGAAGTGCTGAGCCACCGGGAGGTTGGGTTGGTTATTGCGGACCGAGCGGAGGTGTTCGGCGAAACGATCGCCAAGCCTCCGCTTGGTCTCACCGATATAGCTCAGCTGGCATCTGGAGCAGCGGATGCAGTAGATGATGTTGGAGGAGGTGCAGGTGAATCTCTGTCGGACCTGGAAGGACTGCTTGGGTCCCTGAAAGGAGTGGAGGGGGGAGGTGAAGGGACAAGTGTAGCATCTCTTGCGGTTGCAAGGGAAAGTGCCCGGGGAAGGGGTGGAGCGGGAGGGAAGGGAAGAATTGACAAGGGAGTTGCGGAGGGAGCGGTCTTTGCAGAAGGCAGATGGGGGGGAGATGGGAAGATGTGGTGAGTGGAGGGGTCACGTTGGAGGTGGCGAAACTGGCGGAGGACTATGTGTTGTATGTGCCGGCTGGTGGGTGTTTATTTTAAAAAGGAAACATGCATTGCAAGATAATGTATTAAATTGCTGCCACGTTGAATGTAAAGAAAGTCATGGATTGATTATTCATACAAACACATGCAGGAATAACGATATATAGTTGAAAGAAAATAAAAGCTGATATTGGGTCACGTGGATAAATGAACTTGTCACTCCAATGAATGCTTAAAAAAATATGTAAAAGTATTACTCTTAATTAACAAGTACAAATCAAGTACATCTGCTATTTCTCATTGCAAATTGGAGAAGGAGATGCCAGGGAAGATAAAGATGGTATTTCACAGAAAAAAAAAGCCTCACAATTGACATGCGTGTTTTAAAACATGTTATCTGGATCAGCATTCCACTTGGCAGAACGGTAGGAAACAAATTCCAGTCGCAAAGAACGGCGCCCGTTATTTCTAAACCAAACCAGGACCTTCTCATCTGCAGTTCCTTCTTTAAAACCTTTCTCAAAAGACATGCCATCGAAAGTACCCTACATCTAGCCTCAGGGAAGGTACAAACCTCATGGACATACATCGCGGCGTTGAGTAGGAACTCACTATCTGCACGAATGGTGGAAACAAGCAAATTAAAAGGGTTGGCAAATGACATGGCATCGGGGGGAAGAGGATGCTACTAATCGTCTCGCTGCACAAGAAGTCTGCGTGAACTGGATGGACAGGGGGTTGTTTTAAAAGCAGAGTTGGGAACGAATACATTGCAGGATTTCTTTGCAAGAAGAAATGAGCTGAGAGGTCGGGTTGGAGAGGCCAGGCGTGCTTCGTGTCAGTGTCTCGCTGTAACAAAGCGGGGGTGAGCAAGAGAGGGAGAGGGAGAGGAAGAGGCGGAGTCGGCAGCCCGGCGCTGCTAACCAAGCATTATAGAGCGGACGGAGCTCTATGATCGTTGCTGCTCACTCCGGCGGAGCAGCCTGAGCAGCAATAGCCCGAGCGCTGGGGGAACGCCAGCCAGCGCAGCTCCCCGCTGTGTCAGAGCGGACGGAGCCTGCTCCACTGGCGCAGTCTGCTAGCTGAACCGGAGGATACATTCATTTACAAGTCGCCCGTCCTCCTCCTCGCAAGGACCTGGAAAGGCGGAGGCTGAAACACGGCGGCGCCTTTCCTCTGGCCGTTTTTACAGTTCTTGGCTCGATTTGTGCTGTTTTCTACTGACGGTGGATCTGCCCCCTCGCCGAGTGGAGCCTGTTTTAGATCGAGAGTGTCTGCCAGATGTTGCTGAAGGCGACCCCGCCGTCCAGCCCGGTCCTTCGGCCAATCCTTTGAGTTTGCCCCATCTCCCCATCCCTTTTTGTTCCATCTCGGGTATCAATCCCATCTTGGAATATTAAACACACACACACATATATATATATATATATATATATATATCAGTAAGAATATACAAATACAAGCAACAAAATGGACGGGTTGTCGAATGGGAATGAGAAGTTGGAAGTGCCAGAGGAGGAAGAAGTGGATCCGAGAATTCAGGTGACTACATTGTGAAACCATTGTTTATGTATTTATGGCTTTCAGCTTTATTCTGTACGATAACGTTGAAACTGGTTTGAACGCTTTTTTATAGAAGACGAATGATAAATTCCGGACGTCCAGGGTTTGGAATAACCGTTTTAGTTTATATTTGTGTAATCCACTTTAACCCTTCTCCCAGTGCTCTGACCTACAGTATAGATCCGTGTATTGTGCTTTACAGTAAACCCAATATTACAACCTATTACAACCCAGTGCGTAGGAAAATCATTATAAGCCCCAGCATTATAGTCCACGGGAAGACCTGCACTACACCCCTTTTTGATAATCTAGAGTAATAACCTCTGTATTGCTAATTTGCTGTAACTCAGAATATTAAAATCCAGTACCAGATATGAATAATAACCTCATGTTATTAATCACAGTATATGCCAACATTATAAACTATAATAAATAATGCCTATCTTCGTTAAGGTAATAACCTTCTTATAATCTACAATAAAATCCATGATATTATGATTTGTAGTTCACTCCATTATTACACTATACAGTAAGACCCATAGTCGACCGTATCATGAGCCCCTCATCTAGAGCAAGACTTTCATATGATTCACTGTGCTACAGTCTGTTAGAAGACTGATGGTATATTATAAATGCTCCTTAATATAAGACAAATTAAGTTTCCTTATAATATTTTTCAGAAAACTGAATATTAAAAACTTTTTTGTGCTATATTGTAATCCATCATAATCTGTGGTAAGACCAATACTGTTTCACACAGAAACCCTCTTATCAAAATCCACAGTAAAAATCCATGTATAAAACATCATATCGTATAGGAAGACCCAGGCTAATTGGTTTCCCCGAATATAATCTACAATGTATTCCTGTATGCCGTAAGACACTTACTGGATCATATGGCAATTCTTAGTAATCTCCAATGACCCCTGCATTATTTACAGTAAGCCTCAATGTTACACTAGGGTACAAAGCAAAGGAGAATGGCAAATGCGAATCCCCTACAGCATAGAAACACTCTAATAGTGTACAATAAGGTCACCACATGATTTACTGTATATTATACCACACAGGATTCATATTTTATATACTGTGATCCATAATAAAATATACAATAAAATTCCTTGTATTCATATTTACATACGGTATTTTGACCCATCAAAAGATCTGTAATGTGTAGGAAGGAACTGCAGATGCTGATTTAAACCAAAGATAGACACAAAAAGCTGGAGTAACTCAACAGGTCAGACAGCACCTCTGGTGAAAAGGAATAGGTAATGCTTCGGGTCGAAATCCTTCTTCAGAATTCTCCAGCTTTTTGAACTATCAAAAGATCTGTAATAATCCATATAGTAACCCCATTTGTGTTATATGATAAGATCTTATGATGTACATTAAAGCCATTCATTACACTATAATTTGCAGTAATAACATGTGTATTATGATCTCCAGTACAACCATCTTAATTTAATCCAAAATCTTCCTACATAATTTATAGAAAGACCCAATTTTTAGTACATCAAACCCCTGTTATAATCTACAATAAACATATTATTCTATAACAATGCCATTAGTTTTACAAGTTATCTGTTATAAGCCTTGCACTATATTCTATTGTTTGCCAGTGATATAATTCAAAGTATGACCTCTATAATTTTATTTTTAAAAATCTCCTGTATTATAATCCTCTACTGCACAGAAGTCCTCTTATATTCTACAATCAGGTCACTTGTTATGATTTAATGAAATCTACAAGTTCACCTTGAACTTGTAGGCACTTGCAGGCAGCCCCAACACAGTTATCTTTGTAGAGGACAAAGGGTTGGAAGATGGTGCCAGTCTACCTTTGGAGCAAGGACTGTTTGACGTAACCAAAAAAAGGCAGGCATAGCTGGGGCCCATGTGAGTGCCTATGGCTATACCTTTAACTTGAGGAAAGTGGGAGGAGTCAAAGGACAAGTTGTTGAGGATGAGGCCAAGTTCTGCCAGGCAGAGAAGAGTGTTGGTAGAGGGAAGCTGACTGGGTCTCCGTTCAAGGAAGAACCAGAGGCCCCCGGTGGGGGATAGAGGGTAAAGGGACTGGATGTCCATGGCTAAGATGCGGCAATGGGAGCCGAAGAATTAAAAGTCATTGAAGTGTCAAAGAACATGTGAGGTGTCACGGATGTAGGTTGGAAGGGTCTCGACCCGAAACGTCACCCACTCCAGCATTTTGTGTCTACCTTTGAATTAAACCAGCATCTGCAGTGCTTTCTTACACAAAGTTTGGAAGGAACTGGACAAGGTGCGATAAAATAGAATCAAGATATTTGGAGACGAGTTCTGAGAAGCAGGAGCAGGCAGAAACAACGCTCTGTTGGTAGACACAAAAAGCTGGAGTAACTCAGTGGGTCAGACAGCATCTCTGGGGAAAAGCAATAGGTGACGTTTTGGGTTGAGACCTTTCTTCAGACTGAGAGTCAGGGGACTGTCTGGCCTTGGCATGGTAGATTCAGGGACAGTTTCTTCCCAGCTGTTATCAGGCAACTGAACCATCCTACCAATAACTAGGGAGCAGTCCTGAACTACTATCTACCTCATAGGAGACCCTCAGACTATCTTTGATTGGACTCTACTCGCTTTATCTTGCACTAAATGTTATTCACGTTATTACCGTTATCATGTATCTGTACACTGTGGATGCCTCAATTGTAATCATGTATTATCTTTGTGTCATATTTTCATGTGTCATATTTACACGTGAAAATAAACTAAAAACTAGAGGTCAGCCACCAGGCTACACAATACCTCCCTTATCGGTGAGTTTGATAAGAATATTTGCATTGTTTCTTTATTTGCTACGTCAATTACTGCATCCTGCACCATGCAGAACTTGTTGATTTCTTTAACTTGACCACTACTTTGCCCTCAAATTCACTTGAACTCCGACACCTATTCTATTCCATCACAGGGCACAGACCATTGACTGATGTCTACAATAAACCCACTGTCTCCCAGAACTATCTGGACTACAACCCCTTCCACCTTGTCTCTTGCCATCCCTTACTCTCAATTCCTCCATCCCCGTAACATCTGTTCTTAAGATGAGGCTTTCTACTCTAGGACGTCCAAGATGTTTCCCTCCTGCGTCCTTCCCTCACCTGCATGTGTTCTGCAACCCATAGTTTTTCTCCCGCATCTCTGGAGAAAAGGAATAGGTAATGTTTCAGGTCGAAACCTTTCTTCAGTCCAGTCTGATGAAGGGATTTGACCCAAAACATCATGGATTTCTTTTCTCCAGAGATGCTGTCTGGCCCGCTGAGTTACTCCAGCTTCTTGTGTCTATCTTCAGTTTATGCCAGCATCTGCGGTACCTTCCTACACATAAGCTTGGTATTTGCCTTTACCCCACCAGACTCCTCATTCAACACATCACCGATATTTCCCACACCTTCAACGTGATCCCTCCATCAGTTGCATCTTTCCATCCCCACGTTTTCTTCTTTCCGCAGAGACCGTTCCACTCGCCCCCCCCCCCCCCCCGCAATTCCTTAATTCATTCATCCATTCCTACCCCAAAGCATCCCATCCCCATACATTTTTTCATGCACCAGCAGGAGATGTCACAAATGCAAGGAACCCAGCACCAATGAGATGCCCCTTAAAACATCTGCCATAGAACCCCTCTCACCTGGACATAGAAACATAGAAATTAGGTGCAGGAGTAGGCCATTCAGCCCTTCGAGCCTGCACCGCCATTCAATATGATCATGGCTGATCATCCAACTCAGTATCCCGTACCTGCCTTCTCTCCATACCCTCTGATCCCCTTAGCCACAAGGGCCACATCCAACTCACTCTTAAATATAGCCAATGAACTGGCCTCAACTACCCTCTGTGGCAGAGAGTTCCAGAGACTCACCACTCTCTGTGTGAAGAAAGTCTTTCTCATCTCGGTCTTAAAGGATTTCCCCCTTATCCTTAAGCTGTGACCCCTTGTCCTGGACTTCCCCAACATCGGGAACAATCTTCCTGCATCTAGCCTGTCCAACCCCTTAAGAATTTTGTAAGTTTCTATAAGATCCCCTCTTAATCTCCTAAATTCCAGAGAGTATAAACCGAGTCTATCCAGTCTTTCTTCATAAGACAGTCCTGACATCCCAGGAATCAGTCTGGTGAACCTTCTCTGCACTCCCTCTATGGCAATAATTCATGGCAATAATACATGGCTTTGTCAGGCCCCACCTCTCTGTGAGCTTTCTCCCCATCACTACAATTAGTCTGATGACTGGTCTTAACCTAAAATGTTGCCTTTCCATATTCTCCAGAGATACTGCCTGACCCGATGAGTTACTCAGCACTTTGTGTCTTTTTTGTGAAGCAGCATCTGCAGTTCCTGGCACCTGTCATTCTCAGAGGTTTGCCCGTTGTGCACGCGGATGACCATTTGCTATCTCTGATTAAATTGCATTTCTTTTTAACTGGAGGTTTTCTGCAAGCTACTCTGCTGTGACTTGTACGAGAAGTAGACAGCTGCAGAGATTAATGATATAGCTGGATAAATGTTACTTCTGACCTCCCTTGGGTGATGGAGAACCATTTAGTTGCAAGAGATTCTCTATGATTGGTGGGTGGGTGGGGCAGCCTTTGATTGTTTTCTGAATTCAGACTACATGTTCCTACTTTAAAAATAGCTCTCTCTTGTAAACAATGTGCATCGCAGTGTATCCATTATTTATGCTGTTTAGCTTTCAGTAGTTTCTGTTTCCCTTTGACTTCACTCGGTGTTGTACACACTGAAACTTAAGTTGCTTTGGGTTAAATATCTGGAATTTAAAAATCAGCTCTCAATAGATTTTCATGTTTCATTCCAATATTGGAGGCCATTTTCTCCAATTGAGTCTATGTTGGCTCACATGTAATCCCATTCAAAGGGTTCAAACGTCTTTGAATGAGATTACTTGGAGTGATTTTTGTATTAGCATACAGCCATACTAAAGAAAAGCAAGAAGATACTCATCTTCTTAACAGTTAACATAAACATCCACCACAGCGGATTCCCCACATTCCTCACTGTGATGGAAGGCAATAAAGTCTAACCTTCTTCCCTCATTCTCCATAATTTTCCATGTAATCTATTCTCCCCATATTCCCATCAATTGACCGCCGATTCTCCAACTCACCACCACACAGAGCACAATTTACAGTGGCAAATCAACCCCTCAACCCATACATCTTTGGGATTTGGGAGGAAATTGGCATAATGTATTATAAGCATTTGACGGTTCTGGGCATGTAGTCACTGGAGTTTAGAAGGATGAGGGAGGATCTGAATCAAACTTGCTGAAAAGTGAAAGGCGTGGATGTGGGGAGGGTATTTCCACTAATGGGAAAGTCTAGGACCAGCTGACCACCTCAGAATAAAAGGATGTACCTTTAGAAAGGAGGAATTTCTTTAGTCAGAGGGTGGTGAATCTGTGGAATTAATTGCCACAGATGGCTGTGGAGGCCATGTCATTGGGTATTTTCAAAACAAAGGATTGACAGGTTCTTCTTTAGTAAGGATGTCAAATGTTTTGGATTGGAGGCAGGAGAATGGGGTTGAGATAGAAAGATAGTTCAGCCATGATGAATGGCAGAGTAGACTCGATGGGCTGAATCACCTAATTCTGCTCCTATGACCTATGAACTTAGCTAAGGGAAACCCATGCAAGCACAGGGAGGATGTGCAACCTCCGCACAGACAATGTTGGAGGTCAAGGTTGAACCCATGTTGCTGGAGACGTGCGACATCTACTCCACAATCTGTACCACTGAGCATAAAACAGTTGGCTTATCTTCAAATCACGACTAACCACACTGCATTGAAAAAATAAACTAGATTCTGGAAATCTGAAACAAAATACAGGAAATGCATTCAGCAGGACTGTCAGCATCTGTGGAAAGTAAACAAAAAGTTAATATTTCAGATCCAGGACCTTTTAATCAGAACTTGTGAAAGAGAAATAAAACAAATTTAGTTTCCAGTAAATTAGGTGAAAGGACAGGGACACCAACCTCATCTTGTCAGAACAACAGACAGCCAACCATGTCTTCTCTGAGTGCCCGCTCTACCACCCACCAAATGGAGCTCAGGGCCTGGCAGACATCGATGCAGAGACAACAACCTGGCTGCTCAACACCCGGCTTGAGATCTATTTGGTTTATTTATGTTTCATTCGCAAGAAGAAGAAGATCTTATTGGACTTTCCCATGCAACCACAGGAGGTTCAACACTTATCCTCTCACCTCTTCCCTTTCCAACATTTAGGGATCCAAACTATTTTTAGTTGGATGAAGCAGCAATTTACTTGCATTTCCTCTCATCTAATGTACTACATTCCTTTTTCACAGAGTGCTCTTCCCTCTGTTGGTGAAACTAAACACAGTTTGGGGGGGGGTTGACACAAAATGCTGGAGTAACTCAGTGTGTCAGGCAGCATCTCTGGAGAGAAGGAATGGATGACGTTTCAGGTCGACACCCTTCTTCAGACAGTTTGGGAGGGTTGCTTTGTGGAGCACTTGTGTTCATTTTGCATGGGTGACCGAGTTTCTGGTTGCCTGCCATTTTAATTATCTATCTCACTCCCACTCTGACCTTGCTGTGGTCTCCTGCACTGCTGCAATGAGGCTCAGCATGGGCTTCAGGGACAACACCTCATCCTCCATCTGGGTATGTTGCAACCTCTTTGATTCAATGTCAAAATCTCCAACTTTAGGTAACTCCATTTTTGCTTTCTGTCTGCATGAGAACAGGCCATTGTGCATGTCAATAATGCTATTCTTTTCACATAGTCCAGTCTGCTGGGCCTGTTTTCTACGGCCTTGCCATTAACAACACATTACACAGACAAAAAAAGCTTAATTTTTTTTTATTTTTTATTTCAAAATATACTTTATTCAAATGATAAATATATACAATACATGAACCTTGCGGAAAATCCATCCAACATTTTCGGAGGCTGTACAAATTGATGAATACAGTTTAGACATTACTTTTCCCCAAAATTCCACAAATCAGTTCCCCACTCGTGCCACAATGGCGTGGGATACCTTCCCTTATTTTGAGGGACGTCTCCACCATACCGTACCCCCCATGTCCAGCAGCGGAAGGGCCTTAGACTGTGGCCCTCCCCCACCGAGCCTTGGCGTTGGCTGCACCGAGCTTCAGTGCGTCCCTCAGCACGTACTCCTGCAGTCTGCAGTGGGCCAGTCGGCAACATTCCCTGACGGACATCTCGCTCTGCTGGGTGGTGAACAATGCTCGGGCAGACCAAAGGGCGTCTTTTACCGAGTTGATGACCCTCCAGCAGCACTCGATGTCAGCCTCTCAATGTGTCCCTGGGAACAGTCCGTAAATCACCGAGTCCTCTGTGACGGAGCTGTTCGGGATAAAGCGTACCAGGGACCCTTGCATTTTTCTCCAGACTCTTTTAGCAAAACCACACTCTGTAAAGAGGTGGGCAACCGTCTCCTCTCCATAGCAGCCGTCCCGAGGGCAGCGTGCGGTGCAGGAGGGATCTGACTGGGAGGGCTCCCCTCACCGCCAGCCAAGCCAGGTCTTGGTGCTTGTTGGTGAGTTCTGGCGATGAGGCATTTTGCCAGACAAGCTGGGCAGTCTGCTCAGGGAACCACGCCACCGGGTCCATAGAGTCCTTTCCCTGCAGTGCCTGCAGGACATTCTGTGCTGACCACTGCCCGATGGACATGTGGTCAAGGGTGTTGGTCCGGAAGAACCCTTCCACCGACGACAGATGGGGCGGCAATGTCCAGCTGACTGGCACATTGCGTGGTACCTGCGCCAGGCCCATCCTTCTCAACACCGGGGACAAGTAGAACCTCAGCAGGTAGTGACACTTGGTGCCCACGTGCCTTGGCTCTACACTCCGCCTGATGCAGCCACACACGAAGGTGGCCATCAGAATGAGGGCGACGTTGGGCACGCTTTTACCCCCGTTGTCTGCCGACTTGTACATTGTGGCCCGTCGCACCCGGTCCATCCTCAACCCCCAGATGAACTGGAAGATGGCCCGGGTGATCCCTGTGGCGTATGAGGGAGGGACAGGCCACACTTGTGCCAAGTACAGCAGCCCCGAGAGCACTTCACACCTGATGACCAAATTCTCTCCCGTTATGGAGAGGGAGCGTTGCCTCCACAGCTCCAGCTTCCTCCCCACCCTGGCTATCCGCTCCAGCCAATTTTTGTTACATGCCTCAGCCCCCCCGAACCAGATCCCCAGCACCTTCAAGAAGTCAGGCTTGATGGTGAAGGGGACGGAAGATCTGTCGGGCCAGTTGCCGAAGAGCATGGCCTCGCTCTTCCTGCGGTTCACCCTGGCTCCCGTGGCCGACTCAAACTGGTCGCAGATACTAATCAGTCTGCGAACCGACCTGGATCCGAGCAGAAGACAGCGACATCGTCCATGTACAGGGAGGTCTTTACTTGAATGCCCCCACTGCCTGGCAATGTCACTCCTCTTATGCGCATCCTTCCTGATGGATTCGGCAAAGGGTTCAATACAGCAGACAAACAAGACAGGAGAGAGAGGGCAACCCTGCCTAACTCCAGACCTTACAGGGAAACTGTCTGATTCCCACCCATTGATTTGGACTGCACTACGGATGTTGGTGTAGAGCAGTTTGATCCAATTTCCTGATTCCCACCCCAAAACCCATTTTGGAGAGCACGTCCCTCATGTACGTGTGCGAAATCCTGTCGAAGGCCTTCTCCTGGTCCAAGCTGACTAGGCAGGCATCCACCCGTCTGTCCTGCATGTAGGCGATGGTATCTCTCAGCAGCGCTAGGCTGTCTGAGATTTTCCTGCCAGGTACAGCACAGGTTTGGTCCGGGTGGATCACCTGTCCCAGAGCAGACTTGACCCGGTTGGTGATGGCCTTAGACAGGATCTTGTAGTCTACATTCAAGAGTGTTATGGGTCTCTTGTGTCCTTCATTCTTTATGTCCTTCATCTCCCCCTTCTGCTTGTAGATTAGGGTGATGTTGCCCTTCCTCATGGAGTCTGACATGCTACCAGCTAGAAGCATGTCGTTGTACACTTCTAGCAGGTCCGGGTCCGTCCAGTCCCACAGAGCCGAATACAACTCGGCCGGTAAGCCATCGCTTCCGGGGGTTTTATTCAAGTCAAAGGAACGGATGGAGCCAGTCAGCTCCTCTAGGGTCAGTGGTTGGTCCAGACTCTCCCGCTTGCTGTCCTCCAAGACCTCCGTGATCGAGGACAGGAAGTTCTGGGAGGAGGTACTGTCTGTGGTCTTTTGGTCGTACAAATCTGTGTAAAAGGATTTGCAGATCCTCAGCATGTCTGTCTGTGAGGATGCTACCGTGCCGTCCTCCTCCCTAAGGCTGTTCATCACAGAGCTCCCCCTGTGAACCTTATGGAAGAAGAAACCTGCTCCACATGGCGGACCCTGGATCGGAAGATGATCTTGGAGGATTCAGAGGTGAAGAGCCGAGCTTGCCGGTCCTTCACCTCTCTAAGTTACTCCCTCACATCCACCCCGCTCGACTGCAGAAGGAGCAGTTGTTGCAAATCTGTCTGGAGTTGGCACAATTCCCTCTGACTGTCTTGCTCTCTGAACCCCTTTAATTATGAAGAACCTCTTAATGTTCTCCTTGGTTGCTTCCCACCAGAGTGTGGGGGAGTCAAAGAGGGGCCTCACCGTTCTCCAACATGCGTAGTCCCTCTTTAGCTCCTCGACATTCTCTGGGGTCAACAGATTCATGTTTAACTTCCACGTCTCTCTGCCTGCCTTCCTGTCCTCCTGTAGGTGACAGGAAGCCTGAAGGAGGCAGTGGTCGGAGAAGAACACTGGCGTGAGGTCAGTGTGTCTCACCGTGACGGCCTTCGTTGTGAAGCTTAATGCACTTGTAACTTCATCCATTAACCCATTTGTACTCAACCTGTCAGGGATATTTCTTTGCTTTACCCATCCCTCCTCCACCCCTACGACAGAAAGGTAACTCGTTTTTTCTGTTAAAAGGTCCCTGACTTGAAACGTCGACTGTTTCTCTTTCCACAGATGCTCCCTGACCTGCCCAGTGTTTCCAGCAAATATCTGTTTTTAACTTGGTTCACTAGTCATACTTTACAAGCAATGCCACCCAGACTTGTGTCTTGGGTTTCGCACTAAAGGAGATTACTGTTAAATGCTCCCTGAGGTGCTCTTTATTTGAAGTGGCGAGTGATTGGAAAGTGTTAACTGTTCAAAAGGAGCTTGAATGTGCTTCGGCACAAGTCACCAAAACACCAATTATTCAATGGATTTTCTTCTGGGAAACAAATAATATGGCAGATGCTGGAATCAGAAACAAAAACAAGAATGCTGAAAGAAGTTATCCAATTATGTAGCTTCAGTGTAAAGAGAAACAGTTAACTTTTCAGGTCCATGCCTTGCAAGGTATTTCACATCTGGCCCCTTATGGTTCTGTGTGAAGTTAGCATTTGAACTGTTCCAGGAACAACATTCAGTGGATCATATGTAGCACAAAAGGCCATTCTGCCTTTTTGAAAGAATTGTTGATTGTAACTCCCAGCAGGCAGGCCCATTACCTTGTTGCACTATTCCGTTGGATTACAGATGAGTTACCTTGTATCCATCATGGATCTGTAATCTTTTACAAATTCATTTTCACAAAATCGAATCCGTTCAAAGAAGCTGTGTCATTTCCAATGGGTTTTTTGTGTTTCTGAAGAACTGTTTTCCCCATACCAATAAAGTTCACCGGAATTTCATGCGTTTCTTTGCATTTCACAATATTTTACACGCTTGCATAATAATTGATCAAATGTCATGAAGGGTATCTGTAAGATGTGAATATATAGATTATAGTCTGTGCTAATTGTAGTGGAGGTATGGGGCCCAAAGCTGCTCACAATACTCCAAATGTGGTCAGAGCCTTATAAAGCATCAGCATTACATCCCTGTTTTGTATTGTAGCCCTTTCAAATAAATGCTAGCATTGCATTTGCCTTCCTTACTACCGATTCAACTTGCAAATTAACATTGCAAATTAACAGTCCTGCACCAGCACTCCCAAGTCCCTTTGCACCTCCAATATCTGAATTCACTCCCCATTTAGAAAATAGTCTACACCTGTATTCCATCTGCCACTTCTCAGCCCACTCTCCCAACTCGTCCAAGTCCTTCTGCAGAGTCCCTGCTTTTTCTACACTACCTGCCCCTCCACCTATCTTTGTATCATCTACAAATTTGGCCACAAAGCCTTCGATTCCCTCGTCCAAATCATGTATATGCACCCTGAACAGTGGAGGCCCCAGCACTGACCCCAGCGGAACGCCGCTCGTCACTGGCAGCCAGCCAAAAAAAGCCTCCTTTATTGCCACACTCTGCCTCTGTCATCCAGCTAACCTGCTATCCATGCTAGTATCTGCCTTCTGATACCGTGGGCTCTCATCTTTAGCAGCCTCACATGTGGCACCTTACCAAAGGCCTGAAAATCCCAGTGAACCACATTCACTGGCTCTCCTTTGTCTATCCTGCTATTTCCTCAAACAATTCCAACAGGTTCATTAGGCAAGATCTCCCTTTCAGAAAACCATGTTAACTTCGGCTTATTTTATTGTGTACTTCTAAGTACTCAGAAACCTCGTCTTTTATCATGGACTCTAAAATCTTACCAACCACTGAAGACAGGCTATAGTTTCCACTCTTCTGCCTTGCTCCCCTTTTGAACAGTGGAGTAATATATGCAATTTTTAATCATCTGCAAATACTCCTGACTCTAGTGATTCTTGAAAGATCACAACTAATGCTTCCACAATCTCTAAAGCCACCTCTTTCAGAAGCCGAGAGTGAAGTCCATCTGATCCAGGTGACTTATCCACCTTCAGACCTTTTCAGCTTCCCTAGCACCTTCTCCACCTTGCTCCACTAACATCCTCCCCCTGCCTCTCTTGAATTTCCGACGCATTGCAGGTGTCTTCCATTGTGAAGACTGATACAAAAAACGTATTCAACTCTGTTATTTCTTTATTCCACATTATCACTTCTCCAGCATCATTTTCCAGTGGTCCAGCGTCCACTCTTGCTCCTTTCCTACTCTTTATATATCTGAAAAACTTTTGTTATCCGCTTTTATATTAATGGCTAGCTCACTTTCGTATGTCATCTTTTCTCCCCGTATTGCCTTTTTAGTTACCCTCTGTTGTTTTTATATTCTCTCTCGATGTGTTTATGGGGAAAGTCCAGCCATGGTATTTAGTTTCTCTTCTGTTTCTATTCACGGCACAGAGTCCAAAAATCAGAGAGTCGCTGAGAACTATAACTTGTAAACAGGTCCTTTGGCCCGCAGATATTTGTAATCTTTCTGCATTAACTACTATCTTCTATGGATGTGAGAAGTACCTTCTGACACTCCAAGCTGGCATGCTTAATATTCCTTCCAAAGGTTCTCCATTGGAAGCTGCTATGATAGGTATGTTCTAATGATCTTGCACTTAAGATCAGAAATGTAACAGAGTTCGTAAGACTAGTTGTACTGTCCTCCTGATTAATTCTACTATTTCTATGCCTCATTGTTACCTTCTCCTCAGCCAACAATGAACCATTCTACATTTCCTTATCAACGTATGCTTTGATCTATCGTTTTCACAACTTACCCTTCCATATCTCTAGTTTCCCTATCCCCTGACTCTCAGTCTGAAGATGTTTCTCATCCCGAAACGCCACTCATTCCTTCTCTGCAGAGATGCTGCCTGTCTTGCTGAGTTACTCAGTGTTTTGTGTCTATCTTGGGTGTCCACAGGAAGGAACAGATGCTGCTGTTCCTTCCTTGTCTGGTGACGGGCATGCTAATTACGTCATTTCTCAATAAAACAAGCAGATTGCATTAGGGCCTCAGTATTGGGGATGTTGGCCTGAGGGAAGGTACCAGTGCTTCTCCTCCCAATGAATTTGGAGGAGTTTCTGGTGACATCCCACGTTTGGTTACATTAAATCAGATGCCAGTGCATTTGATTTATTCAAGCCAAGATATTGGGGAAGCTCTGTACAATATGTCGTTTTGTGGGAGTGTTCTTAAAAATGAAATGCTCCAACCTAACATAAATATTATATAATATGTGTAGCGGCACCAAACATGGTGAATAAGGCCAGATGTCAGGCAGGTTCAAACAATAAGGCCTGACAATAGTTTGATTCAGGTGTACATGTTAAGTAGGTCCGCTAACGTAATTATCATTTCTGCTGTAGCTGAGCGAGGTTGCTCTCTCGGGCACAGCTACCTGTTGACTCCCTAGGTCTCGAGGTGAGATAAGCTTAAGTAGCAGGACGCTCACCCTAGGCCGTGACGTCACGTGTCAGCCCTCGTAGCTACCGACGAGGGTTCGACCATAAGCGGTCTGTGTATCAGCTGACGCCACACATGCATATACAACAATTTGGTTGTATGTGGTTATCATTACTGAGATTAGTTCCTGTGTATTTTAAATAATACTTTGTAGTCTCCTAAAGGTTACCGTTTCTTTTAGTTTCTTCTTCCCTCTTGTCCTCAGTAGTTCTTCACACACATGTTGCTTTTTGTATTCTTGCAGTTTTGTTAATCTGAGTTAGTGTTGCAAAGTAATTAAAGCTGTATGTTCGACCTTTTACGTTCCATCAGTTCTTATTTTTAATCATCACACCACACTCCAGCTTGAAACCAAAATTTAGACTGCCAGCACCGAAGGATGCTGCGTATATTGGATATGATTGTAAAGCAAACCACATCTGTCTTCCGACCTGACTGTAAAATATTCCGTGGGAGAGGGGGAAGGGATCTAACCACTGACCTGACCAATACTTATTCCGCAACCAACCACGCTGAACCACTTTTTCTGGCCAATTATCTCTTTGCTGTTTTGTGGAACTTGGCCAAATTGTCAGCTGTCTTTCCCTCCAGTACAACAGTGGCCACCCTTAAAGTATTTATTCATTTGTGAAACAGTTGGGATGTTCTGAGACTGCGAAAGACACTAAGTAAATGGATGCATGTTAAAAAAATAAATAAATTCCAAGCTATTGAGGCAAAGATTAGTTTTAAACCGGTTGGCATTTATGGTACAACATTTGGAGCAAACTGAATAAGCAGAGGGCACAGATGCTGTGGCCAATAATTAATTATCACATGTTTTTTTAAAATATATATATTTAACTGAGGCTTGCCAGAATGAGTCATCTGGGTTCAAGTGAAAGAAAGCAGTAGTCAGCTAGTCTTTCGTCTACTCCTCTGGATCTTGATTCTCTAATACTCTGGGGGGAGTGGGGGGGGGGGGGGGAGGGGGGGAGAGGGGGGGGGAGGGAGGGGGAGAGAGAGAGAGAGAGAGAGAGAGGGAGGGAGAGAGAGAGAGAGAGGGTTTAGTTATTCACTGATCCTTTTCTTTTTGTAAGCATTGAGATATTGACTGGTAGCATAATTAAATGGGTCTATATTAAACAGAAATATATTGTTTATAACTAACTAGATTATATAGAGCAAAGAAGTGAAGAGATTGAAGGTTTTTTCACCTTCCATTATAGTGAGGAATATGGAGGAGTCACTGTAGTGGATGTTTATGTTAAAATGTATTTTGTGTGTTCCGTTGCTTTTTATTTGTATGATTGACTTGGCAAATGAAATTCCCCGTATGTTGCAAAACATACTTGGCTACTAAAGTATTATTGTATTGTATTATTGTATATTGTTTTTAAGGGGAGGAATACAATTCCATCCAGTGAAATTGAGGAAAGAACATCCAGAAGGGAGACAACCCACATAGTGTTTGTTTCTAATTTCTATGGTTACTCGTATTTGTAAGCATTAGGAAGTTGTGTAATATCTATTAAATGAACCAGTGCTTTGTGCGACCAAATGCATATCCAAAAAAATTAACATCCCAGAATTTGTTTTCTTTTAGTTTCAATCTTGAGGCTCTCACTCATGGCTCCTCGGTACCCTGCAGCTCCGCCCTTGCTCCCCCTTCCCCCTAGTCGCAACAGAGACACAGTCCTCCTGGTCTTCACCTTTCAACTCCTCAGCCGTCGCATCCAACACATAAACATCCGAAATGTTCACCACCTCCAACGGGACCCCACCACTAGTCACATCTTCCCATATCCACCCCTTTCTGCATTCCGCAGAGACCGTTCCCTCCGCGATTCCCTGGTTAATTCATCACTTCCCACCTAAACCACCCCCTCCCCAGATACCAGTTGAGTATGGTGCCGTTGAGTATGGCTGCCCTGCCTGCAGCTGTTCGTCCTTTCATCCTTTTTTCCATTTTGAGTCTGTCAAAAAGTTTTGTTTTGGAGGTCTTTTAGTCTTTTTATGTGGGGGATGGGGGAGGGAAGGGGGAAACTGTTTTCTTAGTCACTGCCTGGTCGTGGAATGCGTCGTTCCTTGGAGCCGCATTTTCGCCCCCTCCTCGCGGCCTACCATCTGGATTGGCTCGGCCTTTCCTGCCGGAGACCGGCCAGAGCTTCAGCTTCAGCAGCGGCGCAGCACTGTAGTACCATCGCAGAGCAGGGTGATGCCTTACAGCGGTCGCCGTGTTGGAGCTCCGGAGTGCTGGGACTGCCGTCTTCAACACCGTGGAGGTGTGGTCTGTGGAGCTTCCAGCCATGGGCGGTGCTAACTTTAACAACGCGGGGCCCTGGGATCATTCGCCGGGGATTGCCGTGTGGAGCTTCGCCCAGCTCGTCCTGTGGACTTCGGAAGCCGCGGTCTCCGGTAGGAAGCGGCCGATTTGGAACCCAAAGCCGCTGAGAGTGTTCTTCCGAATGCTGGAGTTCCATCATCCGGCGAGAGGGCCTGAAACATTGGGCCGTCGTTGCGGCGACTGCGGAGGCCTCTATGACCACGGGTGAACTAGAGGCAGATGACTGAACTTGTATTGCCTTCCCCCACAGTGGGGAAACATTGATTCGCTGTGTGAGGATGTTCATGGTAAATTCTATCGTGTGTTGTGTTCTTTTTATTTGTATGGCTGTATGGCAACCCAAATCTCGCTCTACCAATTGGTACAGTGACAATAAATGTAAACTTGAACCTTCCCCTGAAACTGCAGAAGATGCAACACCTGTCGCTATACCTCCTCCCTTGGCTCTGTCCAGGGACACCAACAGTTCCTTTAGGTTAGGCAGAGGTTCACATGCAGCTCCTCCGACCTCATCTACTGTATCCGTTATTCAAGATGTGGACTCTTATACTTCGGCGAGACCAAACGTAGACTGGGCATCGTTTTGCTGAACACCTTCCTTCAGTCCTCCTGTACCTACCAGGTTGCTAAACACTTTAATTCTCCTTTCCATTCTGACTTTTCTGTCCTTGGTCTCCTCCATTGTCAGAGTGACGCTAAACGCAAGTTGAAGGAACAGCATCTCATATTCTGCTTGGGCAGCTTATAGTTCAGTGGTATGACTATTGATTTATCTAACTTCAAGTAACCCCGGCATTCCCCCTCTCTCTTTTCCTCCCACACCCAAGTCACACCAACTTCTCGTTTTCACCCAACAAATGGCTAACAATGGCCTGTTTCCTTTATCATCGTTACTCTTGTTTCCCTATCCCATGACTTTCAGTCTGAAGAAGGGTCTCGATCAAAGCATCATAATCCTGGAGAGGGCGATACAGAGATAAGGAAATGTAAGGTGTGAAAAACGAGACATGGGGGATGGAGATCAAGGGAAATGTAGAATAGATCATTGTTAGCTAAGAGAAGGAAAGAATAAAACAAACAGAGATAAAATGTAAACAAGGACCGTCAGACTGATTGGAGAACTGGGGTGGGGGGAGGGTTGGAGAGAGAGGGAAGGCAAAGGTTACTTGAAGTTAAAGAAGTCACTATTCATACCGCTGTGGTGTAAGGTACCCAAGCAAAATATGAGGTGTTGTTCCTCCAACTTGCGCTGGGCCTCACTGACAATGGAGGAGGCCCAGGACAGAAAGGTCAGTGTGGGAATGGGAGGGGGAGTTAAAGTGTTTAGCAACCAGGAGGGTACACAAAAGGCTGGAGAAACTCAGCGGGTGCAGCAGCATCTAAGGAGCGAAGGAGATGGGCGACGTTTCGGGTCGAGACCCTTCTTCAGACCAGGAGATCAGGTAGGTTTAGGTAGACTGAGCAGAGGTGTTCAGAGAAACGATCGCCTAGCCTGCGATTGGTTCGCCGATATTTAGGAGTCCACACCTGGAACAGTGGATACAGTAGATGAGGTTGGAGGAAGTACGTGAATCTCTGCCTAATCTGAAAAAACTGTTGGTGTCCTTGGACGGAGTCGAGGAGGGAGGAGGTATAGAGACAGTACCCTAGCTTGTGGAAGGACCATTCAGAAGCCTGATAACACAGAGGGAAGACGTTGTTCCAGAGCCTGGTGATGCACACTTTAAAGCTTGTGTATCATCTGCTGAATGGGAGCAGGGAGAAGGAGTAAAGACCAGGAAGGAACAAGTCTTCAACTAAGTTGGCTGCTTTTCCGAGGTAGCGTAAAGTGTAGATGGAGACAATAGTGGGACGTCTCGTCCGTGTGATGGGCTGGACTACATCTACAACTCGCTGCAATTTCTCACGGTCTTGGGTAGAGCTCTTCCAAGACCAGGCTGCAATGCAACCCAACAGTATGCTTTCATGCTTTTAGTCTGAAGAAGGGTCTCGACCCCAAACGTCACCGGTTCCTTCTATCCAGAGATCCTGCCTGTCCCGCTGAGTTACTCCAGCGTTTTCTGTCTATCTAATGTCAGATTAACCTCTACCACATTGTTCATGTTGGACTTTATGGAACTGTTGCACTATAACACTGAGAACTATATCCTGCACTCTTTCTTCCCCTTTGCTTTACCTGTTGTAATTGAGTTTGCGTGATTGTATTTATGTATAGTATCTGACCTTGGATTACTTGCAAAACAAAGCTTTTCAGTGTACCTTGTTTCACATGACAATGATAAACTTAAACCAACCCCCTATGATCTGGCTTTTTCATTTCATTATTTGGTAGAAACTATGGCTTTAACTTACTGAAGAGAGACACAAAAAGCTGGAGTAACTCAGCGGGGCAGACAGCATCTCTGGAGAGGAGGAATGGGTGACGTTTTGGGTCAAGACCTTTCTTCAGACTGGTTAGGGATAAAGGAAATGAGAGATATGGACAGTGAATGAAAGATATGCAAAAAGGTAACGATGGTAAAGGAAACGGGGCATTGTATGCTGTTTGTCGGGTGAAAATGAGAAGCTAGTGGTTCTGTAATCTCCTTGACTTTTTCTTTTCGTAAGTTTGAAACTTTCAGGTTGAGAATTCCGGCAACACAGTTCAACATTTATTGACTTATGTGAAACATGACTCAATTTTTAAATCAAAAATGCCTCTTGTGTACGTTGTGCGTGGGCACTTCACTTCCAGAGGTTTGGTCCATGTCCTCTATATAGGAGCTACTGAGTTTGGGTACTGAGCCCACATGGCATGCCACCCTACTTTCACATCCTGTGTGCACGTGAAGCTTATGAATTACATACGTCCCTCACAACCCCCTGCAGGGGTTCACTGGAAGGTTGAGACCCCTTCACCGTTGATTACAGGGTTTGAGTTTACCTGGTCGGGCACCAAGGAGCTCGAGGCATCTGCTGCCTTTTGAGTAGGTGGTCCATTAAGTAATTTATTTAATGTTTGCTTCCACCTCCTTCCAATCTGCTGATGACACTTATCCAGCTGCCCCCTTTACCCCCATTCCTGATTTCAAATCCTGGCTCTGATCATACCATTTATTTCAGGATCCTACCTTCAATCAATGTCTATGCTACCCATAATATTTCTGGACACCATATCCCGCCACCCACCACCAGCTTGAAATTGCCAGACTTTTTCTTCTACCAATCATTCCATCTTTTAAACTATTTTAAACTCTCAGAGGGTGGTGGGTGCCTGGAACAGACTGCCAGGGGTGGTGGTGGTGGAGGCAGATGCGATAGTGGCACTTAAGAGGCTTTTGGATAGACGCGTGGATGTTGCAGGGAATGGACGGTTATGGATTATGGGCAAGCAATGAGTCGGACCTGGCATCTTGTTCGGCACAGACATTGTGGGCTGAAGGGCCTATTCCTGTGCTGTACTGTCCTATGTTAGTCATAGAAACATGCAGTGTGGAAACAGGCCCTTTGGCCCAACCTGCCCACGCCGGCCAACATGTCCCAGCTACACTAGTCCCACCTGCCTGCGCTTGGTCCATATCCCTCCAAACCTGTCCTATCAATGTACCTGTCTAACTGTTTCTTAAATGTTGGGATAGTCCTAGCCTCAACTACCTCCTCTTGCAGCTTGTTCCATACACCCACCACCCTTTGTGTGAAAATGTTATCCCTCAGATTCCTATTAAATCTTTTCCCCTTCACCATGACCTTATGTCCTCTGGTCCTCGATTCCCCTACTCTGGGCAAGCGACTCTATGCATCTATTCCTCTCATGATTTTATACACTATTTTATGCATGATTTTGTTCTGTGTACTGACATCTCTCCACTCCAAGCATGACTCTCACCTGACCCTCCCTGTGGCTCTTTCCACCTCTTTTCTTGCTGTCTGCAGCCAAGCAGACTTGTCAAATTCCACAATGCCTGAGGAAAGAATGTAATGCATTCAAATCCCGTTCGTTAGAATTTCATTCTGCTGTTGTCAGTACATATAATAATTGAACAGCCTTGACTCTTCACTCTCCTGTTCTATACAATGTTATTGGCACAAAACTGGCTCAGGCCCACGTCTCTATGCAGGCATACTCTAACTTCATTTTATGGGCACTGTAAAATGCCTTGCCCCATTTTGATAGAAAAAAAGAATGCTGAATTAATCATTTTCTTCACTGGGTTGATCAACACGACAGATTGTGACTGAGTTTAAATCCATTCCAGGACCAACTAAGTTGTGCAAATGCCAAGGCTAACACATGGGCTTCACTGCTTATGTGAAGAATTTAAAAAAAAACCATTCTGGCAAGGAAATGTGGAAATGTCACAGATATGGAATTCACCAAACTTATTGACAGCAGTTCATTATCATTATCATTCCTTAACCCCTGGCAGTCAGCCAGAACTAGTGTGGAAAATGTGGGGTGACATTTGCTTCCCTCTGCTGGAGTCCAACAAGAAACCACTATGCTAGTTCATTTTATTTTCGAGATACAGGGTGGAAACAGGTCCTTCGGCCCACTGCAGCGTGGCATAACCTTGCTTGTCAATTGGTAACAGAGCAACACGGGGCAGCAAAAAAACAAGGAACTGCAGATGCTGTTTTAAAGTCTGAAGAAGGGTCCCGACCTGAACCGTTACCTATCCATGTTCTCCAGAGATGCTGCCTGACCCACTGAGTTACTCCCGCACTTCATACCCTGTTTTTGTTTTAACCATGGGCTCAGTAGCTCCAGGAGCCAGTGATGTGGTTGGTTGGTAGAAAACATGTGGTATGGAGCTGAAAGACAAGGTAAACACCACAAAACCAGCACCATAATTGAGACTGAACCATATATTTGGCACCATGAGGGTTAATGCCATTGCAAAATGTCTGGTTTCAATTACCATTCCAAAAATCTGTGCACATAATCTAATCTCATGTTTCAGTATTATGCCAAACGCTTGCACTGTTTGTTGTCTTTTGGATGGGACATTAGTATGATTTCTATCTGAATCCAATGGCAACAATTTGAAAATGGAGAATTTTCCCAGCGTCTTGGCTAACATTTTTCCACTGCCAACCACAAAATCAAATTATTTGGTCATAAGTTCCTTGACGATTATGGGATCTCATAATATACACACAGGCTGTGGTAACAGTAACTGTCCTTCAAAATTCAATTCAATTCAATTTAACTTTAATGTCATTGCACAGATACAAGTATGGGTACAACGAAATGCAGTTTAGCGTCAGTTCGTAGTAATAGCAATATAGAAATAAACACAGAATGCAGACAATGTGGACGGAGAGACTGGAGAAATCTATCGGCGGGACTCCCATTGAGGGTAGGGAAGATTCAAACAAGAGGGCATGACATGAGAATTAAGGGACAGAGGTTTCGGGGTAACGTGAGGGGGAACTTCTTTACTCAGAGGGTGGTGGCCGTGTGGAATGAGCTTCCAGCAGAAGTGGTGGAGGCAGGATCGATTTTAACATTTAAGAGTAAAGTGGATAAGTATATGGACGTGAAAGGAATGGAGGGGTATGGTCTGAGTGCAGGTAGATGGGACTAGGGGAAAACAAATGGTCGGCACGGACTGGAAGGGCCGAGAGGGCCTGTTTCCGTGCTGTAATTGTTATATGGTTATATGGTTTTATATGACTCCGAGTTCAGCAGTGTGATGGTGTTGTTGTAGAAGCTGTTCCTCATCCTACTGGTGCGGGACCTGAGGCTCCTGTACCGCCTCCCTGATGGTAGGAGGGCAAACAGTCCATGGTTAGGGTGGGAGGGGTCCTTGATGATCTTCCAGCCCGTCTCAGACACCGTTTTCAGTGGAGGGCATCCAAGGCAGGGAGCGGGGCACCGATGATGTACTGGGCGGTTTTCACCACCCGTTGTAGTGCCTTCCTGTCTGCTACGGTGCAACTGCTGTACCATACCGTAAAGCAGGTGGTCAGGATGCTTTCGATGGTACAGCGGTAAAAGTTGGTCAGGATCTGGGGGGACAGGTGGGCTTTTTTGATCCTCCTCAGGAAGTAAAGGCGCTGCTTCGCCTTTTTGTTCAGCTTGGAGGTGTTGAGGGACCAGGACAGATCCTCCGAGATGTGTACCCCGAGGAATTTGTAGTTGGAGACCCGCTCCACCTCAGTCCCGTTTATATGGATGGGGGTGTGTCTGCCCCCTCTGTTCTTCCTGAAGTCAACAATGATTTCCTTCGTCTTCTGGGAGTTGACGACGAGGTTATTGTTGGCACACCAGGTTGTCAGGTGCTGGACCTCCTCCCTGTAGGCTGACTCGTCGTTATTCGCTGATCAGTCCTACCACCGTGGTGTCGTCGGCAAATTTTATGATGGCGTTGGAGCCATACTTAGGGATGCAGTCATGGGTGAAGAGGGAGTAGAGGAGAGGACTGAGCACACAGCCCTGTGGCACGCCAGTGTTCAGTGTTATAGTGGAGGAGGTGAGGTTGTTGACCCTAACAGACTGTGGTCTGTTAGTGAGGAAATCCAGTGTCCAATTGCAGAGGGAGGTGGAGATGCCAAGACCGCTGAGTTTGGTGATCAAGCTAGCGGGTATGACAGTGTTAAAGGCGGAGCTGAAGTCAATGAACAGCAACCTGATGTAGGTGTTATTGCTGTCCAGGTGGGTCAGGGCAGAGTGTAGGGCCGCAGATATGGCGTCCTCTGTAGACCTGTTGGTCCAGTGTGGGGGGGAGGCTGGCTTTGAGATGAGCCAAGATCAGCCGCTCGAAGCACTTGGCTATGACAGGGGTGAGTGCCACTGGCCGGAAATCGTTGAGACTCCCTGTCGCTGATTGTTTGGGCACTGGCACAATGGTAGATGTCTTGAGGCAAGTGGGGACGACACCCTGGGCCAGTGACAGATTGAAAATGTCAGTGAGGACCAGGGATAGTTGTCCAGCACATGCCCTGAGCACCCGCCCGGGGATGCCATCGGGGCCGGCAGCTTTGTGCTCATTCACCTTGCTCAGTGCATCTTGTACAGCAGAGGTGGAGAGACTGAGGGGTTGTTCATGCGGGGGTGGAGCAACTTTGATGGCTGGAGTTTTGTTGTCCCGGTCAAAGCGAGCATAGAAATGGTTTAGCTCATGAGGAAGGGAGGCGTTGTCTGGGGGGGGGGGGTGTTGACTTTATGGTAATCGGCAATGGATTTGATTCCTTGCCACATGCGCCTGGGGTCAGAGTTGTTTCGGAAATGCTCCTCGATCCGTCGTTTGTGATTGAGTTTAGCATTCCTAATTCCCTTTTTCAGATTGGCCCTGGATGAGCTGTATCCCTCAGCGTCGCCAGATTTAAAAGCGGCGTCGCGAGCCTTCAGCAGGAGTCTGACCTCCCTGCTCATCCACGGCTTCTGGTTAGGGAAGGTCTTTATCTCTTTGTAGGTAGTGACGTTGTCCGTGGAGAATTTTATATAGTCCAAAACGGCTGAGGTGTATGAGTTGATGTCCACTTGGGAGTTAAAGGTGGCCTGGGTGGCAAACAGACTCCAGTCTGTTTGCTGAAACTGTTCCTGTAAAACAGAGACAGCCCCCTCAGGCCAGACCTTCACTGTCCTCACGGTAGGTTTCACACGTCTGATCAGAGGTGTGTATTTGGGGAGCAGGGACAGAGAGAGGTGGTCAGACTGTCCCAGGTGGGGGAGGGGGAGGGCTTTGTATGCTTCAGTAATATTGGTATATACTAGGTCCAGAATATTGTTTCCTCTGGTTGGTATTTAATTGGATGCAAAATGCTTCAAGGGCTGAGATATCATGTAAACACAATGTATTTATTTTCCTTGTTGATGAAAAACATATTTGTTGTTTGCAAACTGCACAACAGTCTGTTTGCATGAAATCCAATCCATTTAAACGAATGGCTGACAGTTCATTGGAATAATTTGCTGGAAGATTAGAATGCTAACAGTATTCCACATATGACTTTCTGTTTTTATCCCCTTGCTGTTACTGAAACTACTAGTTTTTTTCTGAATTAAGAGCAGGACCTTCTTGCCCACTTTTGATGCCATGTCTTCTGATCGGCTATTTATTAAATGTAACTTCCTCAGGATTTCATCAGTCACTGCATGTTGTTACAAACTTTTGCTAATTAGGTTCACATTAATTCAAATGGTACGGCACCTAGCCATTCATTTTTTACTAACTCTAGATTTGTACTTGACTATTTGCACTTACCATTCATTTTCTCAACTAATTTCATCCTTTTTTTACTGACTTCACAAGTGAAAATTGTTTTAGCTGAATGGAGTATTGAATTCTACATAGAGAAGGGTCTCGACCCGAAATGTCACCCATTCCTTCTCTCCAGAGATGCTGCCTGTCCCACTGAGTTTCTCCAGCATTTTGTGTCTATTTAGTTCTAGAAGTCTACAAGTTTTTCATGACCTATTTAAAAACAAACTTTCTTGCTGAACGAATCTTAATAGGAGTAACGGTTTGAGTTTGGACTTCCCAATTACAAGTGAGGTTAGGAGAATGATACATCTGCAGCTTCGATGCAGAGATCGCTTTTGCTGACTTTGTTTCCGTGTGGTGTTACAACTTGTAACACCGACTAATATTAGACGAGTGCTTCCTGGTAAGATTCAAAGTGTTGTTATGGACGGGGGAGGGCAATCTCGCATTTTTTTCCCTTTTAGCTGAAGTTAATAGAGAAGGAAATGGAATAAGATGTATAATCGGTTGCCTCTTGATGTTACCATTTTGCCATTCACAAGTGGATGAAACTTTTAATTAGCTCTGGGTAGGTGCAAAGGTGGGGTTACAAAGGTGCGTTTGTTTAGGTGCGGGCGAACCAGCTTCTGACTGTTTTATCGCTCCACCTCCAGCCCAGCTAAAGTTGGCACCTTGTCATGTGAAGATGGTGCAAAACGGCTGATGATTTACTGTGAAGCACTTTTACACCAACTGGAAAGATCAGCCTCAAGCCAGTTGATTTTCTTCTCACCTTGCTTTGCAATATTTCTAATATTAGATCATGACATCAGTACTGCCAGGTAGAGTGTAATATTTTTGTCTAAAGTTAATACCACAGTTCTTCCAAATTGTCCAAGAGGCTGTTGGAAATTTACTTCAAAATGCTTGCATGATAGACTTGAAAAAGGCCTGCCAACTTGAGCTATCTTGGTTCAACAGGATATGAATGATGTTTTTGTATTACTAAATGCAAACACTTCCCAGGGGCAAGCACTTCCTTTTGGTTTTGTACTTTTTGCATTTAGGACACTGTCAATGAGAGGGATAACAACAATTGTCTTGGAGATTTTGAGAAGTTTAAAGATACACCTTGTGCTAAATGTTTACTCTTTAACTTTGCCTAGTTTGAGTCTTAAACTATTTTCCTTATTGTGTTCTAGGGGGAACTCGAGAAGCTGAACCAATCGACAGAGGCTATTAATCGTCAGGAAACTGAACTAGAGGTAAAGTTTACATGAAAATATTATGGAATGAGGTCATGCAGCCCATCAAGCCCATACTGATTTCCAGGGAAGCAATCCCACCTGTCCCATTTCCCTGTAGGCCTCATATTTATTCCCTCCCGCACATGCCCATCAACTCCTTTTGACTTTTTTTTTTGCCGTTAACCGACATAAGATGATTTACAGTTGCTGGTTAACTAACCAGCGTGTTGTGGGGATATGGGAGGAGCTGGGGGAAATTCCTCAACTGATAGAACACAAGGTCCAGGATTGAACCAGGGTCCATGAAGCTGTGACGCAGCAGAACTGACTGTGCCATGGGAAGGGAATCAGTATTTACAGCATAAAAGCAGGCCGTTCGGCCCACCGAATCCACGCCGACCAGTTCGATGTTATCGCACTTTCTCATCCATTCTCTACACATTAGAGGCCATTGTTTTTTTTTTAACAAGGGCCAATTAACCTTCTAACCTGCCTGTCTTTGGGAAGCGGAAGGAAGCCGAGCTGCCAATTTTCGTGTCATAAGTGATAGGAGTGGAATTAGGCCATTTGGCCCATGAAGTCTACTCTGCCATTCAATCATGGCTGATCTATCTCTCCCTCCTAACCCCATTCTCTTGCCTTCTCCCCATAACCTCGGACACCCATATTAAACAAGAATCTATCTATCTTTGCCTTAAAAATATCCATTTACTTGGCCTCTACAGCCTTCTGTGGAAAAGAATTCGACAGATTCACCACCCTGATTTATCTACGAGTTTGTCACAGATTCATTGTCACTTGACCCTGTAGATGACTATCAATAAATATTGATGTTGTGTGTACAGAAATGACTGCAAACTTTATCAAACCAGAACAATTAGTACAAAATCCTTTTCTTCCTCAGATATTTAGACAGGATGTTTATCCTGGATTGCAAGGCCCCATGTCTGACAGGACATTGTGGCGAATGCTCCGAAGTGTCAGACTGAATTCTGTGCTCCAGCCTCTGGAGTAGGACTTCATCATTTGAAACTTTTAACCAAAAGGCAGCAGTTGTGCTAATTAACCAAGGATGACCTCTTGTATCTTTGTAACTGAAGAATTTTTTTTTTTTTAAACGAGCAGTTCTCAATTTGCAAGAGTTATTTTGGGAAGGCCTTTGAGTGAGACAATTTAATGGGAAACGAGAACCTAATTAGGGCAACATTTTGAAGGTTAATTACAAAAGTTACTGATGAAACATACTTTGGGAGATGGTTACAAGTTTCCAGTGTTTAACAAGGACATTAAAAATGGTTAACATTGTGGTCAGGATTACTAGCAATGTTCTCAATGTTGGGCGAGTCCGGAACCAGGGGCCACAGTCTTAGAATAAAGGGGAGGCCATTTAAGACTGAGGTGAGAAAAAAACTTTTTGACCCAGAGAATTTGTGGAATTCCCTGCCACAGAGGGCAGTGGAGGCCAAATCACTGGATGGATTTAAGAGAGAGTTAGATAAAGCTCTAGGGGCTAGTGGAATCAATGGATATGGGGAGAAGGCAGGCACAGGTTATTGATTGGGGACGATCAGCCACGATCACAATGAATAGTGGGCTGCCGCAAGGCTCGGTGCCTGGACCCCAGTTACTTACAATATAAACAATTTAGACAATGGAATTAAATGTGTCATCTCCAAGTTTGTGGATGACAAAGCTGGGTGGCAGTGTGAGCTGTGATTAGGATGCTATGAGACTGCAGGGTGACTTGGATAGGTTGGGTGAGTGGGCAGATGCATGGCAGATGCAGTATAATGTGGATAAATGTGAGGTTATCAGCTTTGGTGGCAATAACAGGAAGGCAGATTAATAGACATTAGGTGTAGGCAATTCGGCCTTTTGAGCCAGCACCACCATTCAATATGATCATGGCAGATTAGGAAAAGGGGAGGGGCAACGAGACCTGGGTGTGCATCAGTCACTGAAAGTAAGCGTGCAGGTACAGCAGGCTAATTGCATGTTGGCCTTCATTGCAAGAGGATTTGAGCGTAGGAGGAAGGATGTCCTACTGCAGTTGTACAGGGCCCTGGTGAGGCCGCACCTGGATTATTATGCGCAATTTTGGTCTAATTTGAGGAAGGACATTATTGCTATTGAGGGAGTGCAATGTAGGTTCACCAGGTTAATTCCCGGGATGGTGGGACTGACATATGATGAGAGAATGAGTGGACTGGGCTTGTATTCACTGAAATTTAGAAGGATGAGAGGGGATCTTATAGAAATATATAAAATTATTAAAGGATTGGACAGGCTAGATGCAAGAAAAATGTATCCGATGTTGGGGGAGTCCAGAACCAGGGGTCACAGTTTAAGAATAAGGGGTAGGCGATTTAGGACTGAGATGAGGAAAAACTTCTTCACCCAGAGAGTTGTGAATCTGTGGAATTCTCTGCCACAGACGGCAGTGGAGGCCAATTCACTGGATGTTTCCAAGAGACAGTTAGATTTGGGCTGAAGGAATCAAGGGATATGGGGAAAAAGAAGGAACAGGGTACTGATTTTAGATGATCAGCCATGATCATATTGAATGTTGGTGCTGGCCGAAGGGCCGAATGGCCTACTCCTGCACCTATTTTTCAATGTTCTTTGTTTCTACGACTTCCCAGGATCAAGAATGGCACTTTAAAAACATAACCTCTTATTCATCTTGTTCTCCATCTTCATGCTCTTTACAAGCACTTTTTTTTTTACAGTGAAACCTTTGTCCAAGGGAATTCCATCTGTCAATTGTAATGAAAATACTGTTCTGGGGGCTGGGAATTAGCTGGGATTTTGGTGATAAACATTTGTCGGTACTTTCTGCAGCTTAACATTGGGAATTTATTGGAAGAGGTGGACAAATTCCTTTGATTTATACAAGGCAGTTCCTGTACTGAGTACACTTTTATAATTGGTCGTGAGATGTCAGGATGAAGTACTGTTCCCAACACGACGCAATGTGTCACGAACTACAAGCTGTTCTCTAAATCAATTACAATTTGCTATTACTTTTTTGTAATACTGCATGGACACAGGCCCACCATGTCCGCACCAACCAGCGATCTCATAGAAACATAGAAACATAGAAACATAGAAATTAGGTGCAGGAGTAGGCCATTCGGCCCTTCGAGCCTGCACCGCCATTCAATATGATCATGGCTGACCATCCAACTCAGTGTCCCGTACCTGCCTTCTCTCCATACCCCCTGATCCCCTTAGCCACAAGGGCCACGTCTAACTCCCTCTTAAATATAGCCAATGAACTGGCCTCAACCACCCTCTGTGGCAGAGAGCTCCAGAGGCCCAGCACTCTCCGCACATTAACACCATGCTAGGGACAATTAACATTTATACCAAGCCAAATAACGTACAGACCTGTACGCCTTTGGAGTGTGGGAGGAAACTGAAGATCTTGGAGAAAACTCACATGCACGGGGAGAAAGTACAAACTCGGTACAAACAGCACCGTCATCAGGATTGAACCTGGGTCCCTGGCACTGTGAGCGTTGTAAGGCAGCAGCTCCACTGCTGAGCCACTGTGCTGCCATTATTACTGTATGATTCAATTACAAAATATCAGCATAAAGCCCATAATAATATAGGACATAGCAGCACAGGAACAGGCCCTTCAGCCCACAATGTCCGTGCTGAACATAAAACCAGGTTAAACTCGTCTTCTATGTCTGCAAATGATCCATATCCCTCCAATCCCCTGCATAACTACGTGCCTATCTAAAAGCCTCTTAAAAGCCCCTATTGTACCTGCCTCCTTCACTGCCCATTGAACGTTAATTATTTTGAATTATTCCATAGGTTCTTAGAATACATGCCAATTTACAGGCCATATTGATTTTGGCAAACTAAATCCATCTATCTGATTTTTAAATTATAATGACGCAGAAGTTGACCATGTGGTCCGTCGGGTCAGTCCTATTCCCAGGAGTGCAATTTCATTCCCCTCCCGCCCCCCCCCCCCCAACCATTCTTCACATCTGTGTGGCGTAAAGGATGAGAATTCGGGCGTAACTGTTGACAATGAAACTAGACGGTGGGACAAGTGTAGCCGGGACACGTTGGCTGGTGTGGGCAAGTTGGGCCGAAGGGCCTGTTTCCACACCGTACCACTCCATGACTCGAAGTGGAGATTGTAGGATTTAAAGATACAGTATATCTGTTTGCTGTCACTGTCCTTTGGGGAAATTATCTGGGCACACTGGCAGAAGAGGGAAACGAGATTGAGACTGTTTTTCACATGACGTGTATTGACTTTCATTGTGTATTATACGACTCCCTTTGGAAACGTTGAAACTGTTTTCTGCTGACACGCTCTGAGCCCTGATCACGTCCGCTGTTGTCTTGCAGGAAGGACGGCAGAAATTTCGAACGGTTTTAGTTGAAGCCACTGTTAAGCTTGATGAAGTAGGGAAGAAGGTAGGAAAAGCGGTGGATGATTCCAAGCCATACTGGGAGGCCCGAAAAGTCACACGTCAGGTAAAGGAATGAACTTTGCATTCTGTTTCTAAGTTGGGAAGTTTCTTCATTTGTTTTGTCACACTATGGAAAGGAACAATAATCTAGAGTCATAGAGTGATACAGTGTGGAAAAAGGTCCAACATGTCCCAGCGACACTAGTCCCACTTGCCTGCGTTTGGTCCATATCCCTCCAAACTTGTCCTATCAATTTGACCATGTTCAAGTGAAGAATTCACTTTGAGCCAGATAACATAAGGCCTAAAGCCATGGTCATCTTACGGAGGAACTAGACGGTTCACAGGGATGACCCGGCTGATATTTAACCTTCATATTATATAACTTCAACTTCAATTCAATGATTGGTTGGGGAAATTGCTTTCTTCAGTCTGATAATAACTTTATGTGATAAGGTTAGTTGGCTGTAAAGCACTTGCAATGGCCTGAGATTGTGAGGGCACTGTGCAAATCCTTGACACAAAAGTTAGTGTTTTAAGAATTGAAAGTTCTTGCTGAATAGTGGTTCATTGCAGCCTCAGATTTCTTAAGACTGTGAGTGTGTTCTTTGAACTTGCCAGTTTAATGAATGACAAGGTGCGAATCGTTGTTGGCTTCTGCCGCCACCGTCAACTGATGCCACCTCATGAGGCTTTTTTTGTGATTATGCCCACATTAGTTTCATCAATGTGTAAGAAGGATCTGCAGATGCTGGTTTAAACCGAAGATAGACACAAAAAGCTGGAGTTACTCAGCGGGACAGGCAGCATCTCTGGAGAGAAGGAATGGGTGACTTTTCGTGTCGAGACCCCTCTGAAAGTCGGGCCTCGACCTGAAACGTCATATTGTGTTCATATTGTGAAGTGGGCGCATGTGCGGGGCTCTTCTAGAGTGTGCGCAGGTCATTCCTGGAGTGTGCGCATATGCAAAGTATTTCGGGCGGGAAAGGCCTGCGAAATCAGCCATGTTTGCCAGACGTTTCTGAGTAATGTATTAAAGAAATAAGTTGCTTAAAGCTTAAATAAAGTTAAGTAAATTACAAGTAGTGAAAGTTTCATTTACCTCACAACAATTTAAGCAACTTATCTTACAAGTCAAAGAGTCCGACTTGGGATGGAGAAACTATTAAAACCCAAACACTTGGATCTGGATCCCAACTCACCTGCTGCTGCAAAGAATTGGAAGCACTGGCTTCGTATACTAAATAACTTCTTTGAGGAGTGTGGCAACGATGCACCAGACAGGCTTAAGACATTAATAAGCTTCGTCTCTTCTGATGTATACAAGTACACAGAGGAATGTACAACTTATGATTCTGCTATTGATGTACTTAGCAGACTCTTCGTTAAGACACCCAACATGATATTCGCTCGACACCTCCTTGCTACTCGGAAACAAAACCCTGGTGAGTCACTTGGTGAATTTTTACAAGAACTTCAAAGACTTAGTAAAGACTGTGCCTTCAAAGCAGTTACGGCTGATCAATTTCGACAAGAAGTTATTCGAGACTCTTTTATCAATGGTTTGGCATCGCCTTTAATACGACAGACTATTAGAACACAAAACCTTGGATTTAGTCAGTCAAGCTTACAATCTATGTTAAGCTTACTCTTTGGACTTGGCTCAGAAAGATTCAGATGCTTATGGCTCATCTAATGTGTATTCTGCGGCAACTACTACAAACGAATTTCACCCAAGTACAAATATGGAGAAAACTGAAACAATTTCTACTGATAAAGGTGCTCTTGCTGCTGCAAATAATTATTCAAAAAGGAACTGTTACTTTTGCGGGGGTAATATTCATAAGAGAGAGCTATGCCCTGCTCGAGAGGCAACTTGTAATAGTTGTGGCAAGAAGGGACATTATTCTAGAGTATGCAAGTCCAAAGCAACTACTAAAAGTGTGACTGCTGCCATGTATACGCCTTCTTTATGTGCAATTACAGCTGCATTTCCTCAGAGCTTGTCTCATGCAGCTGCAATGGTATCCATCAATGGCCATACACTTAATGTATTACTTGATTCTGGCAGTTCAGAAAGTTTTATAAGTGACCAAGTTGTGTCTCAACTAAATCTAACCATAATTCCTTCAAATAAGGAAATCTCGATGGCTCTGACAACTCTCAACACTCAAATTATAGGATTTTGTATTGCAGACTTTATTCTGAACAAAACTAGCTATAAATCTGTGTGTCTAGGTATTTTGAAAAATTTGTGTAGCGATATAATTCTAGGTCAGGATTTCCAGAAACTGCACAGATCACTTCAAATAATGTATGAAGGATCTATGCCTGATCTTGTATTGTCAAAGCCACCAGTATTGTGTGGTGTTTCTGCTGCATCTGTTGAATGTCCTTCATTTATCACTAATTTATCCTCCAATTGCTACAAAATCAAGACACTTTAGTAAAGATGATAGGAACTTTATCAACCCAGAAGTAACTAATCTTTTACAAGAAGGTATCATAGAACCCAGCTCTTCCCCTTGGAGGGCACAAGTTGTCGTGGTTAAGGACCCCTTGGAGAGACATAGGAAAAGGCTCTGCATTGATTACTCTCAAACTATAAACCAGTTCACGGACCTTGATGCATATCCACTACCTCGAATAGAAGAGATTATCAATACATTAGCTAAGTATAAGATATTCTCTACTTTTGACTTAAAAAGTGCTTACTACCAAATTCCTTTGAAGGAATCAGAGAGGAACTACGCTGTGTTTGAAGCAAATGGGAAATTATATCACTACTGCAGAGTTCCTTTTGGTGTAACTAATGGCATGGCTGTTTTTCAGAGAGAGATGGACAAACTTGTTGAACAGGAAAACCTTAAAGATACTTTCCCTTATCTTGATAATATAACTATTGCAGGAAAAGACCAAGCTGAACATGATGAAAATGTACAACGGTTTTTAGATGTTGTACATTCTAAAAATCTAACATTAAATGAAGCTAAGTCAATAACATCAGTCTCAATTAATATTCTTGGTTATTGGGTTGGAAGTGATATAATCAAGCCTGATCCTGAAAGACTCCGCCCACTCCAAGAGATACCTGTTCCAGTTACATTAAACTCTCTACGAAGGGTCCTTGGAATGTTTGCATATTATGCAAAATGGATACCAAATTTTTCTGACAAAATTCAGCCTTTGATAGAGCAAAATCTTTCCCCCTTGACTCTACAGCAATTGGTGCTTTTACTTTTTTAAAGAAACAATTGGAATCTGCGACATTACTCACCATCGACGAGGATCTTCCCTTTGTGGTTGAATGTGATGCCTCTGATTTAGCAGTATCAGCAACATTAAATCAAGGAGGACGACCAGTGGCTTTCATGTCTCGTACTCTCCAAGGTAGTGAATTGCACTACCCACCTGTCGAAAAGGAAGCTACAGTAATTATTGAAGCAGTGAGAAAATGGAGTAATTTCCTTGCTCGCCAGCACTTCACTTTGATAACAGATCAGCGTTCAGTAGCTGTTATGCTGGATAATCGGAAACGAACGAAGATTAAGAACAGTAAAATTCATGAATGGAGGATTGAATTATCTGCATATAGTTATTCAATTGTGTACCGCCCTGGTAAGGATTATGTTGCTCCGGATACATTAACCCGAGCATTTTGTGTTCATTCTTCTGCACTCACTGATCTTCACAATGGGCTGTGTCATCCTGGAGTCACTCGCTTGTTACACTATGTTTGTTCCAAAAACTTACCTTTCTCTACAGAAGATGTGAAGATGACGTGTGCTTCATGTAGAATCTGTGCTGAATTAAAACCAAGGTTCTTCCGTCCTGAAGAAGGAAGATTGATCAAAGCTACTCAACCTATGGAACGTTTGAGTATTGACTTCAAAGGGCCTTTACCATCCTCCTCGCGAAATGTTTGTATACTTACCTTAGTTGACGAATATTCGAGGTTCCCATTTGCTTTTCCTTGTCCAAATATGCCAGCTGCTATGGTTATCAAATGTTTAGATCAACTGTTTTCATTCTATGGATTTCCAGGTTACATATATTCTGATAGGGCCACCTCATTCATGTCGAAAGATTTAAAGGACTACCTTTCCAAGAGAGGAATTGCAACAAGTAAAACAAGTATATCACCCTATTGGAAATGGTCAGGTGAGAGGTATAACAGAATCATTTGGAAAGCAGTGAAACTGGCTTTAAAGTCAAATGACATACCAGATCAGCATTGGGAATGTGTTCTACCAGATGCATTACACTCCATCAGATCTCTACTGTTAACTGCTACCAATACTACTCCACAAGAGCGGTTCTTTAACTTCAAGGCGTTCTTCAAGTGGTACTTCTCTGCCATCATGGTTGACTAGCCCTGGGCCTGTGTTGCTTCGTCGTTATGTCCGATTAAATAAGAACTAGCCTTTTGTTGATGAAGTTGAACTGACTGATGTCAACCCTTCTTATGCAACTATCAAGTATCAGGATGGACGTCAGTCAACTGTCTCACTTCGTGACCTTGCACCAAGTCCGTCTTCTCCATCAGCTCCGTTACTTCTTGATAACACTAATCGAGAACTTCCTCCAACACTTCCAGCATCCCCTATGGAAACTTCAATAAGAAATTCTAAAATTGTAAATTTAAATAACAATACGAGTGAAGTTGATGACCAAGCAATATATCTACCACCAGCTATTGAAACGCCATTACCTCCTGAAGCTCCAGTACTGCGACGGTCATCAAGATGTATTAAACCTCCTGACCGTCAACTTATAAATAGGAGGGGAGAATGAAGTGGGCGCATGTGCGGGGCTCTTCTAGAGTGTGCGCATGCGCAGGACATTCCCGGAGTGTGCGCATGTGCAAAGTATTTCGGGCGGGAAAGGCCTGCGGAATCAGCCATGTTTGCCAGATGTTTCTGAGTAATGTATTAAAGAAATAAGTTGCTTAAAGCTTAAATAAAGTTAAGTAAATTACAAGAAGTGAAAGTTTCATTTACCTCACAACATATTGTTTAGCACATCGTTTTGTCCCACTGTTGACTCTGGCCAGTATCCATTTGAAATCTGGACAAGTACTGATTCATATTAGAGTTCTATTTGCCGTGATCATTTTACAAATTGAATTAGCTTGTGAATTTACAAATATTCAAAACCACATGTTGAATAGCAGTGGCTTTATTTTAAGCATGAGTCTCCTACCAATCCTAATTTCTCTTGGGAATAACTACATTTGCCATTTACTTGAGGTCAGTGCTAATTTCTTGATCTGATAATATCAAAAACATAAAGAAAGAGATAATTGTTTGAATGCCTGGGAATGAACTGTTAAAAGTAGATGTGGGAAGATTTCTCCAAAACTATATATTTAAAGTTTTGATATTTCACTCAACTCCAACCAATTAAAATGTCCTCTGCATACTTGTCCTGCCCATTACTTTGCCATTTAGTATTTGGATGTTGAGAAGCCTGTTAAATAATGAAAATTGGGTTAGGTCAGTAAGCCAATGGAATGAAGAGCTTGTTAAGTATAATATTTATGTGGCATAAACATGTGAGTAAACAAACAAAGTAAGGGAAGACGAATTAATTTGAATACATTGAAATAGAAAGTGAGCAAATTTCACACATGCAACTAATCTAACAGTAATAGGAAATGAGCAAAGAAGATGAAGGAGTACAAAACAAATCAGACTAAGTAAAACCTGGATCAGCGTTAGTGGTGCCCATTATCTCTTGGCTGGGCTGAACCTTAAAGATCACAGTGTCAATGGGACATGCTGTATTATGATCTTTGGGACTATTTAATGTATATAGCTTCCAGTTACTTATCTATGGAAATAGTTTCTCCACCCCCCTGCCTTGCAAAATATACTACTTCTATTGTATTTATATATTTATCCAAAATTAAATGAACAATGACGTATTATTGTGGACTAGTTAGGGCGAATGCACAGAGACATTTACCTAGAGAAGCGGAATCAAGAACCAGAGGATATAGGTTTAAGGTGAGAAGGGAAAAATATACTAAGAGCCTAAGGGGCAACTTTTTCACATAGATTGTGGTGGGTATATGAAATAAGGTGTGAGAGGAGGTCGTTGAGGCAGAAACTTAAACAACATTAAAAGACATTTGGATAGCTATATGGATAGGAAAGGTGTAAGGGATATGGGCCAAACGTGAGCAGGTGGGAGTAGTGCAGATGGGGCACCTTGGTCAGCATGGGTAATCTGGGCCGAAAGATTTGTTTATCAAGTGTGAAAGAACATGTGATATCCCCTAATATAACCACATCTACCTTCCTACTGGCAGGAATTACGACCTTGGAGTGCCGTAAGCCATGGGCAATTCATTAAAGAATCGTTTTCTCTGTCTTGTTTCTGTGTGTCGTGCCCACATGTGTGTGAGAGTTGTGTGTGGACTTTTGTCTTGCATGGCTTGTCTGGAGAGCAAGTTTGAACAAACCTGTTGGACTGAGAAATCTGTACCTTCTATGTTATAATAATTCTTGAACTGTTATCGTTTTAAGGCACATCTAAGGAAAATGTTCTTGGAGCAGAATTAGGCCATTCGGCCCATCAAGTCTACTCTGCCATTCAATCATGGCTGATCTATCTCTCCCTCTCAACCCCATTCGACCCATAACCCCTGACACCCTTTCTAATCAAGAATTTGTCAATCTCTTCCATTGACTTGGCCTCTCCACAGCTGTCTGTGGCAATGAATTCCACAGGTTCACTAACAAAATTCCTCATCATCTCCATTATAAAGGTTCATCCTTTTATTCTGAGGCTATGGCCTCTGGTCCTACACTGTCCCACTAGTGGAATCATCCTCTCCACATTCACTCTATCTAGATGGGATGTATGAAATACAAAGTGTATTTGATGAGGATTTGAGATTAGCTGTGAAACAATAGGTCTGGGCAAAGTTTTGAACACGAGTCATTATTCCTTTTTTTTACTGGTTTGGTGTGCTGTGTGTTGTTATTTGTCACTGGACTCCAGCTATGTATGAAGAAGGGTCTCGACCCGAAACGTCGCCTATCTCCTTCGCTCCTTAGATGCTGCTGCACCCGCTGAGTTTCTCCAGCTTTTTGTGTACCCTCCAGCTATGTATGGCCTCCTTTCCACATACCACTGTTCTCATTGTGAGCAGAGTTTGCTAAACCCACCAACAACACAAGCTACGTGTGGGTTGAATCAGAGGATCCTGATGTAACTTGGGTGAAATGATGATCTGCCTGTGAGTGAGTATGTGTGTGTATGTGTGTGGGGGGGGGGGGGGGGAGCAGGCAAGGAGCAGGCAAGCTGCTTGTTGCTAAAGATAGACACAAAATGCTGGAGTAACTCAACTGGTCAGGCAGCATCTCTGGAGAGAAGGAATGGGCGACATTTGTAGTCAAGACCCTTCTCCAGTCTGAAGACCGATGAGTTACTCCAGCATTTTTTTGTCTATCTTTGGTTTAAACCAGCATCTGCGATTCCTTCCAACACAAGCTGCTTTTTGCTGTTGTTCCAAATCTTCTTATTCAGATACATTCCTATGCTGTGAGGAAAGGAAGCAGTCCTTCAGCAACAGCTGTGTTCATGTTGAATTGTGCTGGCTGTGGCAAATCAGGGGCTGGAGTTGTCATGAGTCATTGTTGTTGAATCCCCTGTGGAGTTCAATGCTGGGGCCCAGTCTTATTGAGACTTCCCACTGATTTTTAATGTGGATTGTTGGTCTGCTTATTAGGAGACTAAGAGCAAATTAAGTCATGGACTCATACAGTGTGGAAACAGGTCCTTCAGCCCAACATGCCCACATCAACCAATAGGTCCCATCTATATTAGTCCCATATTCCTCTCCACGTATCCGTCTAATTGTTTCTTAAACGTTGCGATATTGTCTGCCTCAACTACTTCCTCTGGCAACCTGTTCCATACACCCCTATCCTTTCTGGGAAAAAAATTAACGCTCAGATTCCTATAAAATCTCCCCCCTTCACCTTAAACCTATGCCCTCCGGTTTTTGATTCACCTACTCTGGGCAAGAGTATTATTCAAGAGTAGTTTAATTATTTAAGTTTATTATAATAATTAACCATTATTTCACAGCTGTTCTCAAATCCTCATCAAATACACTCTATGTTTCATATATTTTCCATGGTTGAGCCTTAATATGTCAGCAATTCAAGAATTATTATAATATAGCAGATACAGGCTTCTCAGTCCAATAGGCTTGTGCAGACTTGCACTCCAGATAAAAGTTATCAGTGTTTTAATTAAATGTTAAGTTATGTCACAGATATTTAATCTGTTCACTGCCAAGTCCTCCACCCCCCCACTATTGGCGATGACTCGAGTATATTCGGGGGTGGCACTGAACAGGTTAAAACTGTTCAAATCAAGGACACTTTTCACTGCTGACAATACTCCACCGCAGTTCAGCCTTCGACCAGGGGCGGGTCCTTTGCACCATGTTCAGTGGCCATCCAAACCCCTCCATGGACTCAGTTCGAGAGAGTCAGACAGCATCTGGCCCCAGGGAAGTGAGCGGATTATGGCCAGCAGTTCCAAGCACCATGTCTAGCTTGATTTAACCCCATGAATCATTTAATGCTCCACCAGACGATCTTTGGGAACACTTAGAAGAACTTGAGATCTAGCAAATTGGAGGAACAGCACCTCATATTTCGCTTGGGCAGCTTACAACCCAGTGGTATGAATATTGACTTCAAGTAACCCTTGAATCCCCCCTCGCTCTCTCTGCTCCTACCCCAGCCCAGTTGTCGCACTGTTGCCCTGTTGAGTTTCATTGTGTCAAAGGACCATTGTTGGCTCCACCTTACCTTGATCAACGTTACTTTTGTGCATATCTTTCATTCATTAGATCTACAGTATCTCTCTGTATCACTGTCTATATCTCGTTTCCCTTTCCCCCCCCGAGTCCGAACAAGGGTCTTGACCCGAAACGTCACCCTTCCTTCTCTCCAGGGATGCTGCCTGACCCGTTGAGTTACTCCAGCATTTTGTGTCTATTTACAGGTTGAGGACCATTTAGGGAGATTGTCAGAGCAGATTCTCAGTGTGCTGCAGAATCGTTTGGTTGAGGCTGCACTACACAATGTAAGCATCTCACAGGCCCTGGTTCTGCAAATTATGTCTTTATACCAATGTCCATGGTTCTGTTGCATCATGAAATATCTATTGGGAGGTTTGAAGCACCTTTATTGTGAAATTGCATACCATTTCTAATAAATAAGCACCAGATCTAGATCCCTTGGTTATCCTATGACATTACATGTCTGTGAGTCTGTATTGAACAGTGTGCAAATTCTGCTTTAAACACCCCCACCCCCGCCCCCATCTGTAACCTGCCATTATTTTTTCTTACTTCTCTCCTTCTATCTGTCCCCGCACCCCCGCCCCTTACAGTAAGCCTGAAGATGGGTCTCAACTCAAAACGTCACCTATCCATGTTCTCCAAGGATGCTGCCTGACCTGCTGAGTTACTCCTGCATTTTGTGTCCTTTTGGAGTCATAGAGTCGTACAGCATGAAAACAGGCTCTTATGTCCATCTTGTCCATGCCGATCAACATGCCCCTTCTAAATTAGTACCACCTCCCTGCGTTTGGACCATATCCTTATAAACCTTTTGAACTTTGTGGATGAATCAGCAGTTTGAGATGAGATGAGATGAATGACCTACTTCTGCTCCTATAACTTATGAACTTAGCTGCAGTTCCTTGTTTCTACAAAAGACACATTTCACCCTACAGAATGGCAAGTGAGATGACTATGCATTGGTTTCTGATTCTTTTTTAATTTTCTAGTTTGGGGGGGAGTTCCCATTAAATTAAAATATATATAAATATAACTTTTCTATTCAAACAGAGAGGAGGGCAGTAAACTGCAGGAAACATGGTGTAACATCTGTCATGGAGAATATGCTGAAAGGGTTATGGTGAAATATGTTATAGGAAGTTATTTAGGAAAAAATAAGGTAATTGGGCAAAGTCAACGAGATTTTGTGAAAAGAAAATTGTGATTGAGCAATTTGTCAGAAATTGGGGGAAGAAGTAAAATGCTGTGGGGAATGGGGAACTAGTGGATGTTAGATTTTCAGACAGCACAGCACTGGAACTGGCCCTTACACCCAGAATGTTTGTGCCAAACATGATGCCAAGTTAAACTGATCTCATCTGCCTGTACACAATCTATATCCCTGTATTCTCTGCCCTTCCATGTGCCTATCTAAAAGCCCCTAAAATGCTGCTATCGTATCTGCCTCCACCACCACCCCTGGCAATGCGTTCCAAGCCCCCATTACTCTCTGTGTAAAATAAAACTTGTCCCGAACAGCTCCATTAAACTTTCCCCATCTCACCTTATAGCTATGCCCTAGTGTTTTACATTTCCACCCTGGGAAAAAGACTCTGACTATCTATAGCAATCACAATTGTATATAGCACCAGACCAAGTGGGACCCATTTTGGGGGGGGGGGGGGGGGGGGGGGACCTGCGGCACCACACACACACTAACCACCCCACACACGCACAAACACATACACACACACTAACCACCCTCCACCCCCACACACACTAACCACCCCCTTGATATTATATTCATATTATTAATTCTCTCCTTTTACCCCATCCCTGCCTTATCCACTCATGCATAGCCCCCAACTCACTTGCACGTCTAGAGTGGGGCGGAGAGGGGGGAGGAGAGAGGGGAGGCTGACGTCACTGTGCGAGCAAGAAGACAGCCGGTTTTCCCCCAAAATCTTTTCAGATTTTTGAACATTTTCATTAATAGCTCAAGAAATAAAGGATTAATTTTTTCAGATAAGACGATTTCGGACTCCAGGGGCGAAATCTCTAATGGAATATGTAAACATTTTACCGCCAGTGCGTCGTTTTTTCGAGAAGATGTGATTCTACACAAACAAACACACACACATCCAAGATCAGACTTTTAATAGGTACTAGACCAAGGGGTCAGGCTTGGGCCTCAACTTTGCCTAGTTTATATGTGACTTGGATGTAAATCTGTGATGATAGGTCAGAAAATAAGTTGTGAAGAGGATGTTAAGAGGCCACATGAGGTTATAACTGGAAGATAGACCCAAAAATGCTGGAGTAACTTAGCAGGACAGGCAACATCTCTGGAGGGAAGGAATGGGTGACATTTCGGGTCAAGTCCCCTCAGATACCGAAGTCTGAAGAAGTCTCAACCCGAACTTTTACCCATTCGTCTCTCGAGAGATGCTGCCTGACCCGCTGAGTTACTCCAGCATTTTGTGTCTATGTTCGATGTAAATCAGCATCTGCAGTTCCTTCCTACACATGGGGTTATAAATAGGTTCAGTGAGCATGTAAACATTTGAGAAATGGAGTACAATATTGTAAAAAGATGGAATTTGTGTTTCTGGCAGCAGAATAAAAAGGCAGTTTATCTAAATAATGAGGAGTTGCAGAGCTCTAGGGTACAGAGGGATCTGGTTCCAAGCTCAAGATTCTCAAAAGGCTAGCGTGCAGAAAGAGCACATAATTAGGAAAGCTAAATAGACAATAGGTGCAGGAATAGGCCATTAGGCCTTTCGAGCCAGCACCGCCATTCAATGTGATCATGGCTGATCATTCCCAATTAGAATCCCGTTCCTGCCTTCTCCCCATATCCCCTGACTCCGCTATCTTTAAGAGCCCTATCTAGCTCTGTCTTGAAAGTATCCAGAGAACTGGCCTGCACCGCCCCCTGAGGCAGAGAATTCCACAGACTCACAACTCTCTGTGAGAAAAAGTGTTTCCTCATCTCCGTTCTAAATGGCTTACCCCTTATTCTTAAACTGTGGTTCCTGGTTCTGGACTCCCCCAACATCGGGAATATGTTTCCTGCCTCTAGCGTGTCCAAACCCTTAACAATCTTATATGTTTCAATAAGATCCCCTCATCCTTCTAAATTCCAGAGTGTACAAGCCCAGCCGCTCCATTCTCTCAGCATATCACAGACCCACCACCCCGGGAATTAACCTTGTAAACCTATGCTGCACTCCTTCAATAGCAAGAATGTCCTTCCTGAAATTAGGGGACCAAAACTGCACACAATACTCCAGATGTGGTCTCACTAGGGCCCTGTACAACTGCAGAAGGACCTCTTTGCTCCTATAATCGACTCCTCTTGTTATAAAGGCCAACATGCCATTCGCTTTCTTCACTGCCTGCTGTGCCTGCATGCTTACTTTCATGGACTGAAGAACAAGGACCCCCAGATCCCATTGTACTTCCCCTTTTCCCAACTTGACGCCATTTAGATAGTAATTTGCCTTCCTATTTTTGCTATCAAAGTGGGTAACCTCACATTTACCTGCATTAAACTTCATCTGCCATGCATTTGCCCACTCCCCCAACCTGTCCAAGTCACCCTGCATTTTCATGGCATCCTCCTCACAGTTCACACTGCCACCCAGCTTTGTGTCATCTGCAAATTTGCTAATGTTACATTGAATCCCTTCAGCCAAATCATTGATGTATATTGTAAATAGCTGCGGTGCAGCACCGAGCCTTGCGGTTCCCCACTAATCACTGCCTGTCATTCTGAAAGGGGCCCGTTGATCCCTACTCTTAGCTTCCTGTCTGCCAACAACTTCCCTATCCATGTCAGCACTCTACCCCCAATACCATGTGCCCTAATTTTGCCCATTAATCTCCTATGTGGGACCTTATCAAATGCTTTCTGAAAGTCCAGGTACACTACATCCACTGGCTCTCCCTTGTCCATTTTCCTAGTTACATCCTCAAAAAATTCCAGAAGATTAGTCAAGCATGATTTCCCCTTCTTAAATCCATGCTGACTTGGACCGATCCTGTTACTGCTATCCAAATGTGCAGCTATTTCATCTTTTATAATTGACTCCAGCATCTTCCCCACCACTGATGTCAGGCTAACTGGTCTATAATTCCCTGTTTTCTCTCTCTTTCTTAGAAAGTGAGATAACATTAGCTACCCTCCAATCTACAGGAACTGATCCTGAGTCCATAGAACATTGGAAAATTATCACCAATGCATCCACGATTTGTAGAGCCATTTCCTTAAGTACCCTGGGAAGCAGACCATCAGGCCCTGGGGATTTATCAGCCTTCAGTCCCATCAGTCTATCCAACACCATTTCCTGCCAAATGTGGATTTCCTTCAGTTCCTCCGTCACCCCAGGAACTGAAGGAAATCCACATTAGGCAGGAAATGGTGTTGGGTAAAAGAACGTTATTGTTAATTGCCGGGGGAATTCAATAGAAAAGTAAGGAGTTTATTGTTTCAGTTATATAGGGTGCTGGTGAGAACGTATCTTGAGTACTGTGGATTGGAAAAAGTTAAAAGAAGTTTTGAAATGGGTGAGTTGTCATACACATTGAATTTTGAAGAGTCAACTTGGTTTGGAGAGTTTGTGAGATTGGATAAGGAAAGGATGATTCATGTGGGAAAGTCCAGGCATAAGCATAAGCATCAAAATAAGGGATTTTTCTCCCATATCGTTGCAAGTTTAAGATGGAGATGAGGCAAACATTTTTTTAATAGTTTTAAGGCAGATGTGGAGGAAAACAGTCATAGAGTCATACAGCGTGGAAGCAGGCCCTTTCGTCCAGCTTTCCCACAGCGACCAACACCTCCCATCTACACTAGTCTCACCTGCCTGCCTTCTGCTCCATATCCCTCTAAACCTGTCATATCTATGTACCTGTCTAAATGTTTCTAAAATCGTTGCATTAGTCCCCACCTCAACTACTTCCTCCAGCAGCTTCTTCCATGCACCACCACCTTTTGTTAAAAATTTACCCCTCTGGTTCTTATTAACTCTTTCCCGCACACCTTAAACCAACGTCCTAAGGTCATAAGTTTATACATGATGGGAGCAGAATGAGGCCATTCGGCCCATCAAGTCTACTCTGCCTTTTCAATCATGGTTGATCTATCTCTTCCTCCTTCTCCCCCTAACCCTTGATACCCGCATTAGTCAAGAATCTATCTATCTCTGCCTTAAAAATATCCACTGACAGCCTTCACAGCATTCTGTGGCAAAGAGTTGCACAGATTTACCACCTTCTGACTAAAGATATGTCTTCTCATCTCCTTCCTAAAAAGAACATTCTTTAATTCTGAGGCTATGACCTCTAGTCCCTGACACTTCCACTAGTGGAAACATCCTCATGTCCCCCCCATGTTTTGCGAGGTGGGGGACATCCCCCCTCAAGGTTTGGTCATCCGGATTTTAAAATCTCCGCTTTCCGCGACACAGTGAAGGTGGGACTGCTGATCGAGGGCGCCGATTGGACGAGAAAGACGTCGGTCAGCAGGCAATGGGGGCGGTACATGATGATTCAGCGCAATGATTGGAGGAGGGAGGAATGCGGGGGAGGAGGGACTGAGGATAGAGTGCAGTGATTGGATGAGGGAGACGTGGCACAGACCTGCGCCTCATCCACAGGCAGGATCGATCCCGGCCGGGTCTCCGGCGCTGTCCCGTCCCCACCCGAGTGCCCCCCCCCACCCCCATGGGTGGCCAGAGAGGTCGGGAGTCAGACGTGAGCTGTACCCCCAGGCACACAGCCAGCGCAGAGAAGCAGCGCTAAACACAGCTCAACTCTGCCTGTTCCGCCAGGTTAACCTGCCTGGGCTTGCGGTAAATATGGCCAGCGTGGAGAAGCAGCGCTGGTATCCCGTCAGTCCAGTCAGGGCTGTAGGTTAACCCAGCGAGACAAGCAGAGTTGAGCTGCATTTAGCGCTGGATTGAGCCTCCGAAGCCTCGCGCATGTATGTGTGAGTGTGCGCATGTGCGCGCGGCCGCCAAAAAATTGTGTCCCCCCTGTCCCCCGTCCCCTCCATGTTTTGATAGCAAGTTCCGTGCCTGCGTCTCAATGAGGTCCCCCCTCATTCTTCTAAACTCCAGCGAGTACAGGCCCAGTGCCTTTAAATGCTCATCATATGTTAACCCACACATTTGTGGGATCATTCTTGTAAACCTCCTCTGGACCCTCTCCAGAGCCAACACATCCTTCCTCAGATATGATGCCAAAAATTGCTCACAATATTCCAAATGTGGCCTGACCAGTGCCTTTTAGAGCCTCTACATTACATCCCTGTTTTTGTATACAAGCCCTCTCAAATTAAATGCTAGCATTGAGTTTGCTATCTTTACTACCGATTCGAGTCACAGATTAACTTTTTGGGAATCCTGCACCAGCACTCCCAAGTCCCTTTGCACCTTTGATTTCTGGATTCTCTCGCCATTTAGAAAATAGTCTACGCCTTTATTCCTACTACCCAAATCCATGATTCCACACTTTGCTACACTATATTCCATCTGCCACTTGTCTGTCCAGTCCCCCAACCTGTCCAAGTCCTTCTGCAGAGTCCCTGCTTTCTCTACACTACCTGCCTCTCCACCTATTTTCGCATCATCAGGTGTCATCATATTTTTGGGTCCTCTGGTTCTCGATTCCCTTACTCTGGGCAAGAGACTGTGCGTTTACCCAATCTATTCATGATTTTATACATCTGTAGATCACCCCTCATCGTCCTGCACTCCAAGGAATCGTGTTTCGCCTGCTCAACCTCTCCGTACAGCTCAATCCCTCGAGTCCTGGCAACACCCTCGTAAATCTTCTCTGCGCCCTTTCCAGCTTGACAACATCTTTCCTATAACATGGTGCCCAAAACTGAACAGAATACTCGTAATGTAGTCTTGCCAACGTCTTGTACACCTGCAACATGATACTTGATAAGCAAGATGTGAAAGATTGCCACAGGTAGCTGGAAATGTGGAAGTGAGGCTGCAATCTGATCCAGTGCGATTAATTAATTGGTTGAGTGGGACTAAGTGGTGAGTGGCCTGTTATTGTTCCTCATTTGTAGGCTTGTATGTGCTCTTCAAATACTTGGAATGTCTTAAAGTGTTTTACGCATGCCACTGAATAAAAATGATAAATACTGGGGATAATCAGTAGGTCAGGCAGCATCCGAGGAGAGGTGAGGTCAGTCTTCAGCTTGAACATCTAGTATTTACTATTTTTATTTCAGATTTTCCGTATCAGCACCATTTTTGGATTACATCTAATCGAGTGTGGTTACTATTATATTGCATTTCCTTTTACAGACAAGAATGCGATGAAGCTCCAGTTGTTTTAGACATTTGTTGAAGCATTGATAAAGTTTCAGGATAAAGTTGCTCTGCCCTTTTATGTTATGCTTTGCCATATTTTTCACATATCTGAAGGGTGTTTTGGTTTAATGTTGCATCCACATAACAAAGCTGACTGGTGCAGAAGAAACTCATTTCTGCATGAATTTCTGCATTTGTGCATTTCTGCGGGTCGCCTCAGTGCAGAGGAAGGGGAAGAAGGGAAGAGACAAAGACAAGATTTTTGCCTTCCACCACAGTGAGGAGGTGTCGGGTGAACTCACTGTGGTGGATGTTAAATATGTGTTTATTGTGTGTTTTTGTGATTTACTATATGTACGACTGTAGGCAACGAAATTTCGTTCAGACCGCAAGGTCTGAATGACAATAAAGTTTTCCAAGTTCCAAGGTCCAAGTTCCAAGAATACAGGGTCTCAAAACACAGATTACTTAGAATTAATTGTTGAAGCCTTTATTTATCCTTGTATTCATCTGTAAAAGTAAACTAATTTATGTAACTTAAAAGGGATTTATAAACAGTTTTTTTTAAGTTTAGGTACAGCATGGAAACAGGCCCTTCAACCCACTGAGTCCGCGCTGACCAACGATCCCCGTACGCTCGCACTATCCTACACACGTGGGACAGTTTACAATCTATACCGAAGCCAAATTAACCAACAAACCAGTGCGTCTTTGGAGTGTGGGAGAAGCCCCACGCGGTCACAGGGAGAACGTACAACTCTGTGCAGACTGCACCAATCAGGATTGAACCCAGGTCTCTGGTGCTATAAGGCAGCAGCTCTACTGCTGCGCCACCGTGCGTAGCACCACACCAGTCACTGGCTTTCATGCAATCAAGAGTCGTTCCATAGCCGTGAGCTTTAATGTTATCGAGTCATACAGCACGGCAACAGGCCCTTTGGCACAACTCGTCCATGCCGACCAAGATGTCTCATCTCAGCTCATCCCGTTTCCCGCAGTGTCTTTTAAATGTTGTTATTGTACCCGTCCCAACTACCTACTCTTACAGCTTATTCCATATACCTACTCCCTCCTGAACCTAATGTTGGTCTCTTATCCTGATTCCCACCCGCCAACGCACCATTTGCAATTGGATGTTTGACCTCTTCATTGGCAGACCTGAATCAGTGTGAATTGGTGACCACATCTCCTCCTCGCTGACCATCGACACAAGTGCACCTCAGGGCTGTTTGCTCAGCCCTCTGCTCTATTCTCATTAAGACCCATGACTGTGGATAAGCACAGCTCCAATGCCTGCCATCCATAAATTCTCCTTCGCTGCCGCTGTAGCTGGCCGAATCAGGGGTGGTGATCTGTCAGCATACAGGAGATAAGTAGCAATACGATGAGTGGCTCCGCAACAACAATGTGTCATTCAGCTGCGTGCAGACCACCCAACTAATCGTTGACTTCAGAAAGGGAAAGGGCGGCCACGGTGGCGCAGCGGTAGAGTTGCTGCCTTACAGCGCTTGCAGTGCCGGAGACCCGGGTTCGATCCCGACTGCGGGTGCTGTCTGTACGGATTTCGTACGTTCTCCCTGTGACCACGTGTGGTTTTCTCCGAGATCTTCGGTTTCCTCCCACACTCTAAAGACGTACAGGTATGTAGGTTAATTGGCTTTGTGTATGTGTAAATTGTCCCGAGTGCGTGTAGGATAGTGTTAGTGTGCGGGGATGGCTGGCCGGCGCAGACTCGTTGGGCCGAAGGGTCTGTTTCCGCGCTGCATCTCTAAACTAAACCACATGCTAGTTTTCACCGGTGGGTCGACGGTGTAGAAAGGTAGTAGCTTCCAATTAGTGGTCATTAAAATACTGGATGAACTAATCTGAGGCTAGCATATAGATATAATCATAAAAAAAGGTGGGGCAATGTCTTTCCTAAAAGTTTAAAGAGATTCAGAATGTCTCCAAATACTCCTAACAAAACGTCTATAGATGCACGGTAGGAATGAGCTTCTAGGCTGTGTCGGCATTGGTCCTGAGGAGTTGCTGCAGTCTATGCTGCAGATGGTATCCATATTTTACTAGTTAGCAGGAATGGCTAACCCTCAAGTTGTAGCTGAATAAAACTTCTAACCAACAACTCCTGATCAGACATGTTCTCACCCGTGAATGATTTTGCCGTGACTTTAATTCCCCCACAGGCCCAGTTGGAGGCCCAGAAAGCCACCCAGGATTTTCAACGAGCCACGGAGGTGTTGCGGGCAGCCAAGGAAACGATTGCTCTGGCCGAACAGAGGCTGCTGGAAGACGAAGAGCGGCAGTTTGATTCCGCGTGGCAGGAGATGCTGAATCACGCAACGCAGCGGGTAAGTTAAACCTTAATGTGGCCCGTAAATACTCTGCCTCCTTGGACATGCTAGAAGCAGGTACTCTGCCTCTATTCCCAGATCCTTCAGCCCAACCTCCCATTGCCAATGGACAATTTACAGAAGCCAATTAACTTAGAAAACCTGTATATCTTTGGAATGTGGGTGGAAACGGGAGGATACCATTGCAGTCACAGGAAGAACGTACAAACTCCACACAGACAGCACCTACAGCTAGGATCAAACCCAGGTCTCTGGCGCTGTAAGGTAGTAACTTTACCACTGTGTCACTGTTGTATAATGATTTTTTTTAAATGATCCATATTACCTTCAGTCGATATAATAAGTTCAGGCAGATGCTTTTAAATCTTTATTTCCCAGTTTTGGAATACTGTGTTGGTATCCCCTCCCCCCTTCCCACACCATTCCAGTTACAATCAGATCAGATGGAGTTAGAACGGGACCCTTCTTACTCCAGTTGGAGAGTGGAATGTATTTTGGAAAAGATTGGATACTGGTCCTTGTGACTGTCCTCACCTCCTCCGGAAATATTGTTATCAGAGTAAAAGTGAATTCAAGGGAAAGATCATCGTTAACATGGTGCTGGCACAGTAAGATCCAGACTATCTGGTGTTTGGCCCGGGGCTCAAAACCCCGTTGAAAAATATTTAACGTACAATCTCCATGTGTGGAAGGTGGCCATTCAGTCCATGGAAGCTCTTTCTCAGGATCTGGCCCTCCAGCGCTTTCAGGTCTCTTGTCGACAATGCGTTTGTTCCAACTCACTGCAATAACATAGACAGCAGAGAGGCAGGGATAATCTCTTTTCTCAACTTGTTTAAACCGGTTGAGACACAAGCGACAGCAGGTGCTGGAAGCCTAAAAAAAAACACAGTGCTGGAGGAACTCAGCAGGTTATGCAGCATCTGGGGAGGGAATGGACGGACGGGTGATGTTTTTGGTTTGGTCTCTTCTTCAGTCTGAAGAAGGGTCCTGAACTGAAACTGCTTTTGTCCTTGGTTAATGATTCTCTTCCCGGTAGCATTAACTTATTAAAGTATTTGTGACTATTATTGAATTTCTTGAAACTCTCTGCTTCTAGGAGAACAATCCTCATTCTTCTATTATTTCCATGTCTTTCCTGAGGATATCGTGCGCCACATTGCACACATCTGCTGGGTTCCTTCTCCCAACAGTTGTGTCTGGGAGTGGGTATTGTTCTAGTCAAAGGACAAAGGACAAAGGACAATTTGGTTCTATGTAATTAAACTTTAATTTATGTCAGTGAGGTAACATAATATGTTCTTGCTTTATCGGACCAGTGACTAAGAAAGAGGAAATCCTCATTTTGTAATGAGTCATTGGGAGGAATTTCTTCATCTACTTTTCATGTGATAGGAGCAGAATTAGGTCATTCGGTCCATCAAGTCTACTCTGCCATTCAATCATTGCTGATCTATCTCACCCTCCTAACCCCATTCTCCTGCCTTCTCCGCATAATCCGACACTCGTACTAATCAAGAATCTATCTATCTCTGCCTTTAAAACATCCAGACTTGGCCTTCTGTGTCAATGAATTCCAGATTCACTACACTCACAAAATAAATTCCTCCTCATCTCCTTCCTAAAGGAACGTCTATTAATTCTGAGGCTGTGCCTTCTGATCCTAGACTCTCTCACTAGTGGAAGCATCCGCTCCACATCCACTTTATTCAGGCCTTTCACTATTCTGTAAGTTTCTTCCTTCCAAGTTAATAAATGTCACCTGTCAGTGTAAGGACTTTCAGGGGATTGATGAGGTGGTTGAAGAAATTACATTTCCCTTGAAATATCTGAATGGTTTCATCCCGAAACATCACTTATCCATTTCCACCAGAGATGCTGCCTGACCTTCCAGCACTTTGTGTCCTTTCACCTGGCTGCTGAGGTGGCTTGAACCAGGATTTAAGTTTAGAAATTCATAGGTGTTAGGGGCAGAATTAGGCCATTCGGCCCATAAAGTCTACTCCGCCATTCAATCATAGCTGATCTATCTTTCCCTCACAACCCCATTCTCCTGCCTTCGCCCCATAACCCCTGACACCCGTACTAATCAAGAATCTGTCAATCTCTGCCTTCAAATATCTATTGACTTGGCCTCCACAGCTGTCTGTGGCAATGAACTCCACTTTCACAACAAAGTTACTGCAATTTGGAATTGAGATGAGTGGATTGTGATCTCCCAGGATATTGAATCTCTGAAATTTACTGAGACTGACTCCTCCCCCTCTCATATCTTTGCACATTCCCATTCTTTCCAACTTTTCACTTTAATTTCATGTATCTTGTGTTTTATGACTGTTGGCAGATTAATTTCCCTTCTGTGATTAATAAAGGTCTATTGTATCGTATCATATCTTACTGAAAAGTGGAGCAGGAATGTGAGTCAAATAGGTCCGCCTTTTACAGTGTAGGAAGGAACTGTAGATGCTGGTTTAAATCAAAGGTAGACACATAAATGCTGGAGTAACTCAGCAGGACAGGCAACATCTCTGAAGAGAAGGATCAGTCTGAAGAAGGGTCTCGACCCGAAATGTCACCCATTCCTTCTCTCCAGAGATGCTGCCTGTCCCGCTGAGTTACCCCACCATTTTGTGTCTATCTCCTCCTGACAGCCTTGTGCCCAAAGCATGGGCTTTGCCCTCTTTTAGCAGAAAGGTTGATAAAACAATGCTGTATTGCATGGCAAAGACTGGAAGTCTTCACCCTGGCCATTCCCTCTTCTCTCTTCTACCTTCTGGAAGAAGGTATAGGATCTGGAAAGCTCGGATGCCCAGATTTAATAATGGTATCTTCCCACCCTTATCCGACTCCTGAAGGGGCGGTACAATGGTGCAGTGGAAGAGCTGCTGCCCCACAGGCTGAAGTAACTCAGGAGAACATAGATAGCTGGCGTTTCGGGTTGGGACCTTCTTCAGACTCACATCAGACTATCTTCGAGTGAAACGTAGGCCAACTTTATTATCAGATCTTTTAATGTTGACCCAACTGGTTGGCAAAATTATTTGTGAGGTAATTAAAAACAAAGAAAAGTGAATGTAACTGAATGGATCTGACCTTTTAACTTCAGTGTGTAAATAAATATACAGGGCAGCACAGTGGTGTGGAGCTGACAGAGCTGCTGCCTCACAGCCCCAGACACCTCAAATGTTGTCTGTGTGGAGTTTGCACGTTCTCCCTGTGACTGCGTGGGCTTCCTCCGGGTGCATTCCTGGTTTCCGCCCACATTCTCCTGGTTTCCTCCCACATTCCAGAGATGTGTGGGTTTGTAGATTTGTAGGTTGGCTTCTGTACATTGCCTCTAGTGTGTAGGGGGTGGATGAGAAAGTAGGATAACATAGAACCAGTGTGAATGGGTGATCAACGGTTGGCGTGGACTCTGTGGGCTGAAGGGCCTGTTTCCATGCTGTATCTTTCAAACAGTTGTGAGGTTGGATGGGAAGATCAGAGTGCAGATGGAAATCAAAATCAGTGTGATTCTTGCAGTTTCTTTTGGGGACAACATTTAAACAAGCTAAGTTCTGATAAGGCAGCACGTACTGTAGCTTCTATAGATCATGGAAAGGTCACCTGATTATATTTCTTTGACCTGAATTGATTATGTCAGCTCCTGCTCCCTGTGTTAGTGGTTAATTGACCACTGACAATTGTGCCAATTGAGTGGTAGAATCTTGAGAGAGTTTATTTTAAAGATACAGGATGGAAACAGGCCCTTCAGTTCACCAAATCCATGCCAACCATGAAGCACCCGTTGACACTAGTTCTATGTTATCCCACTTTCTCATCCACTCCCTACTCACTTGGGGCAACTTTACAGTGGCCAGTTATCCGACAAACCCACCCGTATTTGGGATGCATGAGGAAACCGGGGCATCTAAGAGTATCTGCGCAGTCACAGGGAGAACATGCAAACTTCACAGAGGTCGGGATCGAACCTGGGATTCTGGCGCTGTGAGGCATCACCTCCTCCAGCCGTGCCACCCTAATTGATGAGAATGTGGGGGGAACAGAATGGGATAAGTGTAGGTTTAATTTAAATAGTTAGTTGAAAGCCAGTGCAGACTCGATGGGTGAAAGTGGGATAACGGGCTTTTTGTGCAAACTATTTGCAATCGGATATTTTTACCGTGCAAATTGGAGTTTACTCATCCAATTAATTTCCTATACCACGTAGGTTATGGAAGCAGAACAGACCAAGACGAGGAGTGAGCTACTGCACAAGGACACAGCATTGAAGTACAATGCAGCAATGAGCAGGATGAAGCAACTTGAGAAGAAACTAAAGCGAAGCATTAATAAATCCAAGTGAGTTCTGCATTACTCTCTCACCTTCATAAGATCATAAGTCATAGGAGCAGAAATAGGCCATTCGGCCCATCAAGTCTATCGCCATTCAATCATGGCTGATCTATCTCTTCCTCCTAATCCCATTCTCCTGCCTTCTCCCCATAACCCCTGACACCCCTACTAAAGAATCTATCTATCTATGCCTTAAAGAATATCCATTGACTTGGCCTCGTCAGCCTTCTGTGGCAAATAATTCTACAGATTCATCACCCTCTGACTAAAGAAATTTCTCCTCATCTCCTTCTTAAAGGAGCGTCCTTTAATTCTGAGGCTGTGGCCTCTGGTCCTGGACTCTCCCACAAGTGGAAACTTCCTCTCCACATCCACTCAATCCAAGCCTTTCACTATCCTTGTGCATCCAAAATGCTTTCACCACTCCCCAATACTCTGCTCGCTACCTAACACATCCACAATTCCACATGTACTTCGAGGAGTCCAGAAGCCATGACATAATGATTTCACGTGTAATCATGTGTATTTTCTGTCTCTTGTGTAGGCCTTACTTTGAACTGAAAGCGAAGTACTACCTGCAGATGGAGGTGAGCAGAGGCGGAAATTGCTATCAAACCATGGGGGGGGGGGGACACAATTTTTTGGCGGCCACGCACACACGCGAGGCTTCGGCCGTGGGGACCCTGTGAACGGTAACATCGGGAGCTGACCTGGTTGGTGACCGACTCCGAACTCCAGCAACAGCAGCTTCGCCACCCAAAATCGTGGGGCTTGAATCGGCCTGTTCGCGGGGCCTTTCATCGCGCGACGTGGCTTAAAATCAGCCAGCCATCGGGAGCCTCAATGCAGCAGTTTGATTTTAAGCCACACCTTTCCCATCTACCAATACATCCAATTAGTTCAAATGGCAATTGTACCCACATCAGACAGCTTTGGAAGGTCAAAACACAATTGGTGACACATCGTGTTAATACGGTGTTAATAGAGACATTTAACAAGCGCTTAACAGTGACACCCTCACTGAATCGCGGAAAGCTAATAGTTTTTTTTTATTGAATTTTAAAATCCGGATTGCAAAACATGGGGGAGATTGTCCCCCACCTCTCAAAACATTGGGAGGACGTGCCTCCCCCTCCCACTCCCCCCCAGGATTTCTGCCCATGGAGGTGAGCACAGACATGAAGTTCCCAGTCTATTTCAATTTTCCAAAAATAGACTGGGAAACACATTCTGTAAATGGGCTGGATGGTTTGGAGTTTGTTAAATGTGTGCAGGATAGTTTTTTGCAGCGGTACATAGAGGTATCGACCAGAGAGGGGCAGTGCTGGACCTCCTGTTAGGAGGCAGGTCAGGTGACGGAGGTATGCGTTGGTGAGCACTTCGGGACCAGTGATCACAATACCATTAGTTTCAATATAATTATGGAGAGAGTCAGAACTGGACCTAGGGTGGAGATTTTTGATTGGAGAAAGGCTAACTTTGAGGGAATGCGTAAGGATTTTAAAGGAGTGAATTGGGACACTTTGTTTCATGGGAAGGATGTAGAAGAGAAATGGAGGACATTTAAAGGGGAAATTGTAAGAGTACAGAATCTTTATGTCCCTGTTCCTTGAAAAGAAATAGTAAAAATTGGAAAGAGCCATGGTTTTCAAGGGAAATTGGACACTTGTTTCGAAAAAAGAGAGATATCTACAATAATTATAGGAGGCATGGAGTAAATGAGGTGCTAGAGGAGTATAAAGAATGTAAAAAGAATCTTAAGAAAGAAATTAGGAAGGCTAAAAGAAGATATGAGGTTGCTTTGGCAAGAAAGGTGAAAGTAAACCCAAAGGGTTTCTACAGCTATATTAATAGCAAAAGGATAACGAGGGATAAAATTGGACCATTAGAGAACCAGAATGGACAGCTATCTGCAGAGCCAAAAGAGATGGGGGAGATATTGAACAATTTATTTTCTTCGGTATTCACCAAGGAGAAGGATATTGAACTCTGTGAGTTAAGGGAAAAAGTAGAGTAGCTATGGAAACTATGAGATTCAAAGAGGAGGAAGTACTGACACTTTTGAAAAATATAAAAGTGGATAAGTCTCCAGGTCCTGACAGGATATTCCCTAGGACATTGAGGGAAGTTAGTGTAGAAATAGCAGGAGCTATGACAGAAATATTTCAAATGTCATTAGAAACGGGAATAGTGCCGGAGGATTGGCGTACTGCGCATGTTGTTCCATTGTTTAAAAAGGGTTCAAAGAATAAACCTAGCAATTATAGACCTATTAGTTTGACGTCAGTGGTGGGCAAATTAATGGAAAGGATACTTAGAGATAATATATATAAGCATCTGGATAAACAGGGTCTGATCAGGAACAGTCAACATGGATTTGTGCCTGGACAAACCTTCTTGAATTTTTGAAGCGGTAACTAGGGAAATTGATGAGGGTAAAGCAGTGGATGTTGTCTATATGGATTTCAGTAAGGCCTTTGACAAGGTTCCCCATGGAAGGTTGGTTAAGAAGGTTCAATCTTTGGGTGTTAATGGCGGAGTAGCAAGATGGATTCAACAGTGGCTGAATGGGAGATGTCAGAGAGTAATGGTGGATGGCTGTTTGTCAGGTTGGAAGCCGGTGACCAGTGAGGTGCCTCAGGGATCTGTGTTGGGTCCACTGTTGTTTGTCATGTACATCAATGATCTGGATGATGGGGTGGAAAATTGGATAAGTAAGTATGCAGATGATACTAAGATAGGTGGTGTTGTGGATAATGAAGTAGATTTTCAAAGTCTACAGAGAGATTTGGGCCATTTGGAAAAGTGGGCTGAAAGATGGCAGATGGAGTTTAATGCTGATAAGTGTGAAGTGCTACATCTTGGCAGGACAAATCAAAATAGGAAGTACATGGTAAATGGTAGGGAATTGAGGAATGCTGTGGAACAGAGGGATCTAGGAATAACTGTGCATAGTTTCCTGAAGGTGGAATCGCATGTAGATAGGGTGGTAAAGAAAGCCTTTGGTGTGCTGGCCTTTATAAATCAGAGCATTGAATATAGGAGTAGGGAAGTAATGTTAAAATTCTACAAGGCATTGGTAAGACCAATTCTGGAGTATGGTGTACAATTTTGGTCGCCTAGTTATAGGAAGGATGTCAACAAAATAGAGAGAGTACAGAGGAGATTTACTAGAATGTTGCCAGGGTTCCAGCAACTATGTTACAGAGAAAGGTTGAACAAGTTAGGTCTTTATTCTTTGGAGCGCAGAAGGTTAAGGGGGGACTTGATTGAGGTCTTTAAAATGATGAAAGGGATAGACAGAGTTGACGTGGATACGTTTTTCCCATTGAGGGTAGGGAAGATTCAAACAAGAGGGCATGACATGAGAATTAAGGGACAGAAGTTTTGGGGTAACGTGAGGGGGAACTTCTTTACTCAGAGGGTGGTGGCTGTGTGGAATGAGCTTCCAGCAGAAGTGGTGGAGGCAGGATCGATTTTAACATTTAAGAGTAAAGTGGATAGGTATATGGACGTGAAGGGAATGGAGGGGTATGGTCTGAGTGCAGGTAGATGGGACTAGGGGAAAACAAATGGTCGGCACGGACTGGAAGGGCCGAGAGGGCCTGTTTCCGTTCTGTAATTGTTATATGGTTATATGGTTATAACTTAGCCAGAATTCAGGGGCAGCATATCTGGTGATGAAAGACACCCAGACCCTGCGACAGCTACGGGGTGAATTGCATTTATTTTTGATGTGTAAATCATAATTATACACAATATGTTTGCAAATATAGTCTGTAGCACTACATGCATTGAGGGTGCATTGTCAGTAACAGTAAGAATAATAGCGAGAAGGCGGGACTGTTAGAATTCCTCAATGAGGCAATGTAGATGTATTAATGGAATAGATTGAAGCAGATAACACTGATGCACCAGAAGAGAGAAAGCAGTGAGAGATTGTAGTGTCAGAGAGCAGGTGGAATCACCATAGAACAGTTGGAATCGCCATGGAGCAGTAGGAATCACCGTAGAGCCGGTGAGCCCCTGGTTATCATCTCTTCCCCAGCACCTCGTTATCACACCTCTCCCAGCCAACAATGAGCCTTTACGGGCTCCACCCTTCCTTGGTCATCTGTTGCTGGCCCTGATTTGTTCTGGCCATTCCCTACCTCCAGTCCCCCTACCCCCCTACTTTCCGTCTGCAGAACGGTTCCGAACCAAAAAGTCACCCATCCTTTTTCTTCTGAGGTGCTGCCTGACCCGCTGAGTTACTCCAACACTTTGTGTCTATCTACCAGAAGAGAGGATTGGTTGTAAATAGGGGCAAAGATATTTGAATAATGCAGAGTAAAGTGAGATGGGACAAGTAGTGCAGGGGACGAGTATGAATGCTTGCAGTTATATTGGGCCAAATATCTAGTGAATCTGCTGCTGATTCTTTGCAATCTTGTATATGTGAAATCAACTAAACTTGAACAAAAGTTCCCTTCATTTGATTCTAACCATGAGTTTAAGATCCAAAAATCTTCAGTTGCACAGTACAGCAGGCCATTTATATCGAAGATAGACACAAAAGGCTGGAGTATATCATTGGGACAAGCAGCATCTCTGGAGAGAAGGAATGGGTGACGTTTTTGGGTCGAGACTCTTCTTCAGACTGGTTAGGGACGAGGGAAACGAGAGATATAGGCTATGATGTAGAGAGATAAAGAACAATGAAAGAAAGATGATAAAGGAAACAGGCCATTGTTACCTGTTTGTTAGGTGAAAAGGGGGAGCTAGTGCGACTTGGATAGGGGAGGGATAGAGAGAGAGGGAATGCCGGGGCTACCCGAAATTCCCGCTGAGTGTAAACTGATTGCCTGTTTAAATCCTCTTGACAGCAACTGAAGAAGAATGTGGATGAACTGCAGACCAAGCTGTCTTCGGCCAAAGGGGAGTATAGAGCTGCCTTGAAGAACCTGGAGATGATCTCCGATGAGATTCATGAGAGGAGGCGTTCCAACGTTATTGGACCCAGAGGGCGTGGGGTAGGTGCTGAGGGAAATGAAAACTCTCTCGAAGACTTATCCAGCCTGAAGACAGACCCCGATGAGTTATCCGGTGAGTCTGGTTATACCCCTGAATCATTGCTTTGTCTCCATGTTATGAGTAACTTTCGTGTTGCTAGGATGTGAAATTCTAACCCACTTCCCATTTTGGTTGCACTTCCAGCTGCAGAAACCACCTCTGCATATTGTACACTATCCATTTCAATCATCACACTTTCCTTGCTCAAATACTTGGAAATAATACCAATAACTAATACTTGGAAGTAAAGATTCTAAAATTGATTGTAGTTTAGTTTAGAAATACAGCGTGGAAACAGGCCCTGAGGCCCATTGAGTCTGCGCCGACCAGCGATCCCTGCACACTAACGTTATCCACTAGGGACAGTTTACAATTTCACTGAAGCCAATTAGCCTATAAATCTGTACTTCTTTGGAATGTCAGGGGAAAACTGGAAATCCCAGAGAAAACCCACGCAAGTCATGGGGAGAACGTACAAACTCTGTACAGACTCGAACCTGTGTCTCTGGCACTGAAAGGCAGCAACTCTACCGCTGTGCAGCCTGCATGGGTATGGTCAGTATTTAAAAATCTGCCATTTTGGGCTGGGGAGGTGTAAGGTGTGAGGGGAAAGATTTAATCGGTGTGGGTATATGGAATGAGCTGCCAAAGGAAGTAGCTGAGGCAGATATTAATACAACATTTAAAAGACATTTTAACAGAACAATGGGTTAGAGGGATATGGGCCAAATGGGATTAGCTTAGATGGGGCATCGTGGTCAGCATGAACAGGTTGGGACCACCATGTGTCTGTTTCCGTGCTGTATGACTCTAGGCAAGGGAAGCTAGCATTTTAATTTAGTTTAGTTGAAATAGAATTCGGACACAGGCCCACTGAGTCCGTACTGACCAACGATTCCCGCACACGAGCACTATCCTACACACACACAAGTGACAATTTACAATTATACCAAGCCAATTAACCAACAAACCTATACTTCTTTGGAGTACTGGAGAGGAAACCGGAGATCCCGGAGAAAACACACGCAGTCACGGGGAGAACGTACAGCACTCGTAGTCAGGATCGAACCCGGGTCTCTGGCGCTGTAAGACAGCAACTCCACCACTGGGCCTCTTGTGTGCAAAGGGAAAATTCATGAAAATAAATCCGAGTCCAAAAAGCAGAGTAAATGTTGAATGTGGCTAAAATACAAGTTGACTGGAAAATAAAGTTACCCTACAGACCACAATGTTTTACGCACACAATTCTTAGAGCTCACTTGCACACAAGTTGCTGTCAGATTCAATTAATTATTTGATGCCTCATTAAATTAGAAACCATAGATCTGATCACGAGGCTTGATTGCTTAATTGTAGCCACACAATTGATGTAACAATGGAGGAGTTGGAGATAATACACAGGGCAGAGCTGCAAAGAAATCTGAGTCAGTGCTTAATGGGACCATGAGTGTGCCAGTCAGTGCACTGCTGATCTTCATGTTGCAAATGCAACAACTCATTCTGATACACAGGTCTTAACAGAGAAAAGCATTCCAAAGGGATTTGTAGAACGGGCAAGATCAGTCGGGATGACCAACACGATACAATAATCAGATTAAATTTGAAGGAATAATAATGTACCATTAATCTTAATGTTTGGATAGGAAGGACCATTTGTGGTTTCATTCATGTGACTTTTGATAAATGCATCACATTGTGTGTTACTTTGAATTACTTTCTGTCGCCCAGCCTTGCAAAGGCAACGCACACAAATCATCATTGTTCATTATTTTACTTCAAATTTGCCTGAAGACCACCAATCGTCATTCTCTCGTGAACTGCTGTGTCCATTTTTGGGTCCTTTAATAACAATGTGCTATATTGTGTGAATCTGCCCCCAGGGAAACAATGAAGGGAGTAATTCTGAAGATCTTTGTCTCAGATCTGGAGCAGTGCTTTGTCATCATGCATTCTGATTCAAAAGTCTGTGCTTTGTAGTCCCACCACTGACTTGTTATCTCAGCTGCCTTATTCAGTGCAGCATCAGCCTCTGACGAAGACGCATCTTTCGGGGAGGCATTCATTGCGACAGACCGCTGTGGTGGCCACATCTTTTTAAAGTATTTTTAAAGCAGCGTGTCTTGATTAGCAAGGGAGTTAATAGACAATAGACAGCAGACAATAGGTGCAGGAGTAGGCCATTCGGCCCTTCGAGCCAGCACTGCCATTCAATGTGATCATGGCCGATCATCCACAATCAGTACCCCGTTCCTGCCTTCTCCCCATATCCCCTGACTCTGCTATTTTTAAGAGCCCTAGCTAGCTCTCTCGAAAGCATCCAGAGAACTTGCCTCCACCGCCCTCTGAGGCAGAGAATTCCACAAACTCACCATTCTCTGTGAGAAAAAGTGTTTCCTCATCTCCGTTCTAAATGGCTTACTCCTTATTTTTAAACTGTGGCCCCCTGGTTCTGGACTCCCCCAACATCGGGAACATGTTTCCTGCCTCTAGTGTGCCCAAACCCTTAACAATCTTATATTTTTCAATGAGATACCCTCTCATCCTTCTAAACTCCAGAGTGTACAAGCCCAGCTGCTCCATTCTCTCAGCATATGACAGTCCTGCTGTCCCGGGAACTAACCTTGTAAACCTACGCTGCATTCCCTCAATAGCAAGAATGTCCTTCCTCAAATTAAGGGACCAAAACTGCACACAATACTCCAGGTGTGGTCTCACTAGGGCTCTGTACAACTGCAGAAGGACCTCTTTGCTCGTATATTCGATTCCTCTTGTTATAAAGGCCAACATGTCATTCGCTTTCTTCACTACCTGCTGTACCTGCATGCTTACTTTCATAGACTGATGAACAAGGATCGCCAGATCCCATTGTACGTCCCCTTTTCCCAATTTGACGCCATTTAGATAGTAATCTGCCTTCCTGTTTTTGCTACCAAAGTGGATAACCTCACATTTATCCGCATTAAACTTCATCTGCTATGCATCTGCCCACTCCCCTAACCTGTCCAAGGCACCCTGCATTCTCATAGCATCCTCCTCACAGTTCACACTGCCACCCAGTTTTGTGTCATCTGCAAATTTGCTAATGTTACTTTGAATCCCATCATCCAAATCATTGATGTATATTATTGTAAATAGCTGTTTGTAAACAGCTTACATTTCCAGCTAAACAGCTAAACATTTACAATATATTGCAAATAGGTTATGGGGAGAAGGCAGGTGAATGGGGTTGACCAAAAAGATCGCCCATTCCTTACCTCCAGAGATGTTGCCTGTCCCACTGAGTTACTCCAGTATTTTGTGTCTATGGTGTAAACCAGCATCTGCAGTTCCTTCCTACACTATTGTTCAATGTTCTATGTTCAATGTCTCTTCATAAGATCATAGGTTGATAGTAGAATTAGGCCATTCAGCACATCAGGTCTACTCCGCCATTCAATCATGGCTGATCTATCTCTCCATCTTAACCCCATTCTCCTGCCTTCACCCCATAACCTCATGACACCTGTACTAATGAAAAATCTATCTCTGCCTTAAAAATATCCACTGACGCCCTCTACAGCATTCTGTGGCAAAGAATTCCACAGATTCACCACCCATTGACTAAAGAAATTTCTCCTCATCTCCTTCCTAAAAGAACGTCCTTTAATTCTGAGGATATGACCTCTAGTCCTAGACTCTGCCACTAGTGGAAACATCCTCTCCACTCGATCCAAGCCTTTCACTATTCTGCACTTTTCAACAAGGTCCCCCCTCATTGTTCTAAACTCCAGCGAGTACAGGCCCAGTGCCGACAAACTCTCATATGTTAACTCACACATCCTGGGATAATTCTTGTAAACCTCCTCTGAACCATCCTCAAAGCCAGCACATCCTTCCTCAGATATGTTGCCCAAAATTGCTCACAATATCTTCCAGAGATGTTTTAAACTTACTTAAAGGACTTGTGTGTTCAGAGGGCAGAGCCCTGGGATATACAGCTTGAGGCATTCTCATCTCTTAACAGTCTGCTCTGCCTCATGGCCCTCCTGGATGCAAAGAGTTAACTCACTCGGCTCTTTGAATCCAGAAAATGTTCAGGCAGGCGAGGACCACAGATATAATTCCTGGCAGCAGGCCAGATCCTGCCTGATGCAGTTCAATGCCTTTCCTTTATATTACATAAAGGGGAACGTCATAGCTCTAAACAGTGTGACTTGCTATATTAACTACAAGAAGGTTGGATAAACTTGGATTATTTTCTCCAGAGCTTTGGAGGCTGAGATGAGACCTGATATACAATTTTGAGCAGCATTGATTTGGTCAGAACATTTTTCCCCGGATGGAAAAATTACCAGAGGGAATAGATTGATTTTGAGAGAGGGATTGATTAGAGAAGATGTGTGGGGCAAGATTGTTTAAACTTGGAGTGGTGGGTGCCTGGAATGTGCTGTCAGGGGTGGTGGTGGTGGTAGTTTTAAGGGGCAATTAGACAAATGAATAGGCAGATGCCCGAGAGATTATGGACTATATAAACGCAGATGGAATTAGTTTAATTTATCATCATGTTCAGTGCGGCCATTGTGGGGTGTAGAACCTGTTCATGTACTGTGCTGTTCTGCGCTTGCATTTTCTCCACAAATTAATTCCCACACAGGAACTGTATTTGCACATAAAATAGTTAATTTGATATTTGAGCTTGCAATTAAAAACTCTGTACATTGAAACCAGAAACGGCGAGGAAGCCACCCCTAATCCTCTGACCTTCACTAATCTAGCATTTCATATGCTCTTTTAATTTCTTTGTCATAAGAGAAAGTTCTGAGTTGTACAATCCAATGAAGCTAGGTGCTGCGCAATGTTGAATTTTTAATGAATTCCAGTTGATGTCCCGTAATTCCCTCTCTTTTGCAGTGACATCTGAGATATTTGATGATGACAATTGCAGCGACCATGTCTCTGAAGATTCGGAGAGTCAGTGCGAGTCCAGTTTAGGCTCCTGCCCAACCAGCCCCCTGGACCAGCCTAACCCCTTTCCTCTGGTGACTCATCCCCCCAGCATGGAGTTGTTGAGCCCACTGTCTGATTGTGCAACAGGCTCTCCTGTTCTGGGGCCTCGCAGTGAATGCAGCGGAGCTTCCTCTCCCGAGTGTGATGCTGAACGAGGTCAGTGATGCTTTGGGATTACCTTGGAAGAAAAATATGGCCTTGCCGCCCGGCTTGTCCGCGATCCGCTGGGAGAGGCCCGTGGGGCGATTCAGGCCGCGGTTGTACGGCGGGTGGATCAGGCCTGCATGGCTCCCCGGGACACTGGGAGGGAGGAACTGCAGATGCTGCTTTACATAGACATAGAAATATACAAAATAGGTGCAGGAGGAGGCCTTTCGGCCCTTCGAGCCAGCACCGCCATTCATTGTGATCATGGCTGATCGTCCGTTATCAATAACCCGTGCCTGCCTTCTCCCCATATCCCTTGACTCCACTATCCCCAAGAGCTCTATCCAACTCTCTCTTAAATCCATATCGAACACCCATTCCTTATCTACAGAGATGCTGCCTGACCCGCTGGGTTACTCCAGCATTTTTGGTCTACTGTCATTCTGCTCGTTACCCTGCACATGTTCACATTTCCAATCGTCCTACTGCCGATTACTATTCCTCCGTGGTTAGTGGCTCCCTCGTACACGCTTCATCTTACGCTTGGGCTCCACCCATCTGTGTCCGTTTTAGGCCCACTCTAACCTTACCCTGGTTCTCTTGTCCCACTCTGCCTCCAAATGACTAGAGCCCATCATTCAGCCGCTTCTGCGTGTGTCCTCATCGCCTCTACCGCAGTGCCCAGCACCAATTACTCTCGCTTCGCCTCCTCACCATGCGGCCGATTACTGTCACGCATTCCTTGGTTAGTGGCCCCTTCGCTCACGGTTCATTCTACACGATCCGCCGGACCACCCTTTCAGTTCTGCTCGCCTTCCACCCGGCTTCACCTTGAAGATTCCGCTCCCAGCTTGTCAGACCCCAAAATTCACTCATTCCAGATCCAAGCTGCTTATCCTCACCGCCCGATACCCCTGAGCCCTACGTGCTTCTCTCGCTTTCCTACACCGCCTCCAGCTTTGCAACAAATGCTTCGCATTTCGCGCTCCAAATCCAATCGCCCTGGCTGTCCCTGCGGCCGATTACAGTTGCACATTCCTTGGTTAGCTGCCCTTTTGCACGCTCCCTTCCTGCTCCTGTTTCACAGAAACAGATTACTCTCTGATATTTGTGCTGCTGATTAAAATGTGTAGACCTGCAATAATCACGTCAAACAAACTTTATTGTCAATTATCGTGTTGCCTTTGGCTCCCCGTGCCACACAATAATTAACAGGAGGATAAAATGGATAAAAGGATAAATAGACAATGGTGCAGCCCATTACATGGCATTCAGGAGTCTGATGGCTCGTGGGAAGAAGCTGTTGCAGAACCTTGATGTTCTGCTCCTTATGCTACGATATATTTTGCCCGAGGGCAGCAGAGTGAACAGTCCGTGATGGAGATGTGTGGGGTCTTTTATAATACTGCTGGCCTTAGACACGCAACGTTTGGTCGCAATATCCCCGATTGAGGGGAGAGAAGTCCTGATGATTTTTTCCGCTGTCCTCACCACTCTCTGCACGGACTTCCAGTCGGAGGCTTTACAATCCCCAAACCAGACAGATACAGCCGGTCAAAATACTCTCTATGGTGCCCCTGTAGAAAGTGGTGAGGACGGGATGGGGGAGGTGAGCTCTTCTCATCCGGCGCAGAAAGTGCAACCGCTGCTGCACTCTCTTAACTGTTGAAGAGATGTTATTTGACCAGGTCAGACTGTTAGTGATCTGCACCCCCTTGAACTTAGTGCTACTGACGACCTCCACATCGCTGTCATTGATGTGTAGTGGTGTGGGACTGTGCCGGTTTTTCCTGAAGTCGACGATGACCTCCTTTGTTTTTTCGACATTCAGGATCAGGTTGTTCGTATTGCACCAGTCCACCCGTTGTTTCACCTCCTCCCTGTAAGCCAGCTCATTGTTGTCCCGGATGAGGCCCACCACTGTTGTGTCATCTGCGTACTCCATGATGTGGTTTGTACTAAACCTGGCACAACGGTCATGGGTCATCAGGGTAAACAGCAGTGGACAAAGGACACAGCCCTGAGGGGAGCCGGTGCTCAGAGACATGATGTTAGAGGTGTTATTTCCAACCCTCACTGACTGGGGTCTGTCAGTGAGGAAGTCCAGTAGCCAGTTACACATGGGGGTGCTGAGGCCCAATGGAACCAGGTGCTTATCAGGTGCTGAGGGATAATTGTGTTGAATGCTGAACTAAAATCCACGAACAGCATTCGCACATAAGTGTTCTTCTCCTCTAGATGTTCCAGGCTCAGATGGAGTACGGAGGATATAGCGTCCTCTGTGGAGCGGTTTGGCCTGTAAGCAAACTGGTATGGGTCAAGTGTGGAGGGGAGTCTGGAGGTAATATGGTCCCTGACCAGCCTCTCGAAGCACTTCATCATTATGGGAGTGAGTGCTACAGGGCGGTAATCGTTGAGACATTGTCATTAAGTTTATTTTTAAACTGAACCATGTTATTTGTTTGACCCCAAAATACATAAGCTATTTATTTTGGTTATCTGTTGTTTCATTGATATTGGATAAAATAGAATATAATGTACTAATCTTCAATCAATGTTATCTATCATTTGAACAGGGTACAGGGCTGAAGGTGTTGAAAGTACAGACAAACTGATGAATCAACAAACCATTGATGAGACAGCTCTGAATATTAGAGTAACTCAAATTTCAGTCAAGTGCACCCAGCCACAGGAGAAGCAAATTTCAGGAATAGAAATCTGCAGTTTAGCCGTCTCAACTTCGTAAATATTGACGTGAACCAACATCGTAAACATGCCAGAAGACATAACCAACGGCTTACTCGCTCACGTATATGGTTAAGGCCTTTGCAATTGCAGTCTAACTGCAGACTGAAAGGTTTCTTTGAAGCATAGTTGATATTTGTAACTGGGATGAAAAGGAACCAAATGGACACCAGCAAAATATGTACATAGCAATTTGATTTCAGACTGGAGGCAAACTAGTAGTAACCAACATGTGCTGGACATTCGGATTTGGAGATCCTCTGAATTGATGGTCCAGTTGACGACTTACTCATACGCAGAGAAGGAACATGAATCAACAGAGGACATGCTTTGCTCCACTTGTATTGTGTGCAATATTCACACGCACCACTTAATTATGTCCCTTTTCACACCAAGACCTGTTACATTCTTGTGTTCACTACATTTGGGGTCTGTAATCCACCTTAGTTTCACACTGTTGAAGACCAGACCCGAAGCAACCGCTCATGTTTCCTGTTGTTGAGAGAAGGACTTGCAACTAAAAAAAGCAGAGAAGTGCTGAGAGCACCTCCTGTGGATAGTGTGTTAATAGGAACGGTCCGACATGTTAAACATCTGGAATAGCAGACTGGCGTCACTGAATTTCATAATTGTTCCTTCATCTCCTCACCCAACTGGAGGAATTTGAGAATTGTGGAGAAAACTGACCATTGGGATAGAAAGGGCATTTGGATGAGAAATTACTGCATTTTCACATAACTTTAGTTCCTTTGGCCAGCAATTTGCATTAAACTAAGTGCACTACAGGCATCAACAAGGTTTTGCTGCTGGGAATTGACTGTCTGTGCAGTTGAAAGGAAAATGCCACGGACTTGGATGTGTGTATTGGGAATCAAGATTGTAAAAACTAGCGGAAACACAAGAGACTACAGATGGTGGAATTTTGAGCAAAAAAAAAAAACTGGAGGAACTCAGTGGGTCAGGCAGCATCTGGGGAGTGAAATGGACAGATCACATGGATAGTGTGAAAAAGGGTCTGCACCGGAAACATCATCTGACCATTTTCTTCCACAGATGCTGCCTGACCTGCTGAGTTCCTCCAGCACTTTGTTTCGTTAAAAAAACAGCTCCCGAGTCGTATATCAAGGGGAAAAAAACTCTGGTTTGATGAGAAGTTTTTGCTTTTCACTTGCCAGTAAAGTAACCAATGGGAAAGCTTGCATGCTTTATATTTATGTTTAAAACATAACATGGTAGATCAATAATCATTAAATACTATTTTGAGTATTAGTTTTTTATACATTTCAGTATTGTAAATTTAAGTCATGTACAATAACCCTTCAACTTTTAATATAGGTTCTATCATTTAATGTCTCATCGTTCTGAATATATATATACAACTCATTTCTGCGTTTGTGTTGATCTATCATGTACCTGTATGGATTTGGACAAGGATTATGCTCTTCAGAGGCAAAGACAGGTTAGTCTGAAGACATTCTGACAATCTATCTGATACCTCTACCCTTTCTTGATTTCTTTGTCCCCATTGCAGAAGACAGACTATCGACTGATGTCTACTACAAACCTACCGATTTCCAGATATCTGGACTACACTTCTTCCCATCCTGCTTCCTGCAAAGATGCTATTCCCTACTCTCAATTCTTCCGTCTCTGCCGCATCTGTTGTCAATATGAGGTTTTCCAGGTCATCAAAGTTGTCCTCATTCTTTAGGGGACGTGGGTTCCACCCTTTGTCATGGGTGAGTCCTTCACAAATATCTTCTGCTCCCCCTCCCCCATGACACAAGGACAGAGTTCCCCTGGTCCTCACCTTTCACCCCACCAGCCTCCGCATCAAACACATCACCCTTGACATTTCCGTCACATCCAACATGATCTCACAACTAGTCACATCTTCCCATCGCCATCTGCCCCCCACAGAGACCACTCACTCCTTAACACCTTGGTTCACTCATCCCTTCCCACCCAAACCACTGCCTCTCCAGTTATTTTATCCTGCAACTGCAGGAGCTGCAACCCCTGCCGTTATATCTCTTCCCTCATCTCCATCCAGGAACCCAGAAAGTCCTTCCAGGTGTGAGAGATTCACATGAACCTTCTCTAACTTCATCTACTCCATCCGGTGTTCCCAATGTACAGGTGCCCACATCGGCGAGATCAAGCGTAGACGAGGTGACCGTTTTGATGAACACTTACACTAGGTCCACCAAGGCCTACTGAATCTTATGGTTGCTAGGCTAGGGTTGTTAAAAAAAAGGGAGAAAAAATCTACTAACAATTACCTTGTAGACACAAAATGCAGGAATAACTCAGCGGGACAGTCTGAAGAAGGGTCTTGACCCGGAAAATCACCCATTTCGTCTCTTCAGAGATGCTGCCTGTCCCGCCGAGTTGCTCCACCATTTTGTGTTTACCTTCGATTTAAACCAGCATCTGCAGCTCTTTCCTAAACAATTACCTTGTTCCATTCTCAGCAGGACTCAAGTTCTGTGGTTTCAGATTGAAAAATAAGTTTGCATTTAACAAGTCACATTATTTTGTGATTTTTATTTGGCTGATGTTTTTAAATTGTGCAATCTCATTCTTAACAATGGAAGCACAAGATAAACATTTCTATATCTGAATGTGCAATAGTACCCTGGAGTAAGTATTTAAAGAAAAAATCCAGTTGGCTAATGGAGTGTATGTTCACCCAAGACTCGAGTCCCTATCTGATGCTGGCAGAACATAATCTGGACCGGTGATCCTTTGCATTGAGGGAGTTCTGCGGTTTTTGATACATCTATTTTAAAAAACATTAAAACTAATCATTGGTTGCCTTCTTGGGTGGATGACCAAGGCTGACGGTCTTATAATCAAAGGGCAGGGGTGTTTTCTCTGCTTTTGTTTTTTCTTTAACCACAACCACTGCAACTGATCATCTATCCATTTACTTTGTGGAATTTTGTAATGAGTAAATTGTCTGTTACATTTGTTTAAGAAAGAATTGCAAATGCTGGAAAAATCATAGGTAGACAAAAATGCTGGAGAAACTCAGCGGGTGAGGCAGCATCTATGGCGCGAAGGAATAGGTGATGATTCGGGTCGAGATCCTTCTTCAGACTGAATTGTCTGTTACAGTTCAGTTGACAGTAAGAATTCAAGGACAATTCATAGGCATGAAAAGTGCTACATAAATCCAGTTCTCTTTTGTGGTCCAAAATCAGGACTGTGGAGTCGGGATGCCTTTCTTCAGTATCCCCCGCAGCTCCCCGATTAACTCATCCCTTCCCAACAAAAGCTTTTCACTGTACCTTGGTACGTGTGACAAAAAACGAAACCCCCCTTCCCAGGTACTTTCCCTTGCTAAAGTAGGAGATGCAATACCTGTCCACATACCTTCCCCCTTGACTGTCCAAGGACCCTGACAGTCCTTTCAGGTGAGGCAGAGGTTCACGCAGCTCCTCCAACCTCGTCTACTGTATCCGCTGTTCGAAGTGTGGACTCCTATATATCTGCGAGACCAATCGCAGGCTCGCTGATCATTTTGCTGAACCCATTAATTCCCCCTCCCCTACAGACCTTTCTGTCCTGGACCTCCTCCACTCAGAGTGAGGCCCAATGCAATTTGGAGAAATAGCAGTTCATATTTTGCTTGGGCACCTTATAATCCATCAAAATATTGACTTCTCTGACTTGCTTTCCCTCTCTCCATCCTTCCGCCTCTAACTAGTTTGACTATCCGGATTACATTTTAGTTTGTATGCCTCGTTGTCAACTTCCCCTAGCTAACGATACATTCTACATTTTCCTTGATTTCATCCTTTGATCTCACGTTTTCACAACACACCCTTCCATACTTCTCCCCGACTCTCAGTCTGAAGGGTCTCGACCCAAAACGTCACCCATTCCTATCCAGAGATGCTGCTTGGCTCGCTGGGTTACTCCAGCACGTGGTGTGCATCTTCAGTGTAAACCAGCATCTGCAGGTCCTTCCTACACATGCCTTTCTGGATGGGACAGATTGTAACTGCTGGGTAGCAGCACTCAGGTAGGTTACTGTGAGGAGTATGGGTTGATGTTTGACAATGTGGTAACACACAATATGCATCATTTGAAAACAGCATCTGGTTTGATGCCCATTCTGCCAAGTCACCTTGGCACCCACTGCAATCCTCTGGCAATGTTTATGCCACAATAGCGAACAACCCCAACTGCAGACCCAGTAGGCACAAACAAGTTTCACACAACGGAACATTCATGATAAAATATTGATTTTATTCTACACAATCCATGCTGTTGTACAGATTTGTAGGTTTCCTGCCTTGAAAGGAAAAATAATCTTAAAGTTCTGCTTTCTCAATCCAATATCTGGAAACATACTTAACTGTTTAGTACTTATTCAGCTGGCTACTGAACTAAATGGATAAAAATATATAAATCTATAATAGAAATACAAATAAACACAATTGCTAGACCAGTCAATATTCACCCTTTTTAAAATGCCTAGAATTGACATATTACGAATATAAACTGGTCTTTGGTTTATAATACATTGCACAGTTCCCTTGGATGCAAAGTAATTTTTAGTAAACATTGATGGCTGTTTTTCACATAGTTTAAAGGCTCTCAATTTATTCATGTCACCAGTGAAGAACCAACCCAATTTTAAACCAAATATTTAGTAGAATAAAACCCAATACCATCCTATCCCCAGCTAATCAAATGCAATACCAGCCATAAATTAAACTGCAGTAGAATCCCAGTTATACTTCACAGCAGAAATATGTACATCAAATGATTTTTGTTTTAAAGATATAATACATTTACACATCTCCTTCATTTAAAATGCATACAAGAAATCCAAACAGAAGTGTTATCCTTCTTGCCACCACACTAACTTTGCTTGACTATGAGAAGTGAAACAATGTGCAGTGTCTCTGAAAGTTTCTGCAAAATTAATAAATTCCCAATTGTTGCTTCCAGAAAACGAGTTCTGTTTAAGAAACAAATCTAAGGCATGTACCCAATTCGACAATTCCTTGAGAGTAATCAAAGGGGCTCTGGACTCACTGTAAGTGAGTAACCTTGAGTGGGACAGTACTGTGAAAGTCCAAGAAGAAAGGACCTTCCTGACCGGGGAGGAAGGTGGTAGGGATGATGTTGTAAACTCCGCCAGGAACACGCTCTATTTCTGAATAGCAAAACCCACATCTGCAACAGAAGAAATGCACATGTTAACTCTACCAGGTTGCACATGGACTGTACAAACTGATAACCAACAAAAACATGAATCTATGCTCTGTCTCAGCACCAATGAGCTTTACAGTCAATGTTGTAGTTTGGGAAAGGCAGTAGCCAATTTACAACAGGAAAATTCTTCAAGTAGCAATGTAAAAGTCTTTAGATAATCTGCTTCATTGATGTTAGTTGAGGGATAAGTATTAGCCACCCTCTTTCACACTGTGTCATTGGATGACGTACATTCCTGAGAAATCTAATATGCGTTGGTTTAATGCCTTATTCCAAAGACATCACATGTGGGCAGTGCAGCACTGCATTCGATGTAGCGGCTTGTGTATTTATGACTCCTGGCCGTGCCTTAAACTCAGTGTGGTGATTCTAAGGTAGGTGCAACAAGTGAGTCAAAGCTAGCACCAGAAGGCTACAGGAATCTTCCCCATTAATGCATCTCCTTAATACAAAATGTCTTCAAGACATTTCAATGAGCAAAACCCAAACACTTCCAGATGTTGTCACATTCAGAATAATGCAATTCTTGGCATTATAAAGTATGTTGGGTTTTTTTGCCAAATACATGTACTCAGTCTGTCAAAGCCTTCCTCTGGCTTCACAATTTGCAATTCTTCAATCCATACATAGCTCTCAATATAGCTCTTAGGGCTAACGGAATTAAGGGATATGGGGAGAAAGCAGGAACAGGGTACTGATTTTGGTTGATCAGCCATGATCATATTGTATGGCGGTGCAGGCTCGAAGGGCCGAATGGCCTACTCCTACACCTATTTTATATGTTTCTCACACCCTCTGTTTTTTCACATGTGGCCTTTGTCCAACCATCTGCCTATCAACCCCCACCCTCACCCCTTGCCCGTGTTCACCTTTTATTTGCCACACTTTATCCTGTACCTCCTCTCTTCCAGCTTTTATTCTCACTACAATCAGTCTGAAGAACGGTCCCGACCCAAATTATCACCTCTCCTTGTTCTCTAGGGATGCTGCCTGACCCACTGAGTTACTCCAGCACTGCGTATTGGATTTTTTTTCCTATTCCCTCTTCAACATTATTTGCTCTAAATGACTGACGTAACACATTAGAAAAGGCTGCTGGACTGCACAAGGATAACTGCTTCTAATCCTCACATAACATGCACTTCTCTCTTTAGTGGAGTAATGGAGATATGAAGCAGGAGGAATTGATATGGCGGAGTTTGGGGTTGAGTACACTGGCTACTGTTAACACCAGGAAATAGCTGATACCAGAAGAGGAGATGAGTTATTTACAAGGGGATCAGGCAAGGCCAGATAAGACTGACCAGAATAATTAATTCCTTTGAGTATGTGAAGCTAATGGCTGCAACCAGTATGGGAAGAGCAGGAACAATATGGAGGCTTGTGCAACTCGTGAAGCAACCTCCACAAGAATAATCAATTCATTTTTTAACCTCAAATATTCTTCAGGAACTGAAAGTTATAAACAAGCTTAAAGTTGCCATAGAAATGACTACAATCATTGTATTTAAAAAAAAAAACGACATGTTCATACCTATAATCTCCACTGGTCTTTTTTTGGAATTCATTATCTCCTGTTGTTGAAACGGTTACCATTTCAAAACCAACACTGTATTGCCTATAAAAAAGGAAAGTTAAAATGAACAGAGAGAAAAATACAATGTATAATTGCAATTTAAGTTTGTTCCCTCTCAGATCACTTCACGTTGAATTGTCCCATTTATCCTGTTACCATTTGTGCTTGTTGAACTACATGGGGTCTCAATCTATCACTGGTTTGGTTTAAAAATTCTCATCATTTGTATTCAAATCCTTCCATTATCAATCACTTTCCTAACTTTAAACTATTCTGGCCCTACAGTTCTCCAAGATCTCTGCATTTTGTTTACATTCTGGCATTTTGTGCCCCTATCAATTGGCCTAAAAGTTGAAGTTTAGTTTGTCAGTGATAAGTTTGTTGCGTGCTAATCAGTCAGCGGAAATACAGTACATAATTACAATCGAACCATCAAGTGTACAGATACATACTAAATGGAACAATGTTTAGTGCAAAATAAAGTCTAGTAAAGTTGGATTAAAGATAGTCTGAGGGTTTCACACAGAGAGTTGTGAGTCTGTGGAATTCTCTGCCTCAGAGGGCGGTGGAAGCCGGTTCTCTGGATACTTTAAAGAGAGAGCTAGATAGGGCTCTTAAAAATAGCAGGGTCAGGGTATATGGGCAGAAGGCAGGAACAGGGTACTGATTGGGGATAATCAGCCATGAACGGCGGTGCTGGCTCGAAGGGCTGAATGGCCTACTCCTGCACCTATTGTCTATTGTCAATGAGGTTTGCGTTTTCACACTTCCATATCTCTTGCCTGATGCAAAAAGGGAGTAGAGGGTGGTGGCCTTGCCGAGGTGATGTGAAGTGAAGTGTAAATGGAGTCAATGGAAGGGCGGTTGGTTTGTGATGGTCTGAACTGCATCCACAATTTTTTTGCAATTTCTGGCAGTCTTGGATGGTGCTGCTCACAAACCAAGCTGTGATGCATCCTGACAAAATGCTTTCTCTGGGGCATCTGTAGAAGTTGGTGAGAGTTGTAGACTTTCCGAACTTCCTAATCCCGATACAATGCTCTCTACGATGCATCTGTAAGTTGTTGAGACTTATTGGGGACATTCCAAACCTAAACCTTCTAAGGAAGTAGCTGGTTGCACCAAAGCTCTCAGCTCTCCTAATCCTATCTTTCCACTTCCCTCTTCTTTAAAATTTACCTTCAATCAGGTTATATTCAGCTGGTCTAATCTTTATCTCTTTTATGCTTGATGTACTAGTTTATCTGAAACCTCACCAATGAAGTACCATGGTACATTATCATTAAGTGTACATTATATTTACTCATTAGATCGGCACAGCTTTCGAACCCAAGTGCAGCATAGGTTTACAAGGTTAATTCCCGGGATGGCGGGACTGTCATATGCTGAGAGAATGGCACAGCTCGGCTTGTATACTCTGGAATTTAGAAGGATGAGAGGGGATCTTATGGAAACATAAGACTATTAAGGGTTTGGACACTCTAGAGGCTGCAAACATGTTCCCGATGTTGTGGGAGTCCAGAACCAAGGGACAGTTTAAGAATATGGGGTACGGCATTTAGAACGGAGATGAGGAAACACTTTTTCACACAGAGAGTTGTGCGTGTGGTATTCTCTGGTGGAGGCCAGTTCTCTGGATACTTTCAAGAGAGAGCTAGATAGGGCTCTTAAAGATAGCAGAGTCAGAGGATATGGGGAGAAGGCAGGAACGGTGTAGTGATTGGGAATGATCAGCCATGATCACATTGAATGGCAGTGCTGGCTCGAAGGGTCAAATGGCCTACTCCTGCACCTATTGCCTAATAAGTTCCCCAACCTACTTGTACTACTCTGCTTTTACATGACCTTGTCCTCACAGAGCTGTGGGCAAAAAAAGTTGGAAAAGTCAACCAGTAGAGAGGAGACAAGGAACTGCAGATGCTGGAATCTTGTCCAAAACATAAAGTGTTGGAGGAACTCAGGGACAGACAGCATCTCGCGGGGATATGGATAGGCGACATTTTGGATCAGAACCCTTTTGTTGGGAACAGGTTTAGAAACTTTTTGGCATATCTTTCATTAATTTGTTCTATATCTCTCTACATCACTATCTTTATCTCTCTTTTTACCTTTCCCCTGACTCTCAGTCTGCAGTAGAATCTCGACCCGAAACGTCACCTATTCCTTTTGCTGTCTGACCCGTTGAGTTACCCCAGCTTTTTGTGCCTATCTTTAGGAAACTTGAACCTGATAGGATATGCTCTCCCGCTTTCCTTATTTATATCAATGCCTAATCCTCAAAAAGTTGTTTTGATGTCCTCTTTGGAAAGCAGACTCCTACGCAATTTGCAGCTTTTCACATTTCCAAGTAGTAAAATATTAAAGTATAAGCAGGAAAAATTGTGTGATGAGAACGTGCTTTCTCTTCAGAGGATATTCCCACCGAAATAGATCATTTATTTGATACCGAGGAAAGTTATTTTTTATTATATATTTGAAACTATCAAAGACTGAAAAATGTAGTTCTTTAGGAGAACAGGAGCAGAGAACTAAACTCAATGTCTTTAAAATTACTCGGGTTTAAAATGTCTTTGTCAGAGGCTTCCACTTTGAAGTAAATGCTTTAACATTGTTATCAGATTATATTTTACAAATAATCAATAACATTAAATAGTCATTATCATTAGTCAATAACATTTAGACAGGTACATGGATAGGGCAGGTTTAGAGTGATATGGGCCAAATACAAGCAGGTGAGACTAGTGTAAATGGGACATGTTGGCCGTGGTGAGCAAGTTTTGCCAAAGAGCCCTTTTCCACATTGTTTGGCTATATAAATAATCAATCATAGCCAAAGAGAAATAAATGTAATTTATCGTCTTTGCTGCTACTTCATGGTCATGCAACCCCCATTATAGTCAGGAGACTTTCCGAACAGAATGCTGGAGAATCTCAGTAGGATTGTGATCTGCTGTCGGACTTTGTCGTTACAGATGGCTGGGTCTTAATGCTGTTACATAGCAAGTGGTTGACGATTCCATTCTAAATCTGATGTAATTTTCAACCTTGAAAATAAAACCAGAGTGTACTAATCTTGCAACTCAAGGGAGTGCCGCCTTCTGTCATGAAAAACAAACAAAGAAACCAAACACAGTTAACCATGAGCTGAAGGTTATTTTTCTTCTTTACTGACCTGGGACCCCGTAGTTCGATCAGCAAAGGCCCAGTTTTTTCTGCCGTGATCTGGTAAATTGGATTCATTTTGTAGCTGTCCCTGTAGTTTCCACATCCTCCTGCAGACTGACCTTTCCACTGACCATTAACCTACCATAAATCACAAACATACAGTAAAAAAAAAACAATAATGTACTTCGGGTCACAGAATTTTAAGACAAGACACCATAATATTTGTTACAATGACAGGCATATATCGGGAACATGGCATTTATAAAGACCTTTGACTATCTGTCGATATTCCTTGTAGCGTTATCCTTAAATTATTTGGTTACCACAATTCAGCTAATATCAGATTTTATATTAATTGACTGATAATGATAATCATTTCAATTAAAGGCTTTCATCTCAGTTGCTCTGCCATATCAAGATCATTTTTTAAACCATGAGTCATTAGAGAAAAAGCATCTTTGGCAATTATTTATTCGAAGAGCAGAGAAAATTTTGAATAAACAGATTTTAACATAAGCTCAAATTGGCAAGGGCAATCTCACAAATTTGCTTTACTATTGAAGACATTGAAGCTACAAAAGGGAATGGGTTGTTCGCCCAACCACAGCAAATTGGCAGAAGTAAAAACAAAATTGCAGATGCTAGAAATCCAAAACAAAATCAGAAAGTGCCAGATGCACACAGCAGGTCAGGTAGTATGTGTGGAAAGAGCAAGAGTCAATGACTCCAAATCAGATGTGACCACCAGTGTTTTCTCTATTAACAAATAATAATGATTCCATTTACCCAACCTGTCCCCTATATTTGTATGTATTTTTCAGACATGTGTTTAAACCATCCAATCATGAACGCTGGTATAAGCTCACCCTCAGCCACTCACACTGGAAGTGAATTCTACATCCTATTTTTGTCCTCCCAGCAAACTCAATGTCAAAATGATACTACATTCTACTAGCACTTAATCTTAGAAACATAGAAAATAGGTGCAGGTTGGCCTTTCGGCCATTGATCATGGCTGATCATCCAAAATCTGTACCCCATTCCAGCTTTTTTCCACATATCCCTTGATTCCCTTAGCCCAAAGAGCTAAATCTAACTCTCATCTAGCGAATTGGCATCCATTGCCTTCTGTGGCAGAGAATTCCACAGATACACAACTCCCTGGGTGAAAAAAGTTTTCCTCATCTCAGTCCTAAATGGCCTACCCCCTATTCTTAAATTGTGACCCCTGATTCTGGACTCCACCAACATTCAGGGCTCTCACTTAACCTTTTTTCCCTGTTGTCAGCCTGGGCAAGCAATGCTGCCTTTTAGGATGCCAAATGACAGTTTACGTGGTCATTTAAGACGGCTTGCATAAAAAGAGAGAGAGAAGGTGGGGAGGAAGGAAGGTCAGCGCTCCTCGGACAACATCGCCCTGCTGCCTTGGCCGTCCCTGTCCACCGCCAGGTGCTGCAGCCAAAGGGGGAGGCGGTTGGGATCTCCTCGCCACCGCATCCCCTCCTCCGCCAGCAGCAAGATGCGGGGCCGAGCGGTGCAGCTCAAAGTTCCTATAGCTATAGGATTTTTGGTGCAGCAGCTTCAGACGGCGGAAGGAGGCCTCCCCCTCCCTCCCTCCCTCCTCCTGGCCTCGGCATGCGAGAGGGTTTGTTTTGAATGCGGTTATCGCCGTTAGCGGATTTGTAAGCAGTGGCCGCTATCACAGCGGGCGGGGTGCGGGAGTAGGTGGTGGAGCCGCTGTCGCGGCCGCTGCTGCCGCCGTGCGGGGCGACGTCATACACTCCGACCCTTCATCACCCTGCACCTAGTATCTTTGCCCCGCACAGCCATCGCCGACACGAAACGTCACGTTCCTTTTCTCCACAGATGCTGTCTGACCCGCTGAGTTACTCCAGTTTTTTGCAACTATCTTTGGTGTAAACCAGTAACTGCAGTGCCAAGCCGGGCAAAATGACTCGGCGTTTAGGTTGCCTGGCGGCACTTTGGGTGGTCATTGGCACCCAGGCAACCGTTAATTTCGAGCCCTGACATTGGGAATTTTTTTCCTGCATCTACCCTGTCCAATACTCAATTAATTTTAAATGTTTCTATAAGATCCTCTCTCATCCTTCTACATTCCAGCAAATACAAGCCCAGTCGACCCATTCTTTCATCATATGTCAGTCCCGCTTTCTCAGGAATTATCCTGGTGAACCTACGCTGCATTCCCTCAATAGCAGTAATGTCCTTCCTCAAATTAGGACACAATACTCTAGGTGCGATCTCACCAGGGCCCTGTACAACTGCAGCAGGACCTCCTTGCTCCAAAGTTCAAATCCTCTCGCAATGAAGGCCAACATGCCATTAGCTTTCTTCACTGCCTGCTGTACGTGCATGCTTACTTTCAGTGACTGATATACAAGCATGCCCTTCTCCTAACCTGACACCATTCAGATAATAATCTGCCTTCCTATTCTTGCCATCAAAGTGGATAACCTCACATTTATCCTCATTATACTGCATCTACCTTGCTTCTGCCTACTCACCCAACCTATCCAAGTCACCCTGTGGCCTCATAACATTCTTGCAGCTCACACTGCCATCATGCTTTGTGTCATCTGCAAACTTAGAAATGTCACAATTCCCTAATCTAAATTGTTAATATATATTGTAAACAGCTGGGGTGCCGGCACCGAGACTTGTGGCACCCTACTAGACACTGCATACTGAAAATTCCTACTCTTTGCTTCCTGTCTCCAGTCCTCTGGTTTGCCACTTCTCTGGCAAATTTATATGCCTCTTTCTTGGATTGATCACCATCCTGGACTTCCCTCGTAGCCACGGTTGAGCCCCCTTCCAAGTTTAATTTTTTTCGCCAGGCAGAGATGAACAATTTCTGGAGTTCATCCATGCAGTCTTTAAATCTTTGCCATTGCATCTCCATTGTCAACCCTTTAAGTATAATTTGTCAGTCTACCCTAGCCAATTTGCATCTCATACCTTCAAGGTCTCCTTTATTCAATTTCAGGACCCCAATCCCTGAATTAACCGTGTCACTCTCCATCCTAATGCAGAATTCCACCATATTATGGTCACTGTTGCGCAAGGGGCTCTGCACAACAAGATTGCTAACTAACCCTTCCTCATTACACAATACCCAGTCTAGGTTGGCCTGCCCTCTAGTTGGTTCCTCTACATATTGCTTTAAAAACACATCCCGTATAGACTCCAGGAAATCCTCCTCCTCAGCACTGTTACCAATTTGGTTGGGCCAATCAATATGCAGTTTAAAGTCACCCATGATATACCGCATCTACCGTTTATTCATCCAGTCACTTTTGGAGATTAAGAAGCTCGCCAACTATTCACGCGGAATAAAAACATTTTATAAGGTTATTGCCAATTGGGAATTCTAACACAAAAAAATGTGCAGAAAGAAAAACCCTCTCTATATGTTTTAGATGGAGGCAAACAACTAAAATTCCAGAAAGGAATCAGATAGCTCATTCGAAGGAGTTACACTGGCATAAAGGTCAGATTCAGTGGTGATTCTTTACAAAGCATTTGTGTGGAGTTTCTTTTAGATGGTCAGGAACTGTTTGACTGGTTTAATTTAATTGGAAGTCATTCATGAACTTTGACCGTAATCATCGAATGGAATTGGAGATTTTCGCCACTAATTCGAACTTTACATGGAAACATAGAAAAAAAAGGGGCATGAGGCGGCCATTTGGCCCATCGAGCCAGCACCGCCATTCATTGTGATCATGGCTGATCGTCCCCAATCAATAACCCATGCCTGCCTTCTCCCCATATCCCTTGATTCCACTAGCCCCTAGAGTTCTATCTAACTCTCTTAAATCCATCCAGTGATTTTGCCTCCACTGCCCTCTGTGGCAGGGAATTCCACAAATTCACAACTCGCTGGATGAAAATGTTTTTTCTCACCTCAGTCTTAAATGGCCTCCCCTTTATTCTGTGGCCCCTGGTTCTAGTCTCTGCCAACATTGGGAACATTTTTCCTGCATCTAGCCTGTCCAGTCTTTTTAATAAGTTTCTATAAGATCCCTTCATCTTTCTAAACTCTAGTCTTTTCAAGTCTAGTCTTTTCAATCTTTCCTCATATGATAATCCCGCCATCCCAGGGATCAATCTCTTGAACCTACGCTGCACTGCCTGAATCAGAAGAATGTCCTTCCTCAAATTAGGAGACCAAAACTGTACACAATACTCCAGATGTGGTCTTACCAGAGCCCTATACAACTGTAGAAAAACCTCTCTACTCCTATACTGAAATCCTCTTGTTATGAAGGCCAACATTCCATTAGCTTTCTTCACTGCCTGCTGTATCTGCACGCCAACTTTCAGTGACTTGTGTAGAAGGACACCCAGGTCTCTCTGTATCTCCCCCTTACCCAACCCCATTGAGATAATAATCTGCCCCTTTGTTTTTGCTGCCAAAGTGGATAACCTCACATTTATCTATATTATACTGCATCTGCCATGCAACTGCCAACTCAACCTGTACAAGTCATAAGTCTCCCATGCGGGATCTTATCAAAGGCTTTCTGAAAGTCTAGATACACAACATGCACTGCCTCCACTTTTATCCATTTTACTGACTTCGACTAATCCTTTTACTGCTATCCAAATGCCCCATTATTACCTCTTTAATAATTGACTCCAGCATCTTTCACCTCACCGAAGTCAGGCTAACTGGTCTGTGACTGGTCTGTAGGTCCCTTGCAGTCAGAAACAGGTGAGTTGATCATGAGGAACAAGGATATGGCGGACCAATTGAATAACTACTTTGGTTCCGTCTTCACTAAGGAAGACATAAATAATCTGCCGGAAATAGCAGGGGACCGCGGGTCAAAGGAGGAATTGAGTGAAATCCAGATTAGTCGGGAAGTGGTGTTGGGTAAATTGAATGGATTAAAGGCCGATAAATCCCCAGGGCCAGATAGGCTGCATCCCAGAGTACTTAAGGAAGTAGCTCTGGAAATAGTGGATGCATTAGTGATAATCTTTCAAAACTCTTTAGATTCTGGCGTAGTTCCTGAGGATTGGCGGGTAGCAAACGTAACCCCTCTTTTTAAGAAGGGAGGGAGAGAGAAAACGGGGAATTACAGACCAGTTAGTCTAGCATCGGTAGTGGGGAAACTGCTAGAGTCAGTTATTAAAGATGGGATAGCAGCACATTTGGGAAGTGGTGAAATCATTGGATAAAGTCAGCATGGATTTACGAAAGGTAAATCATGTCTGACAAATCTTGTGGAATTTTTCGAGGATATAACTAGTAGCGTGGATAAGGGAGAACCAGTGGATGTGGTGTATCTGGACTTCCAGAAGGCTTTCGACAAGGTCTCACATAAGAGATTAGTATATAAACTTAAAGGCATTGGGGGTTCAGTATTGATGTGGATAGAGAACTGGCTGGCAAACAGGAAGCAAAGACTAGGAGTAAACGGGTCCTTTTCACAATGACAGGCAGTGACTAGTGGGGTACCGCAAGGCTCAGTGCTGGGACCCCAGCTATTTACAATATATATTAATGATCTGGATGAGGGAATTGAAGGCAATATCCTGACAGGATATTCCCTAGGACATTGAGGGAAGTTAGTGTAGAAATAGCAGGAGCTATGACAGAAATATTTCAAATGTCATTAGAAACGGGAATAGTGCCGGAGGATTGGCGTACTGCGCATGTTGTTCCATTGTTTAAAAAGGGTTCAAAGAATAAACCTAGCAATTATAGACCTATTAGTTTGACGTCAGTGGTGGGCAAATTAATGGAAAGGATACTTAGAGATAATATATATAAGCATCTGGATAAACAGGGTCTGATCAGGAACAGTCAACATGGATTTGTGCCTGGAAGGTCATGTTTGACAAACCTTCTTGAATGTTTTGAAGCGGTAACTAGGGAAATTGATGAGGGTAAAGCAGTGGATGTTGTCTATATGGATTTCAGTAAGGCCTTTGACAAGGTTCCCCATGGAAGGTTGGTTCTGAAGGTTCAATCTTTGGGTGTTAATGGCGGAGTAGCAAGATGGATTCAACAGTGGCTGAATGGGAGATGTCAGAGAGTAATGGTGGATGGCTGTTTGTCAGGTTGGAAGCCGGTGACCAGTGGGGTGCCTCAGGATCTGTGTTGGGTCCACTGTTGTTTGTCATGTACATCAATGATCTGGATGATGGAGTGGAAAATTGGATAAGTAAGTATGCAGATGATACTAAGATAGGTGGTATTGTGGATAATGAAGTAGATTCTCAAAGTCTACAGAGAGATTTGGGCCATTTGGAAAAGTGGGCTGAAAGATGGCAGATGGAGTTTAATGCTGATAAGTGTGAAGTGCTACATCTTGGCAGGACAAATCAAAATAGGACGTACATGGTAAAGGGTAGGGGAATTGAGGAATGCTGTGGAACAGAGGGATCTAGGAATAACTGTGCATAGTTCCCTGAAGGTGGAATCGCATGTAGATAGGGTGGTAAAGAAAGCCTTTGGTGTGCTGGCCTTTATAAATCAAAGCATTGAATATAGGAGTAGGGAAGTAATGTTAAAATTGTACAAGGCATTGGTAAGACCAATTCTGGAGTATGGTGTACAATTTTGGTCGCCTAGTTATAGGAAGGATGTCAACAAAATAGAGAGAGTACAGAGGAGATTTACTAGAATGTTGCCAGGGTTCCAGCAACTATGTTACAGAGAAAGGTTGAACAAGTTAGGTCTTTATTCTTTGGAGCGCAGAAGGTTAAGGGGGGACTTGATTGAGGTCTTTAAAATGATGAAAGGGATAGACAGAGTTGACGTGGATAAGCTTTTCCCATTGAGGGTAGGGAAGATTCAAACAAGAGGGCATGACATGAGAATTAAGGGACAGAAGTTTAGGGGTAACGTGAGGGGGAACTTCTTTACTCAGAGGGTGGTGGCTGTGTGGAATGAGCTTCCAGCAGAGGTGGTGGAGGCAGGATCGATTTTAACATTTAAAAGTAAAGTGGATAGGTATATGGACGTGAAGGGAATGGAGGGGTATGGTCTGAGTGCAGGTAGATGGGACTAGGGGAAAACAAATGGTCGGCACGGACTGGAAGGGCCGAGAGGGCCTGTCTCCGTGCTGTAATTGTTATATGGTTATTATATGGTTAATATCTCCAAGTTTGCGGATGACACTAAGCTGGGGGGCAGTGTTAGCTGTGAGGAGGATGCTAGGAGACTGCAAGGTGACTTGGATAGGCTGGGTGAGTGGGCAAATGTTTGGCAGATGCAGTATAATGTGGATAAATGTGAGGTTATCCACTTTGGTGGCAAAAACAGGAAAGCAGACTATTATCTAAATGGTGGCCGATTAAGAAAAGGGGAGATGCAGCGAGACCTGGGTGTCATGGTACACCAGTCATTGAAAGTAGGCATGCAGGTGCAGCAGACAGTGAAGAAAGCGAATGGTATGTTAGCTTTCATAGCAAAAGGATTTGAGTATAGGTGCAGGGAGGTTCTACTTCAGTTGTACAGGGTCTTGGTGAGACCACACCTGGAGTATTGCGTACAGTTTTGGTCTCCAAATCTGAGGAAGGACATTATTGCCATAGAGGGAGTGCAGAGAAGGTTCACCAGACTGATTCATGGGATGTCAGGACTGTCTTATGAAGAAAGACTGGATAGACTCAGTTTATACTCTCTAGAATTTAGGAGATTGAGAGGGGATCTTATAGAAACTTAAAACATTCTTAAGGGGTTGGATAGGCTTTGATGCAGGAAGATTGTTCCCGATGTTGGGGAAGTCCAGGACAAGGGGTCACAGCTTAAGGATAAGGGGGAAATCCTTCAAGACCGAGATGAGAAAGACTTTTTTCACACAGAGTGGTGAGTCTCTGGAACTCTCTGCCACAGAGGGTAGTTGAGGCCAGTTCATTGGCTATATTTAAGAGGGAGTTAGATGTGGCCCTTGTGGCTAAGGGGATCAGAGGGTATGGAGAGAAGGCAGGTACGGGATACTGAGTTGGATGATCAGCCATGATCATATTGAATGGCGGTGCGGGCTCGAAGCGCCGAATGGCCTACTCCTGCATCTAATTTCTATGTTTCTATGTAATTCCTCGTTTTCTCTCTCGCTCCTTTCTTGAAAAGTGGGATAACATTAGGTATCCTCCAATCCACAGGAATTGATCCTGAATCTATTGAACATTGGAAAATGATCACCAATGCGCCCACTATTTCTAGAGCCACGTCCCTGAGGACCCTGGGATGCAAACCATCGGGCCCAGGGGATTTGTCATCCTTCAGTCCCATTAGCCTACCCAATACTATTTCTCGCCTAATGAAAATTTCTTTCAGTTCCTCTACCGCCTTAGATCCTCTGTCCTCCTGTACTTCTGGGAGATTGTTTGTGTCCTCCTTAGATCTGAAGTACATGTTCAACTCTTGTGCCGTTTCCTTAACCCCATAATAATTTCACCTGTGTCTGCGTTCAAGGGACCCACATTTGACTTTGCTATTCTTTTTCCCTTAACACATCTAAAGAAGGTTTTACTGTCCTTCTTTATATTCCTGGCCAGCTTCCCCTCCTACTTCATCATTTCAGCCCGTATTGCCAGTTTTGTTTCCTTTTGTTGTCCTATGAAAGTTTCCCAATCCACGGCTTCCGGCTGCTCTTTGCTGTGTTATCCATCTTTTCGTTTAGTTTTATTTTATTCCTAACTTCTATTGTCAGCCACAGTTGCCTCCTACTCCCCTTAGTATCTTTCTTCCTTTTTGGAATGAAATGATCCTGCATCTTCCGGATTATGCCCAGAAATTCCTGCCATTGCTGTTCCACCGTCAGTCCTGCTAGGATCCCTTTCCAGTCTACCTTGGCCAGCTCCTCCCTCATGCCTTCATAGTCCCCTTTGTTCAACTGCATCGCTGACACTTCCGATTTAAACTTCTCCTTCTCAAATTGCAGATTAAAACTAATAATATTATGATCACTACCTCCAAGCGGCTCCTTTACCTCTAGTTCTCTTATCAAATCTGGTTAATTGGACAACACTAAATCCAGAATTGCCTTTTCTCTGGTCGGCTCCATTACAAGCTGCAATAAGAATTCATCTCGGAGGCACCCTACAAATTCTCATTCTTGGGGTCCTGAACCAACCTCATTTTCCCAGTCTACCTGCATATTGAAATCCCCCATCACCACAGTGGCATTACCTTTGTTACATGCCAGTTTTAACTCCTGCTGCAACTTACACCCTATATCTGGACTACTATTTTGAAAACTCACCTCAAAACTGTTTATTTGAGTGATAGGCAGACATTCTTCAGTGAAGAACAGATTTATTGGAAGTCAATATGTATCATTTCCAGCCAAATGAGAAAATACTTAAACATACCTGATGATTTCTATAGGGTTGCAAGCAATTTTAAAGTTATTGTGGCTTGTTACCAGTAGCACTCACCCGCTTATAGTGTGTGTAGGGGAATAGGATCTTAGAAAATGTAAACTTGCACATGGAATATACCTATAGGAAGGAATAAAAATCCTGTAACTGAACAGTATAATTTTTGTCGTTGATATAAAACCCAGCATGTTGAGCAACTGGTTTCGTGTTGCCAAAGAGCAAGTTAAAATTGAGATACTTTGTATTCTAAAAAACATAAATCACAATGTTAGGAATGTGTTCAGCTTTTTTTTTTGTCATGGAGACAACAGACTGCAGATGTTGTAATGTGGAGCAAAAAACAAACTGCTGGAGGAAGAGCAGGTCAGGCGACATTTGTGGAAGCAGAGGGACAGTCGACGCTTCTGGCCGAGACTCGGCATCAGGAATGGGACAGAGTCCTTTGCCTCCACTGATACCACCTGACCCGCCGAATTCCACCAGTAGTTTGTTTTCCTCCCTCCCCTTTTCGTTTCGTTTTGTTAATATTTTTCCGCCAAATTGCCATCTTATTCCTCAATGTGTTTCTCTCCTGAAAGCACCAATTTTTAAAATTCAGGTTTAGTCACCTGGTACTCAGACTAGATCTCCATCAATGTTTGGCAATCAGCTCTTTTGTAAGTAGCCATTTTGTCCATGGATAACTTTCTCAAAAGTTATACATGCAAAATTATGTGAAGCCAATGGGTGTCATTACTGATCACAATTAATTTATTCGGTACTGCCTCAGCTGAGCTTAGAGATACACCGTGGATACAGGCCCTTTTGGCCTAGTGAGTCCACACTAAACATCGATCACCACTATACTAGTTCCATGTTATTCCATTTTTGCATCCTACACACAAAGGGCAATTTACAGAAACCAATTAACCTACAAACCTTCATGTCTTGGAATGTGAGAGGGAACCAGAGTACCTGGAGAAAACCCAAGCGGTCACAGGGAGAACATACAAACTCTGCACAGATAGCATCCATAGTCAGGATCGAACCCTTGTCACTGGCACTGTGAGGCAGCCTCTCTACTGCTGCACCACTTGGTACTGCCATATGTAGTTCACTGGTAACATGCCCACGTCGAAGAGCTTCATGTGTTTGAGATGCATTCTTGAGACTCGAGTATGAAAGTTATACTGAAAATAGAGCATAAAAGCCTACGGCACAGGAACAGGCCCTTCGTCTCTCAATATCTGTGCTGAAAATGATGTCAAGTTAAACTAATCTCCTCTCCCTGCATGTGATCCATATCCCTCCATTCTCTGCCTTACCTAAAAGCCTCTTAAATGCCACTAGTGCCACTATTTAAATGCCAGTACAGACACCACAACACCAGAGGTAATGCAGTGTCAAGGGTGTTGTCTTTCAAGTGTTATGCTGTGAAGATCACAGAAACATGTTTAAACATATCAAACAGTCTCAAATTGCTCAGAAATCAATTTTTTTTCCATTTAAGCTAATAACAGAGGGTAAACAGTAACAAAGCAATAATATGCGTACCCTGAGTGTGTAATGGATGGTGTTCTGTTTCTCGTACTGAGACACCACTAAAGTAAACGTGTTTGTCCCCGGAGTATTCAGCTTAATCTTGGTCAGGTAATGAGGGCTGTTTATTCGAATCCCATCGATTAATGGAGGCGGTTCATCTACAAGATATTTTACAATAAATTTATCAGACGAGCTTCAGAGTGCAGCACGCTGCAAGCTAAGAATTATACTGTCTGGTAGCTCACTGCATTTATAGATTCAATCTTCAATCAATAGCACTCTATATGTGCCAAGCATACATTAATGAAACTCTGCTCCTAATATTACATCAATACTAATGCAAGCCTGCATGCCTTTGGTACTCATCCTGAAAACAAGGATAAAGGAACACCAGACAAAAACAATGGGAAAGAGGTAACCCCAATTCTAATTTATTAGGTAGACAAAATGTATTTTGTAAATGTAAATTTATTAGTTTACTTAGTGAGCCCTGAATATTTAACACTTATATTTTAAACCATAAAAAGTTCTGAAATTGCCAAACTTGGAACGCTGAACGTTATCCCCTCATCATGTACCTATACACTGTGGTTGGCTCGATTGTAATCATGTGTTGTCTTTCCGCTGTCTGGCTAGCATGCAACAACCTCGGTAAACATGACAATAAACTAAACTGACCAGTACCAAAAACGTACGGTTCATACTGCACTCAGGAAATTGCGATGAACTAAATGATCCCACAAACATCTGGCCATCGTTGGTTCAAGAGAAAATGTTTGAAGTAGAGGCCTGAGCATTCTGTTACTGACTCCATCCTCTTCCCTAGCCACCAATACAGGCTTGAAATCCACTTCCCTTAGAATTAAGTTCCTGTTTTAACCTGCATCATTTAAATCTGCCTTTAAACAAGCACATTCCAATCCTAATCTTTTCTCACCTACTACTCGCCAACAATTTTGTGCTCGTTGAATTCTGGCTTTGATCATTCTCAGATTTCTTCCCTGCTCCATTGGCAGTCACGTCGGCTCTGAATTCTTGAAATAGTTTCCTTAAATCTTTCCATGCCTCTCTCCTCCTTTATGATATTCAATTAAAACTTGCATCTTCAAGCAAGCTCTGCAAAATTTGTCCTAGTATCATTTTTGTTTGGCAATAAAATTGAGGACATTTTATGTTCTCAAGTACAATGTACAGTAAGCACCATTTAACTGTGGATCATCTCATAGCTCTTTGGGTTACCTTACCGTGTGGGAAATGCTTACTGCATTTTCCTGCAAAACTGTAATCGGCTCAACTACATTCCTACTCTTATCATGCAGCAAAATCCTAATATAAAGTGGCTGTTTCTATATTAGAAAATAAACGGTTCAATATGTGGGTGATTTATCATTAAACTGGGTTTACCAGAATATCTATTTTGCAAATATATTACACAGTGCAATAAATTTCTTTTTGATCTCATTGCTTGTGGCTTTTTAAAATTTAGTAGTCATGTCCTTTAATTCCACACTCACTGTTCAAGTTAAAGAAGCCGAATGATATCTTCATCATCGTGTAAAATCCCACTTGAACTTGGTCTTTGCTCTTCAGGTGCAGTATGGCAAGAAATCAACAAATAAAACATTCTGGGATCTCACTGAACCTTGGACTGTCAGACGTTTTTTGACTAATGAGTTCTTCGTTAAGCTGATTAATATCTTCACTGTGAACATCCAATCCTTCCACACTTCCATCCCACAGTAGGATAAACTGAGGGCACTTCACTTCTTTAATGAACATAGACCTGTACAATACCCCTCTACCCATCTGGTTGAACTCATTCTCACATCAAACCACTTTGCCTTCAACTCCATTCACTTTCTCCAAATCAAAGATGCGGCAATGGGTACTTGCATGGGCCAAGCTACAACTGGCTCTTTGTGAATACATGGAACAGTCCTTGCTTAATTGACTGATTGAAAATTACAGCATGGATACAGGCCCTTCAACTCACTGAGTCCATGCTGACCATCAATCATCTGTTCACGCTGGTTCCATGTTATCCCCTTTTACATCCACTCCCGACACATTATGGGCAATTTGCAGAGGCCATTTGACCTACAAACACACACATCTTTGCGATGTGGAAGGAAACCGGAGTGAAAACAGAGAGGATGAGACAGAGTTTCTTCCCACAGGCCATTAGGACTGTAAACTCTAATCTCACCAGGGACTAATTTACTGTTGTGTTGTGTCTTTTTTTGTTTTTTCTAAAATGTAGATACTGGTTCTGTTCTATTATGTTCTGTTGTTTTTGAACAATCCGCAGGCATTGCCACTTCCATTTCACTGTACGTCTTGTATGCGTACGTGACAAAAAAGTTGACTTGACAGAGAAAACCTATGCCATGACAGGGAGAACGTACAAACTCCACATAGATACTACCCAAGGTCAGGATTGAATCCGGGTCTCTGGCTTGTGTGCAGCAGATCTACCAGCTGCGCCACTGTGTCGCACTTTGGTCCCACTTGGCCCCTTCTTTTTTTGTTAAACCACTGCATTGATAAGCATATTGTATTGTGTCCTACAAAACATAGGCATTTAAAAACCAATAACTTAATATCCAAATTCTTCCAGCTCCATGTTAATTTCTAAGCAACATACTTACTTGGGTAGTAAACCTTCTTTCCTCCAGTCTGGTAAACTACCAATGTAATAAATTCTCGATTGTGGGCAAAATCATCCTGTAATTTGAATGCAAATTTAACATTTGGGTTAGGGTGTAAAGCACAATGTTAAATCATGGTAGATTTACTATAACTAGACAACTAGGTCACCTCATCCATCGCACCACAGATACATTATTGTCCACATGACCTTTACCTTCCTACACCCACATCTTTGACCCAATCACCACAAACTTGAACACATTTGTTTAATTTCCCTATCCAAGCTTTGAAGAATAAAGCTTCCATTACCATCAGAGGAATAAATCAGGTGGATGCACAGTCTCTTGTCCAGAGTAGGGGAAATCGAGAACCAGAGGACATAGGTTTAAGGTGAGGGGGTGGAGCGAAAAGATTCAATAGGAAGCTGAGGGGTAACTTTTTCACACAAAGGGTGGTGTGTATATGGAACGAGCTGCCTGAGGAGGTAGTTGTGGCAGGTACTATCGCAACATTTAAGAAGCATTTAGACAGGTACATGGAAAGGACGTTTTAGAGGGATATGGGCCAAACACCGGCAGGTGGGACTAGTGTAGGTGGGACATGTAGGCTGGTGTAGGTGAATTGAGCCAAATGGCCTGTTTTCATGCTGTATGACTATGATAATTTCTAGTACTGATTTCCCAACCCTAATAACTGAACTTTTTTTTGATGATCATTATTCTTTTGATCATCTTAAGCCAAACATCCATAAAATTGTATAAATTGCTACAAAACACTTATCAGATACACAAGAGTGGATTCAACCTCATTTCCTCTCGCTGTTACACAGGTCCGCAGGAAACTACTGTTGAAAGTAGAATTTCACCGGCAGTTTTTTTATCATCTTACGTCACACTACATTAGAGTTTCAACAACACGGGATTCTCTTTTGAAATTGAATTGCCTAATCCTACTATCAATTTGCACTTTTTCTTTAGCATTTTAATTCCTGCTAATAAAGCAACATCACAGCCATCAGCAAAGATTTGAGAGAAAGATCGCATCTTGTTCACTAGTTGCCAACCAAGGCTGAATATGGATCAGATTGCGTTAGATCAATGGCCAATTGAAATAATCGTTCACCATCACCTAATTACCCTTCAATATAAATAGATCCTAATATCAATGTTTCTTCAGTCACAAAACGAGTCTGTGCAGATCTGTTTGAGATGTAGCATACCCAAACAACCAATTCACCAATCAACCCACAATATTTCTAAGCTGTTCACCACGGAAACACGATGTAAATTGACTGGGGAAGAAAGTGCACAGGCATCTCGGAAACCTCATGAAACGCTTAACACTTTCTACACAACTACAGGAGAATAAAACAAAGCAGAACTATATTGAACTTATTGTAAACCAGATACACCAGACAGTCATCCAGGACAGAAACAGGCCGTAAAACCCAACTTGCCCATTCCGACCAATATGTCCCATCAATACTAGTCTCACCTGCCCGCATTTGGCCTACATCCCTCTAAACATTTCCCATCATGTAATTGAATTAAATACAGTTTATTAGCCAAGTATGTATACATACAAGGAATTTGCCTTGGTGCTTTGCTCGCGAGTAACAACACGATATACAGTAGACAATTAAAAATAAAACATTATCACTTAAACATGTGAAGAATGAAATAAAATACCAGAGCAAAAGGAGGCTACAGACTTTTGGCTGTTGAGCAGAGGTACTGTTTGTGGAAAAAGTGTTTTTTATGTCTGGCTGTGGTTGCTTTGACAATCCGGAGTTGCCTACCAGAGGGGTGCATCTAAGAGTTTGTGGCCAGGGTGAGAGGGGTCAGAGATTATCTTATCCGCTCGTTTCCTGGCCCTGGCAGTGTACAGTTCGTCGATAGGGGGAAGGTTGCAGACAACAACCTTCTCAGCTGATCGAAAGATGAACTGCAGTCTCCAGGTGTCATGCTTGGTGGCTGAGCCAAACCAAACCATGATGGAGAAGGTGAGGACAGACTCTATGAAGGCAGTATAAAACTGGACCATCATTGCCTGTGGCAGACTGTGTTTTCCCAGCTGCCGCTGGAAGTATATCCTCTGTTGGGCCTTTTTGACTGTGGAGTTGATGGTGGCCTCCCATTTAAGGTCCCTGGAGATGATGGTTCCGAGGAACTTAAATTACACCACAGATGTGACTGTGGAGTTGTTGATGGTGAGTGGGGTGAGAGGAGGGGGCGCTCTCCTAAAGTCTACAATCAATTCCACTGTCTTAAGAGCATTGAGCTCCAGGTTGTTGCGGTGGCACCAGGATGCCAGCTGTGTCACTTCCTGTCTGTAGGCAGATTCCTCCCCATCCTGGATCGGTCCAATCAGGGGTGTGTCATCAGCAAACTTGAGAAGCTTGTCAGAGTAGTCAGTGGAGGGGCAGTCATTGGTGTAGATAGATTAAAGGAGAGGGGAGAGTATGCAGCCTTGCAGTGCTCCTATGCGAGGGTCTGCGGGTCCAAGATGTGCTTCCCCAGCTTTACATGCTGCTTCCTGTCTGTCAGGAAGTTGGTGATCCACTGACAGAGGGGTTTAGGCACAGTGAACTGGGAGCGTTGAGTGCAGTAGCTCTGGCACAATGGTGTTGAATGCAGAGCTAAAATCCACAAATAAATTCCTTGCATGGGTCCCCTGGCGCTCTAGGTGCTGGAGGATGAAGTGCAGGCCTAGATTGGTTGCGTCATCCATTGATCTATTTGCCTGGTATGCAAAGTGCAGGGGGTTCAGCAGGGGGTTTGTGATATTTTTCAGGTGGGCCAGCACAAGTTTTTCAAGGGTCTTCATGATTACAGTGCGACAGGCCTGTAGTCATTAAGACCAGTAATCCTTGGCTTTTTGGGTACGGGAATAATAGTGGAGACTTTGAACCAGGCAGGGAGAGTGCAGGTTTGCAGGGACCGATTGAAAATGTCTGTGTAGACCGGTGCCAGCTGTTCGGCACGGAGCTTGAGGGGAGAGGGGAAAAACACTGTCCGGTCCTGGAGATGTCCGGCTTTTCTGACTCCTGAATAGCTTTTCCACATCCTCAATGAGAGGAAATAAGCCTAAATCCGCCCTATACACTCTTGTGCATCGGATCAGTTTGAAAGTAATTTACACACGTTATTGCAGAAGTTCGAATTGGAAAAGGTTGCAGAGACACCTGTCCAAATATCTTTTAAATGTTGTTACAGCAGTCATCACATTACAAAGAAAACAGATTGAAGTATGTATGGAAATATACCACTTTTATGGTCAGATTGACCCCACAAAAGTATATTCGGGGAGGGGGGGGAATTCAAAATAACACTTGAATTAAGGTGGCAACAATAATTCTATCTAAGAGTAATGAGAGGAATAGATCAGGTAGATGCACAGAGTGCTTTTCCCCCAGAGTAGGGGAATTGAGGACCAGAGGACATAGGTTCAAGGTGAAGGGGAAAAGATTTAATAGGAATCCGAGGGGTAACTTTTTCCACACAGAGGGTGGTGGGTGCATGGAACAAGCTGCCAGAGGAGGTAGATGAAGCTGGGAATATCCTATAGTTTAAGAAACAGTTGGACAGATACATGGATACAGGTTTGGAGGGTTATGGACCAAGCGCAGGCAAGTGGGACTAGAGTAGCTGGGACATTGTTGGCCGGTGTGGGCGAGTTGGGCCGAAGGGCCTGTTTCCACACTGTATCACTCTCTAACTCTAAGGACAAATAACCCAATGCCTTGAGGTTTTATCAGTAGCTTACCTTGTCAGTAATGTGTCTGGTCAATAGAACCCAGACAACAGCGCCACCTTGTGGGCACTGTACACCCAGCTTGTACTGAGGGTTGTTAGCCAGGCTGTATGCATCTTTCACAGGGCCTTGCTTTGCATCCCAGGTACTGGAACGGAGAAGAAACATTTATATTTAAGCCTATTAGCAACGCAAATAACTTACAAATTAAAACATTTGCACGCAATAATAATTCTGTAAATCAATCTGAACAACTTCTATATCCTGAACAAGTTTCTTTGCAATGGATCTCTGTTGTGAGAGCAGAATGCAGTGGGAACTTGGTTGCTTGAGGCTTAGCTGTTGACTGGTTTCAACAGGCAAGAGAGGACGAGGCATGCAGCCTGGTAGGGCAAAGACAGGGGGCTATGGCCTGGATACAAGGAGAAGAGGAATGGGTGAGAGCAAATTTGGAATCCAAATTCGGAAGATTGTGGCTTTCTGTGTTGGGGGTGGTGGTGAGATGTATGGTGAAAGGGAATTGTTGGTGGAGGATAAAATACATTGAGGTTGGAGGCCTAGTTCCAATTGAGGCGAGACAAAGAACACTAGCACAAGACAAAGTAAAAAGTAGTCAATATCATTTTTAAAATCAGCAAGAAATAATTGTCCCACGATCGATTGGTGTGTAGCAGCAATGGTAATCATGAAAGTACTTTTAAGCATTCATCTTATCCTCTAATGTTCTTTAGTGTAAGAAACCTGCCATCTTGAGAGATTGGACTACATAGTGTTTCAGACTCCTATCTGTCTTCTCCAGTGGCCAACAAGCTACTTAAATTAGGGGCAGACAGTAGATGTCAGATTTGCCAGGAACGTCCAAATCCAAGATGCAATAAAACAAAATTAAAACATAGGAAACAAATCAATACGATAGTGAAATTAGCAAAAACGCAAGAAGATCTTGACAAATATACCAAAAAAGGGATCTGGCTAAAAAAGATTGCTTGTTAGTATCTCAGTAGAATCACTGCTGAAATATTTACATGAGGTACACAATAGCCATAACTCCAATTGGTTCACCTTCGCTCCTTAAGGGTCAAGAGAGTTTAATCATCATATGTACCAAAATGGAACAATGAGATTCTTATTTGCGGCAGCGTAACAGGTCTGTAAGCAGTACTCAATAAGTGACATAATAAACAAACAAAAAGTTCAATAAATAAATTAGTGCAAAGCAAAATAAAAGCATGAAGTCCCTAGTGCAACTGAGACAGTTTAATGTTCAGTTCTGTCCTATATGTGACTCTCGCAATTAAAATATCAAATCTCAAAGCATTTTAATTAATTTTGAAGTGTCCATAAAAATGGACAAACTGTTAGCTCCCATGCACAGCAACTGCAGATAAATGACCATTTGGTGGAGTGGGAATAAATGTAGGCTTGGTTGCAGGAAGAAAATCAGATCTGATTTAGAAAGAGCCATGGGATCTCTAATGCCCACCGGAAATGCAAGATAGATGTATTTTCCTTTTGGCACAGCATTTCCTGGAGTTATGAAGAACAAGAGGTCACAATTAAAATATTCATGTGAAAGAGCCGTTTCCTGCTGAGAAACAATGTATAACTAGGGGCCACTGTCTAAAGATAAGATATCATCCAGAGATGGACCAAAAAAAAAGTATAGGCTCTTTGGCCCACAGTGTCTGTCAAGCATGGTATCAGGTTAAACTGATCTCACGTGATCAGAATCCTTCCATTCCCTGCATATCCATGTGATCATCCAAAAGCCTCTTAAATCCCACCCTCTTACCTGCTTCCATCACCGCCCACGCCAGCGTGTTCCAGGCATTTACCACTGTGCGCAAGAAAAAACGCCCTGTGGATCTCTTTTAAATGTTGTCCCTCTCCTTTTAAAGCTGGGCATTCTAGTCTTTGACATTTCCACTCTGGGAAAGGTATTTGAACATCTACCCAATCTATGCCTCTCAAAATGTTATATACTTCTGCCTGGTCTCCCTTCAGCCTCCAACGTCAGGAGCCAATCCAAGCTTATCCAACATCTCATTGAAGATAATACCCCCTAATCCAGGCGGCATTCTAGTAAGTTTGCACCCATCCAAGCCTCCATATCCTCTGTAATGGGGAACAAGAACACAGAAAAATGGGTGCAGGAGTAGGCCATTTGGCCCTTCGAGCCAGCACCGCCATTCAATATGATCATGAATTGGCCTCCACTGCCTTTTGTGGCAGTGAATTCCACAGATTTCCAACTCTCTGGGTTATAAAGATTTTCCTCATCTCAGTCCTAAATAGCCTACCCATTATTGTTAACTGTGACCCCTGGTTCTGGACTCCCCCAACACGGGGACCATTTTTCCTGCATCCAGCCTGTCCAATCCTCTTTTTATTTTCTAAGAAATTCTAAGAATTTTATTTGTTTCTATAAGATCCCCTCTCTCCTTCTAAATTCCAGTGATACAAGCCCAGTCGACCCATTCTTTCATCACATGTCTGTCCTGCCATCCCGGGAATTAACCTGGTAAATCTACGCTGCACTCCCTCCATAGCAAGAATGTCCTTCCTCAAATTAGGAGACCAAAATTGCACATAATACTCCAGGTGCGGTCTCACCAGGGCCCTGTAGAACTGCAGTAGGACCTCCTTGCTCCTATACCCAAATCCTCTCGCTATGAAGGCCAACGTGCCATTAGCTTTCTTCACTGCCTGCTGTACCTGCATGCTTACTTTCAGTGACTGATGAACAGCACGCAATATTCCAAATGTGGCATAACCAAAGTCCTGTTAAGCTGCAACCTGACCCTTATTCTCAATGCTTCAACTGATGAAGGCAAGCATACCACATGCTTTATTTACCACTCCATCTACTCGTGTTACCAGTTTCAGGGAACTATGGACCACATGATCCCTCTATAATCAATGCCAACAAGCATCTTGTCATTAACAATATACTTTTCCCTTATATTTAACATCCAAAAGTTCAACACCTCACACTTGCTTGGATTAAATTCCATCTGCCATTTCTCTGGCCATTTTAGTAGCTGATCTATATCCCAGTGTGTACTTTGTTAATGCCCCCCCCCCCCCCGTCCAAAACTCCACCAATTTGGGTGTCATTTGCAAACTTACCAACCAATCCATCTACATTTTTTAAAGTAATTTATATAAATGGCAAACAGCAGAAGTCCCTGCACAGATCAATGTTAAACTCCATTGGTCATAGACCTCCAGACACAGCACCCTTGCACAACAACTGTCTTCTATGAGCAAGCCAGTTCTGAATCCAAATGACCAAGCCACCAGAAATCATAATTCCTTCCTAATATTCTGAGTTTAAATACTTTCTTACAGAATCATTAGTACTTCAAAATCCCTTCATCAAGGGGCAATGGAAACATCATCCAAGGGTATTTTTATGGCAGAGGTAGATAGATTCTTGACAAGCATGAGGTTGAAAGGTTATGAATAGACAGGAATGTGAAGTCACGGTTACAATCAGATCAGCTATGATCTTGTTGAGTGGCAGAACTGATTTGAAGAGGCCATGGCATAATGTTACTCATGATTCATACTCTTTTCTTAGGTCTTCTGCAAATGCATCACTTTTTGAAAGTGCACATTATTCTAGGAAACAAAAAAATTCAAGCACTGAAGCAAGTGACTAACCTGTGAATATAAGTCGACTCTTTGAATAGACCAGGATTCCAGCTCAAATAAATCACATCATAATGCTGACATAGGTCTTCCCAGTTAATCCAGAAAACTCCTGCAGTAAGGAAAAGTTTACATGAGTAACAAAGAATGTCCAGCAATTGGTCATTACTTTTAATGTCCCCAATTTAAATGTAAGCTTTAATTAATGTCAACTTTGACTGCAATATTGAAACCTTGCAATGCTTCAATTCCTTTAACGTAGAAAAGTCAACAGGTAAACATGTCTACCCAGTGCAAGGATAGAAAGGCTGACCTGGTAAAACAGAGTGTAAAGGATTGGGTGCCTGTAACTAACACTACTTTGATTTCAAATCTATTGATGTTAATTGCAAACAAATTGGATTTGCATCTTTAGAGTATGCATTCCCAGCCCCCTCCATTCTCAATTTTCCTCTTCACTTCCCATCTTGGAAACATTTAACTTTCAGATACTGCAAGATGAAGTCAACATTTTTAAGACATGGTGAGCTCTCGTGATAACCTATGTCTTATTAGTAGAAGGGTAACCTAATCTATGAAGAGTATCCATCTCCGTCTATCAATGGAGCTTACCATTATCAATTTTCTGTGCTGTTTTGGGATCGAAATTCAAGTACTTCTGAAGAGCTAGAGTCCAGCTCTTCTCGTCTTTATCACTGTACCGTCCTTTCCATCGCAAATGGCTCCATGGATTTTTAAGCTGAAGGAACTTAAGACCCTACAAGATAGTACAAAAAATCACAATTTAGTATGTTCAATATCTCCTGTGGTGTTTTCACTTGGGACGGTTAATTTGGAAGGAAGTACATGATCATTTCTCAGCATATTTTATTATAATAAAGAGATAGAATTACATCATTGAAACTGGCCCTTCGGCTCAACTTGTCCATGTCGACCAAGATGCCCCATCTACACAACTTGTCTGAAGAAGGGTCTCGACCCGAAACGTCACCTATCAGAGTCTGAAGAAGGGTCTCGACCCGAAACGTCGCCTATCTCCTTCGCTCCTTAGATGCTGCTGCACCCGCTGAGTTTCTCCAGCTTTTTGTGTAACCTTCCATCTGCCCACGTTTGGCTCATATTCCTCTAAGCTTTTCCTAATCATATACCTATCCAAATGTCTTTTAAATGGTTAGTGCCTGTCTCACCTACTTCCTCTGGCAGCTCGTTCCATATACCCACCACCCACTGTGTTAAAAAGTTGTCCCTCATGTTCTTATTAAATCTTTTCCCTCACACTTTAAACCTATGGATAGTTGAAACACATACAATGTAACCTTTGGGTAACCTCGTGGAATCATCCCCGGAACCCTGATATGTTCTTGTTAATCTCTCTCATTAAAAAGAGTAATTGACATGAGCAGTTGATACCGACAGGCAATAGAACTTCCATTGGGGATCTAATAGTACAACCTTTCAACCCGAAAATAGGTTGTTACCTTGTAGTCCCGGATGTCAAGAACAGCATATGCATGTGTAGGTACGAGCCCCCAATGTTCTCCTTCTTCCTCGCTCATTATACCAGTAGCTGTGGTAATTAGAACATCCCCCTTGTGAAACCTATTGGATTTGGATATTGAACAAAAGGAATGTATAAATTGCTGAGTGAAACCATTTAAAGAAGTTTACTCTGCGTCAAGAGTAGTTTACTTTACCTTTGATAAAGCATTTTGAAAGTGGCCTCGTAATCAAACTTCTGATTGTCTGAGTGCATCGCTATTCTCTCTGGTATCCAGCCAGTCAAGGCATGAAGATCAATGTTCTATAGTGTCAAAAACACAATTTTGTATACTAGGTCACGTGGTCAATGGTAACGCAACCTATGACCTTCAAAGCTTTCAAACCTGATGCATTGATTGGGTTATATGGTTTAAGCACAATTATGACTGGAATTATTTCACTTTAAGATTAAATTAAGGTCACTTTAAGGTCACTTGAAACTACAGTATTTCTTTATGATTAGAAACATAAACAATATCTTAAATTTAAATTCAAGGAATTAAATACCTCTGGAATAAAAAGCCTGTATCAGTAATGATAACTATGGAAATACCCTCCCATAACCTGGAAGGAAATCCAATCATCAATATTTACAGGCAATATTTCAAAATAAAGTTTCTATCCAAATATCTCAGGTGGAAGTAACTAAAAACTTACACCACAATTAGGAAGTCATATTTCCAACGTTACAATAGTAATTGTACTCGTAAACAAGTACATTGCTGAATTATAACTCAAGGCCAAGAAAACTCTTATCTGAAATAGCAGAACAATAGTGCTTCACATAAATGGAAACAAAATGCATGCAGTAGGAAACAACTCAAGGTTGAGAAAGTTAATCTTACAAACATTTACCATGCAATTATTTTCCATTAGTGTGCAAGGAATTTTGCACCAGTTCAAGAATAAGCAACTTTGTTTATCATCAGGGACCACAGATGTAGTTGGGAAGAATGAAATGAAGATGGAGTGGATGTGGAGAGGATGTTTCCACTAGTGGGAGAGTCCATGACTAGAGGTCATAGCCTAAGAATTAAAGGATGTTCTTTTAGGAAGGAAATACGGAGGAACTTCTTTAGTCAGAGGGTGATGAATCCGTGGAATTCTTTGCCACAGAAGGCTGTGGAGGCAACGTCAGTGGATATAAGGCAGAGATAAAAACATTATTGATCAGCACCGGTGTCAGAGGTTATGGGGTTAGGAGGTAGATCAGCCATGATGGAATGGCGGAGTAGACTTGATGGACCGAATGGCCTAATTCTATTCCTATCTCTTATGATCTTATGAGACATTAATCGTGATTAATACTTACAGAGTTGGAACCGGGAAAGTCATATCCTCCCATAACTTTCATGTAAGCTTTTTCTATCAAAGAGACCCAAAGTTCATTTCTGTTGTTGGAATAGGAACAAAGCAGCTCACCATTATGATCCACTGGCAAATAGTCATCAATGATTACCTGTTATGGAAACACATTTGGGATAATGAAACAACCAGTTTTCAGTATCTTGTTTGTGGCAGCTCCAGGATTCAAAACGTACATTACCCATCACTAGGTGATGCAAAGGTTGCAGACAGATGAGCATGAACAGCAGTCACTCAATGATTTTAAACAGGACAATTCCACCACATAGATGTGCAATGCTCGTAAACAGGTGACTGGATTCACATTGTTGTGTTAAGGTTATAAATCACCAAATCATGCAATGGTCACACACAGGTGGAAGTAGTGCACAAAATAACAGCTGGCTCCATTAGATAGCTCAACCACAACCCTCGAAGTTCATCTACCCCTACTGAACAATAACAATTGAAAAAACAGCCCTGTTGATAAGGAAACCAGGGACAGAAGAGATGCAAATCAGTTGCTTATGTGGATGTATGGCAGACACTCTCACCCAGCTAACAATTATCTCTAGCAGCTAAACTGATCATCTTCAGCACCAACTATAACCCTCATCACTGAACTTAGATGATTGAGTGGAAGTGCCTATAGCTGAGTTATTTAATTATCAAACAATTGATTCAGATGCACGATTCCTGATACATAATCATAAACAAACCCAGCCATTAAAGATTAATGGGCTGGTGCATCAGTGGTAGGGAAATTATTGAATATCCTTAGGAATAGGATCTACTCACATCTGGAAAAGCAAAGACTTGTTCTGGAGAGTCAGCATGGGTTTGGGTACATGAGGCCATGTTTCACAAATTGGGTTGAGTTTTCTTTTAACAAAGATGATTGATGTAAATAGGCAGTGGATGCTGTACACAAGACATTTGCCAAAACATTTGATAAGCCCCCTCTTGGATGACTGATCCAAAAGATTAAAGTACATAGGATCCATGGGGAATTGGTAGATTGGATTAAAAATGGCCGTAGTAGTACGAGGTGCCTGGAACGTGCTGCCAGGGAGGTGGTGGAAAATCCAAAAGTATGGTAGCCACTTTTAAGAGGTATTTAGATAGGCACATGATCAAGTAGGGAAATTAAGGATGTAGACCATATGCAGACAGATGTGCACTTTCAATTGGCATCATGATCAGCGCAGACACCATTGACCAAAGGCCTGTTCCTGCACTGTGCCGTTCTATTTTCCATGTTCAAACTTAAGAAGAACCCTTAACTCGGCAAATGTAGATATAATTTAATTTTCTGTGTAACTGACTTTTGTTAAAATTGATCACAAAATAAACTTGGCTTCAAAATCTCTAGCCAACTGTAAATTAAACTCAGAACTATATACAAATGTACTTCCCACGTAAATCCTTAAACATTATTTATTATTAAGTATTATTTAACTTCACGAGTAACTGATATTTGTTCAATTTGATGACAAAATAAACTTGACTTTAAATCTCTTGTGAAGTGTAGATTAAACTCAACTATAAACTTTACTTAGAATATATCTTGTGTTTGTTACAAATACATTATGTGCAACTATATAAGAATGCCCTCTCCCCAGTGACTGGGGTTACGAACTGGAGACAATTGTTGGTGATACAAATCACAGTTGCTGCCGAACCTGCTGATCTGGATTTCCAGAATTCATTTTGATTTTCATCTCAGGTGCTGAGTTTGCTGATTTTAATCAATGTCTTAGAATGTTTTGGGAAGGGGTGGGGATGGGAATAGCTCTACTTATTTTGTATCAATACCCCAAAATCCTGTGTTGTAGGTTATTTGACCCAGAGTCTACCTTTGAGTAAAAAAAACAGCTAATTAGACAAAATACTTAAGCACACCAAGTGGGGCCTTCCAAGTATGAAAAAGGACATAAATCAATACAGCATAGGAACAGGCTTTTTGAACCCCAATGACAGTGTCAAATATGATGCCGTTAAACTAATATGGATATGGTGGAAGAAAATTGGCAGATGTCAGAGATAAAACAATAACCTATATGACTTCAATGATGACAAATGTGGAGACAGGCTTACCTTTCTGGGAACACCATTGATGTGAAGTTTTACCATGTATTTCCCACAAGGATTATACTCTGGTTCTCCTTTTCTATTCTGAGGATAAATAATGCTGCAAATCAAATCATAAAGATAAAATGTACTGAATGTAGAATGTAACATTTGCAAATGTTCAACTCCCCAATCTTCCCTTTTTCCTTTCACGTTTTCAACCATTTAAAATCCCAGCCAGAGGGGAACATGGTTGATTGTTACTAACACCTCTGCAAATACAACTCTGAAATTATCAGGGATTTGGGAGCAGACAGGAGTAATTCTTGCCAATTTGTCTCTCTCCGAGACATCAGTTTATGATATCCATTAAATCCCACAGATAGTCAGGAATCTAGAAAGTACAGGACAGCAGGTACAAGGGTACACTATAGTTCTGTCGAGCACCATTAACTTTATTATCATGCCTCCAAACTTAATTAAAAATGGTTCATTAAAAAGAGCTACGCCTTCTAACTTTCTCTGCTGTGCACAAGGGCAATTCTTAAAAAGGACACCAGGTGCTCAGGAATGTGCATTCTTTAATATATTAACATAACATTTATGATACAAAATATACTAAAATCTTAAGCCATTACAAAACTTTCGATGTTCGAAAGTAACAGTGACATACAAAATGATACCGATCTGCCAGAGCAGATGTTAGCCGTTGCAAGTGAAGGAGGGGGCGGAGCGACACCCGACCGGTAAGGGTAAAAATCAAGCGCGGGGCTTGCCTAAATCCATTACATTCCATTCAGAGAAGTGTTTTTTTTTGTTTTTTTTGAGGAAGCCGCTAATTGGTGGGAAGTGGACTAGGGTAAGCAGCTGATTGGTGGGAAGTGGACTAGGGTAAGCAGCTGATTGGCAGTCAGATCCCAGCAGTTTGTTGTGTACTTTGTATTGTGTTGATATTGTATCCTGTGTAAGGGGGGGAGTATGAAGACCAGGGCATTGTACTGTTCTGGATGTCAGATGTGGGAGGTCAGGGAATCTAATAGCCCTCCAGACGTCCACATCTGTGCCAGGTGTATTGAGATGGGGCTCCTAAAGGACTGTGTAAGGAAACTGGAGCAGCAGCTCGATGACCTCCGTCTGGTCAGGGAGAGTGAGGAGGTCATAGAGAGGAGCTACAGGGAGGGAGTCACTTCCAGACCACAGGAGGCAGACAAGTGGGTTACAGTTAGGAAGGGCAAGGGGCAGAGGCAGGGGCTAGAGAGTACCCCTGTGACTATACACATGGAAAATAGGTACTCGGGTTTGAGTACGATTGGAGGGGACAGCCTAGCTGGGGGCAGCAACACCGGCCGGGTCTCCAGCACAGAGACCGGCCCTGATGCTCAGAAGGGTAGCAAAAAGAGGATGGCAATTGAAATAGGGGACTCTATAGTTAGGGGGTCGGATGGGCGATTCTGTGCACGCAGTCGGGAGACCCGGATGGTAGTTTGCCTCCCTGGTGCCAGGGTCTCGCATGTGTCGGAACGTGTCCAAAAGATTCTGAAAAGGGAGCGAGAGGAGCCTGATGTTGTGGTCCACATAATACCAATGGCATAGGCAGAAAAAGAGATGAGGTCCTGAAGGGAGAATTTAGGGAGTTGGGGGGAAGGTTAAGGAGAAGGACCAAAAGGGTAACAATTTCAGGATTACTGCCCGTGCCGCGTGACAGTGAGAGTAGGAATGCAATGAGGTGGAGCATAAATGCACGGCTGAGGGACTGGTGCAGTGGGCAGGGATTCAAGTTTCTTGATCACTGGGACCTCTTTTGGGGAAGTCATGATCTGTACAAAAAGGACGGGTTGCACTTGAACCCGAGGGGGACCAATATCCTGGCAGGGAGATTTGCAAAGGCTACTGGGGAGAGTTTAAACTAGAAAGGCTGGGGGGAGGGACTTGGGTAGAGGGGGTTAGGGGGACAGGGTGTGGGGCAAGAGGCAGAGAAGGGAAGCACTTGGATCCAAAATATAGGCGAGAAAGAGGAAAAAGATAATAGACAGAGATTAAGGGATGGTGGGTTTCTAAAATGTGTATATTTTAATGCTAGGAGCATTGTAAGAAAGGTGGATGAACTTAGAGCCTGATTGACACCTGGAAATATGATGTTGTGGCAATCAGTGAAACATGGTTGCAGGACAGCTGTGATTGGAAACTAAATTCCAGAATTTCGTTGCTTCAGGTGTGATAAAATTGGAGGGACCAGAGGTGGAGGTGTTGCATTGCTTGTCAGAGAGGATATTACAGCAGTGCTTTGGCAGGATAGATTAGAGGGCTCGTCTAGGGAGGCTATTTGGGTGGAACTGAGAAGTGGGAACGGTTGTAGCAACACTTTTAGGGGTGTATTTATAGACCGCCAAATGGGGAGCGAGAATTGGAAGAGCAAATATGTAAGGAGATAGCAGATATTAGTAGTAAGCACAAGGTAGTGATTGTGGGAGATTTCAATTTTCAAAAAATAGACTGGGAAACACATTCTGTAAATGGGCTGGATGGTTTGGAGTTTGTAAAATGTGTGCAGGATAGTTTTTTGCAGCAGTACATAGAGGTATCGACCAGAGAAGGGGCAGTGCTGTACCTCTTGTTAGGAAATGAGGCAGGTCTGGTGACGGAGGTATGTGTTGGTGAGCACTTCGGGACCAGTGATCACAATACCATTAGTTTCAATATAATTATGGAGAGAGTCAGAACTGGACCTAGGGTGGAGATTTTTGATTGGAGAAAGGATAACTTTGAGGGAATGCGTAAGGATTTAAAAGGAGTGAATTGGGACACTCTGTTTTATGGGAAGGATGTAGAAGAGAAATGGAGGACAGTTAAAGGGGAAATTGTAAGAGTACAGAATCTTTATGTCCCTGTTAGGGTGAAAGGAAATAGTAAAAATTGGAAAGAGCCATGGTTTTCAAGGGAAATTGGACACTTGTTTCGAAAAAAGAGAGATAACTACAATAATTATAGGAGGCATGGAGTAAATGAGGTGCTAGAGGAGTATAAAGAATGTAAAAAGGATCTTAAGAAAGAAATTAGGAAGGCTAAAAGAAGATATGAGGTTGCTTTGGCAAGAAAGGCGAAAGTAAATCCAAAGGGTTTCTACAGCTATATTAATAGCAAAAGGATAACAAGGGATAAAATTGGACCATTAGAGAGACAGAATGGACAGCTATTTGCAGAGCCAAAAGAGATGGGGGAGATATTGAACAATTTCTTTTCTTCGGTATTCACCAAGGAGAAGGATATTGAACTATGTGAGGTAAGGGAAAAAAGTAGAGTAACTATGGAAACTATGAGATTCAAAGAGGAGGAAGTACTGACACTTTTGAAAAATATAAAAGTGGATAAGTCTCCAGGTCCTGACAGGATATTCCCTAGGACATTGAGGGAAGTTAGTGTAGAAATAGCAGGAGCTATGACAGAAATATTTCAAATGTCATTAGAAACGGGAATTGTGCCGGAGGGTTGGCGTACTGCGCATGTTGTTCCATTGTTTAAAAAGGGTTCAAAGAATAAACCTAGCAATTATAGACCTGTTAGTTTGACGTCAGTGGTGGGTAAATTAATGGAAAGGATATTTAGATAATATATATAAGCATCTGGATAAACAGGGTCTGATCAGGAACAGTCAACATGGATTTGTGCCTGGAAGGTCATGTTTGACAAACCTTCTTGAATTTTTTGAAGCGGTTACTAGGGAAATTGATGAGGTAAAGCAGTGGATGTTGTCTATATGGATTTCAGTAAGGCCTTTGACAAGGTTCCCCATGGAAGGTTGGTTAAGCAGGTTCAATCTTTGGGTGTTAATGGCGGAGTAGCAAGATGGATTCAACAGTGGCTGAATGGAGAGATGTCAGAGAGTAATGGTGGATGGCTGTTTGTCAGGTTGGAAGCCGGTGACCAGTGGGGTGCCTCAGGGATCTGTGTTGGCTCCACTGTTGTTTGTCATGTACATCAATGATCTGGATGATGGGGTGGAAAATTGGATAAGTGAGTATGCAGATGATACTAAGATAGGTGGTGTTGTGGATAATGAAGTAGATTTTCAAAGTCTACAGAGAGATTTGGGCCATATGGAAAAGTGGGCTGAAAGATGGCAGATGGAGTTTAATGCTGAGAAGTGTGAAGTGCTACATCTTGGCAGGACAAATCAAAATAGGACGTACATGGTACTTGGTAGGGAATTGAGGAATGCTGTGGAACAGAGAGATCTAGGAATAACTGTGCATAGTTCCCTGAAGGTGGAATCGCATGTAGATGGGGTGGTAAAGAAAGCCTTTGGTGTGCTGGCCTCTAAAAATCAGAGCATTGAATATAGAAGTAGGGAAGTAATGTTAAAATTGTACAAGGCATTGGTAAGACCGATTCTGGTGTATGGTGTACAATTTTAGTCACCTAATTATAGGAGGGATGTCAACAAAATAGAGAGAGCACAGAGGAGATTTACTAGAATGTTGCCTGGGTTCCAGCAACTATGTTAGAGAAAGGTTGAACAAGTTAGGTCTTTATTCTTTGGAGCGCAGAAGGTTAAGGGGGGACTTGATTGAGGTCTTTAAAATGATGAAAGGGATAGACAGAGTTGACGTGGATAAGCTTTTCCCATTGAGGGTAGGGAAGATTCAAACAAGAGGGCATGATATGCGAATTAAGGGACAGAAGTTTAGGGGTAACGCGAGGGGGAACTTCTTTACTCAGAGGGTGGTGGCTGTGTGGAATGAGCTTCCAGCAGAAGTGGTGGAGGCAGGATCGATTTTAACATTAAAAAGTAAAGTGGATAGGTATATGGATGGGAAGGGAATGGAGGGGTATGGTCTGAGTGCAGGTAGATGGGACTAGGGGAAAACAAATGATCGGCACAGACTGGAAGGGCCGAGAGGGCCTGTTTCCGTGCTGTAATTGTTATATGGTTATATATGGTTATATGTTTGGACACAACTGAATGTCATGATACAGCTCTAAAAGATTTTGGTTAGCCTCATTTGAAGTGTTGCATGCAGTTCTGGTCACCCCATTACAGGAAAGATGTAGAGGCTTTGGAGAGGGTGCATGGGAGGCTTACCAGAACCCTGCCTGGATTAGAGGGTTTCATCTACCGGGAGAGGTTGGATAAACTTGGACGGCTTTCACTGGAATGTCGGCAGTTGAGGGGAGACTTGATAGAAGTTTATAAAATTATGAAAGACATAGATAGGATAGACAGTCAGGACCTTCCTCCCCCAGGGTGGAAATTCCCAACTAGAGAGCATAGCTATAAAGTGAGAGGGAGCTTAATGGAGATGTGCAGAGTACGTTTGTTTTTGTTTTTACATATAGAATGGTAGGGCCTGGAATGCACTGCCTGGGGCAGTGGTGGAGGCAGATATGATAGTGGCATTTAAGAGGCTTTTGGATAGGCACATGGAAGTGCTGGGAATAGAGGAATATGGATCATCTACAGCAGTTGAGATCAGTTCAACTTGGCATCATGTTTGACACAAACATTGTAGGCCGAAGGGCCCGCTGTGCTGTAGTGTTCTATGATACAACATCACTTGCTAGAGATCTATACAAGTTTAGAGTAAATTAACTAAACCTTGTGATTAATTTTTTATTGTATCGTCTTTCATATGCAGCACCAATAGCAAGCGAGGCCACGAACGAACAGTCCGATACCACAGTCTGGAAAATAGACAATTTAAAGTATCTGTTAGAATGGTCAATAATAAAAGAGCTGCTGCTGTGGTTGAGCAGAATCGTAAAATACTTTAATCGAGACAGACATTATTTTGACACAAAAAGCTGCAGTAACTCAAAGGGTCAGGCAGTATCTCTGGAGAAAAGGAATAGGTGACATTTTGGGTAGGGTCTGAAGATGGGTCCCGACTAGTCTGAAGATGGGTCTAGGGAAAAGTCACCTATTCCTTTTCACCAGAGATGCTATCTGACCCACTGAGTTCTCCAGCTTTTTGTGTCCATCTTTGGTTTAAACCAGCATCTGCAGTTCCTTCCTACAGACAGATTTTAGATGCTTTCCCAAACATGTGCTGCAGGGGGCAGCAGTCAATGCTGTATTTGGGAACTTTGGGAAACATCATTGCCTAACAAATATGTATCAAACTGCTTTCAGGTGTTGGATTGACTTGGAAGGAGAGAATTTTCTGCCTTCATAGAACCGCTCTGTGAGAAATACGCTGAATGTTAATAGCTGATGTGCTTTGACTTTAACTTTTGCATAAACTACAAGCAGACAGATCTGATCTTAAAAGACTGACCTGTTTTATACTTAAACTAGACACAGTGTAGATCATTGTAGGGTTGTTGCAGAGGTCATCTGGCCGGACCCACCTTGAAAACAATGCTTCCTGTTTGGGTGACAATACCAATTTGCCAGCACGGTCCCTAGGTAAAGAGAAGAGGATTTTTTAAAAGCAGTCCATCTTCTTGAGTGGACTGTATTAAAGGTTCATGACTAAAGGTTCATATTGATATCAAGCCAATATTTAACCAATGCTATTGAGAGACCGAGGCTTGAGTTTATTGCCACATGCACCGAGGTACAGTGAAAACGTTTGTTGCATGCTAACCATTCAGCGGAAAGACGTCTTTCCACTGACTGTTTAGCATGCAACGGACGGGAGCGTGGGGGACATTTTTCCACACAAGCCATAGGTGACTGGGCAATCTGAACCCAAGCACCAAGCTGTAAGTGGCCGAAGGTGCGCATCCCTCGGGACAGCCCCCACTCTCCCACTGCCACCATCCGTCGGGTGGAGCAGAGGCGTGGGCCAATGGACGCGGAGGGTCTGGACCAATTGTTGACAAGTCCCGCCCCCCGGCAACGTCATGTCCATTATTGGACCTTTATGTTGAGCGGCAGTCAGTTCGTTAGCTTGTAGGCGACGCCGCCTTTCAGGTCGGTGGCGTTTCAAGAACGGTCATTCAGTGAGTTTGACAATAGACGATAGGTGCAGGAGTGGGCCATTTGGCCCTAAGAGCCAGCACCGCCATTCAATGTGATCATGGCTGATCATCCCCAATCAGTACCCCGTTCCTGCCTTCTCCCCATATCCCGACTCCGCTATTTTTAAGAGCCTATCTAGCTCTCTCTTGAAAGCATCCAGAGAACCTGCCTCCACCGCCCTCTGAGGCAGAGAATTCCACAGACTCACCACTCTCTGTGAGAAAAAGTGTTTCCTAGTCTCCGTTCTAAATGGCTTACTCCTTATTCTTAAACTGTGGCCCCTGGATCTAGACTCCCCCAACATTGGGAACACGTTTCCTGCCTCTAGCATGTCCAAGTCCTTAACAATCTTATGTTTCAATGAAATCCCCTCTCATCCTTCTAAACTCCAGAGTGTACAAGCCCAGCTGCTCCATTCTCTCAGCATACGACAGTCCCGACATCCCGGGAATTAACCGTGTAAACCTATGCTGCACTCCCTCAATAGCAAGAATGTCCTCCCTCAAATTAGAGGACCAAAACTGCACAAAATACTCCAGGTGTGGTCTCACTAGGACTCTGTACAACTGCAGAAGGACTTCTTTGCTCCTATATTTGATTCCTCTTGTTATAAAGGCCAACATGCCATTCGCTTTCTTCACTGCCTGCTGTACCTGCATGCTTACTTTCATAGACTAATGTACAAGGACCCCCAGATCCCGTTGTATTTCCCCTTTTCCCAACTTGACGCCATTTAGATAGTAATCTGCCTTCCCGTTTTTGCTACCAAAGTGGATAACCTCACATTTATCCGCATTAAACTTCATCTGCCATGCATCTGCCCACTCCCCCAACCTGTCCAAGTCACCCTGCATTCTCATAGCATCCTCCTCACAGTTCACTGCCACGCAGCTTTGTGTCATCTGCAAATTTGCTAATGTTACTTTGAATCCCTTCATCCAAATCATTGATGTATATTGTAAATAGCTGCGGTCCCAGGCCTTTGAAACATTGCTTTTAAGCGATGCAGCTTTTCGGTTAGTTGGCTTTTAGGCGTCCCGTCCTTTCGGTTAGTTTGAAATTAGGCGTCGCATACTTTCGGTTAGTTGGCATTTCGTCTTCATACTCTTGGTTTTTTGGCGTTTCGGCCTCATTTCCATTCGGTTCTTTGGCTTTGACTTCTTTGCTTAGGTTTCTCGTCTGTCGGCGCCGCGTCCGGGTACCTTCCCCAGGTGCTCTGGTTTCCTCCCACATTCCAAAGACGTGCAGGTTTGTAGTTTAATTAGCCTCTGTAGATTGTCACTGGAGTATAGAATAGAACTAGTGTACGAGTGAAGGCTGATCGCCGCGGACTCGGTGGGCCAAAGGGTTTATTTCCACGCTGCATCTCTAAACTGAACTTGAAATACTGTTGGAATATCTGATATCCAAGTTATTTATTAAAGGCAAATTAAATTTCACATGTCTTGCCTGAATTTTTTTTTTAATAAAATAAATTTGGGCAGCACAGTGGCGCTGCAGGTAATGATGGTGCCTCACTGATCTGATGATCTGGGTTTCATTTGACCTTTCTCTGTGTGGAGTTTGCATGTTCTCTCATGGCCACGTTGCTTTCCCCCAGAGGCTGTGGTTTCCCCACAATTCACAAGGACAATTAATCAATTATTTTGTTACTCCAAATCACCCCCGTTTGTGAGTGTTAGAAGAGTTGAGGTGGACTTATAGAGCATGTGAGAGAGAAGGTTTATTGGGAAATAAGTAGGGTAATAGGGTTGAGGCAATTATTCTGACCTCACCATAGATTTCAATGGGCTAAATTGCCCATGATATTTGAATATATGTTCCTATATTACATATAGGGTTAGGAGACATTTCTATATATAATATAGGAACATATATTCCAATATATCCCAATAACCCTTCTCTCTCACTATTTCTCAAGTCAACAACTCTTCTACCATTCACAAACTGGGGGGTATTTGGAGTAACCAATGAATTGTCTTTGTGAATATACCAGAGCCTCTGGGGGAAACCAACATGGTCATGCAAACTCCATACAGAGAAAGGTCAAATTAAACCCAGATCAGTGAGGCACCGTCATTACCTGCAGTGCCACAATGCTCCCGAAATTTACTTTATTTCTTCCCACACAAGTCGATCGATTCTAAAAATTCAATAGTTAATCTCCATTTTGAAAGTAATGGGCCAATGGTTTCAACTCCACCAAGCAGTAGTTACAGCACCATGTATGCAAATTATCACAAAAAAAATAAGGCTTACATTTCGATAATCAAACTTTTCCTATAGCCTGCTAATTCGTGATTCCAGCCACAGTTAACATCAAAGCCCTCTTGCACACTGAAAACACTCTCATAGTTCAAAGACTGGTCTGTTAAACAATTTCAGGTGTCTAACACTGGTTTGGGATCACTTACGCCAACAACTTACGAGAATGGTATTGGAAACGCAACCCGTTCCTTGAGATCCACACTCATGAAAGGTACATATTCAATTCCATTAATCTTGGAAGTTTTGCTGAAAAAAAATCCAGAAAAGGTCAGGAAATAAAAAGATAATGTTTAAAAGTTTTACAATTTCACATTACCAAAAACTAAATAGAGAGCAACAATATCAGAAAAATATTCCTACCGTCCAAAATTAAATACCTTTGCATCAGTAAATGACCTCAGGCTGTTTGGTGTGAAAATCAGGTGAATTCAATGCAATTGAGCACGTATCTAGGTTGTAAGTTTGAGTGTCTGCAGCCCATTCAAACCGGGATGTCTTTAACACTAATAGATTATACAGGGCAGTTTTGATGCAAGATCATTCATCTGAACCAATGAGCTGAACCAAGGTGTATTCAGTTCAACGTTTGGCCTGTTGCCCAAGACCCCACTAGATCCACTAAAAGTGGCCAGATCAAAGGACCAATGAGCTGCCACTCCACTTTGAGAATAAGACAATGAAGTGTGGCATGGCTCGAGTGGCGAGTGCTGAAACAATTGGCCATGCCTCTTGAATGCCCCGATAAGATTTTAAACAGACAGGATAAAAGGGACCAGGGCCATTCATCTTCGACATGAACCATTAGCTCTGATTCCCTGCTGACAGATGTGGCCTGACTGCCAAGTAATCCCAACATTTCCTATGTATTCATTTAAAAAGTATTATGTAGAATTGAAAATCTCAATTATACAGTAAAAGACTAAAAGCTTTAAGAAAATAAGGAAAGATGAACTAACATAACCTCTTCTTCCCAATCGCCATGACACAAAACCCCATTCAACCAATTAGAGACTCTGATCCAACTCTGATACAAGGTCACAGGAGCAAATTACACCGAATAATGAAATGTAGAAACAGTTGCAGGGTTTTCTTTAGAACTGCCAGCTAACGCCAGCATGATTGGGCCAAATGATTTTATTTCCTGTTGCAAGGATGTTGATGTGATGAGAATTTCTGGCATTTTCAATGTTTATTTCCGCTTAAAAACAAATTAACACAGCATAAACAAGGAATTGCATGCAGATGTTGGTTTGCACAAAAGGACACAAGGTGCTGGAGTAACTCAGTGGGTCAGGCAGTGTGTCTGAGCACATGGATAGGTGATGTTTTGGGACTCAAATATAGTATTTGTCATATTTCCAACAAGACATCAGAGCCTAAACATTAACACCATTTATCTTGGCTGAAAATGCATTTTAGGATGTTCAGCCAAGATAAATGCCAAAAGGTGAAAGGTGTTTTGTTCTACTTAATATTTGTGAAGCATTTCCCGATATTGTCTGGAGCTTGAGTCATGCGGTCAATTTTAAGGCATTCTTACCGTAAAACCTCAATTTCTTCTCCAGAGTAAAACTGGCCCTGGCTTGACAAATCATTGCTTTGAACTCTGGACAAATGCGATTTATCATTCAGAGAAAAATCCGATCCCAGAGGATGGAAGGTTCGAACTGGCTGATTTGGTCTCCCAGTAACATGCTTCTTCTCTTGAGATATTTTGGACATCGAATCCTTGAGTGCTTCAGCTCTAAAGGAGAACAGAAAACAGAGTTAGTTATTCATATTCGTGACATCCATCCCCTCGAAGGGCACGGACAATAGGTACATGTTAGCAACATCTCTCGTTTTCTTTCATCATCCAATCTTAAACATATATTGTTTAAGAAAGAACTGCAGATGCTGGAAAAATCAAAGGAGGACAAAAATGCTGGAGAAACTCAAAGGGTGAGGCAGCATCTATGGAGCGAAGGAATAGGTGACGTTTCGGGTCGAGAGAAGGGTCTTGACCCAAAACGTCACCTATTCCTTCGCTCCATAGATGCTGCCTCACCCGCTGAGTTTCTCCAGCATTTTTGTCCACCTTAGACAGATGTGTTATCTCTTTGGCATCAAATCAAAATCTGGTCAACTGCAGGCTCCAACAGCAGTTTATCAGCAATTCAGCATTTCAAAATATGGTCAACTGCTGTCTAAAGAGCAATTAGGGACTGGTAGTGAGTTCTTGACTTGCCAGTGACAGATTTCCCCTCCAATGCAACCCAGGTTGAGTGAAAGGTCCCCATGTCCAACTATGTACCATATTTTCCGGCAATAAAGATGCTATTTTTTACCCTGAAAATTAGGCCCGATAATTTACTGGCGTCTTGGAGGCCAAAGGTTAGATTGATAGCCAAGAAAGATAGACTTGGCTATCCCTCAGTACAGCGGCTGTAAAAGGACAGCACCCCTGCAGGGGGGGGGGGGGGGGGGGGGGAAAAGAGTTCCTTCCACAGCGTGTGGAGAGTCTGGCCAAGGTCAGCACAGCTGGGCTGCCAGGGGTAAAGTCGCGGGGAAGGCAGGAGCGTTGAGAAGGAGGGGGTTGGGGATCACGCCAGCAACTCACTCTGTAGCTCGGGTGGACTGGACAACGGAACTACAGCTAGACCCGGGGCTCGCAGGCGACCTGGGCGCTACAGCCAGTCCTGGAGCTCGCAGACGACCTGGGAACTGCAGCTAGACTGCAGGGTGGAAATGCCAAAGACTGGAGGGCATGGCTTTAAGGTAAAGGGGGGAAAGTTTAAAACAAATGTGCTCACAAGTTTAATCTATAGACGGTGGTGTGTGCCTGGAACATGATAGTGTGGAAGCACATATAATAGTGCATTTATGAGAGTTCTAGATAGGCTTGTGGATACGTAAGAGATGGAGGGGTATGGATCAGCTCCAGGTAGATGACATTTGTACAGCTTGGCATGATCATTGGTACAGACATTTTGGGCCTAAGGACCTATTCCTGGGCTATACTTTTCTGTTCCGTGTTCTATAAAGAACAACTAAAGATCTTTTCCTGAGCAAGGAAAGAGGGACGAAAAAAGGGAGATGATGAATGAGCTCAGGAGGTCAAGCTTTCTTGTCTTTGTCTATATGAAAGCAAAATAAGGTATCATTGTTAATAAAAACAAAATATGCTGGAGGTACACAGCAGGTATCACATTGTGCATTCAGAACCCTTCACTTTTTCCACATTTTGTCACGTTACAGCTTTATTCTAAAATGGATTACAAACATTTTTTTATCATCAATCTACATACTACACCCCATAATAAAAAAGCGAAAACAGGCGTTTAGAAATGTTTGCAAAGCAATTAAAAATAACTGAAATATCACATTTACATAAGTATTCAGACCCTCTACTCAGCACTTTGTTGAGGCACCTTTGGCAGCGATTACAGCCTCAAGTCTTCTAGGGTATGATGCTACAAGCTTGGCACACCTGTATTTGGGTAATTTCCCCCATTCTTCTCTGCAGATCCTCTCAAGCTGTCAGGTTGGAGGGGGAGCATCGATGCACAGCTATTTTCAGGTCCTTGCAGAGAGAGCGCGGGGTTGTGTTTGTTTGAGGAGAGGCCCACAGAGAGCCGTTGGTGGAAGTGAAGGAGGGGGAGGAGCGACACCCGACCGGTAGGTTAAAAATCTAGCGCGGGGCTTGTGTTTCCAGAGGCCACAGGAGCCGTTGGTGGAAGTGAAGGAGGGGGAGGAGCGACACCCGACCGGTAGTTAAAAATCTAGCGCGGGGGGCTTGTGTTTCCAGAGGCCCACAGGAGCCGTTGGTGGAAGTGAAGGAGGGGGAGGAGCGACACCCGACCGGTAGGTTAAAAATCTAGCGCGGCTTGTGTTTCCAGAGGCCCACAGGAGCCGTTGGTGAAGTGAAGGAGGGGGAGGAGCGACACCCGACCGGTAGGTTAAAAATCTAGCGCGGGGCTTGTGTTTCCAGAGGCCCCACAGAGCCGTTGGAGGAAGTGAAGGAGGGGGAGGAGCGACACCCGACCGGTAGGTTAAAAATCTAGCGCGGGGCTTGTGTTTCCAGAGCCCACAGGAGCCGTTGGTGGAAGTGAAGGAGGGGAGGAGCGACACCCGACCGGTAGGTTAAAAATCTAGCGCGGGGCTTGTGTTTTTCCAGAGGCCCACAGGAGCCGTTGGAGGAAGTGAAGGAGGGGGAGGAGCGACACCCGACCGGTAGGTTAAAAATCTAGCGCGGGGCTTGTGTTTCCAGAGGCCCACAGGAGCCGTTGGTGGAAGTGAAGGAGGGGGAGGAGCGACACCCGACCGGTAGGTTAAAAATCTAGCGCGGGCTTGTGTTTCCAGAGGCCCACAGGAGCCGTTGGAGGAAGTGAAAGGAGGGGGGAGGAGCGACACCCGACCGGTAAGGTTAAAAATCTACTGCGCGGGCTTGTGTTTCCAGAGGCCCACAGGAGCCGTTGGAGGAAGTGAAGGAGGGGGAGGAGCGACACCCGACCGTAGGTTAAAAATCTAGCGCGGGGCTTGTGTTTCCAGAGGCCCACAGGAGCCGTTGGAGGAAGTGAAGGAGGGGGAGGAGCGACACCCGACCGCGTAGGTTTAAAATCTAGCGCGGGGCTTGTGTTTCCAGAGGCTTACCCAAATCCATAACGTTCCATTTGGAGGTGGGTTTTTTTTTTGGGTTTTTTTGAGGAAGCCGCTGATTGGTGGAAGAGGACCCGAGGAAGCAGCTGATTGGGTGCAACCCCGGGTTTTACTATTTTACATTTCTGCCTTCTGGGAGTGAGGGATTCTGGGAGTGAGGGATTTAGTATTTAGTAGTAAAGTTTAAAGGATAGTTTTTGTGTTTTTTTTTAGTAATTTGGGAGTAAGGTATGGCAGTAGAGATTGGCCCCGTGGTTTGTTCAGCCTGCAACATGTGGGAGATCAGGGAGATGGTCGGTGTCCCTGGTGACTACGTTTGCAGGAAGTGTGTCCAGCTGCAGCTCCTGGCAGATCGCATTGAACGATTGGAACTGCGGCTGGATTCATACTGGAGCATCCACGATGCGGAGAAAGTCGTGGATAGCACGTACAGTGAGTTGGTCACACCGCTGGCAAAAGGTAGGAGGACAAGAAGGGAACGGGTGGCCAATAGCCAGCAAAGCAGTAGGCAGGTAGTGCAGGAGTCCCCTGCGGTCATCTCCCTCCTAAACAGGTATAACCATTTTGGATACTGTTGAGGGAGATGGCTCATCAGGGGAATGCAGCAGCAGCCAGGTTCATGGCAACCATGGGTGGCTCTGCAGCACATGAGGGGGAAAAAAAGAGGGGAAGGGCAATAGTAATAGGGGATTCAATTGTCAGGGGAATAGATAGGCGTTTCTGCGGCCGCAAACGAGACTCCAGGATGGTATGTTGCCTCCCTGGTGCAAAGGTCAGGGATGTCACTGAACGGCTGCAGAACATTCTGGAGGGGGAGGGTGAACAGCAGTTGTCGTGGTGCATGTTGGCACCAAACGATATAGGTAAAAAAAGGGATGAGGTCCTACAAGGTGAATTTAGGGAGCTAGGAGATAAACTTAAAAGTAGGACCTCAAAGGTAGTAATCTCCGGATTACTACCAGTACCACGGGCCAGTCAGAGTAGAAATAGGAGGATAATGCAAATGAATACGTGGCTTGAAAAGTGGTGCAAGGGGGAGGGATTCAAATTTTTAGGGCACTGGGACCAGTTCTGGGGAGGTGGGACCGGTACAAACAGGACGGTTTGCACTTGGAATGGAATGGAACCAATGTTCTTGGGGGAGTGTTTGCTAGTGCTGTCGGGGAGGATTTAAACTAATGTGGCAGGGGGATGGGTACAAGAGCAGAGAGGCAGGAGGGTGTAAAATGAGGGTAGAAGCATTAGGTAGCAAGGTGAAAGGTAAAAGTGGCAGGCAGACAAAACCAGGGCAAAAATCAAAAAGGGCCACTTTTCAGCAAAATTGTATAAGGGGTAAATGCGTTGTAAAGACAAGCCTGAAGGCTTTGTGTCTCAATGCAATGGATATTCGTAATAAGGTGGACGAGTTGAACGTGCAGATAGATATTAATGATTATGATATAGTTGGGATCACGGAGACATGGCTCCAGGGTGACGTAGGCTGGAGCTGAACATCCAGGGATATTCAATATTCAGAAGGGATTAGAGAGAAAGGAAAAGGAGGTGGGGTAGCGTTGCTGGTTAGAGAGGAGATTAAAGCAATGGAAAGGAAGGACATTAGCTTGGAGGATGTGGAATCGTATGGGTAGAGCTACAAAACACTAAGGGGCAGAAAACGCTGGTGGGTGTTGTGTACAGGCCACCTAACAGTAGCAGAGAAGTTGGGGATGGTATCAAACAGGAAATTAGAAATGCGTGCGACAAAGGCAAAACAGTTATAATGGGTGACTTCAATCTACATATAGATTGGGTTAATCAAATTGGCAGGGGTGCTGAGGAAGAGGATTTTTTGGAATGTATGCGGATAGTTATCTAAATCAACATTTAGAGGAACCAACGAGAGAGCAGGCTATTTTAGACTGGGTTTTGAGTAATGAGGAAGGGGTAATTAGCCGTCTTGTTGTACGTGCCCCCTTGGGCAAGAGTGACCATAATATGGTTGAGTTCTTCATTAGGATGGAGAGTGACATTGTTAATTCAGAAACAATGGTTCTGAACTTAAAGAAAGGTAACTTTTGAGGGTATGAGACGTGAATTGGCCAAGATTGACTGGCAATTAATTCTAAAAGGGTTGACGGTGGATATACAATGGAAGACATTTAAAGATTGCATGGATGAACTACAAAAATTGTTCATCCCAGTTTGGCAAAAGAATAAATCGGGAAGGTAGTGCATCCGTGGATAACAAGGGAAATCAGGGATAGTATCAAAGCAAAGGATGATGCGTACAAAGTAGCCAGAAAAAGCAGCATACCAGAGGACTGGGAGAAATTCAGAGACCAGCAGAGGAGGACAAAGGGCTTAATTAGGAAAGGAAAAATAGATTATGAAAGAAAAACTGGCAGGGAACATAAAACTGACTGCAAAAGTTTTTATAGATATGTGAAGAGAAAGAGGTTAGTTAAAACAAATGTAGGTCCCTTGCAGTCAGAAACAGGTGAGTTGATCATGGGGAACAAGGATATGGCGGACCAATTGAATAACTACTTTGGTTCCGTCTTCACTAAGGAAGACATAAATAATCTGCCTGAAATAGCAGGGGACTGTGGGTCAAAGGAGGAATTGAGTGAAATCCAGGTCAGTCGGGAAGTGGTGTTGGGTAAATTGAATAGATTAAAGGCCGATAAATCCCCAGGGCCAGATAGGCTGCATCCCAGAGTACTTAAGGAAGTAGCTCAGGAAATAGTGGATGCATTAGTGATAATCTTTCAAAATCTCTTAGATTCTGGAGTAGTTCCTGAGGATTGGCGGGTAGCAAATGTAAACCCCTCTTTTTAAGAAGGAGGGAGAGAGAAAAACGGGAATTACAGACCAGTTAGTCTAACATCGGTAGTGGGGAAACTGCTAGAGTCAGTTATTAAAGATGGGATAGCAGCACATTTGGAAAGTGGTGAAATCATTGGACAAAGTCAGCATGGATTTACAAAAGGTAAATCATGTCTGACGAATCTTGTGAATTTTTCGAGGATGTAACTAGTAGCGTGGATAAGGGAGAACCAGTGGATGTGGTATATCTGGACTTCCAGAAGGCTTTCGACAAGGTCCCACATAAGAGATTAGTATACAAACTTAAAGCATACGGTATTAGGGGTTCAGTATTGATGTGGATAGAGAACTGGCTGGCAAACAGGAAGCAAAGAGTAGGAGTAAACGGGTCCTTTTCACAATGGCAGGCAGTAACTAGTGGGGTACCGCAGGGCTCAGTGCTGGGACCCAGCTATTTACAAATATATTAATGATCTGGATGAGGAATTGAAGGCAATATCTCCAAGTTTGCGGATGACACTAAGCTGGGGGGCAGTGTTCGCTGTGAGGAGGATGCTAGGAGACTGCAAGGTGACTTGGATAGGCTGGGTGAGTGGGCAAATGTTTGGCAGATGCAGTATAATGTGGATAAATGTGAGGTTATCCACTTTGGTGGCAAAAACAGGAAAGCAGAATATTATTTAAATGGTGGCCGATTAGGAAAAGGGGAGATGCAGCGAGACCTGGGTGTCATGGTACACCAGTCATTGAAAGTAGGCATGCAAGGTGCAGCAGGCAGTGAAAAAAGCGAATGGTATGTTAGCTTTCATAGCAAAAGGATTTTGAGTACAGGAGCAGGGAGGTTCTACTTCAGTTGTACAGGGTTCTTGGTGAGACCACACCTGGAGTATTGCGTGCAGTTTTGGTCTCCAAATCTGAGGAAGGACATTATTGCCATAGAGGGAGTGCAGAGAAGGTTCACCAGACTGATTCCTGGATGTCAGGACTGTCTTATGAAGAAAGACTGGATAGACTTGGTTTATACTCTCTGGAATTTAGGAGATTAAGAGGGGATCTTATAGAAACTTACAAAATTCTTAAGGGGTTTGGACAGGCTAGATGCAGGAAGATTGTTCCCGATGTTGGGGAAGTCCAGGACAAGGGGTCACAGCTTAAGGATAAGGGGGAAATCCTTTAAGACCGAGATGAGAAAGACTTTCTTCACACAGAGAGTGGTGAGTCTCTGGAACTCTCTGCCACAGAGGGTAGGTTGAGGCCAGTTCATTGGCTATATTTTAAGAGTGAGTTGGATGTGGCCCTTGTGGCTAAGGGGATCAGAGGGTATGGAGAGAAGGCAGGTACGGGATACTGAGTTGGATGATCAGCCATGATCATATTGAATGGCGGTGCAGGCTCGAAGGGCTGAATGGCCTACTCCTGCACCTAATTTCTATGTTTCTATGTTTCTTGCAGAGATGTTTGATCGGGTTCAAGTCCAGGCTCTGGCAGGGCCTCTCAAGGACATTCACAGACTTGTCACAAAGCCACTCCTGCTTTTTTTGGCTGTGTGCTTGGGGTCGTTGTACTGTTGGAAGGTGAACCTCCACCTCAGTCTGAGGTCCAGAATGCTCTGGAGCAGGTTTTCATAAAATATATCTCTGTACTTTTCTCTGTTCATCTTTCCCCGATCCTGACTAGTCTCCCAGTTCCTGCTGCTCTAAAACATCTCCACAGCATGATGCTGCCACCACCATGCTTCACCGTAAGTATGGTATTGGCCAGGTGATGAGCGGTGCCTGGTTTCCTCCAGACTTGACATTTGGCATTCAGGCCAAAGAGTTCAATCTTGGTTTTATCAGACCAGTGAATCTTGTTTCTCATGGTCTGAGAGTCCTTTAGGTGCCTTTTGGCAGACTCCAAGCGGGCTGTCATGTACCTTCTACTGAGGAGTGGCATCCGTCTGGCCACTCTACCATAAAGGTATGATTGGTGGAGTGTTGCAGATATAGTTGTCCTTCTGGAAGTTTCTCCCATCTCCACAGAGGGACTCTGGAGCTCTGTCAGAGTGACCATCGGGTTCCAGGTCACCTCCCTGACCAAGGCCCTTCTTCCCTGATTGCTCAGCTTGGGCGGGCGGCCAGCTCAATGAAGAGTCCTGGTGGTTCTAAAGTTCTTCCATTTAAGAATGACGGAGGCCACTGTGGTCTTCGGGACCTGCAATGCTGCAGGAATTGTTTTATACCCCTCCCCAGATCTGTGTCTCTACACAATCCTGTCTCGGAGGTCTACGGACATTTCCTTTGTCTTCATGGCCTGATTTTTGCTCTGACATGCACCGTCAACTGTGGGACCATATATAGACAGGTGTGTGCCTTTCCAAATCATGTCCAGTCAATTTAATTTACCACTGGTGAATTCCAATTAAGTTGTAGAAACATCTCAAGGGTAATCAATGGAAACAGGATGAACCCGAATTCAATTTTGAGTGTCATAGCAAAGGGTCTGAATACTTATGTAAATGTGATATTTCAGTTATTTATTTTTAATTACTTTGCAAAATTTTCCAAACACCTGTTTTTGCTTCTTCATTCTGGGGTATTGTGTGCAGATTTATGATTTAAAAAAAAAAAATTAATCCATTTTAAAATAGGGCTGTAACATTACAAAATTTGGAAAAATTAAAGGGGTCTGAATACTTTCTCAATGCTGTAAGAGCTGTTGTTACAGGTCAATGTCCTTTAAGTACTATTGATACGAGCAGTTTTACCTAAAACAAAATCTCTGCATCTTCTCCCTCATTGCCAGCCAGGGAATGAAATAGCCCTTCTCGTTGTCAAAGATTCATTCACCAGCTCCAACCTTGTCTATTCCACTTGGTGCTTTCAATATGGCATTCTCTCCGTTGGTGAGACCTAGCACAGATTGGGCAATAGCTTTGTTGAGCATCTGAGCTCATGGCCATGTTGAGATCCTGATTGCAAGTCATTTTAACTCCCTTCGCCATTACCACAACGACCAACCTTCTTATCCTCTTCCAATGTGAAGGCGAAGCCAAGCACAAACACAAGGAACAGTACCTCATATTCTACCTGGATAGTCTACAACCCAATGGCATAAACATTCAATTTCAAATAATTTGCACCCTTGAGGTTTATGTTTATTATTGCTATGGGTACCAAGGTACAATGAAAAACGTTTAATTGGGTGCTATCCAATCAAAAATAAATTATATATGATACATGACATGCATGGTGATGCAGGGGTAGAGTTGCTGCCTTGCAGTACCAGAGCCCCGAGTTCAATCCTGACTACGGGTGCTTGCCTGTATGGAGTTTGTATGTTCTCCCCGTGACCTACGTAGGTTTTCTCCGGGGAGCTCTGGTCTCCTCCCTTGCTGCAAAGATGTACAGATATGTAGGCTAATTAGCTTGGTATAAGTGTGTGTAGTACAGTGTTAATGTAGGGGAATCGCTGGCTGGCACGGACTCGGTGGGCCGAAGGGCCCGTTTCCACGCTGTATCTCTAAACTAAACTACACATCAAGCCAAACTCAAGTATTAAAGGTAGAACAAATGGAAAGGTAGAGAATGCAGAATATAATTCTCAGACCAAGCATAATGCCCAACCACAATGCCTGATGGAGAACCGGACAGTACCTTAGCTTATGTAAGGATCAGACCATTCAGAAACCTGATAAGAGAGGAAGGGGCTTTTCCTGAGTCTAGTGGCGCACTCTTTCAAGCTTTTTATCTTCTGCCTGATGGGGATGGGGGTGAATGGGGAAAGGAAGAAGGAAAGAGGGGGGTGAGAAAGGTCTTTGATAATTGTTATGTGTAATGTGCCTTTAACGATTTAATAAAGTCCACGCATGCGCACGGGTTCCAGGCATGCAAAGGAGTTTTACTTACTGGAAAAGCTTGTCCTTGAACATGGTGGCAGTGGTGATGCCTTAAAGAATCATTTTTCTGCCACAACCTGAAGCTCCCGGCTGGAACAGTTAGCAGCTAAGGACTAGTGAAACTGTACAGTACCATAGGATTGGCGAGTGAACAGCATTTAAGGCACGTAAAATATTAAAACTGCCGAAAACGACATGGCTATCCGAAGGGTGGGGCAAACAGCCGCTCAGCAGCAAGCCGAGTCGAGTGCGGACAAGGAGATGGGCAACCTGCGGCCTACATAGATGGCCACCGGTAGCACGCTGCCGGTCTGCCTCCCGTGAGCGACCACCGACCCCATTAACTGACAACCGCGGAGTGATTGAGGTTTGGAAAACATGCCATCGGATGTGGGCAAACTATAGCGTGGTCGCATAGCTACACAGGCAAACACTAGCATACCAGACTGCATTGTTTCTCCATACAATTGGCCCATCAGGACAGGAGATTTACAACAGTTTTGTGTTCGCCAATGACCAGGAGTACCAAGAACTGGCCGAGATCATTTGCGCGTTCGAGAGCTGTGCCACTGGCGAGAAGAATGAGACGTATGAGCGATACCTCTTCAACAAAAGACAGCAAGCAGCAGGTGAAAACTTTGAATCGTTCCTCGCGAGCCTGAGAACACTGGCAAAGTCCTGTAATTTCTGCCAGTGCATGATGGACAGCTTGCTCCATGACAAGATTGTGTTGGGCATTAGCGACTCGCAGACGTTTGCTGCAGGAAAATAAGCCAACTCTCAAGTGTCGACATCTGCAAGAGTGCCAAGACTGCCGAGTCACATCCCCAAGCTTTCACTGGAAGTAGCAGGTCTGCTGCTGCAGTCCACAAAATCAGACAGCAGAGTGGCAAAAGAGGTGCGGCTGTGCAACACCCACTCAAGCAAAGCAAATGGGCTAAGCCTAAGAAACGCCAAAGCAAGCACAATCAAGAAGTGAAAGCGTGCAAGTATTGTGGCAAAGAGCATGCAATAGACAAACAGCAATGTCCAGCTTACGGACAGATGTGTAATGCATGTGGCAGCCGCAACCATTTTGCCAAAGCGTGCAGAAAGAAGAAAGTACACAAAATGGACGACCAGGCCGGAAGTAACACGAGCACCGAGTACATCAATAGTATCATGCTCACAATTAACACAGTGCGGACTAGAGATGATGTCCACGCATCGATGCTTGTCAATGGGAAGCAGGTCGACTTCCAAGTGGACAGCGGTGCGAGCGTGAACATCTTCCCACATAGATATTTACACGGCATAGACGACACACTAGCCCCATGTCAAAAGAAGCGCATGATGTGGAATAAGACTACAATGGACGTGGAAGTAGTTTGCCGGGTTAAGCTGCTCAACCCCAAGACAAACCGCAAATATTCTGTGGAGTTCATTGTGGTCAGTGAGGCTTCACACCACTGCAAGGAAGCAAAGCTAGTCAGCGAATGAATTTGATCACGGTAAATGATGACAGGTTTCACAGTGTACACACGTCGACGGTTGTAAAAGAGAAAGCGGTTAAGACTGACGAAGGCAATGCAGAGGTGGTCAACGGTAAACTAGAAGAGCTGCCTGGTGAAGCACGCCTGCAGATTGACGAGGAAGTGCAACCCACAGTCTTACCGCCACGAGGTTTACCTCATGCGAGAAGGTGAAGACGGAGCTGGAGTGCATGGTAGAGCGTCACATGATCGCACCAGTTCACGAGCCGATGAGTTGGGTCAGCCAGCTCATGGTCGTGGAGAAAAAGAATGGCAATCTCCGGGTGTGCATCGACCACTCCCAGTTATTGAGGACATCTTGCCAGATCTTGACCAAGCGAAGATCTTCAGTAAGCTAGACATGAGCTCAGCTTTCTGGCAGGTGAAACTTGACGACGAATCGTGCAATCTGACGACGTTAAACACACCGTTCGGGCGTTACCGGTGGTGACGATTGCCATTCGGTTTAAGTGTATCGTCTGAAATCTTCCAGCGAAGATTACATTAAGCGCTTGAAGGGGGCTACCTGGAGTCATCTGCATTGCAGACGACATCCTCAGCTATGGTAAAGGAGAGACGATGGAAGGTCATCAACTACGACTCGAAGCTCAAGCAGTTGCTTCAGCAATGTGTACAGCAACACAAACTTAACAAAGATAAGTCTGTCTTCAGAGCAACTGAGATATCCCTATTTAGGACATGTGATCACTGGCACAGGACTGCAACCAGACCCCAAAAAGGTTGCAGATTGTATAAATATGCCAGCACCCTCAGATGTAACAGAGGCTAGTAAGATTTGTCAACTACCCGAGCAGTTTTCTACCCAGCCTGTCTGATACCCTTGAGCCCATTAAACAGCTTACGAGACCACACATGGCATGGGAGTGGTCTGCTGAGCAGGACAAAGCGATGTCCAACATCAGACAGATGGTATCTGAAGCACCGTTCTGAGCATACTACAATCCCAAGGAGGAGCTGATGATTCAGTGCGAAGCGAGCAACAAGGGACTAGGGGCCGCCTTGCACCAAAAGGGACGTCCCATCGCGTATGCGAGCAGAGCAATAACAGACACCGAATCGCGATATGCCTCGATTGAGAAGGAGATGCTCGCCGTGGTATTTGCAATGGAGTGTTTCCATCTGTATACATTTGGTCGTTTCACCAGCCTGATTTGCGATCACAAGCCACTGGAAATGATAGCAAAGAAGCCGCTTGTGAAAGCGCCAAAGCGTCTTCAAGGAAAGCTACTTCGCCTACAGAGCTTTCGATTTTGACATCAGCAACTGTCAAGGGAAGCTCATGTACCTTGTGGATACACTGACGTGTGCAGTTAGCGGTACCTCAAGCAGGGAGCACGCAATCGAGGATGTAAACATGGTATCACACTTGCCAATTCAAGATGAGCGTCTCGGGCAAATTCGCAGTGAAACAGCGAAAGAAGACAAACTACAGATTCTGAAACTGCTGTGTCATCAGAGGTTGACCTAGTGAACAAGAAAGGCTCACGCCTTATTACAGCTATAGGGATGAGCTCACAGCCCAAGATGGTTTGATCTTCAAGGGCGAGCGCATGATCATACCAATAAGCTTAAGAGACATGAAAGAAAAGACACACTCTTCACATCTAGGCGTCGAAGGCTGCCTGCAACGAGCACGCGAATGCCTATTCTGGCCTGGCATGAGTAGCGACATCAAGTAGTATATTGCTACATGTGACGTGTGTCGCGCCCATGATGTGAGCCAGCAAAAAGAGACACTCATGAGTGATGAGCTGCCGACAAGGCCATGGGAGAAAGTTGGCAAAGATCTTCTTACATATAATATAACGGATAACGGGCCGCAGTATACATCGGTCGCATTTCGCCAGTTTGCGAGGGAATGGGATTTTGAGCAGTCCTGGTAATAGCAAAGCGAACGGGAAGGCAGAATCAGCTGTCAAAACAGCAAAGCGAATCATGACGAAGAGCAGCCTTCGTAAGGGCTGAGCACAAGTCCCGCTCAGCGCCTCACGAAATAGTCGCACGCGTATACTTCTGCCGACAACAGCGAGACTACTCAAGCTCAGAGTTTTGTACGAGCATGAAAGCATCAGGCAGTGCGTTCAGCAGCAAGCTGACAATTACAATAAGTCAGCTAAAGACCTATCCACACTTCATGAGGGAACACAGTGCGAATGCAACCCCTCATACAAGGAAAGAATAGTTGGGAGAAAGCCATGGTTTCTCGCCAGCTTGACGAGCGTTCATATGTGGTTCAGAGCCCATCTGGCATATACCGTCGCAATCGCATACATCTCTGCAAGACCTGCAAAAATCCACCAGATGAGCTGGTCGCACATCAACACGCGAAGCACGGCCAGACCATCAAAGAACAGGGCGAATCGACTACACCGACCACAACTAACGCGACACAGGTGTTGAAAAAGCAGCCAGCACCTACTGTAAAGAAAGCAGCTACTGAGCGAACTGACAAAAAACAAGGACATTGACATAAACGAAAGTGAGAACTTGCTCAGGTCGAGCTGTGAGACCGCCTAAGTACTTCGGAGAATATGCGACCCATTGATTTAGTTCTTATCAAATGTTATGGGGTTGCAAATATGATAAAACAAATTTATGTAAATAATACAATGAGAAGGAAAGGAAATTTTACTTTAGAAAAAGTGTTCTTTTCTCACTTGTACAGATATATACATTGTACAGCTGTACATTTTTCTCTTTTGGAAAAAGAGGGGATGTTATGATACGTGTAATGTGCTTTTAACGACTTTATTAAGTCCACGCATGCACGGGGATTCCAGGCATGCAGAGGAGTTTTATTTACTGGAAAAGCTTGTCCTTGAACAATAATGTTAGCTACTTTCCTGAGGCAGCGTGAAGTGTAGATGGAGTCAATGGTGGTGGTTTGTATAATGGACTGGGCTACATCCACAACTCTGCAATTTCTTGCAAAGTTGGAAATGTTCCCAAACCAAGCTATTATGCAACCCGTCAGTATGTTTGTAGAAGTTTGTAAAAGTAATGGGAGAAATGCCAAATTTCGGCATTCTCCCAAGGACCTAGAGGGGGGAGTTTGCGTTCTTCGCTGTCGCTTCAACCTACATGTCCCTTTTTTTTCTCCTTCTGATTTATCTCGTCCAACCGCAGAGTCCCTTCTTTCCAACCCATCCCAGTCCCATTACCCAGGTTTATTCCCCTCCCGAATCTGCTTCCACCTACCTACACTCCAAACTTTCCGAGTTGCTATGCCTGAACCCCTCTGTCGGTGGATCACCAGCTTCCTGACAGACAGGAAGCAGCATGTGTGGCTGGGAAAGCACATTTCAGACCCGCTAACCCAGCATAGGAGCACCACAAGGCTGCGTACTCGCCCCTCTCCTCTACTCTCTCCACACCATCGACTGCACCTCCACTGACTCCTCTGTCAAGCTTCTCAAGTTTGCGGACGAAACAACCCTGATTGGACTGATCCAGGACGGGGAGGAATCTGCCTGCAGACAGGAAGTGTCACAGCTGGCGTCCTGGTGCCATCGCAACACCCTGGAGCTCAATGTGCTTAAGACAGTGGAATAGATTGTAGACTTTAGGAGAGCTCCCCCTCCCTTCACCATCAACAACACCATAGTCACATCTGTGGAGTCTTTTAAGTTCCTGGGAACCATCATCTCCAAGGACATTAAATGGGGGGCCGACATCGACACCACAGTCAAAAAGGAACAACAGAGGATGTACTTCCTGCGGAAGCTGAGGAAGCACAATCTGCCACAGGCAATGATGGTCCAATTCTACACGGCCATCGTAGAGTCTGTCCTCACCTTCACCACCATGGTCTGGTTTGGCTCAGCCACCAAGCACGAAATCCGGAGGCTGCAGCGAATCGTCCGATCAGCTGAGAAGGTTATTGACTGTAACCTTCCCTCCATTGATGAATTGTGCACCGCAAGGGCCAGGAAGCGAGCGGGTAAGATCATCTCTGACCCCTCTCACCCTGGCCACAAACTCTTTCAATCACTTTCCTATGGAAGGCGACTCCGGACTGTCAAAGCTGCCACAGCCAGACATAAAAACAGCTTTCATCTGCGAGTATTCCTCAAATACCAAACATTTGTAGCCTCCTTTTGCTCTGGTATTTTATTTAATTCACATGTTTAATCAATAATGTTTTATTATTAATGTTTTATGTGTCATTCGTAACTGTCACTGTATGTCATGTTGTCACTTGTGGGCAGAGTAGCAAGGCAAATTCCTTGCATGTGAACATTTGGCCAATAATCTTATTAATTAATTCTATCACCCACACATAATCCACTTTGAGCCACATCTCAAGCATCCACCATATCTGTTTCTACTTATCAACTTCCTGTTTTATCAGACTCCATCATCTGCAACCCTTTCTAGTTTCCACTGATAATTTCAGCTTGTTGCTGCTATCTCCACCTTCTACCTCCGATTCCATCTGCAAATCAACCCACCCTCGCATGGGATCACCAATCATTGTCCCATTCTACTCCCTCACCCCTTTATATTTGCTATCTCACTTTTACATAGTGGTTTCTTTATTATCACGTGTACTAGATACATTAAATATTGTCACGTGTACCAGATACATTACATTTTTTTCCTTACAAATCTGCAAAACTAACCCTGTACACAAGCATAATCGCCCCAGTTAGTAGAATATACAGTCGAACGAGTCCATATGCAAGAGATGACATTTTACAGTTCTAGCTGCAGTTAGCCACAATGGCCCGTTGTAGCCGTCTCCTCCTCCATTTTGGTCATCCCGTGAACCGTTACCCCTCTTCATGCCTGGCCCTCTTCAACCGTCGTTTCCCTGAGGAGGAAGGACGCCTCCTGCAGCCGACCTAGAGGGCGCGAAAGACATAACCCCCAGTTTGTCTCACAGGGGCCTTTTGTCCGGTGCTCACCACCATCACCTTTCATCCCTCACCGAGCGAGCTGGGCCTGCGTTTGGTTCATTGGGCCGAGTCCCAGGCTGCAGCAGGACCTCCAGTGGCCCTGTCCACCATCGAGGCCCAACCCTGCTTCCCGCTGCTGATCCGCTGATCGGCTCTCGATCCGTCTCTCTCCTCTCCAGTGCAAGCAGTGGCTGAGCTTGGCGGCAACTTCTACTTGCAAGTTCTCGTTAGGCCGCCAGGCCGCTCGCCGGCATCTCTCCTCGCTGTGCCGGCATCCGATCACAGTCCTGGTCAGTGTCAGATCCTCGCCAGGATCCAAATGTAATAAACACACTTCAAGGATACTGCACATAAACGTTTTGGTTTATTCGTCCGCCATTCCTTTACATCCTGGTAACATATGTACTCTGACCTTTCTAATTCATAGTAACACGTGATACATTTAAATATGATGTTAGTTACCATGACATCCCTCCCTTATCAAACAAAAAGGATATCCGCATCATCATAATGTAAACTGACCATTCCAACACTATTTAGGATATGGCATTTGTTACATTGATAACGCGTAGTTTTCACATGTCAATACATCTCAAAGTCCTCGTATCTTTTGGGTGGTCTTCTCTGATGTTTTAGTCTGACCACTGCCTCTGTCTGCGTTGACACTGGCTTCTGATTTGTCATGTCCTGTTCCACCAGTTCACCACCTTGATTCTGGTTTTACATAGTCTCCTCCTCAGATTCATGCATTCTTGGCTCCTTGATTTGATAGTATTGAGTCTATCCCCTACAGTCTCTAACAATAACATTGCTATCATTTCATGTGTCTACTATAATGTTGACTTCCACATTTCTAATTCCCACCGGCACCTTTGCGTGCTTATTGTTGATAGCAAAAGCATATCCTGCATCCATCCATGTTTTGGCACATTTACATTCCCTCGAAACACTCATCAACTACGTAAATTTTGATAGTACCCACCTCTCTGCCCTCTTCTTCCCCCACATTTATTTGTTTTTCCATCATCTCTCTTTGGTTTCCCTGGGGTTTTACACTTCTTTGCAAAATGGTCTTTATTTCCCCCACACCTTCTGCAAATTTGACCCTTGGCAGGGAAGCATGATCCTTGGCAAGATACCCAAATTTCCCACATCTAAAACACTCATCTTCATCTTGGAATGACCCTTACCATGTCTATGTCTTTTGCGAGTGCAAGTAAATGTCATCTTGTTAACTTGGCTTCCTCCGTCCAATCTCTTGGTCTGAAACTGGGTTTCCACAGTTTCAAATGAACAGACATTTTCAGTGTGCCACCTTTCTCCAACAACTTGCATCTTAAGTCATTTGATTTGCAACTTTGTACAACCTGATCCCCGATTTGATTCTCCAATTTACTCCAAAATGGCAGTCCTCAGAAACTTGACGTAATCTTGTGGCAAATTGAGAAATGCTTTACCCCTCTCTGTGTCGATTGCTGGAATACATGTCATTGAAATGTATTGTATCGTAGCACTTGTTGGCACCATATAATGCTTCTTCAAAGCAGCAATGGCCATTGCATAATCTGCTTTTCCTCCCACTGTGTTTTGAAAGTCTTCTGAACGGAAGCTCCAGTACTGTACAATAACAATGCTCTTTGTCACGTGAGCGGTGTTATCCTTCAACAAGCACACCTAGCTACTTGCGTAGGAGTCAAATTCCACTAGCCATGCATCAAGCCTTGCACTCACAACACTCGTCTCCACATTCAGGTACAATGAATTCAAACCTCTAATTCCAGCTGCTTTATTAAACGCCATATCTGCTTCAAAAGTTTAACTAAACAATTACTAGTTAATTGTCGTCGCCAATGTCAGATGCCTGGACCCGACTGTAATAAACACACTTCAAGGACACTGAACACAAACACTTTGGTTTATTCATCCATCATTCTTTTGCAACCTGGCAACGTGTCCGCTGACCTTTCTGACTCATGGTAACATGTTATGATTGAATAAATCAATAAGTTTATTGGCCAATTATTCACATACAAGGAATTCACCTTGGTGCTCCGCCTGCAAGTGACATGACACACAGTGACAGTTAAGAATGACACATAAAACATTAAACATTAATAATAAAACATTATTGAGTAAGCTCGTGAATTCAATGAAATATTAGAGCGAACATTTAGGTATGCCGTTAGTTACCATGACAATTGGCTCCGCGCCGGTGGCCGGGCCCAGTCCAGCAGGGCTACACAGCGCATGCCAAGAGCTCCCTTCCCCTCAGTCCTCCTGCACGATCGCAACCCAAAACGTCAACTGTCTCTTATCCACCTTAGATGCTTTCAAATCCGTGGAGTTTCTCCAGCAGCTTGTTTTTTGTTCCAGAATACAGCCAATTCATAATCAAGTAACACCTCACTCAATTGGGATAGAAACTGTAGTTTATCTTTAACTATATGACAGCATTGGAGCAGATCTTCAGTTATATCTCACTTGAGACTTTGTGTAATGTTCGCAAAGTTTCTCACACATTCTTTCAGGAAAAGAGATGTCACAACATAGAACACTACAGCACAAGAACAGGCTATTTGGCCCACAATGTCGGTGCTGAATACGATGCCAAAATCATCATTTATCTCCCTACACATAACCCATATCCCTCCATATCCATATGCCTATCCAAGTCCTTTCATTGCCACTAACGTATCTGCTTCAACTGCCACTCTCTTCAGCATGTTCAAGGCACTAAACCTCTGTGTAAAAAAACCTATCTGTAAAATATACCTATTTACAAAATTTCAAATATGGCTCTGCCAGGTGACAGTAAGTGACTCACCTGTCAAGTGCTTGTCGTGCTAACTGTTTTAAATTAGCTTGCAGTGTTTGATCAGAAGTTTCATTTGCCTAGGGTGAAAAACAGTGCTTAATCTCGTTTCTGCACATTTATTTAATCAAATATTCTGATCAATCACAAACAAGTTTATAGGCTGGACTTCATTCCACACTAATTTATTTCATGATTCGATGGTTTACTCACTGTTTGTAAACATAATTCTAATGCTTCAGATGTACAGTTCCAGCCTCTTCACGCGAGCATTGTCTTCTAGTCTTCTTCACAAAACTCGCTGTGTGGACCAGGAAGTTAGCACGTTCAGATCCATCTGCTGCTTTGTCTTCAGTGGAACTCATTTGCTTGTCTGTGTTTGAAACTGACATACACATGTAAATTCTTCACTGTTGTAATGAGGTTTACCACTATTACAATTGGTACATTAAAAAATAGAAAAAATTGTAGATGTTCAGAATTATGCAATAACTTTATAAAAAGTTATGGAGTAAACGCTGCGTGTTCAGACAGTATCTCTCTGGCGAAACATGGATGCGGCCTTTTAGGTCTGAACCTTTCATAGATGGATTGGAGGTACGGCTGGGGGTGGAGGAAGGGGGCTGGAGGGGGGGGGGGGGGTTGCCAGGCAGCAGCAGAAAACTGAAGAGGTACAGGGGCAGGACAAGCTCTGACATGTAATAGGATATGTTAATGGAGGGTACATGACAGGACAGATGGTGGTCAAAGTCGAGAAATTAAAAGTCAGAAGGTCTGCAGGCAAAAGGATCGAAGAGCTGCAGATTGTGAAGTAGAGGAAGGAAGGCAGGTGGGAAAAGGGAGAGGGGAAGGCGGCTATATGGGACAGAAAGACAGGGAGGGGGGTGTGTAGTCGTACCTAACAATGGGAGACATTCAATTGTTCATTACCGTTGGGTTTTGTGCACGTGTTTCCGGTTACACGAGTGCAAGTGTTCGTGAATGAAACAATCACCCAAGCACAATGCGTGATCTTGCCATTGATACAGTAAGGCACACTCAGGAACAGCAGATGCAATCGTGTGAGGTTACGTGAACCACACCGTCTGCACTCGGAAAGAGGGAGCGCGGGTCTTTGCAGAAGGCAGAAAAATAAGTGAGGACGTGAAGAAGCATTTATTGCAAGTCGGCAGGGGGCGAAGGTAAGTGTTGTTACTGATAAACTGTGGGAGTCGATGGTTGATTACTTAACTTACCATAACTTTAACCCTGTACCTCATACTCAAACTTCACTTGAACTAACCCTGACCCCTCTCCCCTACCTTGATCTCTCTGTCTCCATCAAGTTGATAGACATTTGATTGATGTCCACTGCCGCCCCCCCCATCCTACCAAACTCCATCAGCTGACTGTTCCAGCTTTCTCCCCCCCCACCCCTATATTTTGGAAGTGTGCCGACCCAAAACGTTGCCTATGCATCCTTTCCAAAGACACTGTTACTCCAGCACTTTTTTGTAAGGCAGAATCTGCAGTTCCTTGTTTCTACATTTCTTCAGAAGTTTTATTTTGATGACCCCAACAATTGCAGCTACTCCCAACATAAACCACACAAACCTGCAGAGTAAAGAGCCTGTACTCGGTCCAGGTATTCACTTATTTTCTCCTGAATAGCATCCAATTTTGATCCAGCTACAGTAGCACATATCAATGCTTGAGCAGCTTCCTAAAAAATAAATAACCAGTTTTAGTGATGGACAGATTTTTAAAGGGAAGGAAATGGCTTATACGTTTGTCATGCCTTGCACAACCTCAGGATGTCTCAAATGCTTTGCAATGAAGGATTGTTGAAATGCACAGAAATGTAGTAGTCAAATTCTGCATAGCAAGTCTCCATCATCTGCAATGAGGTAGGAACCAAATAGTCTGTTTTCAGTGATGCTGGATGAGGGCGAGACCCAAGGTGAAGGGTTCTAATCTTCTTTACATGATGCCATCTGATCATCAAGTACTGCACAAAAATTGGTCACAGACAGTTCTCTAGAATAGATTCCACTCTCTCGAGAAATTAGTTCTTGGTAACGTATCTGATACCAATAGAAGCACTGATCACATATTTTCTCCATCACCAAGCCCATTTTCAAAGCATCCCCCGATTCCATCAGAGGACATTTGGTCTGACAAATCTTGCCCAGCACTCTGTAAAACAATGTCGTTTGCTCCACTCCCCAGTTTTTCCTTCCAATACTCAGGCTTTGCTTTCCTGTATTAATTCAATTCCCTTTTAATAATCACAATCAAATGTGCCTTCAACACTCCATCAAACACACATTCCAGATGTTAATTATTCAGTGTACAAATAAAATTCTATCACAAACATGGACAAAATGCTGGAATAACTCAGTGGGTCAGGCAGCTTCTCTGGAGAAAATGTATAGGTGACATTTTGGGTTGGGACTCATCTTCCGACTGGTATAAAACAGCATTTGCAGTTCCTTTTTATCACGTCTTATTTTTATTACAATTCCATCATCTTTGGCTATTTCCCCCAATCACCTTAAATCTTTTGTCCTTTGAATCTTCACAACTACACCATCATGTATTTATGCACTGTAAATGGCTCAATTGTAATCATGTTTTACATGATACGTGACAATAAACAAAACCAAGGAGGATATTTGTCTAAAACGTATTAATCTGAATATCATCTATAGACTTTATCTTGCACTGTTACTCCCATCATCCTGTATCTGTACAATATGGACAGCTGATTGTAACCATGTATAGTGTTTTTGCTGACTGTATAGCATGCAACAAAAAAGCTTCTCTCTGTATCTTGGAAAATCTGCAATAATAATAATAATCAAAACTAAATCTATGTGCAGAGGTCATCAATGGTCATACTCTAAAGTCATAGTTTTAGTCAACAATGTGTGAAGCCATGGGGTGGGCAGGGTCCTCAATAAATATTTCTCATCTGTCTTTACTGTGGAGAAACATGAAGATAAGGGAATTTGGGAGAGTGTGGAGGATGGTATGTATTACAATCAACGGGTTCCGGTCCTAATGCATTAGAAGGCAGATACATCTCCGGCTTGATCAGAAGTATCCAAGGTTTCTGTGGAAAGTTAGAAAAGTAATTGCTGAGATGTACAAATTATCATTAGACTTGGTGAGGTGCCGAAAGACTGAGGGTAACTAATGTGTGCCTCTATTTAAGAAGGGCTGAAAGAAAACCTGGGAACTATAGACCATTGAGCCCAACATCTGTGGTAGGCAAGTTACCGGGGAGGATACAGAGCATGCAGACGGACATTGTTTTGGAAAGACTGGGGCTGATTAGGGATAATCAGCATGGTTTAGTGAGTAGGAGATCACATCTCATGACTTTGATACGTTTTTGGAAGAAGTAATCAAAACTGTTGACTAGGGCAGGGCCTTAGTCATAGTTTATATGAACTTCAGCAAGGCCTTTGAAAAGGATCCGCATGGCAGGCTGCTCGTTAGACCACATGTGATCCAAGGAGAGCTAGCTAACAAATACAGATTTGGCTTTATGACATGAAGCAGAGGGTGGTGGTGGATGGTTGTTTCTCGGACTAGTGGAGTGCCTCAGGGATCGGTGCTACACCCATCGTTGTTTGTCATTTGGATGAAAATGTTCAAGGCATGAATAGAAAGATTGCAGTCAACACAAAAATAAGTGGTATTGTAGACAATGAATATGATTATCAAGAATTATAATGTGATCTTGATCATTTGTGCAAATAGTTTGTTCAGAAATAGTTTAATGTAGGGTCGAAATAGTTTTTAATGTAGGTAAATGTAGTGGTGGATTTTTGTAGTGGGGGGGGGGGGGGGCACAGTTAAGAATAAGGGGTAGGCCATTTTGGACAGAGATGAGGAAAAACTGTCACCCAGAGTTGTGAATCTGTGGAATTCTCTGCCACAGATAGTAGTGGAGGCCAATTCACTGGATCTTTTCACGAGAGAGCTAGGTATATCTTTTATGGGCTAACGGAATCAAGGGATATGGGGAAAAAGCAGGAACTGGATGATCAGCCATGATCATATTGAATGGCAGTGCTGGCTCGAAGGGCCAAATGGCCTACTTCTGCATCTTTTTTCTTTCAAGGAATTCAAGTTTGACAAACAAGTCAATACAGTGGTAACAGCTAGCTTCTTCCAGCTTCGCACGATAGCTAAAATAAACCATTCTTCCTTTCCTTCGTTTAAAATCTTTTTATTGTTTTTTTTCCCCCAAAGAAAACAAAAATAAAACATTTTTTAAAAAAGCAAAAAAAGTGATAAACATTACAATTATATTGATACATAGGGATCAGGATTACATTAATAACAGGTATAACCTGATATGAGACCAATGTCAAAATACACATTGAGTATAGACCTCCCGGTCTCTTTGTAAATATATTTAAATCTTTAAAAGAAAACTTATAAATGTAGAAAAAAAACAAAAAGAAGACGACAAAAAAAGAAAAAATGAAAAAGCAAAACTCCCCCCCAAACTAAAAAAAACTATAAATAAAATAAATAAATAAAAACGAAAACAAAGCAAAATAAAAATCAAAACAAATTTATCTGTTTGGACGTCACAGTCGTTCCACCATATAGAAGTAAATAGAATAAAATATTTTTTAACTTTTAAAGAAGCAATTTTTTTTTGAAAAGTTTCAATAAACTCCCCAAGTTTGGACGTCAAATTTAGCCAAGGGTTCAACAATGTTCCACATGGTAAGTTTCAGAATACCCCTGGATGGAGTCGAGTCGGTGGGTTGGAGTCTTTCCATTTAAAAAAATAGATCTAAGTAAAATGGTAAAAGCAATCAAAACCGGATGGACAAATGAATAAATCTAACGGTTAAAAAAAGTAAATCATATCTAAGACTACTGAAATAGAGCAAAAGTGGGCAGGACCAAAACATATGGGTCAGAGCGGCCACTTCAAAGTTACATCTGTCACAGGTAGGATTTATATGACCATAAAAACAAGCCAACTTATCTTTTGACATATGAGCTCTGTGAACCACCTTGAATTGTATCAAAGCGAGTCTTGCACACATTGAAGAGGTATTGACTAATTGAAGAATCCTCTCCCATTTCTCTGCAGATAAAGAAGTTTAGAGTTCTCTTTCCCAGTCATTCTTAATTTTATCAAATGTATCTATTTGTAATTTCAAAATCAACTCATAAATAGTCGTTATTAATCCTTTCTGATACGGGTTCAGCTGTAAAAATGTTTCCAAAATCTCGGTTTGATGTGGTAGCGGAATAGGGGTAGAGTAGCCTTCAAAAAGTGTCTAATTTGTAAATATCTAAAAAGTGTGAATTAGGTAAGTTATATTTATTGGAGAGGTTCGAAAGAATAAAAAACCTAAAACACCTGCAAAAACAAATCACGAAAATCAACTAAACCCTTCCTCTTCCTCTTCAAAGACTTGATCAATACTAGATGGTTGGAAGAGAAAATTGGATAAAATAGGACTCGATAAGATAAAATCATTTAGTAAACTTATCAAAAAAACAAAAAAATTGAAAAATTCGGATGTGTCTTATTATTGGGAGTCATATAACCATATAGAAACAATTACGAAACAGGCCCTCTCGGCCCTTCCAGTCCGTGCCGACCATTTGTTTTCCCCTAGTCCCATCTACCTGCACTCAGACCATACCCCTCCATTCCCTTCACGGATGTTATACTTCTGCTGGAAGCTGATTCCACACAGATGAGTAAAGAATCACGTTACCCGAAACCTCTGTCCCTAATTCTATGTCTTGTTTGAATCTTCCTACCCTCAATGGGAAAAAATATCCACGTCAACTCTGTCTATCCCTTTCATCATTTAAAGACCTCAATCAAGTCCCCCCTTAAAAGAGACCACTTGTTCAACCTTTCTCTGTAACATAGTTGCTGGAAAGCAACATTCTAGTAAATCTCCTCTGTATCTATTTTGTTATCCCTTCTATATAACTAGGCGACCAATTGTACACCATTACTCCAGAATTGGTCTTACCAATGCCTTGTACAATTTTAACTACTCCTATATTCAATTGCTCTGAATTTATAAAGGCCAGCACACCAAAAAAGGTATCTACATGCGAACCTTCAAACTATGCACAGTTATTCATAGATCCCTCTGTTCCACAGCATTCCTCAATTCCCTACCATTGTACCATGTACGTCCTATTTTGATTTGTCCTGCCTAGCACTTCACACTTATCAGCATTAAACTCCATCTGCCATCTTTCAGCCCACTTTTCCAAATGGCCCAAATCTCTCTGTAGACTTTGAAAAATTACTCATTATCCACAACACACCTATCTTAGTATCATCTGCATACTTACTTATCCAATTTTCCACCCCATCATCCAGATCATTGATGTACATGACAAACAACAGTGGACCAAATCACAGATCCCTGAGGCACCCCACTGGTCACCGGCTTCCAACAAACTGACACACAGCCATCCACCATTTACTCTCTGACATCTCCCCATTTAGCCACTGTTGAATATCTTGCTACTCCGCCGCCATTAACCAAGATTGAACTGCTTAACCAACCTTTAGTATCCTTTCCATTAATTTGCCCACCACTGACGTCAAACTAATAGGTCTATAATTGCTAGGTTTATTCTTTGAACCCTTTTAAACAATGGAACAACATGCGCAGACGATCCTCCGGCACTGTTCCCGTTTTTACTAATGGACATTTGAAATATGTCATAGCTCTGCTATTTCTACACTAACTTCCCTCAATGTCCTAGGGAATATCCTGTCAGGACCTGGAGGACTTATCCACTTTTATATTTTTCAAAGTGTCAGTACTTCCTCCTCTTTGAATCTCATAGAGCTACTTACTCTTTTCCCCTTAACTCACCCGAGTTCAATATCCTTCTCCTTGGTGAATACCGGAAGAAAAGAAATTGAAAATTTTCAATATCTCCACATCTCTTTTGGCTCTGCGTATATTTTCATAATATGTTGGAAAGGTAACGAGGCAGTAGAATTGATAGCCCTTGTAAGGAACCACATTCAAGGTTTATCCATCCTGTGCATTGGGTATCATCTAAATCCTTTGTCCAAAATGTTAAATAACGAACATTGACTGCCCAATAGTAAATCTAAGGTTCGGCAATGCCAAACCGCCATTTTTTTTAAATTTCTGTAAATGTTTTTTACTTAGGCTGGGATTTTTATTCTGCCATATATATGAAGAAATTTTGGAGTCTATAATGTCAAAGAAAGATTTGGCAATAAAAATTGGTATCGTCTGAAATAAATACAGAAATGTAGGTAAAATGAACATTTTAATAGCATTGATTCAGCCAATTAGGGATAAGGACATTGGTGACCATTTAGTAAACTGATGTTTAATATGGTCAATTAAAGGCATAAAATTGGCTTTAAATAAATCCTTGTGCTTCTTGGTGATCTTAATACCTAAATAAGTAAAACTTTCGGTAGTCAATCTAAATGGAAACTGACCATAATTCAAAACAAGATTTAATGGAAAAAGCTCACTCTTACTAAGATTTAGTTTATAACCAGAAAAACGACTAAATTGATTAAGTAATGCTACTATTGCCGGAATAGATTTCGCAGGGTTAGAAATAAATAATAACAGATCATCTGCGTAAAGAGATAGCTTATGTGTCTTATTGCCGCGGACAATACCAAAAATATTAGGGGATTCCCTAATAGCGGTGGCTAAAGGTTCCAAAGGAATATCAAATAGTAAAGGACTTAAGAGACTGCCCTGTCTAGTACCTCGAAAGAGCCTGAAAAAAGGGGATCTCTGATTATTAGTAAATACAGAAGCCTGAGGTATATGATATATCAGCTTGATCCAAGAAATAAATTTTGGACCAATCTTAAATTTTTCAAGTGTATTGAATAAATAATCCCATTCTACTCTATCAAACGCTTTCTCGGCATCAAGTGAGATGACACATTCCGGAGTTTTATTAGATGCTGTATATACAATATTCATTAATCTCCTGACGTTAAAGTACGAGTAACGATTTTTAATAAAACCGGTCTGATCTTCAGAGATAATTTGCGGTAAAATCTTCTCCAATCTCATAGCTAATATTTTGGAAAGAATTTTGAAATCTACATTTAACATTGATATAGGTCTATATGATGACACTTCAGCAGGGTCTTTATCTTTTTTAAGAATTAAAGAAATAGAAGCTTCATAAAAATATTGTGGTAATCTATTCCTTAAAAGGGCTTCTTTAAATACCTTACGTAGCCATGGAGACAATAAATTTGAAAAATATTTTAAAAATTCTATTGTAAACCCATCCAAGCTGGGAGCTTTACCAGAATTAATTGAAAAGATTGCTTTCTGTATTTCTTCTTCTGTGATGGGTTCATCTAACAACAGAGACTCATTATACGGTAAATTTGGTAAGTTCAGTTTCTTTAAAAACTCATGCATTATATTGGAATCAGTAGGATGATCTGATTGGTATAAGGAAGTATAAAATTCTTGAAAGGATTTATTAATTTTGTCATGGTCTACAGTTACTGTACCATCCTGTTTTCTCACTTTAGTAATCTGACGCTTGGCCGACACCGCTTTCAATTGATTAGCGAGTAATTTACCAGATTTTTTGCCATGTATATAAAATTTACTTTTGGTTTTAAGTAACTGGTTCTCAATCGGTAATACTAATAACAAATCATGTCTCAATTGAAGTTCAACTCTATTCTTGTAGAGTTCTAAACTAGAGGTTATACCACTTTTGGCAAAAACATGAAGGTAGACGATTAGGAAATAGGGGGAGATATGGGTTCATGGTTATCTAGTAATTTGAATGGTGAGTCATTGAAAGTGAAAGGGAGAAGCAGCGCGAGGCATGCCAAATGGTTATTTGAGGCCACACTTAGCTGGAGTTTTAAGTTTTTTGGTTTCTGAGGAAAGACATTGTGCCATAAGTACAGGGAATCAGAGACAGGTTCACCAATGATTCCTGGGACGGGGCAAACACCTACTTCCATATGAAGAAGAAGTGGATAGACTGGACTTCGGCTTGTTCGCTTTTAGAAGATTAGAAGATGATTTCAAAGAGACTTACAAAATTTTTTGGACAGATTGTTTCCCGATGTTGGGAAGATCCAGGACAGATTGTTTCCCAGTTTAAGGTGGAGTATCGTTTTTCACACAGAGAGTGGTGAATCTTGTCAGAAAGGTAGTTGAGGCCAGTTCGTTGTGCCGAGGGAGTTGGATTGCCCTTGTGGCTTAAAAGCATCCCAGACGAGTTACACATATTGAATGGCGGTGGCAGGCTCGAAGGGAAGTGCCATTGCACCCTACTTCTATGTTTCTATGCCTATAAAAGCATCCCTAAAAGCATATGGATATTTCTTCACTAGAGTTGGTCAAAAAGTAAAAATCTGATCTTTCATAAAATTAATAAAATTTAAGTCTTGAAGCAAAGTAGTGTTAAATTGCCATTGTTTAGCACTAAACTTGGAATCAGGTAGATTGATTGATAGTTTCAAAGGTGCGTGATCAGAAATAGCGATTGCGTCATACTCACATGCAGTGACCGATGGGAATGGCCGAGAATCTAGTATAAAATAATCAATCCTAGAATAACTGTGATATACATGAGAGAAAAATGAAAATTCTTTGTCATTCGGGTGCAAAAATCTCCAAACTTCTAACATTCCAGAGTCAAGTAAAAAAGAATGAATCAAATTGGCTGATTTATTTGGAAGCACATGATCAGATGTAAACCTGTCAATCGCGGGGTTCAAACAAGTTGAAATCTCCACCCATTATTAAAAAGCGTTCATTTAAATTAGGAAAGGATGCAATTAACTGTTTAAAAAACTCAGAGTGATCAATATTTGGTGCGTAGACATTCACCATAGCAACCTTTTGCATGTAAAGAACACCAGTAATCACCAAAAATCTGCCATATGGATCAGAAATTGTTTCATTGTGAACAAACGGAATTGAGGGGTCAATAAAAATGGACTTCTTTCACCTTAGCCTGTGAATTTGAATGAAACTGCTGCCTCTCCAAAACTTTAAAAAATAGTAAATTGTCATCTTGCCTTACATGAGTTTCCTTAGCAAAGATAATCTGGGCATTTAGTCTGTGAAGAACTTTAAAACATTTTTTCCTCTTAATGGGATGGTTCAAGCCATTCATATTCCATGAAACAAAATTAATAACTTTATCCATATTGCTTGTAAAAATCATGTGGGATGTAATGGGTTAATTTCTTGAAGCCTAAAAGTTCATGATACTGGAAAAAGAAAAGTCTAGGGCGGAGCCATAAGTGACAACATTTCAGACATTTCTGTAGTTCAAACTTTGCACAAATGGAAAACACTAAATAGGGAACAAAGGACCCCTCCCACCCCTGTAAAGCCCCAAACTGACCAATAGACAGTCAGCAAGCTACCTAATCCCATCCCCGAACTCATCTTCCCTAGTAACAGTGCTCGGCATAGAGATAATAATTTTTAACCACTCCTAGTCAAAACACATTCCCCATTATCTCTTTGAGAGAGAAGGAAAAAAAAACAGTCTGACATGAAGTTAACGAGCGAAAGCTACATATTATTATCCAATGTCAGGATATGAAAAACAAGAACCGCGTTCTCTTAGTTTGACTCATGACAGGGGAACACAAAATTAACAAAGAAATTCTTAAAAGAATATATATAAAAGAAAAACAACTCATCCAGTTAAATTCTTAATCATTACCAAACGAAATATTGTCAAAATAGGAACAGTAAATCTCCAGTTATAACTTAATCAGCTATCGATTGGTCCCCTTCCTCCTCGTAGCTCTCCAGAAAGCTAGAGGGTCTTGAGGATTGTTAAAAAATCGAAAAATTACCGTTGAAAAGTCGAATACGCAATCTAGCTGGGTATAATAAAATTGGCCGTAGCTTTTGCTTATACAGATCAGACATTACATTACATTATAAAAAAACTTTCTTATTTCCAAAAGCTCTTAACTATAACCAGGGACACAACAAAACTTGCCTCCTTCACATTCAACCACACCCAACTTTTTTGCTGCCTGGAGAATATTCTCCTTCATTTGCCAAAAATGAAACCGAATAATCAAATGTCTCAGTTTATTACCGGATTTCTTCCCAATCCTGTGAGCGTTATCCAAAAACGGAAGGTTTTCATTGTGCTCAATGTTAAAAGTTTCCTTTATCAGAAGCATATCTTATAACGTTATCTCCTTCTTGACCTTCCGGCAAACCAACAATTCGTAAATTCAAACGACATCTTCTGTTTTCTTGGTCCATATTTTTAGTCTTATATTGCTGAAGTGCTCGAGTGTTTTCATTCATTCTCCGTTCCAGTTTTTCAATCTTCAAATCTCTCTCCCGTCCCAGGGTTCGCAAGATATCAATTTCATCCTTTCGTTCACGAAGTTCATTTTGTAACAAAGACAGTCTTCCTTGGACTTCCTTCAATTTTGTCGAAACTCCTTTCACCATTTCTTCCAAACTGCCTAATCTTATTTTAATTTCATTTTTCAGCTCATTTTTCAATTCATCGTTCATTTTCGATATTGCTTCTATAATTGCTTCTTTTTTTTTTAAAGGGAGGGAGAGAGAAAAAGGGGAATTACAGACCAGTTAGTCTAACATCGGTAGTGGGGAAACTGCTAGAGTCAGTTATTAAAGATGGGATAGCAGCACATTTGGAAAGTGGTGAAATCATTGGATAAAGTCAGCATGGATTTACGAAAGGTAAATCATGTCTGACGAATCTTATTGAATTTTTTGAGGCTGTAACTAGTAGAGTGGATAAGGGAGAACCTGTGGATGTGTTATATCTGGACTTTCAGAAGGCTTTCAACAAGATCCCACATAAGAGATTAGTAGACAAACTTAAAGCACACGGTATTGGTGATTCAGTATTGATGTGGATAGAGAACTGGCTGGCAGACAGGAAGCAAAGAGTAGGAGTGAACGGGTCCTTTTCAGGATGGCAGGCAGTGACTAGTGGGGTGCCGCAAGGCTCAGTGCTGGAACCCCAGCTATTAACAATATATATTAATGATTTTGACGAGGGAATTGAATTCAACATCTCGAAGTTTGCGGATGACACAAAGCTGGGGGGCAGTGTTAGCTGTGAGGAGGATGCTAGGAGGCTGCAAGGTGACTTGGATAGGCTGGGTGAGTGGGAAAATGCATGGCAGATGCAGTACAGTGTGGATAAATGTGAGGTTAACCACTTTGGTGGCAAAAACAGGAAAGTAGACTATTATTTGAATGGTTGCCGATTAGGAAAAGGGGAGATGCAACGAGACCTGGGTGGCATGGTACACCAGTCATTGAAAGTAGGCATGCAGGTGCAGCAGGCAGTGAAGAAAGCAAATGTTAGCATTCGTAGCAAAAGGATTTGAGTATAGGAGTAGGGAGGTTCTACTTCAGTTGTACAGGGTCTTGGTGAGACCATACCTGGTGTATTGCGTACAGTTTTGGTCTCCAAATCTGAGGAATGACATTCTTGCGATAGAAGGAGTACAGAGAAGGTTCACCAGACTGATTCCTGGGATGTCAGGACTTTCATATGAAGAAAGACTGGATAGACTTGGCTTGTACTCGCTAGAATTTAGAAGATTGAGAGGGGATCTTACAGAAACTTACAAAATCCTTAAAGGGTTGAACAGGCTAGATGCAGGAAGATTGTTCCCGATGTTGGGGAAGTCCAGGGCAAGGGGTCACAGTTTAAGGAAGAGGGGGAAATCTTTTAGGACCGAGGTGAGAAAAACATTTTTCACACAGAGAGTGGTGAATCTCTGGAATTCTCTGCCACAAAAGGTAGTTGAGGCCAGTTCAGCTATATTTAAGAGGGAGTTAGATGTGGCCCTTGTGGCTAAAGGGATCAGAGGGTATGGAGAGAAGGCAGGTAAGGGATACTGAGTTGGATAATCAGCCATGATCACATTGAATGGCGGTGCAGGCTCGAAGGGCCGAATGGCCTACTCCTGCACCTATTTTCTATGTTTCTATACTGGAATCAGAAGCTGCAGCTGTGGTTGTGGCTTTCCCCAGTTCCTTCCTTGGGGAGCCTCCCTTTCTTCTGGTTTCCATCCTTTTCACGATTAAAGCGTGTAAAAGTGTTGTCAACACTTTATGAAAAGTTAGACGGTGTCTTGAAATCAAATAGTCACGAGTAACATTGAAAGAGTGGTGAGTGGAAGTTAAAAGTTAAGGGAGCAAACTAATTTGCAACCTTTACAGCATGCTGCCACTATGAGAGTCTGACCATTCTTCCAATTTGACGATCTTGAAAAGATCATCCACTCATTTATCTCCTCCAGCCTTGATTACTGCAACTCCCGTTACACTGGCATCAGCCAATCATCCCTGTTCCGCCTGCAATTGGTCCAAAACGCCGCAGCGAGACTCCTGACGGGCACACGAAAAAGGGGCCACATCACCCCGATTCTGGCCTCCCCAGTGCAGTTCAGAATCAATTTCAAGCTCCTCATTTATGTTAACAAAGACCTCAACGTGCTTGCCCCCACCTACATCAGAAATCTGCTAACCAACTCTGCTACCTCCAGGTCCCTCAGGTCGGCCGACTTGGGATTACTGACCATCCCGCGGTCCAGGCATAAGCTCAGGGGGCGACCTCACTTTTGCAGTTGCAGCACCTAGACTATGGAACAGCATCCTTCTTCCCTTCAGAACTGCCCCCTCCATCAACTCTTTTAAGTCTAGACTTAAAACTTTTTTCTACTCACAAGCGTGTCTCGAGGTCCTCTGAGGGAGCGCTGTATGCTGAATGCAGGTAGATGGGACTAGGGGAAAACAAATGGTCGGCACGGACTGGAAGGGCCGAGAGGGCCTGTTTCCGTGCTGTAATTGTTATATGGTTATATGGTTATATGTATTTATGTATGTATTGTTAGATCTATGTACCACTGTAGCACGTTAGTACCTGATCTGATGTAAATCACTTTGGTCAACGAGAGTTGTTTTTAAATGTGCTATAGAAATAAAATTGACTTGACTTGAAGTACATTGTTCCCTGAAAATGGCGTTATAGGTAGATAGTTTGGTGAAGGCGGTTGTTGGCACATTGGCCTTCAACAATCAGGGAATGGAATCTAGAAGTTGGGATATGTTAAAATTGTACAAGTTGCTGTTGAATCCACACTTGGAGTATCGTGTTCAGTTTTGGTCATCCTACTAATGGAAAGATGCAATTAAGTGCAGATAATGCAGAGAAGATATACATAAAACATAGAACAGTGCAGCTCAGGAACAAGCCCGTTGACCCACAATGTCTGTGCTGTCCAGTGCCAATGAAAAGTAAGGTAGTGTGCCTTAATGACTACCGCCAATAAGCTCCAATATCCAACATCATGAAGAAGGGTCTCGACCCGAAACGTCACCCTTTTCTTCTCTCCAGAGATGCTGACAGTGTCGCTGAGTTACTCTAACATTTTGTGTCTACCTTCGATTTAAACCAGCATCTGCAGTTCTTTCCTAATCCTCCAACAAATTGAACTGCTTTGAGAGACTGATGATGGCACACATTAACTCCAGCCTCCCAGCCAGCCTTGACCCAAAGGTTCTGACTTTCTCTCCTATCTAGGCACTCATAATTTTATATAAGTCTACCAAGTCTCCTCTTAACCCGATGTTCCAGAGAAATACAAAGTCAGTCCTTATAGATAACCCCTCCCCCCCCAATTCAAGCATCTTCCTGGCAAACCTCAAACAAACTGAATTTTAAAAAGCTAGAATATTCATATCTTTAGCAAACATGCATTATAAGTTCTGTAGGTAGGAAAATAACAATGAATAAGATTAATCTCTTACAAGATCGTTTTAATGTATTACTTTATGTGATGCCATCTGGTCTTGTGTGTGCCATTTTGGTTCACTTTGCAAAGAATGGCTTTTCTATGCCCTTTTCAAAGCCTCTGTCTCCTTCCTGTAATGGGGCGATTAAATTTACACACAATGTTCCAAATGCAGTCTAACCAAAGTCCAATAAAGTGTCATGACTTTGTGACACTTATCCTAAATGACCCACCCAATGAAGATCCCATACATCCTCATTAACACCATCTACTTGCATTGCCACTTTCAGGGAGTTATAGACTTGGATCCCAAGATCCATCTGCATGAGTAATCAAGAATCCAAGGGCTGGATCTAGAGAGAGACATTGGACAGGCTATCCTCAGTTCCTGCGCACTGAGGAACTTTATTCGTCAGTGCGCAGGAGGCTGACAGGCTATCTTACAGAGATATATAAAATCACAAGGGGAATTGATAAGGTGAATTCAGTCTTTTACCAAGGGTAAGGGAATCAAGAACTCGAAGGTTTAGGTTTAAGGCGAGAGTGGAAAGATTAAGTAGTTGTGGCAGATACAATATCAGCATTTAAAAGGCACATGAACAGGTATGCAGACAGGAAAGATTTAGTAGGGTGTGAGCCAAATGAAGACAAGTTTACATGGTTGACAGGGAAGAGCCAATAGGCCTATTTGTGCTGTATTACTATCACTAAAACATTTATTTTCAAATGCTCTCTTCTTAAACTGAACAATTCCAAACCTTATCAAATATTTCATCTATATTACTAAAAGTCTGATCTTAACCACTTTCTGTTGTTCTGTATATTGATTTTAGAAAAAACACTGCCACTTAAGGCTGTGATTTTTGGCCATCTTACTCAGAGTCCCCCTCACTGCGCAGGACAAGGGGATTTTTCCCATCGATTAAAAGTAAAAGAGTTATTAGTGTTTAAAAAATGTTGAGATTCTCTCTCCTGTCAAGCATGCCATGAAGGCCACGCCCCCTCTGCTGGGAGGGGGGGGAGGGATTATAAAACCCAGAAATGTGGGCATGGCTCACTCTGCAAGATGGAGGAGCAAGAAGTCACGACTCGCTGTCTTTAGTGGCCTTGCACCCTGCTTGAAATGGTATGAAACTGCACTTGAATTTGGTGGCCTTGCACTCTACCTGAAATGGAATTTCAAGGAATAGTCTTGAGTCAACTGCCAGCCCACCAGCCGTGAGCGGGTAAGCTGCCAGCACAACAGGCTTGAGTGACTGAGCCACCAGCCTAAGAATCCACTTGGCTCACAATGTCCATACTAGCCCTCTGGAAACCAGTCCCTTCAGCCCACAACACCCATACTAGCGCTCCAGAAAGCCCCCCCCCCCCCCCCCCCACTGGCCACCAATATTGGAATTGGTGGAGAGGTGGAATATTGCGTTGGGGGACCAGCCCTCCCGTGTGATTTGGGACCCAACGTGTCCCACTTAGTCTAGAATATTATGTAATCCTAGCAACCATTTTAGTAAATATTTTCTGCACCCTCTGCCAGGCTTTATATGCTTCATGAATAAGAGTGACAAAAAGCAAAACTAGATGTGGTAGAAGTATAAAGGGTCCCAACTCGAAACCACACTTATCTATGTTCTCCAGAGATGCTACCTGATCCACTGAGTTACTCTAGTACTTTGTGTTCTATGCAAGATTCCATCATCTGCAGTTGTCTCTGTTTTATAAATACTTTGTTTTTCTACTCGGTGGCTCTATTTACAAAGCCTATCATCCAAAAGATTTGTGGCGTGTACCATTGCCTCTCTGTACTCCAAGATTTAATTTGAAAAGAGCAAACCTGGGATTCAACTCCCTTGGCGTTCTCACTTCTTCCTCAATGAGTCATAGATAGATACAGGATCTTTTTCAGGCCTGAGTCAGTACCAACCATCCAGCACAAATTTTAACGTAGTTCTAGACTAACCCGTCACTGTTTAATGCAATAAAAAAAGAACTGCAGATACTGGTTCATACCAAAGATAGACTCAAAATGCTGGAGTAACTAAGTGTGTCAAGCGGCATCTCTGGAGAACATGAATATGTGACGTTTTTGGTCAGGACACTTCTTCAGCCTGACCTGCTGTGTTACTCCAGCTGCTCATGTCTATCCATTTTATTTAATTTAGTTTAGAGACGCAGCATGGAAATAGACCCTTCGGCTCACCGAGTTCATGCCAACCAGTAATCACCCATACACTAGTTCTATCCTACATATAACGGACAATTTACAGAATCCAACTAACCAACAAACCTGCACGTCTTTGGACTGTGGGAGGAAACCAGAGCACCTGGAGAAAACCCACGCGATCACAGGGGGAACGTAACAATTCTGTACAGACAGCACTCGTAGTCAGGATCAAACCATGGTCTCTGGTGTTGTACAGCAACTCTACCGCTGCAACACTGTGCCTCCCCTTTACACATTCCAGTCAATTCTCACCCCCCCCCCCTCCCCCCCCCCCCCCCCCCCTCCTTTCTCAAAAATGTTCTACTAATTTACAGAGGCCAGTTAATTTACCACCTCACACTTTTTGGGACGTGGAAGGAAACCCTTTCAGGTCACAGGGAGAGTATGCAAACTTCAAAGACAGTACCAGAGAATCACAATTTTAATTTGATTGGGGCAGATGAACTTTTATCTGCATTGCCTTAGACTCTACAATACATAATTTAACCTCTCATTCTTAAGAACATTTAAATTCCATCTTTGCTAAAGCTTCTTTGCTATCTACCCTAATATTTTAAAGTAGGTTATTGTCAAATATTTATTTGTGGAACAGTGGATGAAACAGTCAACCTAAGCCTGCACTTCATCCTCCAGCACCTAGACTGCCAGGGGACCTTTGCAAGGATTTTGTTTGTGGATTTAAGCTCTGCTACTACACTCCAAACTCTCCCAGTGACTGTGCCTAAATCCCTCTGTCAGTGGATCACCAACTTCCTGACGGAGAGGAAGCAGCATGTGAGGCTGGGAAAGTACATCTCGAACCCACTGACCCTCAGGATAGGAGCACGGCAAGGCTGTGTACTCTCTCCTCTCATTTATTATCTCTATACCTCCACAGGTTTCTCAAGTTTGCGTACAATACACAACCCTGATTGGACTGATCCAGGATGGTGAGGAATCTGCCTATAGACAGGAAGTGACACAGCTGGCATCCTGGTGTCATCGCAACAACCTGGAGCTCAATGCACTTAAGACAGTGGAATTGATTGAAGACTTTAGGAGTGCTCCCCTTCCCCTCCTCCCACTCACCATCAACAACATCAGTCACATCTGCGGAGTCATTTAAGTTCCTTGGAACCATCATCTGCAGGGACCTTAAATGGGAGACCACCATCGACTCCACAGTTGAAAAGGTCCAACAGAGCAGCAGCTGAGAAAACAATCTGCCACAGGCAATGATGGTCCAGTTTTATACTGCCATCATAGATTCTGTCCTCAGCTTCTTCATCATGGTCTGGTTTGGCTCGACCACCAAGCATGACACCCGGACGCTGCAGTGCATCGTTCGATCAGCCGAGAAGGTTGTTGGCTGCAACCTTCCCCCCATTGATGAACTGTACTTTGCAAGGGCCAGGAAGCGAGCAGGTAAGATCATCTCTGACCTCTCTTACCCTGGCCACAAACTCTTTGAAGTACTTCCCTCTGGGAGGCAACTCCGGACTGTCAAAGCCACCACAGCTTTTTTCCACGAGCAGTAGCTCTACTCAACAGCCAAAAGTCTGTAGCCTCCTTTTGCTCTGGTATTTTATTTTATTCTTCACGTTTAAATTATGTTTTATGTTTAATTGTCTACTGTATATCATGTTGTTATCCTTGCAAGCAAAGTACCTTTTATGTATAAAATGTATTAAATTCAATTCATTACAAAGCATATAGGACAATTGGCATCATGCCTCATATGAACTGGGAGTGCTTAAAAATGGAACTCTGAACAAACTTTCTGAGGGGGACAAAGGGGCTACCCACTGAACAAGGGATCAAAAGCTACTTCAGTCACAATGCGGGAATAGAAATATTGATATAATCTACATTTGTGGTGTTAATTTCACTGCTCGTTTATTTTCCAAGAAAGAAGCTAGCAGGTACAATCAATAATTCTATTGCTACATCTGTTCAAAAACATGAGGTGTGGCAGAGGCAAATAAGATCTTTAAATGTTACTAATCAATTGAAAACTAACCCACTAGCAGATCTTTCAGCAGATGGAGGAATTCGGCCAACAGTAAAGTATGTTGACATTTACCAAGTTATTTATCGATTCTGGAGGTTTACATAACACACCTCCTTGTCAGCCGTCGACGGAACTGCGTCGCAGATTAAAGGCTGACTGTCAATCCTGTTTTTAACCCGACAGAGCCGTAAAGGCCAGTAAATAAACCGAAGGTATGAGGATGTAGAAACTGAAAATGCGAAATAAAACCAGTGACGGCTGGGAACGCCCAGGAGATGAAGACATTTGTGCAAGAGGGAAATAAGTGGTTGAGTTTTCGTCAGGACGGGGTTGCACTAACATCATCAGCTGCGGCACTGCTGCTGCTGCTGCTGCGACGTGCGGCTGGCCGTGCACTGGAGCAGGGAGCAGCAACCCGGCCAAGAGGCAAGAGAGTGCTCGGACTCGGAGACATCCCCGGGGTGGGGAACGACACGGTACACGACAGTGCGGCGCTGGTGTCGGGGCCCCAATGCCCTGCGACTCCCGCAACTCCACCCGCAGCAAGAGCAGGTCAGGGTGGGTGGACCCGAGCCTCACCTTGTAGTAGAAGACGGCCTCGGTGAAGCGGCCGTTCTGGTCGTTCCTCACCGCCATCTGGGCGAACTTGACGGCGTCCTGCTCCAGGGCGTTCGCGTCCATGGCGCAGAGGGGCCCAGAGAGCCCACCTCCACTGGCCTGGCAACCGGGACTTCCGCATCCGGCCGGCACCATGCTATTCCGCTTCCGGTGGGACCAACCTCCAGGCAACTACTTCGCCCACGTGCCATTAGTTTGTTCAGCTGCTCTCCATCTCATCGTCGAAATCAAAGGTCCCAGAGGAGCTTGGTCTGTATCTCTCGTCTCCCTCTCACCTGACTTTCAGTCTGAAGAAGGATCATCATCTAAACATCACCCAATCCTTTTTTTGCCCCAGAGATGCTGCCTGTCCCACTGAGTTACTCCAGCATTTTGTGCTTAGATGGTTGTGGTTGTCAGTAAATGTGCATCAACTCTGGTTGCATGGCACAGCCACCACTGCCAAATATGTCAGAACGAACTGCAGATGCTGGTTTAAATCGAAGGTCGACCACAAAATTCTGGAGTAACTCGGCGGGTTAGGCAGCCCTGGAGAGAAGGAATGGGTGACGTTTCGGGTGGAGACCCTCCTTCAGACTGATGTCAAGGGAGTGGGCGAGACAGATAGAATGTAGTCGGAGACAGTAAGACTAATGGGAGAACTGGGAAAGGGATGGAGAAAGAAAGCAAGGGTTATCTGAAGTTAGAGAAGTCAATGTTCATACCGCTGGGATGTAAACTACCCAAATGAAATATGAGGTGCTGTTCCTCCAATTTGCGCTGGGCCTCACTCTGACAATGGAGGAGGCCCAGGACAGAAAGGTCAGATTGGGAATGGGAGGGGGAGTTGAAGTGCTGAAATTGAAGTCCCTTCCCACCCAAACCACCTCCCCCCCCAGGTACTTACCCCTGCAGTTGCAGGATGTGAGATATGCAATGTGCTCACAATCACTGCTCAAAGACTAAATCGTGGAAGCAAGAGATTCTTTATTTTCGAGTCTGCAGAGCCGGGTGCCTCTCCAAGTTGAGACACCCCGAAGTCAGAAGAGTCATCCCCCTTTATACACACAATTCTACATCCAACCTCCACTCCTTGTACCCGCTCCAATCAGACACTGAGGTGGACAACCTGTAGGTACTTCCCCCAGTACCTCCCACATCATACATCGCATGTTCATGGTAATGAGCAGTTTCTTGACCAGGGGTGTGTTGTAATATTCATTTATTTTATTAAGCATGCTCAGTTCTTCATGACCTATCCTAGTTTTACTCACCTCCAAGTGAATTCTCTCAGTTCTCCTATATCAGCACTAAAGCTAAGCTATAGTGGCAAGGGTCCCATCTATCACCCCATTCTACTGATAGGGAGCTATCTACATCACTCCCTTCTACCGCTATACAATGCTATTACTTCTTATTCAAGGATGGGTCTGGTAACTTTTATACACAGCTGTGTCAGAACCCTCTCCCTGGCCCCTATCGGTTTGAATCCTCTTTAAAGCACCTTACAATAGTGGGGTTTAATCACTTTATCCCTCACAATCCTCCCTTTTTCTTTTGCTACACATCTATTGATTAAACCTCAATTTCAAGTTCCTTCAGTTCGAATTGACGTAACATTGTCCTAATCTCCTTTTCCTGTGTATCCTGGACCTTCCCTGGTCGCATTATCATTATTTTCTGTATTTCCCCTTTCTCTCCCATAGGCATGACAACAGCCTGCATCTGACTTATACTCCTTGTAATAAGTTCCCTAAAACAAGGGATGCAACAGGAGATAAAGATCAGTTCAGCCACTGCACATAGAAACACGAGTCCCACCGTTCTCCACCATGTTCCTCCGAGGATGGAATCCCACCATCGGGTTCCCATAATCGAATTCCACTTCTGTATTGGAACATGTGCCAACTTACAGATTCCTTCTGATATGTCCATCACTGCCTGTCCATTGTCATCGATGTTTAAACAGCAATTAGAGAGGTTGAATTTCCCGCATACCCCTCCTTCTTCTGCCAGGAGGTAATCTAGGGCCAACCGGTTCTGGTATATTGCTGCTCTCATCTGTGTCTGCTGCTTTGCCAGCATCTCCAGTGCCCCCGCAGTTTGGTTGGTAATTACCTCCAGTACTGCCTGAAGTCTTATGATCCGGTTTAACATGTATACCGGGGTTCGGTAGCCCCAGGATCCATCCTGTGCCCAAGTGGCTGGTCCATAGTATGAGATGATTCTTGCGGGTGGCCATTCATCATCTTCCCATTCTCCAATGTCTATTTTCCTCTTCTTCCAATATAGGTCGTCAAATACAGGTGTTCCTAGCGACCGCCCTTCTTCAGTGTTTAACAGGAAAAATCCCGGTTGTACCAGTCCAATAAAGCAAGTCCTGCTCCAATTTGTCGGTAACACCGAGTATGCCTCGTATCCACATATCCATAACAGTTCTTCAGGGGCCGGTCCACTAGAGGTAACCTTGTTCCATATGTCTCGCAACACCAGGATTCCTTGATAAGGGTTGTTCCCGGTGCAGTTCCATAGTCCAGTCGATTCCATTCCATTGGTCTCCATCCAGATAGTGCAGTTTCTCCCGTCTTTCTTAGTTGGATACCATTTAGGCTCCTCTGGCCACCACACTCGGGACTGATTTGGCCACTGGGTGACGATGCGCTGGCAGGGGCTGCTGCCTACTAGGACGGCATCCTTTGCCCAGGGCCTAGCGATACACTCAGTCCCAACCGGAGCGTCTGTCAGGACCCATGCCTGGGGATCTCGGTCTTGTCCAACTGTCAGGTTCCACTCCATCAGGTCCCATACTTCAACAATGGATCCTCTCCACGGCCAACGTGAGCTCATCAGTGGTCCGCCACATACCCAACAGTTAGTCACATTCAGGATTCCAGCTATCCAGAGGGCCAAGTCCACAAACAGGTTTTTTCCTCCTTCAGGGATCTCAATCTGCTTCTTTATTTCTTCGTACAGTGTTTGGTGCAATTGAGGCTGAGTAGGTCGGTGAGGGGGAGGCTTGGTGACTACTACTTCCGTGAACTCTGTTTTTACTTGCTCCTTTATTTTATCTAACGTCCATCTTAAGGCCTGGAAAGGGTAACCTAACCGTCCTGTCCTGGTTATACAAACCCATCTCTCCCCCTTCGGGCAGGTAACGTACCCAAACCTCCCTACATATCCTCTATTCCCTACCATAAAATACTTCTTTCCCCCGTCCTCACAAATAGTTCTAGTCCTCAGGTTATAGCAAGCATCGTTCACATGGGAATGATAGGTAAATGATCTGGTTGTCCACCCTCCGTATCTGATAGGATGATAACATTTATCACAGTTATTAATACTTTTTACCATAATTACATGCAGAGCAAACAATACCACGACTGCTCCTTTCATACTGTCAGTTATGCATTCAATTTTTTTAAAAGTTAATGTTAGGGGCTTATTTCCTTAATGTTAGCGGGTGGATCAACAGGTCCTTTAACCCGGATTGCGTGGGTCCACCCTTTTTCTTTTGTTCGTACTGCTGTCTCGGTTGTCAGTAATACTAGGTATGGGCTGGTCCACCTGGGTTGGAGTTTCTCCTCCTTCCAATTCTTGACCAGTACCCAGTCGCCGGCCTATACAGCATGTATTGGAAAGTCGAGTGGTGGGCTTTGAGCCAATAGTCCTTTAGCTTTTAATTCTGTAAGGGAACGAGATACTGCCAGTAAATAGTTCCTTAAGAATACATCACTGCCCTCTATGGTGGGTATTCCTTCTATCTTTCCCAAATAAGGTAACCCATACAACATTTCATAGGGGGACATTGCTAACTTTGCATGGGGTCTCCATTGCTTTTCTCAAAGCCTTTCTGTTTCCCTACTGCTCCAAACATGTGCCAGACTCCATGTACATATGCTGCTCTTAAAGCCTTAATTTCTGCCAATTGAGCTAAGCAAGATTGCAGGCAAGCTTCCAATTTGATCCTGCGCTATAGCTTTTACTTCTTTAGATATTACTCGTCCAAAATATTATACCTGCTGCTGACAAAACAACAACTTCTTCCTTGATACATTATGACCTCCTGTGCCATCTTTTCCAAGATAATTACAATGTCTCTCACATTGCTTCTCACTTGTGGAACAAACCAACAAATCATCCACATACTATATCAACACCTTCCCAATCTGCCTACAACATCTGATTAAAAACACGGCGCTAGTATTTAAAACCCTGCCGCATCCTAGCCTAGGTGTATAATACCTCTTCTTAATGTTCTTACTATAGCTATGTTCACCATTATCTTAATATTATTATTATTATTATTTCCTGATTATCGTACCTGTGTTCACATCCCAACACACCTTATCCATTACCTATCTCCTTACTAGCCTTCCTTGACCTCTTCCTTGAGATCCCTTCCTCCCTTGGGGACCCCAGTCCTCTCTGGGCTTATATCCAGATTTATTTCATTCCTGATAGGGCATTTGAGGAAACACTCTCCCAAATACATTTATTATTGGCATGGAATCTCTGGCCCCTGTTTGGCTCTGTCATAGGACTCACTGTGTGTCGGTGCATCACTTATTTCAAACTTTTCAACCAGGTTTGACATTGTCTTTCCTTTTTCACGCTCTTTCTTTTTGAGCTCTTCAAGTTACATTTGCATAATTTTTCTCTGCACCTCTTCCTGCTGGTCTGCAAGTCTTTTTCCTATCTTTGCGATATTTCTCAACCTCATTGACCAAATGATCACTGAATCAGGGGTGGGAAATAGATTACAATCCCACCACCTCCTCCAATCTAGACTTGACTTTAGGATGAATGACATCCACCACAGTGGTTCAAAATATAGTGTTCATTAACTGGTTGCCTTCTTTTTTTGTTCAGTTTCCAGCCTCCACCTTTTCAGCTTGTTCTCCAGATAGGCTGCTAGATTTTTGTCTGAGGGCCTGCCATACCCTCTGCCTGACTGTGTCAAACAGCATGCCATTGTTTATTGCATTGTTCACAGCATTTTTATACCAGCCATCTTCAGGAGTTCTGTCAGTTTAGTGGTTCCCATCACTTTCCCCAACAGTGCCTTCAAATCTCCCATAGCCAATAATTGTCCCCCAAAGCCATAACCCATTTCCTGCCCCATCAGGAATATTGGGTAAGGTATTTCTTAGCCCTCTCAGTTTATGGGTGCCCCAAAGGATAATCTGTGTCTGGCCTGCTCTTATCTTTTTTGAAGCAGTCTCATCAATTTATCCCTCTGCTTCCCACTTGAATCCTTTCTGATCTGCCTTCTTTCTCATTCTAAACTCAATTTCTTACTTCTTAGATAGTTTATCCTCCTTTGCAAATTTATTCACCTTCCTTTTAAAATCTTCCACTGACTTCTCGATCCTCATATTTTACCACCACCCCTTCTACCTCGGGGGCAGTCATCACTTTCCCCCCTACCCCCGAGATTCTGACTTGTTTTTCACCTAATCCAATTTCTTCTGGTACCTTAGTTCCACTTGATCTCTCCACTCCCGAATTACCATAAATACCATATCCTCTCCCTGGGGTCCTAATTTCAAGTTTACCAGAGGTTCCCGTGTGTATCCCATACACCCCAGGGAGCAGGACCCCCGACTTCCCTATTCTTCCTCCATGAGTGTGTACGACTGCACCTCCCGTCGTAGCCTGGGACATTCCCTCTTGAAATGACCCTCCTCGTTACAATAGTAACACTGGGATGGCCCCGTGTACCACCCTCCTGATCCTTGTTCCTTGTTTTCCCGGCAACCCCAACTTCGGTCCCTCCATTCACCTCTTCCTCGTCCTCTGTCTCTGCCTCTTCCCCTTCCCCGGTCTCCATGAGCACCCGGCCTTCTATCACCTTCATCTCCCTTCTTCTTTACCCCTTGCTGTACTGCCTGCAACATCATTTTTGCCTTTCCCTTCTGTTTTTCCTCATCCCATCATATACATACTTTCTGAGCCTCTGTTAACAATTGATTTAATGGTTTGTCATTTCAATCCTCCAATTTTTCCAGTTTCTTTCTAATATCTGGCCATGACTTGGTTACGAAATTAACCTTTAGTAACTGCTGACCTGCGTCTGCTGCTATCCCCGGAGCCTGCAACCCCTTTTCCCAGATCTTTATTCCTGCTTGTCTGACCATCTGTCTTTCTTCTGAAGTAAATAAACTTCCCATTATTGACATAATTGTCTGCCAACTCCTTTTTTTTTACCCTGGGCCCCATTAATTTATTACCCTTCTCCAACCAGAATGTTTATCTAAACAAACCATAAAAGCTGCTTGTTGTTCAGCAATTAACTTATCTCTAATTTTGTTCAAACCATTCTTCCTACAATTCCCAAATTCCAATTCCTAGTTTAAATACATACGACTAACAATTTTCCAAATGTTTTTTTTGTTTTTCTTTTTCTTGTTTGTTTATTTTTGTTAGAAGTAAGTACAGTAGTCTGGTACTTAAGTACCTAATACATAAATACATATTCTCATTCTTGTACAACTTCATACTTTTAGTTCAATAATAAAAAAACAGTGAGAGAAAAAAAGAGTGTCGGAATAGATAGACAAGCGAGTAGAAACAGAAAACAAAACAAAAAAAAATAAAGGACAGAGGTGAGAAGTTAAAAGATTGAAAGAGAAGGAAAAAGAAAAGAGAGATTAGGAGAGATCTACCTATCTCATATTTCTGCCCATCTGTCACCCAGTTCTAAACATTTAATTTCTAAGGTTATGTTATGTTGCACCATATGCTTGTATAAAGTTGATAAACGGAGACCAAATCTTTAAGAATTGGTCTACTTTGCCTAGTAAGAGGAATCTAATTTCTTCAAGATGTAGCGTTTCAGACATGTTTGAGATCACATTTTGAATGTTGGCGTAGCTGCGTTTTTCCAAAATTTAAGTATAGGTTTTTTCGCTGTTATTAGACCATAATTAAGAAAAGCTTCTTGGAATATAGTTAGTTTACTTCCCTCTTCCATTGATTCAAAGATAATCAATTCAGTATTGGGGTTCAATTTTGTGTTAAATAGTTTTGTAAAAATTCCAAAAATTTCATTCCAAAATGTATACAGTTTTGTACAAGAGACAAAGGAATGTGCTATAGTGGCATTTTGAGTTAGACATTTGTCGCAGATGGGGGAAACATTTGAAAATATTTTATTCAGTCTTGTTCTTGAATAATATAATCTATGTAAAATTTTAAATTGAATTAGGTTATGTCTTACATTCATTGAACATTTGTTTACATATAATAATGGTTGAGTTTTCGTCAGGACGGGGTTGCACTAACATCATCAGCTGCGGCACTGCTGCTGCTGCTGCTGCTGCTGCGACGTCCGGCTGGCCGTGCACTGGAGCAGGGAGCAGCAACCCGGCCAGAGGCAAGAGACAGCTCGGACTCGGAGACATCCCCGGGGTGGGGAACGACATGGTACACGACAGTGCGGGCGCTGGTGTCGGGGCCCCAATGCCCTGCGACTCCCGCAACTCCACCCGCAGCAAGAGCAGGTCAGGGTGGGTGGACCCGAGCCTCACCTTGTAGTAGAAGACGGCCTCGGTGAAGCGGCCGTTCTGGTCGTTCCTCACCGCCATCTGGGCGAACTTGACGGCGTCCTGCTCCAGGGCGTTCGCGTCCATGGCGCAGAGGGGCCCAGAGAGCCCACCTCCACTGGCCTGGCAACCGGGACTTCCGCATCCGGCCGGCACCATGCTATTCCGCTTCCGGTGGGACCAACCTCCAGGCAACAACTTCGCCCACGTGCCATTAGTTTGTTCAGCTGCTCTCCATCTCATCGTCTATATCAAAGGTCCCAGAGGAGCTTGGTCTGTATCTCTCGTCTCCCTCTCACCTGACTTTCAGTCTGAAGAAGGATCATCATCTAAACATCACCCAATCCTTTTTTTGCCCCAGAGATGCTGCCTGTCCCACTGAGTTACTCCAGCATTTTGTGCCTCTCCTTGGTTAGATGGTTGTGGATGTCAGTAAATGTGCATCAACTCTGGTTGCATGGCACAGCCACCACTGCCAAATATGTCAGAACGAACTGCAGATGCTGGTTTAAATCGAAGGTCGACCACAAAATTCTGGAGTAACTCGGCGGGTTAGGCAGCCCTGGAGAGAAGGAATGGGTGACGTTTCGGGTGGAGACCCTCCTTCAGACTGATGTCAAGGGAGTGGGCGAGACAGATAGAATGTAGTCGGAGACAGTAAGACTAATGGGAGAACTGGGAAAGGGATGGAGAAAGAAAGCAAGGGTTATCTGAAGTTAGAGAAGTCAATGTTCATACCGCTGGGATGTAAACTACCCAAATGAAATATGAGGTGCTGTTCCTCCAATTTGCGCTGGGCCTCACTCTGACAATGGAGGAGGCCCAGGACAGAAAGGTCAGATTGGGAATGGGAGGGGGAGTTGAAGTGCTGAAATTGAAGTCCCTTCCCACCACCCAAACCACCTCCCCCCCCAGGTACTTACCCCTGCAGTTGCAGGATGTGAGATATGCAATGTGCTCACAATCACTGCTCAAAGACTAAATCGTGGAAGCAAGAGATTCTTTATTTTCGAGTCTGCAGAGCCGGGTGCCTCTCCAAGTTTGAGACACACCCGAAGTTCAGAAGAGTCATCCCCCTTTATACACACAATTCTACATCCAACCTCCACTCCTTGTTACCCCGCTCCAATCAGACACTGAGGTGGACAACCTGTAGGTACTTCCCCCAGTACCTCCCACATCATACATCGCATGTTCATGGTAATGAGCAGTTTCTTGACCAGGGGTGTGTTGAATATTCATTTATTTTATTAAGCATGCTCAGTTCTTCATGACCTATCCTAGTTTTTACTCACCTCCAAGTGAATTCCTCCAGTTTCTCCTATAATTCAGCACTAAAGCTAAGCTATAGTGGCAAGGGTCCATCTATCACCCCATTCTACTGATAGGGAGCTATCTACATCACTCCCTTCTACCGCTATACAATGCTATTACTTCTTATTCAAGGATGGGTCTGGTAACTTTTATACACAGCTGTGTCAGAACCCTCTCCCTGGCCCCTATCGGTTTGAAATCCTCTTTTAAAGCACCTTACAATAGTGGGGTTTAATCACTTTATCCCTCACAATCCTCCCTTTTTCTTTTGCTACGCATCTATTGATTAAACCTCAATTCAAGTTTCCTTCAGTTCGAATTGACGTAACATTGTCCTAATCTCCTTTTCCTGTGTATCCTGGACCTTCCCTGGTCGCATTATCATTATTTTCTGTATTTCCCCTTTCTCTCCCATAGGCATGACAACAGCCTGCATCTGACTTATACTCCTTGTAATAAGTTCCCTAAAACAAGGGATGCAACAGGAGATAAAGATCAGTTCAGCCACTGCACATAGAAACACGAGTCCCACCGTTCTCCACCATGTTCCTCCGAGGATGGAATCCCACCATCGGGTTCCCATAATCGAATTCCACTTCTGTATTGGAACATGTGCCAACTTACAGATTCCTTCTGATATGTCCATCACTGCCTGTCCATTGTCATCGATGTTTAAACAGCCAATTAGAGAGGTTGAATTTCCCGCATACCCCTCCTTTTTCTGCCAGGAGGTAATCTAGGGCCAACCGGTTCTGGTATATTGCTGCTCTCATCTGTGTCTGCTGCTTGGCCAGCATCTCCAGTGCCCCCGCAGTTTGGTTGGTTAATTACCTCCAGTACTGCCTGAAGTCTTATGATCCGGTTTTTTTTAACATGTATACCGGGGTTCGGTAGCCCCAGGGATCCATCCTGTGCCCAAGTGGCTGGTCCATAGTATGAGATGATTCTTGCGGGGTGGCCATTCATCATCTTCCCATTCTCCAATGTCTATTTTCCTCTTCTTCCAATATAGGTCGTCAAATACAGGTGTTCCTAGCGACCGCCCTTCTTCAGTGTTTAACAGGAAAAATCCCGGTTGTACCAGTCCAATAAAGCAAGTCCTGCTCCAATTTGTCGGTAACACCGAGTATGCCTCGTATCCACATATCCATAACAGTTCTTCAGGGGCCGGTCCACTAGAGGTAACCTTGTTCCATATGTCTCGCAACACCAGGATTCCTTGATAAGGGTTGTTCCCGGTGCAGTTCCATAGTCCAGTCGATTCCATTCCATTGGGTCTCCATCCAGAAAGTGCAGTTTCTCCCGTCTTTCTTAGTGGATTACCATTTAGGGCTCCTCTGGCCACCACACTCGGGACTGATTTGGCCACTGGGTGACGATGCGCTGGCAGGGGCTGCTGCCTACTAGGACGGCATCCTTTGCCCAGGCCTAGCGATACACTCAGTCCCCAACCGGAGCGTCTGTCAGGACCCATGCCTGGGGATCTCGGTCTTGTCCAACTGTCAGGTTCCACTCCATCAGGTCCCATACTTCAACAATGGATCCTCTCCACGGCCAACGTGAGCTCATCAGTGGTCCGCCACATACCCAACAGTTAGTCACATTCAGGATTCCAGCTATCCAGAGGGCCAAGTCCACAAACAGGTTTTTTCCTCCTTCAGGGATCTCAATCTGCTTCTTTATTTCTTCGTACAGTGTTTGGTGCAATTGAGGCTGAGTAGGTCGGTGAGGGGGAGGCTTGGTGACTACTACTTCCGTGAACTCTGTTTTTACTTGCTCCTTTATTTTATCTACGTCCATCTTAAGGCTGGAAAAGGGTAACCTAACCGTCCTGTCCTGGTTATACAAACCCATCTCTCCCCCATTCGGGCAGGTAACATACCCAAACCTCCTACAATATCCTCTATTCCCTACCATAAAATACTTCTTTCCCCCGTCCTCACAAATAGTTCTAGTCCTCAGGTTATAGCAAGCATCGTTCACATGGGAATGATAGGTAAATGATCTGGTTGTCCACCCTCCGTATCTGATAGGATGATAACATTTATCACAGTTATTAATACTTTTTACCATAATTACATGCAGAGCAAACAATACCACGACTGCTCCTTTCATACTGTCAGTTATGCATTCAATTTTTTTAAAAGTTAATGTTAGGGGCTTATTTCCTGGCTTCACCATCCACTGTTCCTCCTTATCAGGAGCGGGTGGATCAACAGGTCCTTTAACCCGGATTGCGTGGGTCCACCCCTTTTTCTTTTGTCGTACTGCTGTCTCGGTTGTCAGTAATACTAGGTATGGGCTGGTCCACCTGGGCTGGAGTTTCTCCTCCTTCCAATTCTTGACCAGTACCCAGTCGCCGGCCTATACAGCATGTATTGGAAAGTCGAGTGGTGGGCTTTGAGCCAATAGTCCTTTAGCTTTTAATTCTGTAAGGGAACGAGATAGCCGGCCAGTAAATAGTTCCTTAAGAAACACACTGCCTCTATGGTGGGTATTCCTTCTATCTTTCCAAATAAGGTAACCCATACAACATTTCATAGGGGGACATTGCTAACTTTGCATGGGGTCTCCATTGCTTTTCTCAAAGCCTTTCTGTTTCCCTACTGCTCCAAACATGTGCCAGACTCCATGTACATATGCTGCTCTTAAAGCCTTAATTTCTGCCAATTGAGCTAAGCAAGATTGCAGGCAAGCTTCCAATTTGATCCTGCGCTATAGCTTTTACTTCTTTAGATATTACTCGTCCAAAATATTATACCTGCTGCTGACAAAACAACAACTTCTTCCTTGATACATTATGACCTCCTGTGCATCTTTCCAGATAATTACAATGTCTCTCACATTGCTTCTCACTTGTGGAACAAACCAACAAATCATCCACATACTATATCAACACCTTCCCAATCTGCCTACAACATCTGATTAAAAACACGGCGCTAGTATTTAAAACCCTGCCGCATCCTAGCCTAGGTGTATAATACCTCTTCTTAATGTTCTTACTATAGCTATGTTCACCATTATCTTAATATTATTATTATTATTATTTCCTGATTATCGTACCTGTTCACATCCCCAACACACCTTATCCATTACCTATCTCCTTACTAGCCTTCCTTGACCTCTTCCTTGAGATCCCTTCCTCCCTTGGGGACCCCAGTCCTCTCTGGGCTTATATCCAGATTTATTTCATTCCTGATAGGGCATTTGAGGAAACACTCTCCCAAATACATTTATTATTGGCATGGAATCTCTGGCCCCTGTTTGGCTCTGTCATAGGACTCACTGTGTGTCGGTGCATCACTTATTTCAAACTTTTCAACCAGGTTTGACATTGTCTTTCCTTTTTCACGCTCTTTCTTTTTGAGCTCTTCAAGTTACATTTGCATAATGCACCTCTTCCTGCTGGTCTGCAAGTCTTTTTCCTATCTTTGCGATATTTCTCAACCTCATTGACCAAATGATCACTGAATCAGGGGTGGGAAATAGATTACAATCCCACCACCTCCTCCAATCTAGACTTGACTTTAGGATGAATGACATCCACCACAGTGGTTCAAAATATAGTGTCATTAACTGGTTGCCTTTCTTTTTTGTTCAGTTTCCAGCCTCCACCTTTTCAGCTTGTTTCTCAGATAGGCTGCTAGATTTTTGTCTGAGGGCCTGCCATACCCTCTGCCTGACTGTGTCAAACAGCATGCCATTGTTATTGCATTGTTCACAGCATTTTTATATACCAGCCATCTTTCAGGAGTTCTGTCAGTTTAGTGGTTCCCATCACATTTCCCCAACAGTGCCTTCAAATCTCCCATAGCCAATAATTGTCCCCCCAAAGCCATAACCCATTTCCTGCCCCATCAGGAATATTGGGTAAGGTATTTCTTAGCCCTCTCAGTTTATAGGGTGCCCCAAAGGATAATCTGTGTCTTGGCCTGCTCTTATCTTTTTTGAAGCAGTCTCATCAATTTATCCCTCTGCTTCCCACTTGAATCCTTGGGTCTATCCTGCCTTCTTTCTCATTCTAAACTCAATTTCTTATTTCTTAGATAGTTTATCCTCCTTTGCAAATTTATTCACCTCCTTTTAAAATCTTCCACTGACTTCTCGATCCTCATATTTTAACCACCACCCCTTCTACCTCGGGCCAGTCATCACTTTCCCCCCTACCCGAGATTCTGACTTGATTTTTTCACCTAATCCAATTTCTTCTGGTACCTTAGTTCCACTTGATCTCTCCACTCCCGAATTACCATAAATACCATTCCTCTCCCTGGGGTCCTAATTTCAAGTTTACCAGAGGTTCCCGTGTGTATCCCATACACCCCAGGGAGCAGGACCCCGACTTCCCTATTCTTCCACCATGAGTGTCTACGACTGCACCTCCCGTCGTAGCCTGGGACATTCCCTCTTGAAATGACCCTCCTCGTTACAATAGTAACACTGGGATGGCCCCCGTGTACCACCCTCCTGATCCTTGTTCCTTGTTTTCCCGGGCAACCCCAATCTTCGGTCCCTCCATTCACTCTCTTCCTCGTCCTGTTCTGTCTCTGCTCTCCCCTTCCCGGTCTCCATGAGCACCCGGCCTTCTATCACCTTCATCTCCCTTCTTCTTTACCCCTTGCTGTACTGCCTGCAACATCATTTTTGCCTTTCCCTTCTGTTTTTCCTCATCCCCATCATATACATACTTTCTGAGCCTCTGTTAACAATTGATTTAAATGGTTTGTCATTCCAAATCCTCCAATTTTTCCAGTTTCTTTCTAATATCTGGCCAATGACTTGGTTACGAAATTAAACCTTTAGTAACTGCTGAACCTGCGTCTGCTGCTATCCCCGGAGCCTGCAACCCCTTTTTCCCAGATCTTTATTCCTGCTTGTCTGACCATCTGTCCTTTCTTCTGAAGTAAATAAACTTCCCATTATTGACATAATTGTCTGCCAACTCCTTTTTTTTTACTCTGGGCCCCATTAATTTATTACCCTTCTCCAACCAGAATGTTTATCTAAACAAACCATAAAAGCTGCTTGTTGTTCAGCAATGGTAACTTATATCTCTAATTTTGTTCAAAACCATTCTTCCTACAATTCCCAATTCCAATTCCTAGTTTAAATACATACGACTAACAATTTTCCAAATGTTTTTTTTGTTTTTCTTTTTTTTGTTTGTTTATTTTTGTTAGAAGTAAGTACAGTAGTCTGGTACTTAAGTACCTAATACATAAATACATATTCTCATTCTTGTACAACTTCATACTTTTAGTTCAATAATAAAAAAACAGTGAGAGAAAAAAAGAGTGTCGGAATAGATAGACAAGCGAGTAGAAACAGAAAACAAAACAAAAAAAAATAAAGGACAGAGGTGAGAAGTTAAAAGATTGAAAGAGAAGGAAAAAGAAAAGAGAGATTAGGAGAGATCTACCTATCTCATATTTCTGCCCATCTGTCACCCAGTTCTAAACATTTAATTTCTAAGGTTATGTTATGTTGCACCATATGCTTGTGTTTTTTTTTAATTCTGTGTGATTTATAATCCCATATGAAGTTGATAATATCAGAATCTAATTTTTTGAAGAATTTTTTAGGTATGTATATTGGTATTGATTGAAATAGGTACAATATTTGTGGTAAGAAGATCATTTTTATCGCGTTTATTCTGCCTATTAATGACATCGGCAGTGTCTTCCAAAATTTAATCAGCCCATTTAATTTAGTTAATAAAGGCATATAGTTTGAATTGAGTAATGATTTATAGTTCCTAGTAATTTGGATGCCTAAATATTTAAAATTTTCTGTTGTAATTCTAAAAGGGAATTTCAACAGATGTGTCGACTCTTGAGGTTTTTTTTTTAAATTTTTATTTTTTATTTTTTTATTTATTTTTTTTATTTAATTTTTTTAAATTTTTTTCAGTGAGAGAAAAAAGAAATAAAGAGTGTCGGAATAGATAGACAAGCGAGTAGAAACAGAAAACAAAAAAATAAATAAAGGACAGAGGTGAGAAGTTAAAAGATTGAAAGAGAAGGAAAAAGTAAAAAGAAAAGAGAGATTAGGAGAGATCTACCTATCTCATATTTTTGCCCATCCGTCACCCAGTTCTAAACATTTAATTTCTAAGGTTATGTTATGTTGCACCATATGCTTGTATAAAGTTGATAAACGGAGACCAAATCTTTAAGAATTGGTCTACTTTGCCTAGTAAAAGGAATCTCATTTCTTCAAGATGTGCGTTCAGACATGTTTGAGATCCACATTTTGAATGTTGGCGTAGGTGCGTTTTTCCAAAATTTAAGTATAAGTTTTTTTGCTGTTATTAGACCATAATTAAGAAAAGCTTCTTGAATAAGTTAGTTACTTCCCTCTTCCATTGATCCAAAGATAATCAATTCAGTATTGGGTTCAATTTTTGTGTGTTAAAAAATAGTTTTGTAAAAATTCCAAAAATTTCATTCCAAAATGTATACAGTTTTGTACAAGAGACAAAGGAATGTGCTATAGTGGCATTTTGAGTTAGACATTTGTCGCAGATGAGGGAAACATTTGAAAATATTTTATTCAGTCTTGTTTTCGAATAATATAATCTATGTAAAATTTAAAATTGAATTAGGTTATGTCTTACATTCATTGAACATTTGTTTACATATAATAAAATTTGTATCCCATCTATCGTTCGGATATTTTTATCAAAAACTCTTGTTCCCAGTCTCTTCTAATTGCTTTCTGTCGTTGGTGTTTCTATATTTAGAATTAATATTATATAAGTAAGATATTAAATTGCTTGATTCTGCCTTTCTATTTCATCCCTTCTCCAGTAGATCTGGGGTCTTTTTTTTTAAAGTTGATATCCTTGTATATACTTTTTCAAAATAATCTTGAATTTGAAGAAATTTGAAAATTTTGATTACTTTGCAAATTATATTTTAGTTGTAATTGTTGGAATGATTAAAAGTTTTCCATTTCATACATATCTCCCATCATTTTAATTCATATTCTTTCCCAATGGGGTAAACGTTTTATCAATAATGGATGGTTTGAATGAGGGGTTATTAGCTATTGGAGAAATAAGCGATAATTTTCTTAATTTTAAAGTTAATTTTGTTTCCAAATTCGTATTATACTATGAATAATTGGATTCTTCTTGTTAATATTACATTGTTCAGTTTTATCGAGAAAAGAAGGATCGCTCCTATATTATAAGGGGAACAATCCTCTTTCTCCATTCTTATCCAATCTACCTGTTGGGCAGAACTGTCCAACCGTAGATTATATTTTAATATTCACTGCCCAATAATAATACAATAAGTTGGGGAGGTCAGTCCCCCTGATTCTTTAGATTTACACAAGTGTTTTTTTTAATTCTGTGTGATTTTATAATCCCATTGAAGTTTATAATATCAGAATCTAATTTTTTAAGAATTTTTTAGTATGTATATTGGTATTGATTGAAATAGGTACAATATTTGTGGTAAGAAGATCCATTTTTATCGCGTTTATTCTGCCTATAATGACATCGGCAGTGTCTTCCAAAATTTAATCAGCCCATTTAATTTAGTTAATAAAGGCATATAGTTATGCGTTGAATCATGATTTATAGTTCCTAGTAATTTGGATGCCCAAATATTTAAATTTTTCTGTTGTAATTCTAAAAGGGAATTTCAACAGATGTGTCACGACTCTTGAGGTTTTATCGTCATAATTTCGCTTTTGTTCCAATTTATTCTATATCCTGAAAAAAGAACCAAATTCCTTCTATGCGTAAATTTAGTATATTTGGTATGCTAGTTTGCGAATTTGTAATATATAATAATATGTCGTCTGCATATAATGAAATTTTATTATTTGAGTGTTTTGGTAATATACCCATGAATGTTCGGATGGCTTCTTATACTTCAGCTAAAGGCTCTATCACTAGTGCAAAAAGCTGGGGCGATAACGCGCACCCGTGCCTATTGCCCCTTGCTAAATAGAATTTCGGGGATAATATATTATTAGTCAGTATTCTAGCCGTCGGCTTATCATATAGTAGTTTTACCCATGAAATAAAATTATCTCCCATATTAAATTTTTCCAATACTTTGAATAAATATTGCCATCGACTTGATCAAAAGCTTTTTCTGCATCCAATGAAATAATTGCTAGTTCTTCTTCAGTATTATGTGAGTACATTATATTAACAACCATCTCAAATTGTTAAAATGAGTATCTCTTTGGTTATGAACCCTGTTTGGTCCGGATTTTATTAATTTACTAACATATTTACTCAATCTTCTCGCTAGGGTCTTCGTTAATTATTTTTTGTCTGTATTTAGGAGTGCAATAGCTCTATATGAGCCTGGGTCTTCTAGATCTTTATCCTTTTTTGGTATAAGTGTAATAGTTGATTCAGTTAATGTTTCTAGTAGTTTATTTTCTTTAAAATTGTATATATATAAATTTTGCAACCGTGGAGAAATTATTTCATAGATATTCTTTTATAGAATTCATTACTAAAGCCACCTGGTCCTGGGGTTTTGCCATTCTTCAACAAACTAATTGTTTCTTCTATTTCCTGTTGTGTAATCTGAGCTCCTAATGCCTCTTGTTCCACCATATTTAATTTTGGAAGATTACAGTTATCTAAGAAATTTGCAATTTGAGTATTATTTGCAGAAGTTTTCGATGTATATAAATTTGACAAAATTGAGCAAATCTTTTATTAATATCTTTAAGGTAGTGTTAGTAATTCCCCTTTGTCTGATTTAATTTTAGTAATTGTAATTTTCTGTGTCCCTTTTTTTTCAGTTGGCGTGCTAGGAGTTTATGAGGTTTATCACCAAAATTCAAAAGTTTCATGTTTTGTAATTTGAAATAATCTCATTATTCTGGCCGATAAAATTTTATTTAATTTATATTTTAGTATTATTATCTATTATGTTTTATCTATAGTTGGTTCTTTGGCATTTTCTAAATCTAATTGTCTAATTTCTTGTTCTAATTGCAATTGTTCAGTATTATTCTTTTTATTTTGGAACGCTTGGTATGAGATTATAATTCCTCTAATAAATGCCTTAAAAGTTTCCCATAATAAGGAGGGTGAAATATCTGGTGTATCATTTGTCTCAAAGAAGAACCTCATCTGCTCTTTTAAATATGTGCAACTTTGTGAGTTATTTAAAATTTGGGGGTTAAACCTCCAAAACGAATTTTTATCGGGCATTCCTTCTAATTTTAAAGAAAAAGTTAACGGTGAATGATCAGAAATGATACTATTATGATATTTAGAACTATATGTATATGGAATTAGTTTTGTGTCCACTAAGAAATAATCAATACGTGAATATGTTTTATGTACTTCAAACAAGAGGGCATGACATGAGAATTAAGGGACAGAAGTTTTGGGGTAACGTGAGGGGGAACTTCTTTACTCAGAGGGTGGTGGCTGCGTGGAATGAGCTTCCAGCAGAAGTGGTGGAGGCAGGATCGATTTTAACATTTAAGAGTAAAGTGGATAGGTATATGGACGTGAAGGGAATGAAGGGGTATGGTCTGAGTGCAGGTAGATGGGACTAGGGGAAAACAAATGGTCGGCACGGACTGGAAGGGCCGAGAGGGCCTGTTTCCGTGCTGTAATTGTTATATGGTTATATGGTTATGGTACTGTTGAATAAAATGAATATTCCCTACTTACTGGATTAGCGATTCTCCATACATCTGTTATATTAGTATTTTTCATGTATGTATTTAGGAGTTCACTCGTTTTAGATTTTATGTTAGTCCTTTTTTGTTTTGCTGATTTATCCAAATATGGATCTAAAACACAATTCAAATCTCCCCCTATTATCACATTTTGATGATTAAGTTCTGAAATTATATCCAAAATTTTACTAAAAAATTGGGGGTTATCAAAATTAGGAGCATAAATATTTATCAAAGTAAGTGGAGTAGAATAAATTTCTCCCGTAACTATGACATACCTCCCCTCTTTATCTGCTATAGTATCCTTTAATTTAAATGGTATACCTTTACGAATGATAATAGCCGTGCCTCTAGATTTAGAAGTAAATGAAGAGTAGTATGTTTGCCCAATCCAATTTGCCTTCAGTCTTATCTGTGTTTAATATTTTCAGATGTGTCTCTTTAAAAAAAATAATGTCACTTTTTAAGGCTTTTAATTGGGCAAAGATCTTTCCCCTTTTAATTGGTTCATTAGCGCCCCTTATATTCCAACTACAGAACGTGATTCCTCCAGTTTTCTTTTGTTTATTGTCTTGCATTATGAATCATGTTAATACCTTTACTTCATATGGTGCAGCCAAGAACCTTATAACTCCAGATGAAGGATGATCATCCCCAGTTGTTAAGTTTTGTTGGCATTTCCCCTTCAGAATAAACCTTAAGAAAGACCAGAAAGTGTAGAGTCGTGAAAAGATAATTAACAAACAAAAAGTGACATTATAATATCCAAAAATAAAGATATTATAATTAAAAACAAGCCACCAACAGGTGGTAGAAAAATTATATATATATAATAAAACATACTCCAATAGCTAGATTAGAAATTTATCTTCCAGGAGGAAAAACAAAATAAAAATGCCTAGATTTATTACAATTAAGTCTCAAACTTTTGTATCAGACAACAGCAGGTCCCAAGGGGTTAACCAGATTCAGACCCTTGGATAACTTCCAAGTATCTGAGTCTCCTCCCGCCCCTTTACTCGCAATCTAGACTAAGTCTACTGTATGCATAAAATGTGTTAATATGTTATTAATACTACCCAATTTTATTAATTATATTTTATGTTAGTATGTAATTATATATTTCTTAAATCATATTCTATATTACACTATATTCTCAATTTATTTTCCCCGCCACAGTTTCTCTTCTTTGTCAGTCCTTTGTTGAAATGAAATTTAAAATCCGACCTTGAATTAACATTCCAAAGATAAAATGCCTAGACAGTGCCTCGAGGACGGTACCAAATTTCCAAATTAACTTTACTGAAAAGAAATCTATAGAAGGCAAGCAACCTACATTTTCCAACTTTCCCCTTTTAAGTTGCGATGATACAAAGCGTCGTCCATTACCTTACAGTTGTTCGTAACCTCCCCCATTGCTTACAATTTCTTAAAGGAACACACACCTACCCTTACAGCATGTGGCCTACAGCAAACAAACCTATCACATATACAAACTTCCTCATTCATACAAAACCGGTTTTTACACACACATCACATTAGTTCCATTCTTACTTCAATGAGAATGTGTGAAACAACTCAATATTTCTTTCATAGAAACATAGAAACATAGAAATTAGGTGCAGGAGCAGGCCATTCGGCCCTTCAAGCCTGCACCGCCATTCAATATGATCATGGCTGATCATCCAACTCAGTATCCTGTACCTGCCTTCTCTCCATACCCCCTGATCCCTTCAGCCACAAGGGCCACATCCAACTCCCTCTTAAATATGGCCAACGAACTGGCCTCAACTACTTTCTGTGGCAGAGAATTCCACAGATTCACCACTGTGTGAATTTTTCCTCATCTCTGTCCTAAAAGACTTCCCCCTTATCCTTAAACTGTGACCCCCTTGTTCTGGATTTCCCCAACATCGGGAACAATATTCCTGCATTTAGCCTGTCCAATCCCTTAAGCATTTTGTAAGTCTCTATGAGATCACCCCTCAATCTTCTAAATTCCAGCGAGCAAGCCGAGTCTATCCAGTCTTTCTTCATATGGAAGTCGTGCCATCCCAGGAATCAGTCTGGTAAACCTTCTCTGTACTCCCTCTATGGCAAGAATGTCTTTCCTCAGATTAGGAGACCAAAACTGTACGCAATACTCCAGGTGTGGCCTCACCAAGACCCTGTACAACTGCAGTAGAACCTCCCTGCTCTTGTACTCAAATCCTTTTGCTATGAATGCCAACATACCATTCGCTTTCTTCACAGCCTGCTGCACCTGCATGCCTACTTTCAATGACTGGTGTACCATGACACCCAGGTCTTTCATGTGCTTCTCCTTTCTTTTACCCCCAGGGCTTCCTTCTCCCCACCTGTGTAACATTCGCCCCAACGGACTATCGGGCGGAATGTGTGGCTCTATACCAGTGTGAGCCTTATCCCGTTTCCCCGGACCCTTACTTTTCCCGTTCCGGTTTCCCATTGTCTCGTCGTACTACTCCCGTCCGACAGACCCCGGTCGCCCAGGCAATACTTAATAGTCAGTTTTCTTACCTGGGTCTTGTGCACAAGAATCGCTCGACCGTTCCTTATTTATTTACCTTACACTCCCTCTTGCTTCCTGAGTCTGTTGCCCGAATTTCACTCGCTCAAACCTCTGATGGCAAGCAAGGAGATCAGAGACTGCTGAAATCAGCAGGGTGCACCTTCCCTTCCTTCTTTGCCTCCACCGAGCAGCCGGAGTGGCGATCCCGGACGAGCCCCTAGTTTGTGAGATATGCAATGTGCTCACAATCACTGCTCAAAGACTAAATCGTGGAAGCAAGAGATTCTTTATTTTCGAGTCTGCAGAGCCGGGTGCCTCTCCAAGTTGAGACACCCCGAAGTCAGAAGAGTCATCCCCCTTTTTACACACAATTCTACATCCAAACTCCACTCCTTGGACCCGCTCCAATCAGACACTGAGGTGGACAACCTGTAGGTACTTCCCCCAGTACCTCCCACATCATACATCGCATGTTCATGGTAATGAGCAGTTTCTTGACCAGGGGTGTGTTGTAATATTCATTTATTTTATTAAGCATGCTCAGTTGTTCATGACCTATCCTAGTTTTACTCACCTCCAAGTGAACTCTCTCAGTTCTCCTATATCAGCACTAAAGCTAAGCTATAGTGGCAAGGGTCCCATCTATCACCCCATTCTACTGATAGGGAGCTATCTACATCACTCCCTTCTACCGCTATACAATGCTATTACTTCTTATTCAAGGATGGGTCTGGTAACTTTTATACACAGCTGTGTCAGAACCCTCTCCCTGGACCCTATCGGTTTGAATCCTCTAAAGCACCTTACAATAGTGGGGTTTAATCACTTTATCCCTCACAAGGAGATGCAACACTTGTCCCTTTACCTTCCCCCCTCAACACCATCCAAGGATGCAAACAGTCTTTTCAGGTGAGGCAGAGGTTCACTTGCATCTCTTCCAACCTCATCTACTGTATCTGCTGTTCCAGGTGTCAACTTCTCTACATCGGTGACACCAAGCGCAGGCTCGGCAAATGTTTAACTGAACACCTCCACTCAGTACATCTTAACCTACCTGACCTCCAAGTGGCTCAGCACTTCAACCCCTCCCATTCCCAATTTGACCTTGCTGTCAGTGGCCTCCTCCATTGTCAGAGTGATGCCCAGCGCAAATTGGAGGAACAGCACCTCATATTTCGCTTGGGTAGTTTACACCCCAGCGGTAAGAACATTGACTTTTCTAACTTCTCTTCCCATCCCTTCCCTTCCTAGGTCTCCCACTAGTCTTTCTGTCCCCCACTACCTTCTATCTTTGTCCCGCCCCCTACCCTGACATTGGTCTGAAGAAGGGTCTCGACCCGAAACGTCACCTTGTTGTGGCCTGGATGTGGTCAGGAAAAGGCCAGGCAGGTGCAGAAGTCGTTTAATGAATCATCGCAAACACACAGAACGCCCCCGAGCAGGACCTGGGAAATCCCATAGGCAGCCAATCACCCCTGTCCCTCAAGAGCCGAGGGGGATGACCCAAGGAGTGGCCTAACCCCCAGAGACTGCCACAGGACCCCCTCCCCCAAGAACCAGAGGCACGAAATGGACAGGAGGGCATACGCGGACGCAGGGTGCCCTCGCTTATGGGGCCTCACTACCAGCACCGGCCGATCAATGTCAATATGCGCCGGTTTCAGCCGCGCAACCGAAACAGTCTCATGCCGACCTCCCATGTCCAGGACGAAAGTAGACGAGCCATGCTCCAGGACTCGGAAGGGATCCTCGTACGGCCACTGGAAGGGTGCCCAATGAACATCCCTGCGCAGGAAGATGAAGTGGCAGTCCTCCAGAGCAGAGGGAACGTGCGGACGGAAGGACCCATGACGAGACGTGGCGGATTGCTTGAACGGGACAAAACAAAATGTAAGTCGTCTATTTTACATATAATCTTGTTTCTTGGGATGACTTTAATCAAATTTTACGATGCGAAAATGTGATTTGGGCCCCATACCAACCGGCAGTGTTTTTCCTGCCGATATGGGGTTCAAATTCACCGCAAATGCAACGTTCCAATCGATCGCGTTCCAGAAAAACCCACTGGCAAGATGATTTAAATGCTCTTTTTTTTTGGACAATCATGTCATAAGAGCATCTAAATCGTCTATATTTTGTGTTATTGTCTATCCATAGTCAATATTTTTATACTAAATTATCAGTTTTAGTCCCATGTATTGTGCAAAAAAATAATAATTGTAATTATATTGAGTGGATGTTTCTAGATTCTAGATGCCTTCCATCTGGCATATAAATTAATGACAGTGAGATTTAAAAATCATGTTATATTGTGAGTTCTTGTGTGAATAGGATTTGTTTGTTATTTGGATACTTGGGCTATGTAAAAAAAAAAAATCCTTTTCTTAAGAAATCGATTCTACAGGACATTCTTAATGGGGAAAGTAGTGGGCAGAAAGGCATGTCATGCGTGGTTTGAAGAGCAAAAACTTGTAGTTTACAATGCCAAAATTGAAAAGTTGAGGAAAAACAAGGTGTACGGAGTTGCTTATTAGTTACAATTTGAGGAGTATGAGGATGCTACTGATTATGATATGCCAATGTACCAGCTAGCAACTGATCTTCTCCATAAAGACTTGGTCTATTGCTAGAAATTGTAATTTATTTACCTATCTGTTACGGACTTACAGCATATAATAAAATCATATTAAAGTTCTGATCTTGAGAATATCAGATTTTTGAATTTTCAAGGCAGTCTGGGTGTTTATTACTATTTCCGTCACAATGGTCAATTTTGTAATTAACTAATTAAATGCTTTAATTTCAGGTCATCCAAGTAAAATGTTTTATATTTGTTTCAGAATGCTTCAATCTATAATAACTGAAAAAATCATTCAGTTCTCTTGATTTTTAAGAAAGTTATGGGCTTTTGACTGTCTTCGATCACAGCTTTTGTGTTAAATCAATGGAAAAGCAATGGGGAACAAGATGCTAATTTCCGAGTATGAAAATGGCCATAACTTTTTTAATACTGAAGATATGAAAGTGAGTTAGGTGTCAAATTAAACTTCTTTTTATGCTTTATCTGATGGGATAAATTGCCGACTTGACTTTTAAAATCTCAAAATGTTGTAACATTGCTAATTTAATGACACATTTCTGAAGAACATCGGTGTCCTGGGATCATTGCAAAAGCAAAAAATCAGAATATTTATTTATTTACCATATTTGTGAGAGCTTGCTGTCACAAATTGACCACAATATTTTCAACTTTCTAATAAGGACTTCCTTCAATGCTAGACTTTGGTCATTTCAAAGTGTATGTCAAAGCTCCCAATGTTAATTTAAGTTTATATTTGCAAGTTCCCAGATCTGTACATATGCACAGACTTCTACAGTGCTTTATTGTACCTACCAGAATAGATGGGTGAATATCTAGAATAATCTACTTTGGAAATTGTGGCGACTAGATTGTTGGAGATATGTAAAGAGGACGCAGACAACTTTTTTGAAAAATAGGGCAATTGAAGATTTGAAGATGATGGAGAACTGGTGCTGAAGATACAATAGGCCTGGGACAGATCGGCCATTCTCATACAGAATAGTAAGGCAGTCCCTATTGATCTAATTGATAGCATGCAAAACAAAGCTTTTACTGTACCTCGCTACATGAGACAACAATATACCTAAACCAAGTCTAGAGGGACTAAATGGACTTTTCTTGCTCCAGTTGTGTTGTAACCACCACCTGCACATTTCTTATTTGTCCATTATCGATTCAGTTCCTCCTAATCATCATCAAGCAAGGTTGTGGCAAGGTGTTGCAAACATAAAGACAACAAGAAGCTTGAACTGCTTCATGACATTAGTATTCTGGCTACTTCCAGGAAATCCTGTGCACACCCACATCAATAGTAAATCCAGAAATATGTTCATGGACGGGGTGCCCTGGAGCTTTACAAATTCTTCTGAGAGCCCTGGCTGCCTCGTCTGCATGATTGATGATGTCCTGCATCTTTATGAAGCCAGAGGCTCAAATCCAACTGTCCATCAGTCTGACCTGCATATCACAAGTGGAATTCGTGCAAATGCAAACCTTGGCAAAAGTATTAACAGACACTGCATCATTAATTATATGCTGCATAACAAGGATAAAGGATAGCCAGGTAGAAGGTAGGATTGCTCAAAGATAAAGGATGGAATTTGTACTTGAAGTCTGGGGATGTAGGTGAGGTACTTAATGAGTACCACGTCAAACAGAACAATACCATGGATATCCTGCTTTCACGAGTGGTGAACATCAAGAGGACTTTAAACAAGTCACACAGTTTAAGTAAAAACAAAGCAATACATTTCAAATATACTTTTTCCAGAGGTAGTGCTGAATGAAGCTTACAAGTTTTAGCAATTTAACATGAATATCTGGTGGTAGACAACGATGTTCCAATTCCATACATTCAATGTGCTACTTTTGTACAGCAGTAGAACATAGGTTCATAAGTGATAGGAGCAGAATTAGGCTATTCGGCCCATAAAGTCTACTCCGCCATTCAATCATGGTTAATCTATCTTCCTCTCTCAACCCCATTCTCGTGCCTTTTACCCAAAACCCCTGACACCCACACCAATCAAGAATATATCTATCTTTGCCTTAAAAATGTCCATTGAAATATCCATTGACTTATCCTTCTGTGGCAATGAATTCCACAGATTCACCATCTTGTGACTTGTAAATTAAGGAAATTCATTCATTATTACACAACATTAAAGAAATTCCTCCTCATCTCCTTCCTGAAGGAACGTTCTTTTATTCTCAGGCAATGACCTCTGGTCCCAGACTCTCCCATAAGTGGAAACAATGTGTCCACATCCACTCTATCCAGGTCTTTTTTTTGTTTTAAACAAAGTTAAACAAGTGACCTCACCCACTCTCCAACAATACAAGCCCAATAGACCATTATGTTAATACTGCAAAATTAAAGATATGTTGCTGTTCAAAAGGACAAGGACAAGGGCAAAGGACGTTTATTGTCACAAACACCATTTGGTGTAATGAAATTTGACTTGCCATGCAGCACACAGATAAAGATAAGATACAACATTAAAGAATTTAACAATAAACATAAAAACATTCCCCCACAATGGTTCCCACTGTGAGGGAAGGCACAAAGTCCAGACCCCATCCCCTTGTCCACCCCATAGTCGGGCCTATTGAGGCCTCCACAGTCGCCGCCACGGCGGCCCGAAGTTCCAGGCCGTTCTCGCCGGGTGATGGTGCTCTGGCGTCAGGAGAATCCTCACAGCGGCTTGGGACACCTGGAACAGCCGCGTCCTTACTGGAGACCGCGGCTTCCGAAGCCGACAGGCCGTGCTGGATGGAGCTACACCACTGGCGATCTCGGCGAGAGATCTCAGGCTCCTGGTGTAAAGTTCTGCGCCGCCGCCGGCAGATGGCCGCTTCACAGCCCCGCAGCTCCGCGATGTTTCATCGGCGGTCTTCAGCTCACCGGAGTTCCAGCGCGGCGAACCAGGCAAGGCATCGCCCGCTCCGCTCCAGCGATGCGCCACCGCCGAAGCCGAGGTTCTGGGCGGTCCCCTCAGGAAACGCTTCTCCAGGCCCGCTGGTAGACCGCAAGGACGGGTCGAAAGTGCAGCCCGGAGAAAAGCTGCCTCTCCAACCAGGTAGGGACCCTGAAAAGTAGTTTCCCCCTCCTCCCCCCCTCCACCCCCACATAAAAAAGACTAGAGCTCCGAAAAACAAAAACTCAACTAACTAAACATTTTTTTAAAAGAGATGAAAAACGGACAGCTGCAGGCTGGGCAACCATACCCGTACAGGACGGCGCCCCTTCAGACACCAATTGTCCAGATTCTATTGAATGAACTGTTACCACGTATTATACATGTCTTGGGTTAGTCTGCAGCTTTAAGTCAACAATTTCGGATTGGTGGGGGGGGGGGGGGTCCAGGACTTTCAACATGTGGATTGAACTTTGGACTGTTGGTATTTTCTTTTTTTTTGTTTTAAACGGCACCAAAATTGTGGCGACTGTGCATTTGTGGTTGTACAAAAGAATTTCACTATGCTCTGCATACGTGACAATAAAGAACCATTGAATTTCAGAATCCTGTGAGCTGCTGCCACTGTGATCACCGTAGATATCTCTGGGAGACAATCTACAACCCACTTGCAAGTAATGCCCCTGTCCCACTTAGGAAATCTGAACGGAAACCACTGGAGACTTTGCGCCCCACCCAAGGTTTTCGTGCGGTTCCCAGAGGTTCCTGGAGATTTTTGCCCACCGGCAACCACCTTCAACTAGCATCGCAACCGGCTTCGACTAAAAAATTACCGATTTTTAAAACGGAAACCACTTTCGACCACTAGGGAGACTGACAAAAATCTCCGGGAACCGCACGGAAACCTTGGGTGGGGCGCAAAGTCTCCAGAGGTTTCCGTTCAGGTTTCCTAAGTGGGACAGGGGCATTACACTACTTCCCTGCAGCAACTCGGGTGAGGCCAAAGTATGGTGTTGATGGCTTCATGGGCCTGAAGGATTTAGTTCCATTTGGAAAAGAATGGATAAATTAGGAACTTAGGAGTTGACATGACTTTGCATAGGTATGTTACAATACTTACCTTCAGCGGCGCTGCAGTTCTGTCACTTCTGTCACAAATCGTGTGCGCGATTTTGGCGCCTTTGAGGGGGGCGGGGCTAAAATGCGGTTTTCTCCTTCCTGCCGGAGTTATATTTTCTTGGGCTGCAGCTTATGCTGAAGAATTATTCCGACTGCCGGTCTGTGAAATTTCTTTTTAAACCGCGGGACAATTTCAGCGCTGGAGTAAAATAAAAATCAGCTTCTAATGCCGTAAACTCCGACAACGGGGACGTATTTCACGTACGGGACAGCTAAAGGTAAGCCGTTTATTTTACATATAAACGTGCTTCTTAAGATGACCTTAATCCAAATTGTACATTGCGAAAAGATGATTTAGGCCCCATACGAACCGGCAGTGTTTTTCCTGCCGATATGGGGTTTAAATTCACAGCAAACTGCAACGTTCCAATCGATCACGTTCCACAAAATCCCACTCGCAAGATGATTTAAATGGCCATTAAATTACGGGAATTAAACACTAAATTCCTTCCATTTGGCCTATAAATGAATGACAATGAGATTTTAAAATCATGTTATATTATGAATTCTTGTGTGAATGTTATTTGGACACTTAGGTCTATTTAAAAATGTTAATCTTTTCTTAAGAAATGGATTGATGTTTAGACAATTAGGTAACTAACTAATTATATGCTTTAATTTCAGGTCATCCAAGTAAGATTGTTTCATATTTGTTTCAGAATGCTTCAATCTATAATAACTGAAAATGTATTTCAGTTCTCTTAATTTTTAAGAAAGTTATGGGCTTTTGACTGTCCTCGATCACAGCTTTTGTGTTCAGTCAATGGAAAAGCAAGATGCTAATTTGCGAGTATGAAAATGGCCATAGGTTTATTAATACATAAGATATGAAAGTGAATTAGGTGTCAAATTAAACTTAATTTATGCTTTATCTGATGGGATAAATTGCAGACTTGATTTTTAAAATCCTCGTAACATTGCTACTTTGTACACGTCAAGTTACTAACTTGATCAAATATTTAAGAAGGAACTGCAGATGCTGGAAAATCGAAGGTAGACAGAAATGCTGGAGAAACTGAGTTTCTCCAGTATTTTTGTCTACCTACTAACTTGATCAGATGTTTTGAGGCGATGATGAAGGTGTTTGATGAGGGTGGGATGGTGGATATTTCCACCTGATTTTAGTAAGGGATTTGATAACGTCCCTCATGGTACGCTGATCCAGAAGATTAAGATGCGCAAGAATAGTAGTGATTTGGTTGTATAGATTTGGAACTGGCTTACTGATAGTGGACAAAGGATTGTGGTGGAAGGTAATGTTCAGGCTGGAGGCCTGTGACCAGTGGAGTTCCACAGGGATCTGCGCTGGCACATCTGCTGTTTGTGTTACGTACAAATGATTTGGACATAACCATATAACCATATAACCATATAACAATTACAGCACGGAGACAGGCCCTCTCGGCCCTTCCAGTCCGTGCCGACCTGAATGCAGGCTGGTGGCTAGTAAGTTTGCAGACGACACTAAGATTGCTCGAGTTGTGGACTGTGAAGAAGGCTGTCAAAGCGTACAGTGGAATATAGATCACCTTGAGAAATGGCAGATGGAGTTTAATATGAGCAAGTGCGACGTGTTGCACTTTGGGAGTTCAAATGTAAGGGAAAAATGTACAATGAATGGCATGACCCTTAACAGTATTAATGTCTGGAGGGGTCTTAGGGTCCATGTCCACAACTCCCTCTCCTTCCAGCACATGAAAATAGAGTGGTAAAAGAAAGTACAGTATATTGTATTCTTGATTGGGGCATTGAGTATAAGAGTCAGGAAGTCACGATGCAGCTTTTTAGAACTTTGGTTAGACCGCATTTGGAATTTTGTCTGTAGTTCTGATCACCCCGTTCCAGGAAGGAGAGGAGGTTTACTAGAATGATGCCTGGACTAGGGGTATTAGTTATAGGGAAAGGTTGGACAGACTTGAATTATTTTCTCTGGAATGCCAGTGGTTGTGGAGTTACCTGATAGAAGTATATAAAATTATCAGCGCCATAGGTCGGGTCAGAATCTTTTTCCCACGATAAAAAAATTAGATACTAAAGGGCGTAGCTTTAAGATGAGAGGGGCATAGCCGAAAGGGATTGTGCGGGGCAGGATTTTTACACAGAGTTTGGTGAGTGCCTGGAACGGGCTGCCTGGGGTGGTGATTGAAGCAGATAACATCAGTGGCTTTTAAAAGATTTAGGATAGGTATATGGATATACAGAGAATGGAGAGATATGGTTTACATGAAGGTAAATATGTGATTGTTTTGGCAGCATGTTCGGCAGACATGGTGGGCCAAAATACCTGTTCTTGTGTTGTACTGTTCTATGTTCTAAAGATATTGCAAAAAGACGATCTTTATAATTAAGAGGTATAATAATGAATAATGTTACATGCTCACCAGGTTCATATTTATCATAGGCACATGTGGGAAAGATGCAAGGAAGTCTGTTGGTGTGGTTACAGATCTAACAGGGAAATTACATACTTTAAGGGGATTATAGGATTTCTAACGGAGGAATGTCATGTGCAAAGAATAAGGAAAAGCAGTCACAAAATACTGAGTGTTATTCCAAAGGAAACTAAAAAAGAGCCAGGGGACATAACTGAAAACGAATAAAAAGTATATTTATAATAGTTGGCAAATAAAAACTTTGCAAATGTATAACAAAACATTGAGAGGTATCGAATACAGTAACATTGAAATGAGTCCCGATAGAGATGAGAGTTGTAAACCATAAAGTTATTGCTGTAGGCCGATGGGTCTATTCTTAATGTAGATATTGTTCCATCTGTTTTTGGAGTAACATGGATAAAGTGAACCGTCGCAATTCTATCCTTTCCCAGGCTAGAGGATTCTAAAAGTAGAGGGCAAAGGCTTAAAGTAAGAGGGGAGATATTTTAGAGGGACATCAGGAGCAGATTTTTCGCTCAGATAGTCAGTGTTTCGAATGAGTTGCCAAAGGAGCTATAGAAGCAGATATAATTGTGACTTTTAGCAGACATTCGGACAGATATATGGAAAAGACAGGTTTCGAGGTTTATGGCCCAAATGTAGACAATGGGACTAGCCCAAGATGCTGGCGTGGAAGAGGTGCTGAAGAGCCTGTTCCTGTGCTGTACAGCTCTATGCATATATTTTATGAGGCAAAGTGCTTGGGAACTGGGATTATGTTGTCCCTTAAGAATATTATAATGTACAAACTTGATTAATGGACCATAGTCCGACATGGTGATTTAAGGATTGAGTCCACAGCAGATTATCATACAGTAAGGGATTATGAGTGCTCTCCAGGGGTCTGGTGTTAGTCATCAAGCCTTGCTATGTTTGGTCACAGACGAGCTGTACACTGACAAAATGAAACAACTTAGCAGTACATTTCTACAATTTCAGGTGAAGTCTTCCAAGGTGAAGACACAAGTAACTGCAGACGATGGAATCTTGAGCAAAACACAAAGTGCTGGAGGAATGCAACAGGGTAGGCAGCATCTGTGGAGGGAATGGCAGAAGGCACCTGACCCGGAACATTGTCCATTCACTCCACATATGCTGCCCAGCCCATTGTTTTCCTCCAACACTTTGTGTCTTCCAAGGCGATGCAGGTGAAGATAATGCACCAAACTCATCACCTTGATATATCCCTGCATGAGATCCCTGGTCCCAAGAAAAAATTGCCCTTCCTTTATTCCAGAATATCTATCACCTTGGGCAGCAGCTCACAAAATAGCGCCCCAGATAGGGCTTACTACTGAGCATCTTTCATTTTCCATTTCTCTCTTCTGGAAGGATGATTGTTCTACAAACCTCTTCCTCTGCCCCCATTTAATATTAAAGCCCCCAGATGAATATTTATATAGTAACCTTGTTCGGGTTAAAGTCCATAGTTGTTGATCAAAACACTCTCTGAAACCTTTAGCAGAATTGATCTTCTCTGACAATAGCAGATTTTTTTTTGTGGTCTTCTTTCTTTCAGAAATTTGGGACACATCGTCAAATTTCTTCTTTATTTCCCTCCGTCTGCAGTAGCATCAGGATGCATGGCAGGATAAATCGCCTCATTTCAATTATTGGAATATACAAAAGCTCACAAAAAGGCATGCAAAAAGCTAATTTCTAACTTAATTGACTTAATCAACTATTCACTCAAGTTTAAACATCCTTCAGTCAGTCCAATAATCAGTCGCATTTCTTAACCATATAGCAACTAAAGACTCAAAAACTAAACTTATTAAGATTCAAAACTAAACTTGTAAGGATACAACTAAACTTATAAGGATACAACTAAACTTATAAGGATACAACTCCCAAGCAAAGCTGAAATGTAAAAACTAAAGAAAACTCTGCAGATGGACAGACCTTGTTTGCTGGCTACACGGATAACCTTATCAGAGTCTGGCAGGTCACCATTGGAACAAGATAAAGAAGTTGGAAAATCTTGTTCGGGCTGATTTAAAATAAAATTACTCTTCTCCCCCCTTTTGATTGGGCTCCCTAATCAATTTGCAGTGGTGCAGATGAACCCATGCAGCGCGACCCTCGACCTTGGCACGGCATAGCAACCTGGCTCAATATTAGATGGGACTTTGAGCGCTGGCGCTTCACCATATGCAGCCCTGACCTGTGAATGAGAAGCTTCAATCCATTTCATTTGTCCACATGGTTTCACGCACAAATGGTACTGGCGGTGTTAGGGGATCAGCCCAGCGGCAGGCACGCGGCAACTGCAGTTTTATACAGCGCAGTAATGCTCTAGATACACCTTTGCATTCGCTCATTTTACAATTCCTGATTCTGTCTGTTGCAATAAACTCACATCCTTTGTAAAATCAGTTACACACAGAATCTTTCAAACATCATCCACTCAGTCCCTTGTGTCTTTATATTTCCTCTTGGTCTGATTCATTCAAAAACATAATGCTACCACACACAAGAGAGGCACTAATGCAAACTTATCCATTTACTGAAAACATAAACAATTACAAGAACATACTTATAACACTGACATCTTTCCAACTCAATGTAGTCCATTTGCAAGGAGTCAAAGGGTCCTGCTGGTAAAGGGCTCTTACCTGGTTTACAGGGCAAGCCCTTACCTGGATTATGCTGCTGGCAAATCAGACATTGCCGGCTGATACGCTGGGACGTCCAGAAATTTCGGATGCCACCAGGTCTCTAAAAGCATATCACTTACGGCCTTGGCACCACAATGAGTTGCAAAGTGTACACATTTAATGACCAACAATGCAAGCTTGTAAGACATGCAAGTCTGGGCGGCAGGCGTAACCCATAAGCTTGTGACAGGATCGTACACACAACCCTGGTCCTGCCACAGCTGTTTTACCTGTGCAGGACCGTCCCCCTGTATTTGAAGTACTTCTTGGATGGTTGGCATTCATTTATCCGAGGGAGACTTATTCCTAGTATAATTTTTAGTCTGCCTCATTATGTGGGGCACAACAATTTGTTGACTCCTAGAAGCTTTCTTAGCTGCCTCGTTGGCAAGGCGTTTTCCTATGTCTCTGGGGCTTTGGCCCATAGTATGGGCTCTAACTTTGATAACAGCAAGCTGACTAGGTATTTGAATGGCCTGTAGCAAATTAGAAACCGATTTTTGTGAGATATCACTGTCCCTGAAGAGGTTAGAAACCCCCCCCATTCTTCCATAATTGTCCGTAATCATGAACCTGTCCAAAAGCGTATTCGGAGTTCATGTAAATATTTGCAGATAGTCCTTCAGCCAGGATGCAGGCTCTAGTCAGCGCAAGTAGTTCGGCTTGCTCACATATTCGTTTTGTTTTTTACCTTTACCTGGGCTTCCCTGTCTCCACTAGGACAGTTTTTCCAAAAGGCTTTCACAACTCTTGACATGCGGGCTGGTGAAGGCTCTGATCAGTCCATATTATTGGCTATTGTGATGCTGGAAGACAAGCAGTTCATAAACGTAGCACAAAACTGTGGCCAGTCATTTCCTTGCTGCTACTGAGTGTCACCTGTCTGGTTGCCATAGATGGTTTAAAACTTTTCCAGAAAATCCTTTGCAGCCTCACCTTTCTCTGGTTTCGTATCCAAATCCTTTGATATATCGATTGGCTGCTGGAGAGTGAGGCCCACGGCTGCCAACATAAGCTGTAATACTCATTCACTGTTAATACTTGCTGAACTAGTGCCCATAAATCTCGGGAAACGGCATGATATACGGATATCGTTGTTTTTTAAAAATTCAATGAAAGCTTGTGGATTGCACCTTCCCTTCATGTTTCTGGAGTTTGGCTTTCTCAGCCAAGTGCTCCCTTCTATAGTCCCAACTGTGTGACCTCCATTCCTCCGGTTCTTCTTGCGCCTGGTTTCTAGACTGGGACCTAGTACGCCATGCTACGGGGTCTGTAAACTGGGGCTTCTCCTTTTTTGTGGAGGGGCGTTAGGAGCCGAATTCCAATCATTTTCCCACGTTTCTCCTTCGTCTCCCTCTGCTAACTGAAAGCCAACCATTGAACTGCGCAGCCCTTTTTTTTAACCGGTTTCAGATTATCCTGCCTGTTTGTCCGTGATCTTATCTTTTTCCTTCTCTTTCTCTTTCTCCTTCTCACGTTTATTCCTTTTGTGTGCACACTCTCGTTTCAATACCTCCAAGGGTTTCGGAATTCCTCCACTTGTTAATTTTATATCTAATTTGACTGCATTATCTTGCCGATTGGACAAAATGGTTTTATCTCATTCTTCTTCACACTAATTTTGCCATAATTCAATCATTTTCTTACTCTTTTTATTCGTATTTCTTTTCCATATTAACTCCTGGGATTGTTTTACCAGATCTGGATTTTTTTTGGACCGCTCAGGGGCCATTGTTCACCAGCCAATTTCTTGTTTAATGCTTCTGATATTTCTTGGAATTGCTGAGAATATTCGGGATGTTTGTCACATAAATTTTGTAAGGGGCTGCTAGGATTCTTGGTGGTGTCTAATAGATTACCCTTCTTAATATACTTATCACAGTTAATATATTAATCACACATATTACTACTTTATTTACAACCAACTTATTCTATACACAGTATTAATATTCTTATGCTTTATTCTTACAACAATATAATAATGACGTTAACATTTTACTATTTCTTATTTAGCAACCGTGACTCATCACTGGATCCGAATTCAATCGTTTTTAACTACATCCCGCCATTCCAAATGGCGGGATGTAGTTAATGAACACTGTCTCTGTTCAGCCGACCCGTTTTCCAAGTCTTTATCTACCTTCTTCCATTCCAAGTGGTCAGATTAATTTATCCAGTTCAGCCGTCAGTTACCATTGGTCATTCCCAATGACCGAGTCTCGCCATCCCAAATGGCCGAGTCTTTCCAAAAGTCTTATTCCATTTATCCAATCACTATTAGTCATTCCAAATGACCAGTCTTTCCTCAAGAGTACACAAAAGGCTGGAGAAACACAGCGGGTGCAGCAACATCTAAGGAGCGAAGGAGATAGATGACGTTTCGGGTCGAGACCCTTCTTCAGACTGGTCAGGGATCAGGGAAACGAGAGATATAGACGGTGATGTGGAGAGATAAAGAACAATGAATGAAAGATATGTAAAAAGGTATCAATGATAAAGGGAACAAGCCATTGCAAGCTGTTTGTAGTGTGAAAATGAGAAGCTAGTGCGACTAGGGTGGGGGAGTGAGATAGAGAGAGAGGGAATGCCAGGGCCCGAGGGCTGAGGGTGAGGTGGGAAGGGGAGGAGACAGCAAGGGTTAACAGAATTGAGAAAATTCAATGTTCAAGCCCAGAGGATGCAGACTCCCCAAGCGGAATATGAGGTGCTGTTCCTCCAACTTGTGGTGTTGCTCACTCTGGCCGTAGAGGAGGCCCAGGACCGAGAGGTCGGATACGGAATGGGAGGGGGAGTTGAAATGCTGAGCCACCGGGAGATTGGGTTGGTTTTTGCGGACCGAGCGGAGGTGTTCGGCGAAACGATCGCCAAGCCAACGCTTTGTCTCGCCGATATAGATCATCTGGCATCTGGAGCAGCGGATGCAGTAGATGAGGTTGGAGGAGGTGCAGGGGAACCTCTGTCGGACCTGGAAGGACTGCTTGGGTCCATGAAAGGAGTGGAGGGGGGAGGTGAAGGGACAAGTGTAGCATTTCTTGCGGTTGCAAGGGAAAGTGCCCGGGGTAGGGGTAGAACGGGAGGGATGGGAAGAATTGACAAGGGCGTTGCGGAGGGAGCGGTCTTTGCGGAAGGCAGACAGGGGATGAGATGGGAAGATATGGCGAGTGGAGGGGTCACGTTGGAGGTGGCGAAACTGACGGAGGACTATGTGTTGTATTGGCGGCTGGTGGGGTGAAAGGTGAGGACCAGGGGGACTCTGCCCTTTTTTGCGAGTGTGGGAATGGGGAGAGAGGGCAGTGTTGCGGGGTATGGAGGAAACCCTGGTGTGAGCCTCATCTATAGTGGGGGAGGGGAATCCCCGTTCTCCGAAGAATGAGGACATTTGTGATGACCTGGTGTGGAAACCTCATCCTGGGAGCAGATGCGGCGTAGACGGAGGAATTGGGAATAGGGGATGGAGTCCTTACAGGAAGCAGGGTGGGAGGAAAAGTAGTCCAGGTAGCTGTGGGAGTCAGTTGGTTTGTAGTGGATGTCGGTCAGGAGTGTATCACCTGCAATAGAGATGGCGAGGTCAAGGAACGGTAGGGAAATGTCGGAAATGGTCCAAGTGTATTTGAGTGCCGGATGGAAGTTGGTGGTGAAATGGATGAAGTCAGTCAGTTGTGTGTGGGTGCAGGAGGTGACACCAAAGCAGACATCGATGCAACGGAGGTAGAGGTCGGGGATGGGGCCCTGGTACGCCGAGAACAAGGATTGTTCGACGTACCCGACAAAGAGGCAAGTGTAGCTGGGGCCCATGCGTGTGCCCATAGCTTCGCCTTGTGTTTGGAAGTCTAGTCTTTCGTCAAGTCTATTTAATCCATTTATCTAATCCCTATTAGTCATTCCCAATGACCAATCTTTCCTCAAGTCTATTTATTCCCTATTGTTCAAGAAGGAACTGCAGATGCTGGAAAATCGAAGGTAGACAAAATTGCTGGAGAAACCCAGCGGGTGTGGCAGCATCTATGGAGCGAAGGAAATAGGCAACGTTTCGGGCCAAATTCCTTCTTCAGTCTGAAGAAGGGTTTCGGCCCGAAACCTTGCCTATCTCCTTTGCTCCATAGATGCTGCCGCACTCGCTGAGTTTCTCCAGCAATTTCATCTAATCTCTATTAGTCATTCCCAATGACCAATCTTTCCTCATGTCTTTTTTGTTAGATTGACTCGATTCTGTTGAGGTCCCGTGCAACACAACAAAGAATGGACCACTGGCTACTGATCTCCGGTATAGAGGATTACAAAGTGGTAATTATTCACTCTGCCAGCTGGTTCCTCAAGACCGCTCCGCACGCAATGCAACTCTTATTTTGTTCATTGAGTTGCCAAGGACCTCAAAGAATCCCACCGCTGCCACCAAATGAGGAATTGGATTATTTTAAGTCAATCTTTAGTTTAATAAAACTCAATACAAACACTTGTTACAACTTAATAATTATTTTACAGTGCTGTAGAGTTCTTAGTATTCGCCACACAGCCAGCAGCTCCGGGGGGCAAGTTCTAAGAACTAACTAACAGTCCAGAAATGCAAAGATTATATCGTCATTAAGCATGCGTATACAATATTACAATATGGTACGACACATTCTTATCCTATCAGCATTGTCATTAGGCAGCAGCTCATTAGCATTATCCAATCACCTAAATTAACAAATAAAATTTATGTATTTGTTATCATGCTTAGTAAGCAACACAATAGCACAGATAGCAGTTAGCAGCAATATACGTGCTTCATCAACAGTTCCTTAGCACTGATGAGACACGGCAATACGTGCTTTCAGCAAACAGCGTCTTAGCACTGATAACACTCAGCCTTTTCACTGTCAGCTAAGCTTGCAGCCTAATAATTTGAAAATTAATGGTTAATTCTTTTTATTTGTAATTTTGTTTTATTCTTAATACCACACTAGAATTTATTTCAAGAGGGCTTGTATACAAAAACATGGATGTAATGCTGAGGCTCTATAAGGCGCTGGTAAGGCTGCATTTGGAATATTGTGAACAATTTAGGGCACCATACCTAAGGAAGGATGTGCTGGCTCTGGAGAGGGTCAAGAGGAGGTTTACAAGAATGATCATATGATGAACATTTGTCGACACTGGGCTTGTACTCACTTGAGTTTAGAAGAATGAGGGGGGACCTCATTGAAACATACAGAATAGTGAAAGGCTTGGATAGAGTGGTTGTGGAGAGGATGTTTCCTCTGGTGGAAGAGTCTAGCACTAGAGGTCATAGCCTCAGAATGAAAGGATGTTGTTTTAGGAAGGTGAGTAAGAGAAATGTCTTCAGTCAGAGGGTGGTGAATCGTTGGAATTATTTGCCACAGAAGACTGTGGAGGCTGTCAGTGAAGATTTTTAAGGCAGAGATATATAGATTCTGGATTAGTACAGTTGTCAAAGGTTATGGGAGAAGGCAGGAGAATGGGATTAGGAGGTAGATCAGCCATGATTGAATGGTGGAGTAGACTTGATGGGCGAATGGCTTAATTCTACTCCTATTCCTGATGACCTTGTGACCTTATGAGAGTCTGAAAAAGGGTCTTGACCCGGAACGTCATCTATCCATGTTCTCCAGAACTGCTGCCTGACCTTCTAAGTACTCCAGCACTTTGTGCCCTTTTGTGTATTAACTACTAACTGCAGTTGTTTGTTTCTACTACGAATGATAATACCTTACTCGGTTATAGTAGACAATTGGCAATAATGGACACCATTCAATGGTTCATTGGCACTTTATTGTCACGTGTACCGAGATACAGTGACATTTGATTTGCCGTACAGTCATACAAAAAAAGCAGCAAGATACCTAACTACATTAATATTAAACACAGACTTAAACAGCTCCACAGCGGCGTGTAAGAATCCCCAGGGCACACAGCATAAGCGGAGACCCACAGCCATCAGTTCAATGTCCGGTCCACACACACGTTCCTTCACCGTGATGTGACCAGAGTTGTACCGAACGCTGTCACTCTCTCTGCAGTTCCTGTCTGCTGGAACAGTCAGAAAGCCGTCCACACTCACAGTAGACTCCGGGATGTCCTCAAGAAGCGATGTCCCTGAAAACACTGAGATCACTGCACTCACGGCACTCCCTCCGAGTCCTCACAAGTGCAGGCAGCACGTCCATCTTGTTTTTTCGGCGACCTCACATTCCCCACTGTGATGGACGGCAAATAACTTATACCTTCTTTCCTCCTTTTCTCCTGCGGTCGGGCAATCAAAACATCCGCAGTCTGGGCGATCTAAGCTCCCGCAGTCAGCGATCCAAGCTCCCGTATCCAGTTGATCGAGGCTCCCACGATCGGGGCGGTCAAAGCTCCTGTGGTTGGAGCTCCTGAAGTTGATCCCTAACAAAGGGATCGCCAGCACCACGATGTTGAGGCTACAGTGCAGATGGAGATACGATACATGGCAGACCATGGTGGGACGGTTATGTGGAGAGATAAAGAACAATGAATGAAAGATATGTAAAAAGGTATCGATGATAAAGGGAACAAGCCATTGCAAGCTGTTTGTAGTGTGAAAATGAGAAGCTAGTGCGACTAGGGTGGGGAGTGAGATAGAGAGAGAGGGAATGCCAGGGCCCGAGGGCTGAGGGAGAGGTGGGAAGGGGAGGAGACAGCAAGGGTTAACAGAATTGAGAAAATTCAATGTTCAAGCCCAGAGGATGCAGACTCCCCAAGCGGAATATGAGGTGCTGTTCCTCCAACTTGCGGTGTTGCTCACTCTGGCCGTAGAGGAGGCCCAGGACCGAGAGGTCGGATACGGAATGGGAGGGGGAGTTGAAATGCTGAGCCACCGGGAGATTGGGTTGGTTTTTGCGGACCGAGCGGAGGTGTTCGGCGAAACGATTGCCAAGCCTCCGCTTTGTCTCGCCGATATAGATCATCTGGCATCTGGAGCAGCGGTTGCAGTAGATGAGGTTGGAGGAGGTGCAGGGGAACCTCTGTCGGACCTGGAAGGACTGCTTGGGTCCATGAAAGGAGTGGAGGCGGGAGGTGAAGGGACAAGTGTAGCATTTCTTGCGGTTGAAAGGGAAAGTGCCCGGGGTAGGGGTAGAACGGGAGGGATGGGAAGAATTGACAAGGGCGTTGCGGAGGGAGCGGTCTTTGCGGAAGGCAGACAGGGGATGAGATGGGAAGATATGGCGAGTGGAGGGGTCACGTTGGAGGTGGCGAAACTGGCGGAGGACTATGTGTTGTATTGGCGGCTGGTGGGGTGAAAGGTGAGGACCAGGGGGACTCTGCCCTTTTTTGCGAGTGTGGGAATGGGGAGAGAGGGCAGTGTTGCGGGGTATGGAGGAAACCCTGGTGTGAGCCACATCTATAGTGGGGGAGGGGAATCCCCGTTCTCTGAAGAATGAGGACATTTGTGATGACCTGGTGTGGAAACCTCATCCTGGGAGCAGATGCGGCGTAGACGGAGGAATTGGGAATAGGGGATGGAGTCCTTACAGGAAGCAGGGTGGGAGGAAAAGTAGTCCAGGTAGCTGTGGGAGTCAGTTGGTTTGTAGTGGATGTCGGTCAGGAGTGTATCACCTGCAATAGAGATGGTGAGGTCAAGGAACGGTAGGGAAATGTCGGAAATGGTCCAAGTGTATTTGAGTGCCGGATGGAAGTTGGTGGTGAAATGGATGAAGTCAGTCAGTTGTGTGTGGGTGCAGGAGGTGACACCAAAGCAGACATCGATGTAACGGAGGTAGAGGTCGGGGATTGGGCCCTGGTACGCCGAGAACAAGGATTGTTCGACGTACCCGACAAAGAGGCAAGTGTAGCTGGGGCCCATGCGTGTGCCCATAGCTACGCCTTGTGTTTGGAAGTCTAGTCTTTCGTCAAGTCTATTTATTCCATTTATCTAATCCCTATTAGTCATTCCCAATGATCAATCTTTCCTCAAGTCTATTTATTCCCTATTGTTCAAGAAGGAACTGCAGATGCTAGAAAATCGAAGGTAGACAAAATTGCTGGAGAAACCCAGCGGGTGTGGCAGCATCTATGGAGCGAAGGAAATAGGCAACGTTTCGGGCCAAATTCCTTCTTCAGTCTGAAGAAGGGTTTCGGCCCGAAACCTTGCCTATCTCCTTTGCTCCATAGATGCTGCCGCACTCGCTGAGTTTCTCCAGCAATTTCATCTAATCTCTATTAGTCATTCCCAATGACCAATCTTTCCTCATGTCTTTTTTGTTAGATTGACTCGATTCTGTTGAGGTCCCGTGCAACACAACAAAGAATGGACCACTGGCTACAGATCTCCGGTATAGAGATAGTGGTAATTACTCACTCTGCCAGCTGGTTCCTCAAGACCGCTCCGCACGCAATGCAACTCTTATTTTGTTCATTGAGTTTCCCAAGGACCTCAAAGAATCCCACCGCTGCCACCAAATGAGGAATTGGATTATTTTAAGTCAATCTTTAGTTTAATAAAACTCAATACAAACACTTGTTACAACATAATAATTATTTTACAGTGCTGTAGAGTTCTTAGTATTCGCCACACAGCCAGCAGCTCCGGGGTGCAAGTTCTAAGAACTAACTAACAGTCCAGAAATGCAAAGATTATATTGTCATTAAGCATCCGTATACAATATTACAATATGGTACGACACATTCTTATCCTATCAGCATTGTCATTAGGCAGCAGCTCATTAGCATTATCCAATCACCTAAATTAACAAATACAATTTATGTATTTGTTATCGTGCTTAGTAAGCAACACAATAGCACAGATAGCAGTTAGCAGCAATATACGTGCTTCATCAACAGTTCCTTAGCACTGATAAGACACGGCAATACGTGCTTTCAGCAAACAGCTTCTTAGCACTGATAACACTCAGCCTTTTCACTGTCAGCTAAGCTTGCAGCCTAATAATTTGAAAATTAATGGTTAATTCTTTTTTTTTGTAATTTTGTTTTATTCTTAATACCACACTAGAATTTATTTCAAGAGGGCTTGTATACAAAAACATGGATGTAATGCTGAGGCTCTATAAGGCGCTGGTAAGGCTGCATTTGGAATATTGTGAACAATTTAGGGCACCATACCTAAGGAAGGATGTGCTGGCTCTGGAGAGGGTCAAGAGGAGGTTTACAAGAATGATCATATGATGAACATTTGTCGACACTGGGCTTGTACTCACTTGAGTTTAGAAGAATGAGGGGGGAACTCATTGAAGCAGAGAATAGTGAAAGGCTTGGATAGAGTGGATGTGGAGAGGATGTTTCCACTAGTGGGATAGTCTAGCACTAGAGGTCATAGCCTCAGAATGAAAGGATGTTGTTTTAAGAAGGTGATTAAGAGAAATGTCTTCAGTCAGAGGGTGGTGAATCGTTGGAATTATTTGCCACAGAAGACTGTAGAGGCTGTCAGTGAAGATTTTTAAGGCAGAGATATATAGATTCTGGATTAGTACAGTTGTCAAAGGTTATGGGAGAAGGCAGGAGAATGGGGTTAGGAGGTAGATCAGCCATGATTGAATGGTGGAGTAGACTTGATGGGCGAATGGCTTAATTCTACTCCTATTCCTGATGACCTTGTGACCTTATGAGAGTCTGAAAAAGGGTCTTGACCCGGAACGTCATCTATCCATGTTCTCCAGAGCTGCTGCCTGACCTTCTAAGTACTCCAGCACTTTGTGTCCTTTTGTGTATTAACTACTAACTGCAATTGTTTGTTTCTACTACGAATGATAATACCTTACTCAGTTATAGTAGACAATTGGCAATAATGGACACCATTCAATGGTTCATTGGCACTTTATTGTCACGTGTACCGAGATACAGTGACATTTGATTTGCCGTACAGTCATAAAAAAAGCAACAAGATACCTTACTACATTAATATTAAACACAGACTTAAACAGCTCCACAGCGGCGTGTAAGAATCCCCAGGGCACACAGCATAAGCGGAGACCCACAGCCATCAGTTCAATATCCGGTCCACACACACGTTCCTTCACCATGATGTGACCAGAGTTGTTCCGAACGCTGTCACTCTCTCTGCAGTTCCTGTCTGCTGGAACAGTCAGAAAGCTGTCCACACTCACAGTAGACTCCGGGATGTCCTCAAGAAGCGATGTCCCTGAAAACACTGAGATCACTGCACTCACGGCACTCCCTCCGAGTCCTCACAAGTGCAGGCAGCACGTCCATCTTGTTTTTTCGGCGACCTCACATTCCCCACTGTGATGGACGGCAAATAACTTATACCTTCTTTCCTCCTTTTCTCCTGCGGTCGGGCAATCAAAACATTCGCAGTATGGGAGATCTAAGCTCCTGCAGTCAGCGATCGAAGCTCCCGCATCCAGTTGATCGAGGCTCCCGCGATCGGGGCGGTCAAAGCTCCTGTGGTTGGAGCTCCTGAAGTCGATCCCTAACAAAGGGACCGCCAGCACCACAATGTTGAGGCTACAGTGCAGATGGAGAAACGATACATGGCAGACCAATTGAATAACTACTTTGGTTCTGTCTTCACTAAGGAAGACATAAATAATTTGCCGGAAATAGCAGGGGATCGCGGGTCAAATGAGATGGAGGAAATGAGTGAAATCCAGGTTAGCCGGAAAGTGGTGTTAGGTAAATTGAATGGATAAATCCCCAGGGCCAGATAGGCTGCATCCCAGGGTACTTAAGGAAGTAGCCCCAGAAATAGCATATGTCTTAGTGATAATTTTTCAAAACTCTTTAGACTCTGGAGTAGTTCCTGAGGATTGGAGGGTAGCTAATGTAACCCCACTTTTTAAAAAGGGAGGGAGAGAGAAAACGGGGAATTACAGACCAGTTAGTCTAACATTGGTAGTGGGGAAACTGCTAGAGTCAATTATTAAAGATGGGATAGCAGCGCATTTGTTAAATGGTGAAATCATTGGACAAAGTCAGCATGGATTTACGAAGGGTAAATCATGTCTGACGAATCTTATTGAATTTTTTGAGGATGTAACTAGTAGAGTGGATAAGGGAGAAGCAGTGGATGTGTTATATCTGGACTTTCAGAAGGCTTTCGACCAGGTCCCACACACAAGATTGGTATACAAACTTAAAGCACATGGTATTGGTGGTTCAGTATTGATGTGGATAGAGAACTGGCTGGCAGACAGGAAGCAAAGAGTAGGAGTGAACGGGTCCTTTTCAGGATGGCAGGCAGTGACTAGTGGGGTGCCGCAAGGCTCAGTGCTGGGACCCCAGCTATTTACAATATACATTAATGATTTGGACGAGGGAATTAAATGCAACATCTCAAAGTTTGCGGATGACACAAAGCTCGGGGGCAGTGTTAGCTGTGAGGAGGATGCTAGGAGGCTGCAGGATGACTTGGATGGACTGGGCGAGTGGGCAAATGCATGGCAGATGCAGTATAATGTGGATAAATGTGAGGTTATCCACTTTGGTGGCAAAAACAGGAAGGTAGACTATTATTTGAATGGTGACCGATTAGGAAAAGGGAGATGCAGCGAGACCTGGGTGTCATGGTACACCAGTCATTGAAAGTAGGCATGCAGGTGCAGTAGGCTGTGAAGAAAGCAAATGGTATGTTGGCATTCATAGCAAAAGGATTTGAGTACAAGAGCATTGAGGTTCTACTGCAGTTATACAGGGTCTTGGTGAGGCCACACCTGGAGTATTGCGTACAGTTTTGGTCTCCTAATCTGAGGAAAGACATTCTTGCCATAGAGGGAGTACAGAGAAGGTTCACCAGACTGATTCCTGGGATGGCACGACTTCCATATGAAGAAAGACTGGATAGACTCGGCTTGTACTCGCTGGAATTTAGAAGATTGAGGGGTGATCTCATAGAGACTTACCAAATTCTTAAGGGGTTGGACAGGCTAGATGCAGGAAGATTGTTCCCGATGTTGGGTAAGTCCAGGACAAGGGATCACAGTTTAAGGATAAGGGGGAAGTCTTTTAGGACCGAGATGAGAAAATCGTTTTTCACACAGAGAGTGGTGAATCTGTGGAATTCTCTACCACAGAAGGTAGTTGAGGCCTGTTCGTTGGCCATATTTAAGAGGGAGTTAGATGTGGCCCTTGTGGCTTAAGGGATCAGGGGGTATGGAGAGAAGGCATGTACAGGATACCGAGTTGGATGATCAGCCATGATCATATTGAATGGCGGTGTAGGCTCGAAGGGCCGAATGGCCTGCTCCTGCACCTAATTTCTATGTTTCTATGTTTTGCATTCAGACTCATCACCAGCCACCTTAGAAACATAGAAACATAAGTTTAAAACCCAAGTTTAAAACCGCTTAAAACCCAATGAAACATAGAAACATAGAAACATAGAAATTAGGTGCAGGAGTAGGCCATTCAGCCCTTCGAGCCTGCACCGCCATTCAATATGATCATGGCTGATCATCCAACTCAGTATCCCGTACCTGCCTTCTCTCCATACCCTCTGATCCCCTTAGCCAAAAGGGCCACATCCAACTCACTCTTAAATATAGCCAATGAACTGGCCTCAACTACCCTCTGTGGCAGAGAGTTCCAGAGACTCACCACTCTCTGTGTGAAGAAAGTCTTTCTCATCTCGGTCTTAAAGGATTTCCCCCTTATCCTTAAGCTGTGACCCCTTGTCCTGGACTTCCCCAACATCGGGAACAATCTTCCTGCATCTAGCCTGTCCAACCCCTTAAGAATTTTGTAAGTTTCTATAAGATCCCCTCTTAATCTCCTAAATTCCAGAGAGTATAAACCGAGTCTATCCAGTCTTTCTTCATAAGACAGTCCTGACATCCCAGGAATCAGTCTGGTGAACCTTCTCTGCACTCCCTCTATGGCAATAATGTCCTTCCTCAGATTTGGAGACCAAAACTGCACGCAATACTCCAGGTGTGGTCTCACCAAGACCCTGTACAACTGAAGTAGAACCTCCCTGCTCCTGTACTCAAATCCTTTTGCTATGAAAGCTAACATACCATTCGCTTTTTTCACTGCCTGCTGCACCTGCATGCCTACTTTCAATGACTGGTGTACCATGACACCCAGGTCTCGCTGCATCTCCCCTTTTCCTAATCGGCCACCATTTAAATAATAGTCTGCTTTCCTGTTTTTGCCACCAAAGTGGATAACCTCACATTTATCCACATTATACTGCATCTGCCAAACATTTGCCCACTCACCCAGCCTATCCAAGTCACCTTGCAGTCTCCTAGCATCCTCCTCACAGCGAACACTGCCCCCCAGCTTAGTGTCATCCGCAAACTTGGAGATATTGCCTTCAATTCCCTCATCCAGATCATTAATATATATTGTAAATAGCTGGGGTCCCAGCACTGAGCCCTGCGGTACCCCACTAGTTACTGCCTGCCATTGTGAAAAGGACCCGTTTACTCCTACTCTTTGCTTCCTGTTGAATTCATGAACATTGAATTCATACCTACCATACTTTGTCATGCCTCGCCCCTCTTCTAACTTTCTTCTCCCTGCTTATGATCAATCTGAAGAGGGTCTCGACTCGAAACGTCAGCTATTCATTTTCTCCAGAGATGCTGCCTGGCGTTTTGAGCTTTGTGTCCTTTTGTGTATTAACCAGATAACCAGCATCTGCAGTTCCTTGTTTCCACAAAATAATCCAATGCTTTCAAAGGGTTGGTGCTGGAGAAATTAGAGTGTTTGACCTGCAAGGTGAATCTGCTTTCACCTTGCACTCAGTCACCTTCTTAGTTACCACTAAAATCAGAACAGCATATAAAGAAAACCTCATGTAGGTTAATTCAGGCCTTAACAATATACTGAGGAGGCACTTTGAATGAGGGCTTGAAAATACTACAAAAACTTCCAGCAAATTATAAGGTTCATGTTACAATGGTTACATCTTCATAACAATTCATTAGTAACCTACTTTTTTATTATGAATTTTCACTATCTGCCTGACATCTTATTTTACCCATTTCCTCAGAAACTGGGTGCTATAGATTATCATCAAGTCTTATGGTTGTGACTCCTCTTTACTTATGAGCAATTCTCTCACATTCAGCCTGTTTTACAAATACCCAAAGATTATCTTTGCTCTAGGTAGCTATAGCTTGCAATCTAAACACCTCCTCAATCTAATTGCTGCCTCTTCTAACATTCAGATAGACATCCTTAAATGACTGATATTTTATAATCATTTTCCAGTGTGTAAGCCTAGGTTGGTCATTTTGCCAACTTTCCCCTATTTTCTTATGATTCTTGGAGATTTTTTGTTCAGTTAGTTTACTAGACAATTGGAGCTCTTTCAAGTTCAATTCTCATAAATTGGAGACCAGCTTTCTTTATAAGTAAGTAAGTTTATTGGCCAAGTATTCACATACAAGGAATGCAAAACAAGGCAATGTTAGTTTGATAGTGAAATCCCTGTTAACGTTGCCATGATCACATATTCTTACTTGGAAATGTAAGATAGAAAAATCCCTTAATAAAGCCTTCACATCTTTATGAAAAGCAAGTATAGGCAATTTTGATTTTGTCTGCACAAAAGGAGTATCAGAAACAGATATTCAATCCAAAGAGCAAAAAAATGTTGAAAATCTGAAATAAGATCAGGAAACTTTGGAAAAACTATGCAACCCAGTCAATAACTGAAAGAATTAACATTGCATGTCAGTGATTCAGGTCAGATTAATGATCAAGCCACATCATTCCCCTATCCCGGCTAGTTCCATCCACCTCTCATCCAGACACCTTTGTTTCTCCTACCTCTCCCCCAGCCGGTTGATCTGCCCATCATCCATCTCTTGCTTGTTTTTTGTTGTTTTTTTGTTGTTTCTTTTTAGGTTATATATCACCTTCCAATCTTTGTCTTCAAGCTCCTCTCCATCCTCTCCAGGCTCCATCTCCCCCCCCCCCCCCCCCCCGCCCCCCCCCCCCCTCTCCAATGCTCCACCTACCCCCCCCCCCCCCCCCCCCCCCCCCCCCCCCCCCATTTTTTCTCTTTCCTTGCCTCGCTTCACATTATGTTTGGTACAGTTGGGGACTGTTTGGGATCAGCTCCATCCAAGACCGCAAGAAATTGCAGAGAATTGTGGACGCAGCAGCATAATCAAGGATGAGTCGCACCCTGTCCACTCCCTCTTCTCCCGTCTCCCAGCTGACTAAAGGTATAAAATTGTGAAAGCGTATACCTCGAAATTCAGGAACAGTTTCTTCCCAGCTGTTATTAGGCAACTGAACTAGAGAGCAGTCCGGAACTACTATCTACCTCATTGGAGACCCATGGATTGTCTTTGATTAGACTTCACTGGCTTTATCTTGTACTAAACGTTATTCACGTTATTCCCTTTATCATGTATCTGTACACTGTGAATGGTTCCATTCTAATCATGTATTGTCTTCCCGCTGACTAGTTAGCATGCAACAAAAACCTTTCACTGTACCTCGATACACATGACAATAAATAAACTAAACTAACCACTGTGGGCTGAAGAGCCTCTTCCTGTGCTGTACTGCTCTATGTTCTATGCTCATAGAAAGATACAGCAAAGAAACAGGCATTTTGGTTCATTGAGTGCTGACCATCAATCAACTAATATTGTACTAATCATTTTCTTTAGTCCATCCCACATTCTCAACAATCCTTCCAGATTCTATCACTTCCCTACTCCTGTAATAATATGTGTATCTTTTGGGAAATTTTATGATGTCTCCACAAATTAAGAATTGAAATATTTTGAAGTGATTTGATGCAGAGATAAAGTAGATTAAAGCACTTACACTGTGCTTTCTGTCTTAACCTTCCTGTTCATCGCGGTGTGTGTCTGTATCACCTTGGCCTTGCACACGTGTGAAATCTTTTGTGAATTCAGCCACACCCACCATTTTCCTGGCTACCGCCTTTGCTTGGTATGTGTGTTTTTCTCCACTGTCACAACTCGCCGTTGTTTCAGTTCCCGGTTTTTTCAGCGAGTGCACGAACATGACAGTCGCTGGCAGTCTGCTGAAAAAAAAATTCGCACAGGTGGGACAAGCCCTTTAGAAAGAATTTTCGTGGGGGGTTCTCCCTGCTTTGTATCTTTGTCTGGTAAATCGCGTATAACATCCAGTTGAAATGTGTAGGAAGGAACACTGAGTTGCGGGTTTTTTTTTCTTTTTAAATTGGATGACACAAAAAGCTGTAAGTGATTAACTCAGCGGTCGGGCCACAAACCATCTCCCTCCGGAGAAAAGGAAAAGGTGAACGATTTCGCTTTGAGATCTTTCTTTCAAAGAAATCTGAAGAAGGGTCTCGACCTGAAACATTCACCTAATCCTTTTTCTCCAGAATCTGACAACCCCAGAATTACCTCCAGCATCACCTATTCGTTTTTCCAGAGACCCGTCCTCTGAGTAACATCAGCTTTTTGTGTCCTAAGCAGGGTAATATTCTGCATCGACAGATATCTTTTCCGGTTTCCGGTTGTGTAATCTACACTGTGAAGTTACTTTCAAAATAGCTTAGCTGGAAACTTAGGATTATCTTTGCATGCAAAAAACAATTTGTGGAAAACTTCAAGAGAAATTAGTTAGTGTGTCAGTAAAGCAATACACGACAGTATGAATTAGTTTTTTTTGATAATAGGGATGCCTGATGATTCAAAATCCTGTGTTGTGTTGGATTAATTGAATTAAGTTTTCTAACGTAATCTTAAAAGGCCTGCAAAATGGTGGTGTGTAAAGAAATGAATGCCTTTTTAAAAAGAATGGCATGGTGGCGCAGGGACCCGGGGTTTGTTCCTGACTATTGTGCGTGTTTGTTTTTGTCGGATTTGTAATGTCTCCTTCTCCCTGTGACCTGCACAGGATTTACCCCCGAGTGCTTCGTATCTCCCACATTCCCAACAACTTACAGATTTGTAGGCTCCTTGGTTTGGTACAAATGTAAAATTGGAAATTGTGTAGGATAGTGTTAATGTGCGGGGATCGCTGGCCGGCGCGGACTCAATGGGCCGAAGGACCTGTTTCTGCACTGTAACACTAAACTGCACATAATAGGGCAATGGTGGGTGATTCTGCTGAGAGATGCTAATTATCTTATTAAAGTAACTAAAGCAGCAGCCAAAAATCATATTGTCATAGAAATGCAAATTAGTTGAGTCCAAGGGAAGTTTTACATGGTCTTTTCTAATCTAGGATAAATACAATATTTAACAGCTGTAAACTGAGGAAGCGATACGAAGAATTGGGAGTTTAAATTTAATAACAAAATAATAGATGTAAAATAACATTTAAAAAAATGAAACAATCATCATACTTAAATGGTAATCAATGTAAATCACCTGCAAGAATATTATTAAAATGTAAAGTCGATTCAACATGTTTGTGTGTTTGTAGTTTGGTGTGTGTCGTTATGTGCATGTGAAACGTATCTCCTTCGGGAAAAAAAACCAGACTCAAAAATGCGGAAGAGGATGAGGATTTTTACCAATTTCGGTAGGGATTTTTAACTTATGAGTTCAGAAATTACACTCCTGGTCATTTAGTTCACCGAGAAGGATTTTGAATTAAAATAAGAAAATTGTTCACAAAACTAATTTTTTTTTAAATATAAACGCCGCCTAGCCATGCCTACTGACGTCACAATGCCCACCCATACCCAACCAATCAGGCGGCCATCTGCCTATTGCGCACCCCCCCCCCCCCCCCCCCCCCCCCCCCCCCCCCCCCCCCCCCCCCCCCCCCCCCCCCCCCCCCCCCACCCCCCACCCCCCCCCCCCCCCCCCCCCCCCCCCCCGCCACCCCCCTCCCGCCGCTTTGTGGAATTAAAGGAGCGCAGATAGATCGAGGATAAGTTCTGCTGAAAAAATTTCCAACCACTCCGTTCCAACATTAGCTTCTTTTGTTCTAAAGATCTCTCTGTGGCAGCGGACTTCCTCACGCGCTGCATCTTCTCCTCATGAGTTCCCGCTATAGGATCACGCGCTGAATCTGCTCATCACTGTTGAACTCGTGAAGCCCCGCGCGCTCATTCCAGCTGTGGGTTTCCAGACTCAGAAGCCGCTTCTCTCTTTCTTCATTTGGCAGCCTGGCTCCCTTCTCCTCCCCCCCCGGTGAGGCGAGCCCCGATAATTCTTACCTCCTCCTTCTCCCTACTCTCCGCCTCCCTTCCTGATATTCATTACCTCCTCCCCCTCTCCTCTCTACCCATCACAGGGGACGATCGTCTGTCTCCTCCCCGGCCCGGCTCACGCTGGTAGAAGCCACAATCGGCTGGTCCCCCTGCTGCTTTTCACCGACTCAGATCGCTCCGTGCCTCGCCGCCCATTTCCCTCTTCTCCTCTATCCCCCTCTCTTTTTGGTCTCACCCCCTCTCTCTCCCCGCGCCTCTCCCCTCTCTCCCCCCCTCTACTCTCCCTCCCCCCCCTCTCTCTCTCCCCCCCCCTCCTATCCACAACTCCCTGCCCTCCCACCCTCCCTACCCTAAACTCCCTTCCCCCCTCCACTCCCTCCCCTACCTTCACCTCCCCCCTCCCTTCCCCCCCACCTCTCCCCCTCCCTTTCCCCCCACCTCTCCCCCTCCCATCCACCCCCTCTCCCTCCTCCCCCCACCCTTCTCAGCCCCCCTTCCCCCCTCTCTCTCCTCCCATCTCTTGCTCCCCTCCTCCCCCTCACCCACCCTTGCTCTCCACCTGTCTCTGTCTCTTGCCCTTCTATCTCTGTCTCTCCCCATTCTCGCTCTGCCCTCTCTAGACCCGCCTGCGAGTTGGGGGCTATACATCAGTGGATAGGGCGGTTATGGGGTAAAAGGAGCAAATTAATAATATTAATATATCAAGGGGGGTAGTTAGTGTGTGTGACGCCGCATGCTGCCCCCCCTTCCCCCGCAACCACACGTTGGGGGAACAGACCCAATGGGGGGGGGGGGGGGGGTGGGGGGGGGGGGGGGTGTGGTGTGTGTGATTTTGCCTTTGAAAGGTATGCCCTCGAACGCCAGACACCAATACGCTGAGATTTGTACAAATTTCGGTGACGATTTAAGTAACGATTTCTGAAATAGACTCCTCCCTAAATTTGATCATATATCTCCCCAGATGTTTAATAAAGTTGTTCACAAAACGGGCTGTTTTTAAAAAATGAAACCGTTGCGACAGCTGCAGACGTCACAATGCCCTTGCTCGCGGCACCGCTTCCCCCTCCCCTGCTCTCAATTAAAGCAGATGCTCTCAACGTGCATGCGCACTTTCCACCACCCTTCCCCCCCCCCCCCCCCAAACAGTCATTTTTTTCGCCTCCCGCTGTGCTGTGGACCAAAGATCCACAGGGAGTAATGGCCGCTAAGGCCACCTTCTAATTGCATGCCCCGCACGATGATAACGGCTGCTGCCGCCCGGCTCTCCTTCACTCCCCCACCCCCCGGCACGGCTCTGTCACGCTGGCGGAAGCCACGATCGGCTGGTCCTCCCGCTGCTTGTCACCGTCCTCAGAGCGCTCCCTGCCTTGCTCGCGGCCTGCAGGCTCACTCGGGACCACGCCCGCCCGCCCGCCCCATACTCGGGGTCTAAAGCGTTCGGGAATCGGTCCTCTGTGACGACCCGTAGATAGCCGGCTGGCTCCGGGGGTACAGAGAGAATGCGCCAAGGATACGAGGCCTATGAGCTGAGGCCGACGGCTGCTGGGCGGCCCTACCCCTCTCCTTACCCCCCTCCCTTCTCCCCACCTTCTCCCCCTTCCCTTCTCTCTCCCCCTCTCCCCCTCCACTCCCCTTCTCTCCTCCCCCTCCCCCCCCACTCTCTCTCTCCCTCCCCCCCTCTCTCTCTCCCTCCCATTCTCTCTCTTCCCTCACTCTCTACCCACCCCACTCTCTTAATAATATTAATATAATATCAAGGGGGTAGTTAGCGTGTGTGTGGGATTGGTTAGTGCGTGTGACGCCGCATGCCACCCCCCCCCCCCCCCCCATCGCAACCGGGCGTTGGAGGAACAGACCCAACGGGTCTGTACTTGGTCTAGTGAGTTTTAAAGGCAAGAGCATTTTGTTAATATATCGAATATATGCATTGTCTTAACTTCTTAACTGCCTCCAAATCCGAAACCGTAATTTTCCATTCTCCCCAGTACATTTCTACACTTCAACAGGAAGGGAAGACATAAAAGGAACATGGCTAGGATGTTAAAAAAACTGAAACGTTACAACTGACATCAGGCTGGTCATTTAGTTTGAAGCCAATTCAATTAATCAGAGATTTACAGCGGCTAATGTTTAACCTAAAGAGGGAGACCTTTGGTTCCTATTTTTTTTTAAATCTTTTCTGCATTTCCTCTTCTGGATTATTTTGATTCCTGCATTTTAGAGGAAAAACCCAACTCTATAGTAGCTACAGATTTATTTATAAAGTGTGTAGGAAAGAACTGCAGATGCTGGTTTAAATGAAAGATAAACTCAAAATGCTGGAATAACTCAGCGGGACAGGCAACATCTCTGGAGAGAAGGAAAGGGTGACATTTTGGGTCAAGACACTTCTTCCCAGCACAGCACTGGGAAAATGAACAAGAGATCTGTCTCATAAATATGTTTAGCTATTGCACTGATCTTTCCCTTTGGTCTCCATTTAGAATTTAGTGCCAAAGAAAATAAACAAATGTTGGAAAGGCATAGACCGACTAACTCCTGGCTGTTGGATTATCAGCATTTTGCATGTTTTTCTTTGCAATGTGATTAAATTGTGGAACATGACCAAACAGTTGAATTGAACCTAATTATATTCAGAAAAATTAGGTGATATATGGATTAAAGAGGTACTGTATGCTCATCCAGTGCGACAAAGAGAGAGATGGCTTGAGAGGTGCATAGGTGCTGTTGTAGTCCAGGCGGTATGAATTACATTCCAATGTGCTGTACATTTTATATACAGGCAACCCCCAGGAACATAGTTCAGTTCCTGAGAAAGCAAGTTGTGGGAGAAGCTCACACAAACAACAGTGTTGGGAAAAGGAAAAGTGGCCGCTAGCCAGCCTCAGTGACACAATGAGCAGATGTATCCGCTCAGTGTTTCCAGTACTGCACAACTTGACATAGCCCCTTACTCTTATGGGCCTTAGGGTGAGGTGGTTAGGAGGGAAAGCATGTCGAAGTGCTCCCTTCCCACCAAGCAGAACGCCTCCACCTCCACTGTAACCAGCAATCCAGTTTGCGGTCCTTTGTTAGGGATTGACTGCGGGAGCTCCAACCGCAGGAGCTTCGATTGCCCAAATGCAGGGAGCTTAGATCGCCCCGACTGCGGAAATTTTTGATTTCCACGACCACAGGGAGAAAATGAGGAAAGAAGGTATGTTATTTGCCTTCCATCACAGTGGGGAATGTGAGGTCGCCAAAAAAAAGATAGATATGCTGCCTGCACTGGTGAGGACTCGGAGGGAGTGCTGTGAGTGCAGTGATCTCAGTGTTTGCGGGGACATCGCTCCATGAGGACATCCCGGAGTCTGGTGCGAGTGTGAACGGCTTTCTGACTGTTCGGGCGGACAGCGACTGCAGAGAGAGTGACAACGGTCGGTACAACTCTGGTCACAACACGGTGCAGGAGTGTGTGTATGGCCCGGATATTGAACTGATGGCTGTGGGTCCCCGCTTATGCCCAGGGGATTCTCACACTGTTGTGGTGGCTGTTTAATCTATGTTTAATTTTTATGTGGTTATGTATTGTGTTGCTTTTTTGTATGTCATGTATGTTTACATACTTGGCTAATAAATTAATTACAACTACAATAATCACAATTACAGTTGTAGCCTTGATATTCACTATTCTTGGAATCCTGAGGCCATGAACCCTTCTGCAGCTGGGTCCAAACAATGTCAACTGCTTACGCTTATTCCAGACCATCATCTAAGTCTCCAATGCAGACAATTTGTTCCAATAGATCAGTCCAACCTTTATGCTATCAAGATGTTAATCCTACATCGTACAAAAAAATGAATTTGTTCAATACAAGAGCTGTTCATTTGCAGAAGAATACACAGTATCTGTTGCAACATGCGCAAAATTGTTTTTACCATGAAGAGCAATTGCTTCTAAATTATATTAGTGGTATTAAAGAGCTTTAGCAATAGCTCATTGATACTCAATGGATATGTTAAAGGTGGAGATTGATAGGTTCTTGCTTAGTATGGGTGTGAAATGTTTTGGGGAAAAGGCAGGAGAATACGGTTGAGAGGGATAGATCAGCCATGATTGAATGGCGGAGTAATGGTGGGCCGAATGGCCTAATTCTGCTCGGACAACTATGAATTTATGAACCTGCTATAGTTCCATGACACCTGCTGACATTTTAGTTTGGGATGCATGCATACATAGTTTGTGACTTGGATAGGCTGGGTGAGTGGGCAAATGTTTGGCAGATGCAGTATAATGTGGATAAATGTGAGGTTATCCACTTTGGTGGCAAAAACAGGAAAGCAGACTGTTATTTAAATGGTGGCGGATTAGGAAAAGGGGAGATGCAGCGAGACCTGGGTGTTATGGTACACCAGTCATTGAAAGTAGGCATGCAGGTGCAGCAGGCAGTGAAAAAAAGCGAATGGTATGTTAGCTTTCATAGCAAAAGGATTTGAGTATAGGAGCAGGGAGGTTCTACTTCAGTTGTACAGGGTCTTGGTGAGACCACACCTGGAGTATTGCATACAGTTTTGGTCTCCAAATCTGGGGAAGGACATTATTGACATAGAGGGAGTGCAGAGAAGGTTCACAAGTCTGATTCCTGGGATGTCAGGACTGTCTTATGAAGAAAGACTGGATAGACTCGGTTTATACTCTCTAGAATTTAGGAGATTGAGAGGGGATCTTATAGAAACTTACAAAATTCTTAAGGGGTTGGACAGGCTGGATGCAGGAAGATTGTTCCCGATGTTGGGGAAGTCCAGGACAAGGGGCCACAGCTTAAGGATAAGGGGGAAATCCTTTAAGACCGAGATGAGAAAGACTTTTTTCACACAGAGAGTGGAGAGTCTCTGGAACTCTCTGCCACAGAGGGTAGTTGAGGCCAGTTCATTGGCTATATTTAAGAGGGAGTTAGATGTGGCCCTTGTGGCTAAGGGGATCAGAGGGTATGGAGAGAAGGCAGGTACGGGATACTGAGTTGGATGATCAGCCATGATCATATTGAATAGCGGTGCAGGCTCGAAGGGCCGAATGGCCTACTCCTGCACCTAATTTCTATGTTTCTATGTTTCTAGTGCTTTGAAGTTTCATTTTTAGCTAAAAGGACATCAGAATAGTGACATGGAGAGTTGTTGAACTGAATTCAGGTGATGTTGTCAACAAATCATGATGCAGATTTCACCAGGTTCGAGCAAAAGGTAGATACAAAATGCTGGAGTAACTCAGCGGGACAAGCAGCATCTCTGGAGAGAAGGAATGGGTGACGTTTCGGGTCGAGACACTTCTTCAGACTCAGGACTCGACCCAAGATGTCACCCATTCCTTCTCTCTAGAGATGCTGCCTGTCCCGCTGAGTTACTCCAGCATTTTTTTGTCTAAACATAGACATAGAACATAGAAAATAGGTGCAGGAGGAGGCCATTTGGCCCTTCGAGCCAGCACTGCCATTCATTGTGATCATGGCTGATCGTCCCAATCAATAATCCGTGCCTGCTTCGGATGGCAAAGTGGAAGCCAGCATTAATAATTTATCGATCTCTGTTGAGTCTAATAGAAACCATGCCTTGTCCATTTTTATTGTGCTAAAATATCCCACTGGAAAAGATGAGAGCAGGATTTTCCATTGAAGTGAAGCACCAGAAATTCCTGAAGAACTGCAGCATTGGGTCCTTGCTTGTTGTTGTTTACATAAGGATTTCCTGCTGAAACTGATGGTAACGTCAACGTTCAAATGTGCATGGGATTATAAAAGTACCACGCAAAATGCAATATTGAATGGTTAATGAAAAACAAAAGACTACAGTTACTGGAAATCTAAAATGATCGGATACTTGGTAGGTAAGGGGTCAATTGTCTTTGAAGTAGTTCAAAGAGGTTGTTGTTGAACCTGTGTGGGTAGGAACTGCGGATGCTGGTTTAATCCGAAGATTTGTTGTTGAAAATGGCAGTCACAATTTTCAGGATCCTTTACCTTCTTCAAACCAACCTCCCTTCTATGGACTCCATCTATACTTTATGTGCCTCGGCAAGGCCCAGCATCACCAAGGACCAGTCTCACCCTGCTCACTACCTCTTCTCCCCTCTCTCTTCAGGCAAGAGGCAAGAGTTTGAAAACTCCACAGTCAGGGGCAGTTTCTTCCCAGTTGTAGCCAGACAACTGAGTGGTCCTCTCTTCAGCTAGAGTGCAGTCCTGACCTTCCATCTACCGCATTAGAGACATCTGAATGATTTTTAATTGGACTTCATCAGACTTTATCTCACACTAAATGTTAAATTCTTTATCCTTTATATGTACACTGTGAATGGCTCGATTGAAATCATTTATAGTATTTTCTTTGACTGGATAGCATGCAAACAAAAGCTTTTCGCTGTATCTGGGTACATGCGACATGAACAATTGAACTAAACTAAAGGCATTATTTTGTATTCTTCAAGTCTGGAATTTGTTAGAGTTTTATCTTGACTATAGACGCCCAATGTCCTACTGGCAGCACTGGGTTGGAGTTTCAGGGGTTGTCCTGGCCAGACGATGTTCCAATGTTCTCAACCACTCTGCAGTTGCAGGGTGTGTCTGTTCCACCTGCTTGGCCAACTGGAGTGGTGCTTGTTCTAGTTTAGGGTTAATCTAGAGATACAGTGTGGAAACAGGCCCTTCAGCCACCGAGTCTGCACCTACCTGCGATCCCCATTAAACTACCACTATAGTACACACTATGGACAAGTTACGATCCCGACTATGGGTGTTTGTCTGTACAGAGTTTGAATGTTCTCCCCGTGACTGCGTGGGTTTTCTCTGTGATCTTCAGTTTCCTCCCACAATCCAAAGACGTACAGGTTTGTAGGTTAATTGGCTTGGTATAAATGTAACTTGTCCCTAGTGTGTGTAGGATAGTATTAATGTGCGGGGATCACTGGTTCTGCGTTGTAACTAAACTAAACATATTCAAATGTTCTGTTTCCACTAACTTTCAGAAAGACAGTTCCAAACATCCAAACCCACAAAGAGCAAAATGTTATCTCATCGTATTTTTAAATATGTGACCCTTATTTTAAAATGTTATTCCCCAAGCTAGATTCTTTACAAGGGAAAACACGCTACATCTTCCCTGTTAAAACCCCTTCACATTTCTTAGAAATTCCTGCCCACTGTTCTAACCTAGCTTGTGCAACATTCCCTGCTTATTCCATGAATTGATCTAATAATACTTTACTGAACATACATACATAATACATGACCCAGTTGAGCCAATGCATTCATTGGCAGCAAAATGAACTGTTCCAAGGAATTATACTGAAATCTATCAATGAAACTTCCGCTCCTTTCCAGTGAATTGTTTTCCCATGTGTTTTAAATATTTCAGTTTCTAATTCTCCTTAAGTGGAAATGTTGATCTTACTGACTGCAACTTTTCAAGAAAGTTAATATCGGTTTAGGTTCATAATTGTTACGTGTATCGAGGTACGGTAAAGGCTTTGTTTTGCAAGATGTCTAGTCAGGTCAGTTCAAAGGGGATGATACAGAGCGCAGAACAGTTGTCGGTATTGTAGTGCACCAGTTCCATAGACAGAGTCCAATGTTCGCAATGGGATACAGGCGCATTACACAATGCCATACCTTATGGAAGGATCATTCAGAAGCCTAATAACAAAGGGGAAGAATTTACACATTGGGGGTGATTTTTATGGTCTTTTGGAAGAGCAAGATGCTAAACGTTTGGCTGTATGGTGTTGAGGATCGAATGTACTTGCGTTGTCATAATCTGGAGACATTATACAATGCACTTAAAGTCATAGAATCATACCAAATTGAAAACAGGCCCTTCTGCCCAACTTGTCATGCCGACCAAGATGCCCCATTTAAAGTAGTCTCATTTGGCCCACATCCCTCTCAATCTTTCCTATTCATGTACTTGTCCAAGTGTCTTTTAAATGTTGTTATAGTATCTGCCTCAACTGCCTCTGTACCTTGTTCCTTATACTCGTACCCATCACCCTATGCGTGAAAAAGATGCCTCTCAGGTTTGCATTCAATTTTGTCTCTCTCACCATAAACATATATCCTCTGGTTCTTGATTCCCCCACTCTGGGTAAAAGACTCTATTCACCCTATCTATTCCCTTAATGAATTCATACACCTCCATAAGATCACTCCTCAGACTCCCTCTACTCCCAGGATAAAGTTCTAGCCTGCCCAACTTCTTCCGACAGCTCAGCCCCTCAAGTCCTTGCAACATCTTCATTAATCATATCTGCACTCCTTCCAGCTTAATGACATCCTTCCTATAGCAAAGTGACAAAATGTGAAGGCAGTACTCCGAGTGTGGTGTCATCAATGTTTTGTACAACTGTAACACATTGTTCCAACACCTATACACAATACTCTGACTGATGAAAGCCAATGTACCTAAAGCCTTCTTGACAACCCTATCTAGTTCAATTTAATTTATTATTATTGTCATGTGTAATCAGTTATAGTGTAAAGCTTTTTTGTTGCATGCCAGAGACTGTTTTTTTCCCAGCTGTTACAGGCAACTGAACTGTCTTCTCACCAGATAGTGTTCAATCTCATCTACCTCAATGAAGACCTTGAACTATCGATACTTAACTTTATCTTGCACTGTGAAGTACCCTTTGCTCTTTATCTGTACACAGCTTAATTGTAATCATGTATAGTCTTTTCTTTGACTGGATAATTTTGGCAATTCTCACAGCATTTTGTTTTGACAATAGACAATAGGTGCAGGAGTAGGTCATTCGGCCCTTCGAGTCAGCACCGCCATTCAATGTGATCATGGTTGATCATTCCCAATCAGTACCCTGTTCCTGCCTTCTCCCCATATCCCCTGATTTACCTTCTTTGATTTCAAATTCATAGTTTCATGGCACAATTGCTGCCTTACAGCGCCAGAGACTGGGTTTGATCCTGATTACGTATGCTCTCTGTACGGATTTTGCAGTGTGTAGGTTAGTGGGCCAAAGGGCCCGTTTCCATGCTCTATGTCTAAGCTAAACTATAAAAACTAAACTAGCTGGAAATGGACACATAATGCTGCAGTAACTCAGCGGGTCAGGCCGCATCTCTGAAGAAAAGGAATAGGTGACATTTCAGGTCGAGACCCTTCTTCAGACTGAGATTCATGGGAGAGGGAAACTGGAGGTATGAGGTTGACTTATCTCCCTACTATGGTACAGTACAATTGTTCGGATGGTTTACCTTGTCATGGTGAAGAGGCTTTCGTGTCCCCATGATTCCAGGAGTGATGCCTTCTGAATTTTTTGAAGATGTAACTAGGAAAATGACCGAGGGAGAGCCAGTGGATGTAGTGTACCTGGACTTTCAGAAAGCATTTGATAAGGTCCCACAGAGGAGATTAGTGGGCAAAATTATGGCATTCGGGGTAGAGTGCTGACATGGATAGAGAAGTGGTTGGCAGAGAGGAAACAAAGAGTAGGGATTAACGGGTCCCTTTCAGAATGGCAGGTAGTGACGAGTGGGGTACCGCAAGGCTCGGTGCTGGGACCGCAGCTATTTACAATATACATCAATGATTTAGATGAAGGGATTCAAAGTAACAATAGCAAATTTGCAGATGACACAAAGCTGCATGGCAGTGTGAACTGTCAGGAGAATGCTATGAGAATACAGGGTGACATAGACAGGTTGGGGGAGTGGGCAGAAGCATGGCAGATGAGGTTTAATGTGGATAAATGTGAGATTATCCACTTTGGTAGCAAAAATAGGAAGGCAGATTACTATCTAAATGGCGTCGTTGAGAAAAGGGGAAGTAAAACGGGATTTGGGGGTCCTCGTTCATCAGTCTATGAAAGTGAGCATGCAAGTATAGCAGGTAGTGAAGAAAGCGAATGGCATGTTGGCCTTTATAACAAGAGGAATTGAATATAGAAACATAGAAAATAGGTGCAGGAGTACGCCATTCGGCCCTTTGAGCCTGCACCGCCATTTAATATGATCATGGCTGATCATCCAACTCAGTATCCTGTACCTGCCTTCTCTCCATACCCCCTGATCCCTTTACCAACAAGGGCCACATCTAACTCCCTCTTAAATATAGCAAATGAACTGGCCTCAACTACCTTCTGTGGCAGAGAATTCCACAGATTCACCACTCTCTGTGTGAAAAATGATTTTCTCAACTCGGTCCTAAAAGACTTCCCCCTTATCCTTAAACTGTGACCCCTTGTTCTGGACTTCCCCAACATCGGTAAAATCTTCCTGCATCTAGCCTGTCCAACCCCTTAAGAATTTTGTAAGTCTCCATAAGATCCCCCCCCCCCCCCCAGTCTTCTAAATTCCAGCGAGTACAAGCCGTATCTATCCAGTCTTTCTTCAAATGAAAGTCCTGCCATCCCAGGAATCAGTCTGGTGAACCTTCTCTGTACTCCCTCTATGGAAAGAATGTCTTTCCTCATATTAGGAGAACAAAACTGTACGCAATACTCCAGGTGTGGCCTCACCAAGACCATGTACAACTGCAGTAGAACCTCCCTGCTCTTGTACTCAAATCCTTTTGCTATGAATGCCAACATACCATTTGCTTTCTTCACTGCCTGCTGCACCTGCATGCCTACTTTGAATGACTGGTGTACCATGACACCCAGGTCTCGTTGCATCTCCCCTTTTCCTAATCGGCCACCATTCAGATAATAGTCTACTTTCCTGTTTTTGCCACCAAAGTGGATAACCTCACATTTATCCACATTATACTGCATCTGCCATGCATTTGCCCACTCACCCAACCTATCCAAATCATCTTGCAGCCTCCTAGCATCGTCCTCACAGCTAACACTGCCCCCCAGCTTCGTGTCATCCGCAAACTTGGTGATGTTGCATTCAATTCCCTCATCCAGATCATTAATATATATTGTAAATAGCTGGGGTCCCAGCACTGAGCCTTGTGGTACCCCGCTAATCACTGCCTGTCATTCTGAAAAAGACATGATTTACCTTTCATAAATCCATGCTGACTGTCCAATGATTTCACCACTTTCCAAATGTGCTGCTATCCCATCTTTAATAACTGACTCTAGCATTTTCTCCACTACCGATGTTAGACTAACTGGTCTGTAATTCCCTGTTTTCTCTCTCCCTCCCTTTTTTAAAAAGTGGGATTACATTAGCTATATTTAAGAGTGAGTTGGATGTGGCCCTTGTGGCTAAGGGGATCAGAGGGTATGGAGAGAAGGCAGGTACGGGATACTGAGTTGGATGATCAGCCATGATCATATTGAATGGCGGTGCAGGCTCGAAGGGCTGAATGGCCTACTCCTGCACCTAATTTCTATGTTTCTATGTTTCTAGCTACCCTCCAATCCTCAGGAGCTACTCCAGAATCTAAAGAATTTTGAAAAATTATCACTAATGCATCCACTATTTCTGGGGCTACTTCCTTAAGTACTCTGGGATGCAGCCTATCTGGCCCTGGGGATTTATCGGCCTTTAATACGTTCATGGATTGATTTCACTCAGTTCCTCTATCTCATTTGACCACCGGTCCCGTTCTATTTCAGGCAGATTATTTATGTTTTCCTAAATGAACACAGAACCAAAGTAGTTATTCAATTGGTCTGCCATGTCCTTTTTTTCCCATGATCAATTCACCAGTTTCTGACTGCAAGGGACCTACATTTGTTTTAACTAACCTTTTTCTCTTCACATATCTATAAAAACTTTTCCAGTCAGTTTTTATGTTCCCTGCCAGTTTTCTTTCATAATCTATATTCCCTTTCCTAATTAAGCTCTTTGTCCTCCTCTGCTGGACTGAATTTCTCCCAGTCCTCTGGTAGGCTGCTTTTTCTGGCTAATTTGTATGCTTCATCTTTTGTTTTCATACTTTTGTTTTGATGATTTCCCTTGTTATCCATGGATGCACTAACTTCCCTGATTTATTATTTTGTCAAACTGGGATGAACAATTGTTGTAGTTCATCCATGCAGTCTTTAAATGCATATCCACCGTCAACCCTTTAGGAATCACTTGCCTGTCTATCTTGGCCAATTCACATCTCAAAGTTACCTTTCTTTAAGTTCAGAACCCTTGTTTCTGAATTAACAATGTCACTCTCCATCGTAATGAAGAACTCAACCATATTATGGTCACCCCAAGGGGCCACGCACAACAAGAATGCTAACTAACCCTTCCTCATTAATCAATATCGAGTCCAGAAATAGCCTGCTCTCTTGTTGGTTCCTCCACATGTTGGTTTAGAAAAACTATCCCACATACATTCCAAGAAATCCTCTTCCTCAGCACCCCTGCCAATTTGATTCACCCAATCTATACGTAGATTGAAGTCACCCATTAGAATAGTTTTACCTTTGTTGCACGCATTTCTAATTTCATGTTTGATGCCATCCCCAACTCCAGTACTACTGCCAGGTGGCCTGTACACAACTCCCACTAGCGTTTTATGCCCCTTAGTGTTTCGCAGCTCCACCCATATCGATTCCACATCCTCCAAGCTAATGTCCTTCCTTTCTATTGAGTTAATCTCCTCTCCAAACAGCAATGCTACTCCACCTCCATTTCCTTTCTGTCTATCCCTCCTGAATATTGAATATCCCTGGATGTTGAGCTCCCAGCCTTGGTCACGCTGGAGCCATGTCTCAATGATCCCAACTATATCATATTCATTAATACCTATCTGCACATTCAACTCATCCACCTTATTACGAATGCTCCTTGCATTGACACACAAAGCCTTCAGGCTTGTTTTTAACAACACTCTTACCCCTTATACAATTATGTTGAAAAGTGGCCCTTTTTGATATTTGCCCTGGATTTTTCTGCCTGCCACTTTTACTTTTCACCTTGCTGCCTATTGCTTCTACCCTCATTTTATATTCCACTGTCTCTATGCTCATGCTCCCATCCCCCTGCCACATTAGTTTAAATACTCCCTGACAGCACTAGGAAACACTCCCCGAAGGACATTGGTTCTTGTTCAGTTGTACAGAGCCCTAGTGAGACCACACCTGGAGTATTGTGTGCAGTTTTGGTCCCCTAATTTGAGGAAGGATATTCTTGCAATTGAGGGAGTGCAGCGTAGGTTTACAAGGTTAATTCCCGGGATGGCGGGACTGTCACATGCTGAGAGACTGGAGCAGCTAGGCTTGTACACTCTGGAGTTTAGAAGGATGAGAAGGGATCTCATTGAAACATATAAGATTGTTAAGGGTTTGGACATGCTAGGGGCAGGAAATATGTTCCCAATGTTGGGGGAGTCCAGAACCAGGGGCCACAGTTTAAGGATAAGGAGTAAGCCAGTTAGAACGGAGATGAGGAAACACTTTTTCTCACAGTGAGTGGTGAGTCTGTGGAATTCTCTGCCTCAGAGGGCGGTGGAGGCAGGTTCTCTGGATGCTTTCAAGAGAGAGCTAGCTCGGGCTCTTAAAAATAGCAGAGTCAGGGGATATGGGGAGAAGGCAGGAACGGGGTACTGATTGTGGATGATCAGCCATGATCACATTGAATGGCGGTGCTGGCTCGAAGGGCCGAATGGCCTACTCCTGCACCTATTGTCTATTGAAGCACCAGCTTGGCGGTAAGGTCGAGGATGAGGGATCCTGTGGAACAGAGGGATCTAGGAATAACTGTGCATAGTTCCCTGAAGGTGGAATCGCATGTAGATAGGGTGGTAAAGAAAGCCTTTGGTGTGCTGGCCTTTATAAATCAGAGCATTGAATATAGGAGTAGGGAAGTAATGTTAAAATTGTACAAGGCATTGGTGAGACCAATTCTGGTGTATGGTGTACAATGTTGGTCACTATAGGAAGGCTATAGGAAGGATGTGAACAAAATAGAGAAAGTACAGAGGAGATTTACTAGAATGTTGCCTGGGTTCCAGCAACTAAGTTACAGAGAAAGGTTGAACAAGTTAGGTCTTTATTCTTTGGAGCGCAGAAGGTTAAGGGGGGACTTGATTGAGTTCTTTAAAATGATGAAAGGGATAGACAGAGTTGACGTGGATAAGCTTTTCCCATTGAGGGTAGGGAAGATTCAAACAAGAGGGCATGTCATGAGAATTAAGGGACAGAAGTTTAGGGGTAACATGAGGGGGAACTTCTTTACTCAGAGAGTGGTGGCTGTGTGGAATGAGCTTCCAGCAGAAGTGGTGGAGGCAGGATCGATTTTAACATTTAAAAGTAAAGTGGATAGGTATATGGACAGGAAGGAAATGGAGGGGTATGGTCTGAGTGCAGGTAGATGGGACTAGGGGAAAACAAATGGTCGGCACGGACTGGAAGCGCCGAGAGGGCCTGTTTTTGTGCTGTAATTGTTATATGGTTATATGAGGGTCCAGAGTAAGAAAGATCCAACCTTCAAGACCTCAACGGTGGACCAGGCGGACAAAGTTATCTTGAACTCAATGGCGGTAAAGGCGGATGAAGGCTGCAACAGATCTATCAACTCCAATCGTCTTGGCTGCCTTGCTATTGTAATTCGTTGATTGATTTGTGAAGGGCCATGTGCTTCTCGGAGTGCAACATCAAGTACACGTTAAACAAACACATGCGCAGCCATTTTCGTTCTGTAAGCAATGGAACTTAGATCATCATCCTTGACCTCGAGGGATAGCCACGACGACGACAGTGCAATAGTTATGCTCATCCTGGTATATAAGCATCTGATTCCTTACATACAGTCCTGAGGTTGTAATGGATTGTTCTTGATTAGTAAGGGTGTCAAAGGTTATAGGGAGAAGGTAGGAGAATGGCGTTGAGAGGGAAAGATAGATTAGCCATGATTGAATGGTGGAGTAGACTCGATGGGCCAAATGGTCCAATTCTATTCCTGGATTTATGAACATGAATTTATGAACATTGGATACTGGATTATATTCAGCAAGAAGCGGCTTGTATCTTGCCTAAAATGTTGTTCCAGTGAACACAAAATCTAGACTCTATTTAAATTTGTATCCCGATGTGAGAGAACCTCACAATGAAATGGCATAGACAGAGTCTCATTCCATATTGCCAATAAAAAAAAGTGTTTTAATTAATCTTACTTTATTTCTCTGTTAAGCACCCATTTGAAAATTGTGATTGAATCTTGATGGTACGTGGGAATGTTACACAGCGTTAAAATAATCCTCATAGCTTCTTGTTTCCAAATAACATAAATCTATTATTTTGTTTAACAATTTTTGCAGTGGAAGTTTTGAACTCAATGACGGCAATGTTCCCAAGGGTTCAATATTTAATGCTGTTTTGGAAGTGGCAGGATGCTCACTTGTTGGCTGTGTGGTCTTTAAGAGCTGAGTCGTTATGCACAGCATTTGTATGAACAACAAACTTGGAAATGCGATTGTTGATACAGATTATGAATTGCCTGGCCCAAAAAACTTTCTGGTAATAAATCATTTTGTACTTTATATATAATGGACATAATTCATCTGTGTCATCCAGGGGATAGATAAATAATTCTTGAAGATAAACTGGGTTAAAAAGATGTTATGAAAGGTCTTGCACCATGTGCCATGAGGACAGTGAGTTTGTAATTTGAGCTCAAAGGGGCAGAATACATCAGTGAGACATCTGAAAGAGCACCATATATTAGTGGTAATCTAGGTAATCTATGAAACTGCATTGAACCAGAAATTAGAAAACCAGACATGCATATTACATTGTACCACAGTAACAATGGATATCTTCAATCTACCTGTATACTGGTTAAAACAAATCATCGATAATAGTGTGGGGGAAGAATTCCTCATGTAAGTTGAGGAGCCAAACACCAACTCTACGCACACTGTGCTTGCTTTGAACAGAAGGCCAGTGGAATGACACCATTGACCCTGACAGCCTTGGGAGTATCTGTACTAATGTTCACCATCATTAGGTGAGCTGCCCTAAGATTGAACCTAGGAATACAACTGGCCTGGTAGGACTCCCTGGCCTAAGAGCCTGTGTGGACCAGCTGGTAGGAGTATTAATAGATATATTTAACCTCTTTATACTCCATTCTGTGCTTGCCTGCTGCTTTCAGAAGACTAATATTCATTCCAGTGCCAAAGAAAAGCAAGATTGCATGCCCTAATGACTACTGTCCAGTGGCTCGGATATACACCATCGTGAATTGGCTAAGATAGACTGGCAAGTGATTCTTAAAGGGTCGACGGTGGATATGCAATGGAAGGCATTTAAAGACTGCATGGATGAACTACAACAATTGTTCATCCCAGTTTGGCAAAAGAATAAATCAGGGAAGGTAGTGCATCTGTGGATAACAAGGGAAATCAGGGATAGTATCAAAACTAAAGATGCTTTCCATACAAATTAGCCAGAAAAAGCAGCCTACCAGAGGACTGGGAGAAATTCAGAGTCCAGCAGAGGAGGACAAAGTGCTTAATTAGGAAAGGGAAAATAGATTATGAAAGAAAACATGCAGGGAACATAAAAACAGACTGCAAAAGTTTTTATAGATATGTGAAGAGAAAAAGGTTAGTTAAAACAAATGTAGGTCCCTTGCAGTCAGAAACTGGTGAATTGATCATGGGGAACAAGGACATGGCAGACCAATTGAATAACTACTTTGGTTCTGTCTTCACAAAGGAAGACATAAATAATCTGCCGGAAATAGCAGGGGACCGGGGGTCAAATGAGATGGAGGAACTGAGTGAAATCCAGGTTAGCCGGGAAGTGGTGTTAGGTAAATTGAATGGATTAAAGGTCGATAAATCCCCAGGGCCAGATAGGCTGCATCCCAGAGTACTTATGGAAGTAGCCCCAGAAATAGTGGATGCATTAGTGATAATTTTTCAAAACTCTTTAGATTCTGGAGTAGCTCCTGAGGATTGGAGGGTAGCTAATGTAATCCCACTTTTTAAAAAGGGAGGGAGAGAGAAAACGGGGAATTACAGACCAGTTAGTCTAACATCGGTAATGGGGAAAATGCTAGAGTCAGTTATTAAAGATGGGATAGCAGCACATTTGGAATCATTGGACAGTCAGCATGAATTTATGAAAGGTAAGTCATGTATGACGAATCTTATAGAATTTTTTGAGGATGTAACTAGTAGTGTGGATAAGGGAGAACCTGTGGATGTGTTATATCTGGACTTTCAGAAGGCTTTCGACAAGGTCCCACATAAGAGATTAGCATACAAATTTAAAGCACATGGTATTGGGGGTTCAGTATTGATATGGATAGAGAACTGGCTGGCAGACAGGAAGCAAAGAGTAGAAATAAACAGGTCATTTTCAGAATGGCAGGCAGTGACTAGTGGGGTACCGCAAGGCTCAGTGCTGGGACCCTAGCTATTTACAATATATATTAATGATCTGGATGAGGGAATTGAATGTAACATCTCCAAGTTTGCGAATGACATGAAGCTGGGGGGCAGTGTTAGCTGTGAGGAGGATGCTAGGAGGCTACAAGGTAACTTGGATAGGTTGGGTGAGTGGGCAAATGCATGGCAGATGCAGTATAATGTGGATAAATGTGAGGTTATCCACTTTGGTGGCAAAAACAGGAGGGTAGATTATTATCTGAATGGTGGCCGATTAGGAAAAGGGGAGATGCAACGAGACCTGGGTATCATGGTACACCAGTCATTGAAAGTAGGCATGCAGGTGCAGCAGGCTGTGAAGAAAGCGAATTGTATGTTGGCATTCATAGCAAAAGGATTTGAGTACAAGAGCAGGGAGGTTCTACTGCAGTTGTACAGGGTCTTGGTGAGGCCACACCTGGAGTATTGCGTACAGTTTTGGTCTCCTAATCTGAGGAAAGACATTCTTGCCATAGAGGGAGTACAGAGAAGGTTCACCAGACTGATTCCTGGGATGGCAGGACTTCCATATGAAGAAAGACTGGATCCACTTGGCTTGTACTCGCTGGAATTTAGGAGATTGAGGGGGGGATCTTATAGAGACTTACAAAATTCTTAAGGGTTTGGACAGGCTAGATGCAGGAAGATTGTTCCCGATGTTGGGGAACTCCAGAACAAGGGGTCACAGTTTAAGGATAAGGGGGAAGTCTTTTAGGACCGAGATGAGAAGATCTTTTTTCACACAGAGAGTGGTGAGTCTGTGGAAATCTCTGCCACAGAAGGTAGTTGAGGCCAGTTCATTGGCTATATTTAAGAGGGAGTTAGATGTGACCCTTGTGGCTAAAGGGATCAGGGGTATGGAGAGAAGGCAGGTACAGGATAGTGAGTTGGATGATCAGCCATGATCATATTGAATGGCAGTGCAGGCTCGAAGGGCCGAATGCCCTACTCCTGCACCTATTTTCTATGATTCTATGAAATGCTCCAAGAGCATTTATAACCATATAACCATATAACAATTACAGCACGGAAACAGGCCCTCTCGGCCCTTCCAGTCCGTGCCGACAATTTGTTTTCCCCATGTCCCATCTACCTGCACTCAGACCATACCCCTCCATTCCCTTCACGTCCATATACCTATCCACTTTACTTTTAAATGTTAAAATCGATCCTGCCTCCACCACCTCTGCTGGAAGCTCATTCCACACAGCCACCACCCTCTGAGTAAAGAAGTTCCCCCTCACGTTACCCCTAAACTTCTGTCCCTTAATTCTCATGTCATGCCCTCTTGTTTGAATCTTCCCTACCCTCAATGGGAAAAGCTTATCCACGTCAATCAGTCTATCCCTTTCATCATTTTAAAGACCTCAATCAAGTCCCCCCTTAACCTTCTGTGCTCCAAAGAATAAAGACCTAACTTGTTCAACCTTTCTCTGTAACATAGTTGCTGGAACCCTGGCAACATTCTAGTAAATCTCCTCTGTACTCTCTCTATTTTGTTGACATCCTTCCTATAACTAGGCGACCAAAATTGTATACCATACTCCAGAATTGGTCTTACCAATGCCTTGTACAATTTTAACATTACTTCCCTACTCCTATATTCAATGCTCTGATTTATAAAGGCCAGCACACCAAAGGCTTTCTTTACCACCCTATCTACATGCGATTCCACCTTCAGGGAACTATGCACAGTTTATTCCTAGATCCCTCTGTTCCACAGCATTCCTCAATTCCCTACCATTTACCATGTACGTCCTATTTTGATTTGTCCTGCCAAGATGTAGCACTTCACACTTAACAGCATTAAACTCCATCTGCCATCTTTCAGCCCACTTTTCCAAATGGCCCAAATCTCTCTGTAGACTTTGAAAATCTACTTCATTATCCACAACACCACCTATCTTAGTATCATCTGCATACTTACTTATCCAATTTTCCACCCCATTTGTGCATTTGTGCACATTAACTCCAGCCTCCCATTCAGCCTTGATTCACTGACCGCAGCACAGGTCCATGCAGGTGCCCTCTTCCTGGCCCTACACACTCATTTCTAGAACCAATGGACAACAAGGACACCTCCTATTTATTGACTGGAACTCTGCCTTCAACACTATAATTCCAATCAAATTCATTTCCAAACGCATAGACCTAGGACTCAGCACCCTCCTCTGCAAATGGATCCTCAACAAAACATCCTCCACGATAATTCTCAACACTGGTGCCCCACAAGGTTGTGTTCCCAATCCTTTTCTATACTCCCTTTGCAGATTTGCAGAGGACAAACATTGATGTTGAACAATAACAAGGTGGAATACAGGAAGGATAGAGCCATACAACACGGAAACAGGCCATTCAGCCCAACTCGTCCATGGCGACCATGTCACCTCATTTGCCTGCGTTCAGATGTCACAATTGCTTTTAGTACTATCTGTGTGATCCGTTTGGACGTATACGAATAAGATTAAAAGATCAGTCTGGAGCTTCCCCAGAGAATGCCAAAGGTTTAATGCTCTCTCAACGAAAATATTCTCCTCAATTCATTTGTAAATGCCTTCTGCTTCTTCTGAGACTATGTTACCTGCTTCTAAAATTCTTGGCCAATTAAAATATCTTCTCCACATTTGCTCTTTCGACCCTGCACATCTGTTTGGAGGCCCAGGAAATGTGTGGCTCCTTAAAGATTTATTCACCATGGAGAAAGCCATGAAGACCAGGGAACTTGGGAAGTTAATCCGGAGTAATGGGGATAGTCCACGTTACAGTATAGGAGGTGTATACAATATATGAAGGTGGATAAATCTGCCAAGCCCAATGAGGAACATCAAAAATATCATCAGACCCACACTGCCCTACCCCTGCTCTCATTTTGCTGCTACCATAGGGAAGAAAGTACAAGAGCCTAAGAACTGTGACACCCAGGTTCAAAAAGAGTTCATAGGAAAGAACTGCAGATGCTGGTTTAAATCGAAGGTAGACACAAAATTCTAGAGTAACTCAGCGGGTCAGGCAGCATCTCTGGAGAGAAGCAATGGGTGACCTTTCGGGTCGACACCCTTCTTCAGACTGATGTCAGGGCAGGAGGTGGGACAAAGATAGAATGTAGTCGGAGACAGTAAGATTGTGTGAACAAGGAAGGGGGAGGGGATGGAGACAGAAAGCAAGGGCTATCTGAAGTTAGAGAAGTCAATGTTCATACAGCTGGGGTGTAAACTACTCCAGCGAAATATGAGGTGCTGTTCCTCCAATTTGTGCTGGGCCTCACTCTGACAATGGAGGATTGGGAATGGGAGGGGTAGTTGAGGTGCTGAGCTACCGGGAGATCGGGTAGGTTAAGACGGACTGAGTAGAGGTGTTCAATGAAATGATCCCGAGCCTGCGCTTGGTCTCGCCGATGCAGAGAAGTTGACACCAGGGACATCGGATACAGTAGATGAGGTTGAAGGAAGTGCAAGTGAACCTCTGCCTCACCTGGAAAGACTGTTTTGGTCCTTGGATGGAGTCGAGGGGGGAGGTAAAGGACCAGGTGTTGCATCTCCTGAGGTTGCAGGGGAAATTACCTGGGGAGGGGGTGGTTTGGGTGGGAAGGGACGAGTTGACAAGGGAGTTTGAGGGAATAGTCTCTGCGGACAGCAGAAAGGGCTGGAGAAGGGAAGATGTTGGCAGTAGTGGGATCCCTTTGGAGGTAGCGCCTCTTCCAATTATTGGTGGTGCAACTACCAAGTAAGGTACAGTGAAATTCGAATTACCATACAGCCATACTAAAAAAAAAAATCAACAAGACATACAACTATATAAAAGTTAACATAAACATCCACCACAGCGGATTCCCCACATTCCTTATTGTGATGGAAGGCAATATGGTCCAATCTCCTTAGTCTTTATTCTCCCGCAGTCGGGGCAGTTGAACCATCTGCAGTCGGGTGATCGAAGCTCCCGCAACCGGCGGTCGAAGCCCCTGCTTCAGGGCAATCAAAATACCCGTGTCAGGGCGGTCGAAACTCCTACGGCTTGGAGTACCCGATGTCGGTCTCTAACCAGAGACCACATTCTCCACGATGTTAAAGCCCCGCAGGATCCCACGGTTGGAGCCCCAGAGACGACCCCCGACATGGATCGCGAGCTCCATGATGGTAAGTCCGCAGGCTCCGGCGATGGAGATCCCAGTCAATCTCCAGCAAAAGCCGCCAACTCCATGATGTTAGGCTGCAGTGCGGACGGATATACGATATGGAAAGAATCGAATCTCCGTCAAGGTAAGAGATTAGAAACAGTTTCCCCCAACTCCCCACCCCCCCAGATTAAACAAGCTAAACACTAAAAAACATATATTTAACACATACAAAACTGACACAAAGAAGGAAAGGACAGACAGACCGTTGGCGAGGCAGCCATTGCTAGTGCCACCTGGAGAATTTGAGTGCAGGATGAAAATTAGTCGTGAAGTTGATGCAGCCAGTGTGTTCTGCATGGGTGCAGGAGTTAGTACCGATGCAGTTGTCAATGTAGCGGAGGTAGAGTTCGGGGATAGGGCCATTGTATGCCTGGATTGAGGATTGGGCCAGTGTATGCCTGGATTTCCGGGGATAGGCCCAGTGTACGCCCGGATTTCCAGGTGTTTCCAGTAATGGGATAGTCAAGAAACTGAGGGCACAGCCTCAGAATAAAAGGACCTACCTTTAGAATGGAGATGAGGGGGAATTTCATTAGCTGGAGGGTAGTGAATCTGTGGAATTCATTGCCACAGATGACTGTGGAAGCTGAGACTTTGGGTATTTTAAAAGTGGGGTGATGGGTTCTAGATTAGTAAGTGCGTCAAACGTTACGGGGCAAAAGCAGGAGTACGGAGTTGAGAAGGAAAAATAGATCGGCTATGATTGAATGGTGGAGTACATCCGATGGGCTGACTGGCCTAATTCTGCTCTTATGTCTCATGGTCTCTGCAGGTGTAATGCAAGAGATTATTGAAGGCAAGTGAAAAATTATCAAATGTTCCATTTAATTGTGGTTAATCTATGTTTAAGGGATAAATATAGGAAAGCATTTCACACCGTCATTGTTTTATGTCCAGCATAGAGAGCAGTTGAGGATCTCAGTAAAATTTCTCACGAAAAAAAAAAAGGAACCTCTGACAATGATGTGTTCTTGACTATGTTGTAGACAATAGACAATAGGTGCAGGAGTAGGCCATTCGGCCCTTCGAGCCAGCACCGCCATTCAATGTGATCATGGCTGATCATCCCCAATCAGTATCCCGTTCCTGCCTTCTCCCCATTTCCCCTGACTCCACTAATTTTAAGAGCCCTATCTAGCTCTCTCTTGAAAGTATCCAGAGAACCTGCCTCCACCGCCCTCTGAGGCAGAGAATTCCACAGACTCACCACTCTCTGTGAGAAAAAGTGTTTCCTCGTCTCCGTTCTAAATGGATTTCTCCTTATTCTTAAACTGTGGCCCCAGGTTCTGGACTCCCCCAACATCGGGAACATGTTTCCTGCCTCTAGCGTGTCCAAACCCTTAACAATCTGATATGTTTCGACGAGATCCCCTCTCATCCTTCTAAACTCCAGAGGTTACAAGCCCAGCTGCTCCATTCTCTAAGCATATGACATGCCCGCCATCCCGGGAATTAACCTTGTAAACCTATGCTGCACTCCCTCAATAGCAAGAATGTCCTTCCTCAAATTAGGGGACCAAAACTGCACACAATACTCCAGGTGTGGTCTCTCTAGGGCTCTATACAACTGCAGAAGGACCTCTTTACTCTAATATTCGATTCCTCTTGTTAACGGCCGACATGTAGAGTACACCAATTTCCTGCCCCTCCCCTTCCCCTCACCTCTTTTTAACAGCTATTCTCCTCTCAAGCCCATCAGTCTGATGAAGGGCACTCATCTGAAATGGCATCTCCGCTCGACAAATGCTGCCTGACATACTGAGTTTTCAAGATGACGGGTGGTGGAAAGTGAGGGGTAAAGTCAGCAGCTGTGCACAAACTCACCTCATGCACACACGGAAAGTGCCCTAAAGTAACATAGAAACAGAGAAAATAGGTCCGTTCGAGCACATTCGGCCCTTCGAGCCAGCACCGCCAATCATTGCGATCGTCTGCAATCAATAACCCGTGCCTGCCTTCTCCCCATATCCCTTGATTCCACTAGCCCCTAGAGCTCTATTTAACTCTCTCTTAAATCCATCCAGAGAGTTGGCCTCTACCGCCCGCTGTGGCAGGGAATTCCACAAATTCACAACTCTCTGGGTGAAAAAGTTTCTTCTCACCTCAGTCTTAAATGGCCTCCCCTTCATTCTAAGACTGGCCCCTGATTCTGGATTTGCCCACCATTGGGAACATTTTTCCTGCATCTAGCTTGTCCAGTCCTTTTATAAGTTTCTATAAGATCCCACCTCATCCTTCTAAACTCCAGTGAATACAAGCCTAGTCTTTTCAATCTTTCCTCACATGACAGTCCTGCCATCCCAGGGATCAATCTCGTGAACCTACGCTGCACTGCCTCAATCACAAGGATGTCCTTCCTCAAATCAGGAGATCAAATCTGTACGCAATACTCCAGATGTGGTCTTATCAGAGCCCTATATAACTGCAGAAGAACTTCTCTGGTCCTATACTGAAATCCTCTTGTTATGAAGGCCACCATTCCATTAGTTTTCTTCACTGCCTGCTGTACCTGCACGCTGACTTTCAGTGACCGGTGTACAAGGACACCCAAGTCCCTTACCTCCCCCTTACCTAACATAACCCCATTGAGATAATAATCTGCCCCCATATTTTTGCCACCAAAGTGGATAACCTCACATTTATCTATATACTGCATCTGCCACACATCTGCCCACTCACTCAACCTGTCCAGGTCACCCTGCAACCTCCTAACATCCTCTTCACAGTTCACACTGCCACCCAGCTTTGTGTCATCTGCAAACCTGCTAGTGTTGCTCCTAATTCCCTCTTCCAAATTATTAATATATATGATAAACAGTTGCGGCCCCAACACTGAGCCTTGCGGCACTCCACTTGCCACTGCCTGCCAGTCTGAAAAGGACCCGTTCACTCCTACTCTTTGCTTCCTGTCTGCCAAACAATTTTCTATTCATGTCAACACCCTACCCCCAATACCATGTGCTTTAATTTTAGTCACCAGTATCCTGTGCGGGACCTTATCAAAGGCTTTCTGAAAGTCCAGATACACTACATCCAATGGCTCTCCTTCATCCATTTTCCTTGTCACATCCTCAAAAAATTCCAGAAGATTAGTCAAGCATGATTTTCATAAATCCATGCCGACTTGGACGAATCCTTTTACTGCTTTCCAAATGCCCCATTATTACCTCTTTAATAATTGACTCCAGCATCTTTCCCACCATCGAAGTCAGGCTAACTGGTCTGTAATTCCCTGTTTTCTCTCTCGCTCCTTTCTTGAAAACTGGGATACCATTAGCTATCCTCCAATCCACAGGAACTGATCCTGAATCTATTGAACATTGGAAAATGATCACCAATGCGTCCACTATTTCTGGAGCCACCTCCCTGAGGACCCTGGGATGCAAACCATCAGGCCCAGGGGATTTATCATCCTTCAGTCCCATTATCCTACCCAATACTATTTCTCGCCTAATTAAAATTTATTTCAGTTCCTCGACCCCCTTAGATCCTCTGTCCTCCAGTACTTTGAGATTGTTTGTGTCTTCCTAGGTGAAGACAGATCCGAAGTACCTGTTCAACTCTTCTGCCATTTCCTTGTTCCCCATAATAATTTCACCCATGTCTGCCCTCAAGGGACCCACATTTGACTTAAGAGAAAAGAGTAATACTCTTTTCCCTTAACACATCTAAAGAAGCTTTTACTGTCCTTCTTTATATTCCTGGCCAGCTTCCCGTACTTCATCTGTTCAGCCCTTATTGCCCGTTTTGTTTCCTTTTGTTGTCCTATGAAAGTTTCCGAATCCTCTGGCTTCCGGCTATTCTTTGCTGTGTTATACATCTTTTCTTTTAGTTTTATTCTATCCCTAACTTCTCTTGTCAGCCACGGTTGCCTCCTACTCCCCTTAGAATCTTTCTTCCTTTTTGGAATGAAATTATCCTGTGTCTTCCGGATTATGCCCAGAAATTCCTGCCATTGTTGGTCCACCATCAATCCTGCTAGTATCCCTTTCCAGTCTACCTTGGCCAGCTTCTCTCTCATGCCTTCATACTCCCCTTTGTTCAGCTGCATCACTGCCACTTCTGATTTAACCTTCTCAAATTGCAGATTAAAACTAATCATATTATGATCACTACCGCTGTGATGTATGTGATATAATTAGCATATGTTATGTCTTGTGCGAGGGGACGCATGCACTGGGGAGACTCAAGGTAGCATCCTGGAATAAAGAAGCTGGTTAGTTTAGTCCTGTATCTGAGTGTTATTTTAAGTCAATTCCAAGCACCCAAATACACAATAATTGGCGACGAGGATCGGATAGATTTTGTGAACTCATCCTTTAAATACAGTGCAGGACTGTTTTGCAACACGCAGTATTGTTTAACAGTTTAAACAGTAGATGCGGAGTTGTGTCGCAGTTGTTTGCGAGCTGGACATGAGAGGCCTGCAGATCCTTCCATGCAGGGGACTGGAGTTTAAAACATCAGCTGTATAAGTTGGCGAGTTTGTCAGGCTCTTGTGTCTCTATGTTTTGTCTACGTGGCAAGATGTCGTCCTTCGGATTGTTGCACATTTTAGACTGAGTTTTCTTTGTGAAATTCCTGAAGTAGAGTAGTCTTTGTACAGCTAAGTTTTAGGTGAATTGTTACACCAGAACACACAACAATTGGCAAGGACAATTGACGAGGATAAAGCAGAAAAGGAAAGAAGAAGGGCTGTCAAGAAAAAAAAAAGTTAAAAAGAGGTTGTATTTGGAAACAAAGTGGAACGGCACCAAGCAAAAAGATTTGGAGCCAAATCGTTTTGAATTGGCGCCAAAGAAAAGAAAGGTTGGAATGAGAAGCAAGAGCGCAAGAAAAACAAGTGGGGCAGTAAGTAAGTGTCACCGAAGAATGCGGTTGAAAGCTGGAAGCCTAACCAGCAGGACAGCGACGGTGTCAACTTACCTGGAACGTTTTCCAGGGCTGTGCAGCCACGGCAAAGGGGCAGAAGAGGCCCAGCAGCCGCCACCGACTTCGGGTGAGTTCCAGGGCCATGTACTGTGTAGGCCACGGACAGGTCCGGTGACCGCCACCGACTTCGAATGTTTTCCAGGGCTGTGTAACCCACAGCCAGGCCCTAGAGCTGCCACCGACGTCGAGTGAGGGCCTAGTACTGGGTAGGCCACGGACAGGTCCGGAGAAGCCACGGACGAAAACGGAGTGAGCCCAGCCGGGAGCAGAGTCAGCCTGACCATGAGCAGAAAAGAGGGTCCGGCCACGCAAGAGAAGTGGACTGGCCGAGTGGGAAAGCTGACCGTGAGAGTTAAGTGGAACCGGCCAAGTGAGAGAGCTGACCGCGAGAGAGATGCGGTCCAGGCCCCACGAGAGAAACGAGACAGAGCGCTTACCCAGCCACCGACAGCGGGGCACAGTCCCGACGAGCCGAGCAGCCAGGCGCGCCAGAGAGCCAGCAATGAGCCGAGCAGCGGGACCAGCAGCGGGAGCCAGCAGAGTGAAGCCGAGCCGCGGAGTCGACTTGACAGGCAAGTCAGCAGTGAAGCAGCGAAGGCAACAGCAACAGATGAGCCAGCGGTAGCAGCAGAGATCCGAAGTGGCCAGCAGCAACAGTATCCTTGGGAGAAGCTCTGGAGAATCCGAGAGGTTGAGGATGCACCAGAGTCCATCGGCCGTCAAGCCTGACCGATGAAATCCTTCACAGTAAAAGCGGGACTGTTTGAATGTTATGCATTATTCACTATTCCTTCAAAGTAAATGCAGGACTGTTTGAATGTAATGCAATGGTCACTGTTATTAATAGTAAATCTGTGTGCATAGAAGGAATATGGTTTAAAATGTTCTTGTTGGCTATTAACATGAAATGTTCGTTAATAGTATAAATCTATTATTATAGGAATTAGTAATAGTCAATGGGCTGGATCACTTCTTAGTGTGTAATAGGATTAAGTCCAGTGCAGAAAACACAGTGAGAGAACAGAAGATAGTGCACCTGAATAGCAACAGGGTAGCATGGCTTTTCAAATTGTAGGAAAGGTGCCCCAGGTAGATTCTGGGTGTAATTTTGAAAAATGGACCAAAGTCTTGGAGGCTTGTTTCATTTCCAATGATATCACCGCAGAGGAGAAGAAGAGAGCATGGTTCATATTAGGCTTAGGAAGAGAGGGTTATCTGACTTTACGTATGTTACTGCAGCCAGCAAAGCCCACAGACAAAATGTATGAGGAGTGTAAGGAGGCATTAATGGCTCATTTCTTGCCAAAACTTCCATGGGCATCCAGAGGCAAGGAGCCTGAAGTAAAGAGGACAGGGAGTCCCTCAAAGGACTTCTTCTTCTTTCGTGTGGCGTGCACAGCCTAAAGTTGTTGGACAACTTGATCTATTTGATCTTCCGTTTGTGCACGTCGAGTTGATTGCATTAGTCGAAACACGTGAAGGTTGCAATCTTCCACCCCCCCTCAAAGGACAAAAGTCAAAGGCAAAGTGACAAAAGTCAAGGACAAAGTGACAAAAGTCATGTGCCAAGTGACGAAGGTCAAGTGCAAAAGGCCAAAGGTCAAACACAAAGGGACAAAAGTAAAATGCAAGAGGGACATTGCCATCCAGAGGGCAACCCTAACTATTCAAGCTGCATTCAGGGGTATGAAGGCACGGAGAGAGATCCGGAACAAACAGAAGGCAGCAACGGTAATACAAACAGCATTTAGAAGGCACAGAGTATACCGCCCATAAAGGGCAATGGAATTAGCAGCTATAATAGTACAAATCCATTATAGGGCACGCTTTCAAATAGAAAGTGATCGCAAGACTTACATGAAGGTACGCAGTAGCGTGTACTGCTTCAGGCTGCCTACCGAGAAATGCTTGTTCGAAAGCAATTCCGGTGCATGCACAAATCTGCCAAGGTCATACAGACTTATTATCAGATGCATAAACAGGGTAAGTATTTTAAGAAACTACGCTGGTCTGCCATTGTGGTACAGCAACGATACAGAGCTTGCTAGATAAGAGATGTCCAAGTGAGACATTATCATAGTTTGAGAAAAGCAGTGGTTTGTATTCTGGCCTTCTACTGCGGGATTTACCTTTACATTGAGTTCTCTTTTCAAATTTGGTTCATAGAAACATAGAAAATAGGTGCAGAGTAGGCCATTCAGCCCTTCGAGCCTGCACCGCCATTCAATATGATCGTGGCTGATCATCCAACTCAGTATCCTGTACCTGCCTTCTCTCCATACCCCCTGATCCCTTTAGCCACAAGGGCCACATCTAACTCCCTCTTAAATATAGCCAATGAACTGGCCTCAACTACCTTCTGTGGCAGAGAATTCCACAGATTCACCACTCTCTGAGTGAAAAATGATTTTCTCATCTCAGTCCTAAAAGACTTCCCCCTTATCCTTAAACTGTGACCCCTTGTTCTGGACTTCCCCAACATCGGGAACAATCTTCCTGCATCTAGCCTGTCCAACCCCTTAAGAATTTTGTAAGTCACCATAAGATCCCCCCCCCCAGTCTTCTAAATTCCAGCGAGTACAAGCCGTATCTATCCAGTCTTTCTTCATATGAAAGTCCTGCCATCCCAGGAATCAGTCTGGTGAACCTTCTCTGTACTCCCTCTATGGCAAGAATGTCTTTCATCAGATTAGGAGACCAAAACTGTACACAATAGTCCAGGTGTGGCCTCACCAAGACCCTGTACAACTGCAGTAGAACCTCAATGCTCTTGTACTCAAATCCTTTTGCTATGAATGCCAACATACCATTCGCTTTCTTCACTGCCTGCTGCACCTGCATGCCTACTTTCAATGACTGGTGTACCATGACACCCAGGTCTCGTTGCATCTCCCCTTTTCCTAATCGGCCACCATTCAGATAATAGTCTACTTTCCTGTTTTTGTCACCAAAGTGGATAACCTCACATTTATCCACATTATACTGCACCTGCCATGCATTTGCCCACTCACTCAACCTATCCAAGTCACCTTGCAGCCTCCTAGCATCCTCCTCACAGCTAACACTGCCCCCCAGCTTCGTGTTATCCGCAATCATGGAGATGTTGCATTCAATTCCCTCGTCCAAATCATTAATATATATTGTAAATAGCTGGGGTCCCAGCACTGAGCCTTGTGGTACCCCACTAGTCAATGCCTGCCATTCTGAAAAGGACCCGTTTACTCCTACTCTTTGCATCCTGTCTGCCAGCCAGTTCTCTATCCACATAAATACTGAACCCCCAATACTGTGTGCTTTAAGTTTATATACTAATCTCTTATGTGGGACCTTGTCTAAAACCTTCTGAAAGTCCAGATATAACACATCCACTGCTTCTCCCTTATCCACTCTACTAGTTACATCCTTGAAAAATTCTATAAGATTCGTCAGACATGATTTACCTTTCGTAAATCCATGCTGACTTTGTCCAATGATTTCACCACTTTCCAAATGTGCTGCTTTCCCATCTTTAATAACTGACTCTAGCATTTTCCTCACTACCAATGTTAGACTAACTGGTCTGTAATTCCCCGTTTTCTCTCTCCCTCCCTTTTGAAAAAGTGGGGTTACATTAGCTACCCTCCAATCCTCAGGAACTACTGCAGAATCTAAAGAGTTTTGAAAAATTATCACTAATGCATCCACTATTTCTGGGGTTATTTCCTTATGTACTCTGGGATGCAGCCTATCTGGCCCTGGGGATTTATCGGCCTTTAATCCATTCAATTTACCTTACACCACTTCCCAGCTAACCTGGATTTCACTCAGTTCCTCCCTCATTTGATCCCCGGTTCCCTGCTATTTCCGGCAGATTATTTGTCTTCCTTAGTGAAGACAGAACCAAAGTAGTTATTCAATTGGTCTGCCATGTCCTTGTTCCCCATGATCAATTCACCAGTTTCTGACTGCAAGGGATCTACATTTGTTTTAACTGACCTTTTTCTCTTCACATATCTATAATCACTTTTGCAGTCATTTTTTATGTTCCCTGCATGTTTTCTTTCATAATCTATCTTCCCTTTCCTAATTAAGCCCTTTGTCCTCCTCTGCTGGACTGAATTTCTCCCAGTCCTCTGGTAGGCTTCTTTTTCTGGCTAATTTGTATGCTTCATCTTTTGTTTTGATACTATCCCTGAATTCCCTTGTTATTCACGGATGCACTACCTTCCTTTATTTATTATTTTGCCAAACTGGGATGAACAATTGTTGTAGTTCATCCATGCAGTCTTTAAATGCCTTCCATTGCATATCCACCGTCAACTCTTTAAGAATAACTTGGCCAATTCACGTCTCATACCCTCAAAGTTACCTTTCTTTAAGTTCAGAACCCTTGTTTCTGAATTAACAGTGTCACTCTCCATCTTAATGAAGAACTCAATCATATTATGGTCACTCTTGCCCAAGGGGCCACGCACAACAAGACTGCTAACTAACCCTTCCTCATCACTCAATACCCAGTCTAGAATAGCCTGCTCTCTCGATGGTTCCTCTACATGTTAGTTTACAAAACTATTCCGCATACATTCCAATAAATCCTCTTCCTCAGCACCCCTGCCAATTTGATTCACCCAATCTATATGTAGATTGAAGTCACCCATTATAACAGTTTTACCTTTGTTGCACGCATTTCTAATTTCATGTTTGATGCCATCCCCAACTCCACTACTACTGTTAGGTGGCCTGTACACAATTCCCTCTAGCGTTTTCTGCCTCTTAGTGTTTCGCAGCTCTACCCATATCGATTCCACATCCTCCAAGCTAATGTCCTTCCTTTCTATTGCGTTATTCTCCTCTCTAACCAGCAACGCTACTCCACCTCCTTTTCCTTTCTGTCTATCCCTCCTGAATATTGAATATCCCTGGATGTTCAGCTCCCAACCTTGGTCACCCTGGAGCCATGTCTCAATGATCCCAACTATATCATATTCATTAATATCTATCTGCACATTCAACTCATCCACCTTATTACGAATGCTCCTTGCATTGGGACACAAAGCCTTCAGGCTTGTTTTTACAACACTCTTACCCCTTATACAATTATGTTGAAAAGTGGCCCTTTTTGATATTTGCCCTGGATGTTTCTGCCTGCCACTTTTACTTTTCACCTTGCTACCTATTGCTTCTACCCTCATTTTACTTCCATCTGTCTCTCTGCTCATGCTCCCATCCCCATGCCACATTAGTTTAAATCCTCCCTGGCAGCACTAGCAAACATTCCCCCAAGGACATTGGTTCCATTCCAGCCCAGGTGCAAACCGTCCTGTTTGTACTGGTCCCACCTCCCCCAGAACTGGTTCCAAATGCCCGAGAAATTTGAATCCCTCCCGCTTGCACCATTTTCAAGCCCAGTATTCATCTGGAATATCCTCCTATTTCTACTCTGACTAGCTCCTGGCACTGGTAGTAATCCAGAGATTATTTCCTTAGAGGTCCTGCTTTTAAATTAATCTCCTAGCTCCCTAAATTCGCCTTGTCAGACCTCATCCCGTTTTTTACCTATATTGTTGGTGCCAATTTGCACCACTTCAGCTGGCTGTTCACCCTCCCCCTCCAGAATGTTCTGCATTCATTGGGCAATACTAAATCCAGAATTGCCTTTTCTCTGGTCGGCTCCATTACAAGCTGCTCTAAGAATCAATCTCGGAAACACTCTACAAACTCTCTTTCTTGGGGTCCTGAACCAACCTGATTTTCCCAGTCTACCTGCATATTGAAATCCCCCATCACCACAGTGGCATCACCTTTGTTACATGCCAGTTTTAACTTCTGCTGCAACTTACACCCTACGTCCGGGCTACTATTTGAATCATATTGAATGGCGGTGCTGGCTCGAAGGACCGAATGGTGTACTCCTGCACCTATTGTCTATTTGGGGGCCTGTAGATAACACCAATTAGTGTCTTCTTGCCTTTGCAATTCCTCAACTCAATCCACAGTGACTCTTCCTCGTCAGTCCCTATGCAAGGGACTGAATTCCATTCCTCACCAGAAGAGCTACCCCCACTTCTCGGCCCACCTGCCTGCCCTTTCTATTGGATGTATAACCCTGAATATTTAGTTCCCAGACCCGATCCTCCTGCGGCCACGTCTCAGTAATCCCCACAATGTCATATCTACCAACCTCTATCTGAGCCTCAAGCTCATCTACTTCTTATACTTTACATATTCAAATACAGTACTTTAAATTCCTTACGCATCTCAACATTCACATCGATCCCTGCTACACTTGGCCATACTCTCCTATACCTTTGTGAGCTATCTTTCCCGTTAAATCTGGGGTCATTAACTATCCCTTTGCTCCCTTTCCCTTTAACTCCGTCGCTGACTATCCCATTTGACCCCCCACACACCCCCCCCCCCACACACCCTTATTTAGTTTAAAACTACTTGTGTCACAGTGGCAAATCTGCCTGCCAGAATGCTGGTCCCCCACCTTTTAAGGTGCAATCTGTCCCTTTTGTGCTGTCCCCCTTACTCCAAAACAGATCCTAGTGGTCTAAGAATCTAAATCCCTGCACCCCTGCATCAGTTCACCAGCCACACATTCATCTCCTGTATCTCCCTGTTCCTGCTCTCGCCAGCACGAGGAACTGGTAGCAAGCCGGAGATAACCACCCTGGAGACACTGCTTTTCAGCACTTTTTGAGCTCTAAAGTCACGCTTCAGAATATTCATTCCCTTCTTTCCGACATCGTTTGTGCCAACATGCACTAAAACTTCCGGCTGTTCACCTTCGCCCTTGAGGATTTTCTGCACTCTGTCCGTGACATCCTGGATCCTGGCACAAGGGAGGCAGCACACCATCCTCGAATTCCGTCTGTTGCACCACAAATCCCTGTCCGTACCTCTCACAATGGAGTCTACAACCACCACTGCATTGCCTGACGTCGGCCTCCTTGGTTTTGGCTCAACAGCACTTTTTGCATCGCAAGCCAGTGCACCGCTCAGTGCGTCAATGTTTCCTTCCCTCTTCCAGTACCTTCGGTGTAACAATCTTGCTGAAGGACTCGTCAAGGAACGACTCGGCCTCTCAGACGAACCTGAGGTCATCCACTTGCTTCTCCAGTTCCCCAACACGGTCCTTCAGGAGCTGTACCTGGATGCACTTCTCACATTTGTAGCAGCCAGAGGCACCAGTGGTGTACTTGATCTCCTACATACTGCAAGCATCACACTGAATCAGCTTGCCAGACTTATTCTTTTTTTTCCCCCCCCCCCCCCCCCCCCCCCCCCCCCCCCCTCCTCTTTCCCCCCCTCCCCCCCCTCCTCTTTCCCCCCTCTTGCCCCCCCCCCCATCTTTCCCCCCCCCCCCCCCTCCCCCTTCCCCCCCCCCTTTCCCCCCCCCCTTCCCCCCCCCCCTTCCCCCCCCCCTTCCCCCCCCCCTCTTTTTCCCCCCCCCCTTCCCCCCCCCTCCTCTTTCCCCCCCCCCCTTCCCCCCCCCCTTTCCCCCACACCCCCCTTCCCCCCCCCCCCTTTCCCTCCCCCCCCCCCCCTTTTCCCCCCCCTTTCCCCCCCCCCTTCACCCCCCCCCCTTTCCCCCCCCCCCCCCCCCTCTTTTTCCCCCCCCCCCTTTCCCCCCCCCTTTCTTTTCCCCCCCCCCCCTCGTTTCCCCCCCCCTCTTTTCCCCCCCCCCCCTCCCTCCTTCCCCCTCCCTCTCTTCTTCTCCTCTCCTCCCCCTCCTCCCCTCTCCCCTCCCTCTTCCCCCCCCCTCCCTCTCCCCTTTTCTCCCTTCCTCTCCCCCTTCCCTCCCCTCCCTCTTCCTCTCCTCTCCCCTATCCCTCCCTTCCTCTCCCTCCCTCCCTCCCCCCCCCCTCTTCCTCCCCTCTCCCCCCCCCTTTCCCCCCCCCCTCCTCCCTCCTCTCCCTCCCCCCCCCCTCCCTCCCCTCCCTCCCTCCCTTCCCTCCCTCTCCCCCTCCCTCTCTCACCTCCCTCCCGCCCTCTCTCTCTCCACTCCCTCCCTCTCTCCCTCCCTCACTCCCCCTCTCCCTCCCTCCTCCCTCTCTCTCTCTCTCTCTCTTCTCCCTCCCTCCTCCCACTCTCTCTCCTTTTCTCTCCATCCCCCCCCAATATTGACTGATAAATTGCCTAATTTACCAATTTACAAACCAAATTCCTCAGTTTTAAACAGTTTCCCCCTCTGACTCACTTCTAACTCTCTTCTCCCACTTGGGCTAGAGCCAATCAGTGTTTTTTCCTGCTTCTATTTGCTGCTGTTTCTTCAAAATCCATGGAAGCTCTGAGTTAAAAAAAGCTGTGATCACCTCAGGAAGCAGGACATGTCAATCTCGCCGTACGGAAGGAGTGTCCGCTGGAGATGATGGCAGTCTTTAGTTAGGTCTGGATAGAGTGAATGCGATGTTTCCACTTCTCTAGGACCAGAGGCTGTGGCCTCAGGTCCTAGAGAAATCAGTAAAAAGTTTTTAAGGTTGTGATTAAGGAGGCTAAGTCAATAAATGGTTTTTAAGGTGGTGATTGACAGATTCTTGATTAGTAAGGGTGTTGGAGTTATGGGGAGAAGGCAGGAGAATGGGGTTGCGATGGAACGACAGATCAGCCATGATTGAACGGCGAGGTAGACAATGGGCCGAATGGCCTAATTCTGTTCCTAGGACTTATGAACATGAGTTGTGATGCTGGCAGAGGTGGCCATGGGAGGACCTACACCAGCCATGTGAGCAGGCCAATTCACACATGGCCTGTGGCAACTGCATGGACTGCAACTGTGGAAGATGCTGACGGTCTCTCGCTGGATCAAGCCTTCTCTATTTTCACTGATCCAGTGCTGCCAGGATACTGGACCTTAAAGTGAAGTACACGAGAATTGCCTGTTTCTTTAGGCTTAGATCGGATGTTTCAGAGACATGGCAGTTACAAGAAGGTGGCAAATTGCGACAACCTTCCTTGGTGTGCTGTTTCAGAAGAGGATTTATTACACTACTGATTGGCATGATTTGGTGATTGACATGCTGCATAGCATTTCATTGTGTGATAATAAAAGAAATCTTTGAGTCAAATCTACTTGCAGCAGTTTGTTTTTTACTCAAGATTCCAGCATCTGCAACCTCATAGTTCCTATTACTGTTAGTCTGGGCTTGAGCAAACATCTAGAGTGAGAGGCAAATCTTTGTTTTATCCCAAACATCCAGTGCGATTCTACTTTGTGTTCGTGCATGTAACCCTGTGGGCAAAGTGGGGAGAGGTAAGAGAGGGTGTGAAGGAATAGTAAGATTAAACGAGAACTTACCAGTTTGAAGTTTGATCTTTTTTTAATGAGCAGTTACGATGAGCGATTACGTAAAGAAGCCCGCCAGTCCGCATGCACGTCAATCTTCAAAGCAGCGGAGTGAAATCACAGATAACAGTAGTTGAAATTACATAGAAAGATTAGAGAAGACTAGAACTGCCAGATGACCTTTATGATATGAGGGTTGGGAGCGGAGGGCACGTAATCGCTCATCGTAACTCCTCATAAAATAAAGATCAAACTTCAAACTGGTAAGTACTCGTTTAATCTTACTATTTACTTCGGAGTCACGTGAGTGATTCCGTGAAGATTTCAAAGCTCTGTGAATTCATGCCGTGGATACGAGTCCATGCGTCACACACTGCATAATTTGACCCAGGATGAGTGAATAATAAATAATGCATTCAAACATGACATAGATTTAAACATGTTGATGCTTTAATTAGCAAAATAAAACAATAGCGACCCCTCTCTCCCAGGGGGAAGCTATAAAACAGAATCTAAAATGGAGTGGTCAAATACCCCCGGTCTGGCAAGAGGTTTATTATAAAACCTTTGAAAAGTCAGTTCATTTGACCATCATGCGGCCGCGAGGATTTGGTTGAGAGGGATGTCCAGTACCCTCGCTGCTGACGTTGATGCAGCCCTGGTGGAGTGAGATTTTAAAATGTCAGTGTCCACTCAGGCACAAGCCAGAACCTGTTTCAGCCACCCTGAAATGGTCTGTACTAACACCTTCTTATGAGGCTTTTTGTGACTGATGAATATCGTTAATGCGGAGCCTCTGAGGCTCCGCTCTGGAAGACATTATGAAAAAATTCCATTTGCAATATGTCTGATGTTTGAAGATGAACTTGTTCGATTTTTTAGAGATTACCCAGCGGAAGTGGCTAAGAAACTTTACCTGTTTACAAAGACAAGACTGATCCTGAAAGGAATTCCCAATTGTGAAAAAACCAATGCCCGGCTTGGTGTATGCTGTGTGGGATCTTGGTTCTTGGTTACTTGGTCCTCCAAAATATTCCAACTGGAATTTAAACTGGAGGGGGTGAAGGGAGGGGTTTAGCCAGAGAGGGTCCTAATCCAATTAAAATTTTTACATAGACTATATAACTCGAAAACCAAACTGATTAAAACATTTCCAAATGTTTCCCCCATCTGTGATAAATGTTTATCTCAAGAAGCAATTACAGCACACTCCTTCATCTCCTGCATAAAACAAAAAATTTTGGAAATAAATCTTTGAAAACTTTAGAAAACTATTTAAAATAAAATTGGACCCAAACATAGAATTGATTATTTTCAGAACAACGGAAGCCTGCCCCGAGCTAACTTCATTTCAAAGTCGTTTCCTTAACTATGGCTTGATAACGGCAAAAAAACTCATATCTTCGAGATGTAACGTTTCAGACATGCTTGTGATCCACATTTTAAGCGTTGGGGTGGGTGTATTTTTCCAAAATTTGAGTATAGGTTTTTTTGCCGTTCTCATAGATTCATCCTAGCAGGAAAATCAGAGCAATTCTTAAAGATATGGTCTCCTTTCATCGATTTATTACAAGTATAATATGGTGCAGCATAACTCTGGAAATTAACCGTTTCTGAACTGGGTGAGGGATGTGGAAAGATATGAAGTAGGTATATCCCCTTTTAGTTTTTTTGGGGGTTTTTTTGTTTTTGTTTTCCTGTTTTTTGTTTTTCCCTTTTTTTTACAACTTCATGGACTCCTTCTCTATTTCTTTGCACAAACTTTCAATTTGTCAACTCCTGGAGTGGTACTCCAGGGGTTTACACATCACTACTTTCCTTACTCTTTTCTTTTCTCTCTTTTTCTTTCTTCTCTTATTTCTCTATTATTATTGAATTTAAAACAAAAAGTTGTACACGAAAGGTATTATGTTATACGTTACGGTTTATACTATTGTTCATTGCTTCTAATAAAGATATTTTAAAAAAAACAATAAATAATATGATTCTGAGCCCGGAGTAGCCCCAACACTGGTTTTAACAATTTTGTAAATAATCTAGGGGCTGAAGTTAACCCATTAGGCAATGCTTTAAACTGCCATAGTTGCCTCATCCAGCTAAAGTTCAAATATCTCTGGTGATCGCAATGAATGGGTACTGAATAATATGCATCTTTAAGATCTATGCATGTCATATAACATCCTTTGGAAACCAGTTGTTTGGCAGTAACAAAAGTTTCCATTTTAAAATGTTTATACTGCACAATGGAGTTAAGTCGAGTTAAATCAAGGATAATTTGGCATCCACCATCCTCCTTTTGCCTAGGAAATATATTAGACACAAATTGGTGAGATTGATGAAAGGACTTCTCAATTACCCCGTTTTTGTATAACGTTTCAATTTCAGCTTGTACATCCAAACACTCTTGTTGTGAAAAAACCAATGCCCGGCTTGGTGTATGCTGTGTGGGTTCTTGGTTCTTGGTTACTTGGTCCTCCAAAATATTCCAACTGGAATTTAAACTGGAGGGGGTGAAGGGAGGGGTTTAGCCAGAGAGGGTTATTGGGAAGAAAGTGCCACTTTAAATTTGGCTAATTGGTGGACGCAAATTGAGAAGGAATTCGATTCGGAACCCTTGTATACTGTACAGTATAAACAAATCTGATGTTATCCAACACCATTCATTCAAAAACAAGTGTAATCTCCCACCAACTTGTAACTGATCCATACGTGATATGTTCCGAAAAGAACCAGACCCACTTACCTCCATGTTTACCAGTGGATATTTCTGTCCCCAAGTTTTGGGGGGTAAGACTGTTGGAGTGCACCAACTGCGCATGTTTGGCAGGGGCCGGCTTGGGCCTTGGCCTGAACCAGTTTCAGCGAACCGTTTGTAGGGGTGCTGCCGCCGAAGTGATGTTTTGCCAGTCGACGGGGCTTTCATGAGTCTGACCGTTTTTGCCTCGTTGTCCAGCTCCCTGACCCGTTTTGACAGATCTTCACCGAACAAAAGATTAGGTGGTTGTACATTGCTGGATTTGCACACTGCCGCAAACTTGGGGTTCAGAGTAGGACGGATGGCACTTTTTATTAGGCAGTTTATTTCAAAATGTGCATTGCACATTAGGGCCAGGGCATCCTGCTGCACATCAGACAGGGGCCCTCCATCCAACGACCTGGCGAAAGCAATGATGCCTGAGGTGAGCAACCTCAGTATCTTCTGGAGCCTCACCTCCTGGGCTCTGATACCTACACTCATGCATGACCGTTCGAAGGGGGGAGGGGGGGTGCGTTGGGTGCGACCGCAGCCCCCTTTTTTCCCCGGAGTAAGAAAAAATCCATAGGAAAAAAAAAGGAAAAAAAAATCTGAAAAAAAAAATCCGAAAAAAAATCAGCGTTTCCATTTTTTCGGAAAAGCGCCCGAAATTCTGGTTCCGGCCGCTGGATGATTTGGGAGAAAAAATTGCGACCATCCGCTCCTGTACAGTCGGGGAAGAGACGCAAAATGACGCCGTCTCTCCGCGCGTGCACAGTGGGCCCGGGCGGGATCAGACTGCCATTTGTACTCCACACATTGATCTCGATGCCTCGTGCCGTCTACTCCAGGTAAGTAGTGGAAATATTGTGTTGCAGGAGGGGGAGTCTGTTTTTTATCCTTAGTTCAAATTGCCCATGAGGGGGTATAATCTGGCCCGCGGGAGCAGGGAGTGCCCATTTTTCCGGGCCCGGGGGGGTGTGGATGTGGGTGCATGGTGCGGTGTCTGCCCGCCCGGTCCAGCATTTTCATCCGCGGCGTTGGAGCCTCACCAACAGGCGGAGTGGCTGAATCTGAAACTAGCGGCTGTAATCCCAACACCAGACGCCGCTGCGGTGGGGCCCGCTCCCCTCGCCTCCCCCTCGCCACTGGGGCCCAAGCCATCATCCCCCCATGCAACCCCTGCTGGACCCCCGCTGGGCCCAGGCCACCCCCGCTGACCCCCGCTGGGCCCATGCAACCCCCACTGGGCCCACGCCACCCCCGCTGGGCACACGCCACCTTCATTGTGCCCCGCCCGCTGGGCTCGCACCACCTTCATCTTTGCCCCCCCTTGCCAGAAAGAGGGGGGGTGGGATGGAAGAGAGAGACAGAGGGGAAGGGAGGGGGAGAGAGAGATGGGGGAGGGAAGAGGGAAAAGGGGATTATCTTTAGTGAGATTGCAAAATTAAGGTAGGTTTTAGAGCTATTATATTTTCTCCTCCATATGAATAATTTTAAACAATATCAAATAATATCAAACAATTGGAACTGCTTTCTTTTTCTTCATAACAATACTGAAAAATATGAATTCCATAGTTTGTGACATAAATATCCATTTTAATGGGATCATTATATACAGATGTAACATTTGCATTTCAAGATCAGTGGGGGGGGGGGGGGGCAAATATGCGTCAAGCCGATAGCCTAATCGTTAAAGAGTTAAAAGGTAGCCTAATCGATAAAGAGCTGAGAAGAGGAGCTGCCAAGGAAAGGTACTCTGAGATGTTGAGGAGCAAGTTCTTAGCTAGTGACTCTTCAGTTTAGAAGGGCATGCAAGAAATCACCAGCTATAAGAGGAAAGCCGCCTGCTCTTTGGACAATCGTCAGCTGACGAACAACCTGAATGAGATTTACTGCAGGTTTGAAAATCAGAAACGTAACCCTGGTACCCCCTCCCCAACAAACACAGCCAGACCGCAGTCTGCAAAGAATGGACGCTGCAAGCTCTATTTCCCATTCACCACTTCACACCTACTTAAGGCAAGACTCCAGTATGAAAAGAGAGGACCCTTTCCCACCTCAACCAACACTTCACACCCAATTACTCATTTTTAACCAGTCCCTGCAAAGATGTACTGTCCCTGCCTGCTTCAAAGTCTCCACTATTGTCCCTGTACCCAAAAAGATAAGGATTACTGGTCTTGATGACTGCAGGCTTGTTGCACTGACCTCTGTCATGAAGACCGTTGAACGGCTTGTGCTGGCCAAGCTGAAAAATATCACAATCCCTCTGCTGGATCCTCTGCATTTTGCATATTGGGCCAATAGATCTGTGGATGACGCAGTCTTTATGGGCCTGCACTTCATCCTCCAGCACCTAGACCACCAAGGGACCTATGCGAGGATTTTGTTTGTTGATTTTAGCTCTGCATTCAACACCATTGTGCCAGAGCTACTACGCTTCAAACTTTCTGAGTTGACTGTGCCTGAACCCCTCTGTCGGTGGATCACCAGCTTTCTGACAGACAGGAAGCAGCATGTGAGACGGGAAAGCACATCTCGGAGCAACACTCAGCAAAGGAGCACCGCAAGATGCGTACTCTCCCCTCTCCTCTACTCTCGCCACATCAATGACTGCACCTCAACAGATACGTCTGTCAAGCTTCTCAAGTTTGCCGACAACACAACCCTGATTGGACTAATCCACGATGGGGATCTCTGTACTCTTTTCAGTTTGACATATTTCCTATAACAGGGTGCCCAGAACTGAACACAATATTCTAAATGTGGTCTCACCAACGTCTTATACAACTGCAACATGACCTCCCAACTTATTTACTCAAGGCTAAAGTGCCAAAATACATTTTGACCACCTGTTATACCTGCGACATGACCTTCAAGGAACCATGCAACCATCAACCATTCCTTTGCCCACCTGGCTAATTGATCCAGATCCTGCTGCAATCTTTCACAACCATCTTCACTATATGCAAAACCACTCACTTCTGTATCATCAGCAAACTTGCTAATCTTGCCCTATTCTGTGACGTTTCACAGAGTGCTGGAGTAACTCAGCGGGTCAGGCTGAGTATAGAAGTTGGGAGATCATGTTGCAGTTGCATAAGAAGTTGGTGAGGCCGCATTCAGTGTATTGTATTCAGTTCAAACAAGTAAAGGGTACAGTGAAGATTTTTCGAGGAGGTTGCCAGGACTAGAGGGCCAGAGTTATAGGGAGAGGTTGAGTAGGCTGGGACTCTATTTCATGGAGCACATGAGGATGAGGGATGATCTAGTAGAGGTGTATAAAATCATGATTTGAATAGATATGGTTGAGTCTTTTGCCCAGAGTAGGTGAATCGAGGAGCAGAGGACACACGTTTAAGGTGAAGGGCAAATTATTTAATAGGAATCTGAGGGGTATGTTTTTCACACAAAGGGCGGTAGGTGTATGGAACAAGCTGCCAGAGGAGGTAGTTGAGGCGGGGACTATCGCAACATTTAAGAAACAGTTAGACAGGTACATGGATAGGACAGGTTCGGAGGGATATGGATCAAACGTGGGCAGGCAGGACTAGTGCAGATGGGACATGCTGGGACGAAGGGCCTGTTTCCACACTGTATCACTCTATGACTCCCTCTCAAACCCATACTCTTTCCTTCTCAAACCCATACTCCTGCCTTCTCCCCATTACCTCTGACACCCGTATCAATCAAGAATCTATCAATCTCCTCCTGAAACATCTCCATTGACTTGGCCTCCACAGCTGTCTGTGGCAATGAATTCCACAGTTCACTGCCCTCTGACAAATTCCTGCTCATCTCCTTCCTAAAGGAATGTCTTTTAATTCTGAGGCTGTGGCCACTGGTCTGTGAAGATCGTACTACGATGTCTTTAAGTCTTAAGTACTTTTATTAAACACACTGCATACATAGCCCTGGCTGTACGTGGTCCGTCACGAGCACTAGAGAGGGAGCTAGGGGCGTGCGGGTTACAATTATACTGACTGCTGGGGGAGTGGTTAGCATGGACATCATGCTGGCAATTAAAGGTGTACACACAAGCATCTACAGTCTGTGGCCACTGGTCCTAGACTCTCCCACTAGTGGAAACATCCTCTCCACATCCACTCCATCCAGGTTTTTACGAGGCTTCACACCGTGTCCCAAAGCTTGTGTCCTGTCCTGCATCACTCAAGGCAGCAGAGATGTTATAGGAGAGGGCAAGCACCGTCACAAAGTAGCTCACAATGGTTTGGGCAACATTCAGGAATGTCTATGCATGTCACATCATGAATATTACTGAGGAACAGTCTTGACCTGAAATATAATCTATACCCTTTCTCCAGAGATGCTGCCTGACTCACTGAGTTACTCCAGCACTCTGTGAAACATCGCCGATTCATATTCTCCGCAGATGCTGCCTGACCCACTGAGTTACTCCAGCATTTTGTGTATATTTTCCCTTCACCCATCTGCCCAAGCCCACTCTCCCCCCTCCTTTCGTAAGTTCCTTTCCACCCATAAACCTCTCTCTGCCTTTACATTTTACTCCTCTTTCAAATCTGCTCTACTTATCTACATGCATTTTTCTTCTTAACTTTTTAGTCATAGAATGATGCAGTGTGGAAACAGGCCCTTCAGCCCAACTTGCCCACACCGACCAACATGTCCCATCTAAACTAGTCCCATTCACAATCGTTTGGCCCATATCCATCTAAATTTGTCCTATCCATGTACGTGTCCAAATGTCTCTTAAATATTAGGATAGTCCCAGCCTTAACGACCTCCTCAGGCAGCTCGTTCCACACACCCAGCACCCTTTGTGTGAAAAAGCTAGCTCTCAGATTACTGTTAATTTCTGAAATATTGGTCACAAATTTGGTGCACAAATGCTCCAAAATAAGGCTCAGAATGCATCAGAGAGCAGCTAAAACCCCAAACCCCAAACTGGACCCCGGCATCGAGGGACTTCACGCTTCGCGCTCGTAATGTGCGCAGCGCGCATATTATTTCACACTAATTTTTTTGTAATCCTGACGTGCCTCCCCCCCTTTTTGAAAAGCTTCGTATGGGCCTGTCATGTGACCCCAGATGGCGTGGTTAACAGTCAGCACTTACATCGAGACACAGTTAGCAGGTGTTTCATATTTCTTGGAAGTTTCTTCCATTGTGTGCTCTTGGAGCTGGTATGAAGCCAGGTAATTTATACTCTTGGCCAAGTCTTCATCCAGCGGTTCCCCTGTTTTGGTCGGGATTGCAAATTTTGATGCCATAACTGGCACATCTGGTTCGCGCCCTTCGTGCCTTGAGGTATGCTGCCCGGCTATACCTCCGAACTCGGAGTCAGTACAAAACTGACCCAGAATGCTCTCCTCCTCCGAGAGGGAGACATTATGCAGCCCTGAAACAGGTGCCGCTGCCGCGGGCCCCCGAGGAGACCCGCACTGATATAACTCCTCTTGTTGGAGCATCGCGTGATGGAGCATCCTCTCCATCAGGAGCTCCATCCTGGACAAACGTCCAAAGACGTTATCCATTGTAGGAGGGGAATCCTCCTGGCCCGACTTGTCCGAGTCAACCGGCCTTACAGACTTCTTAGTGGCTTTCTGTCCCAACGGAGTAGCCAGGGTGCTCTCAGGCGGCACCAAGTCAGAAGCCACCGTGCCACCAGTGACTCGGAAGGTAAGATAGTGGGCTGCCCGCTACCCGCACTCCCGCGGTCTTCCGTAGCTGCTCTCCCGGCGGCCAGCCTGGACTTCACCTTGGACATTTTCTCCATCGGCTCCTGTAACAAGAATTATCGACCCAAGAAAACGACCTCAGACTAAGTTTTAAACATTTACCTGAGGGTTTTTAAAACTTTCCGCTGGAGGAGCAACGCGTCTGCCAGCCAGTCGTTGCACCATGCGTCAGATGTAATGACGTGCATGTGGACTGGCGGGCTTCTTCACGGAATCACTCCCGTGACTCCGAAGTAAAATCTACTTTATTTATTGTTCACTCTCAGTACCTCATCAGTCATCGTATCGCTACAATTGTCATTCCGCACGAGTTCGGTGAGATCATGAGAGTGCTCCGAGAATGGCTCCGATGCTCCGATAGATTCAAGGAATACAAGTAACTGAGGCCTCGACCAAACTGAGGCCTCGATTATGCAGGGACTACTCTTGAGCATGAAGGAGAGTTACAAAGACCTCCTAGGACCTCGTGTCGACCATGCTGCGAGTATGAGTCAATGGCAAACTCTTCTAAACTTGCGAATTGGGTCCCCGCCATGGGACAGGCCCTGAACTCACCTTCATGCTCGAGGGAAGTTCCCCCATATTCACGGTCTCTGTTTGGTCGAGGAAATTTTTTTGACATGGTTGGCATGGTTCTTTTGAACTCATAGTGCAGTGCAGTGGGATCGCTTGGCAGTCGAGGTAGCCGCAGGCAATCTCCTTTGCTGACCGGGCATTTTAATTGGCTCATTGGAGTTTTCAGAACCAAGGAAAACCAACCGGTAATGTTAAATGCCCACTAAACTTTATTATAAGTTGTCTAGCTTCTTAAAAGTGTCTCCACTCCGTTCTCCCCTCCTTCTCTCCCCTTCTTTACTTCTTTCCCCCCCTCTGTGCTCTCTAAAGGACTTACCGTGCATTGTGCCAGCCGTCTTTTACCTTCCTGTTCATCGCAGGTGTGAATTTCAGACAGCGCTCCCCCGCTTTCCCTGGCCCCCGCCTTTGTGATGTGTTTGTGTGTGTGTGTGCGGTTGGATGATCCAGTTCGCGGTTTCATCGCTGACGGTCAATCCAGCTCGAGGTTTTTCAGGCGAGTGCCCTCGAGCTTGAAGGTCGAAGACAGTCGCTGAAAAGTCACGTTAGTGGGACAGGCCCTTTCCAGTGACCTAGGACCCCCCTAGGACCACGTGTCGACCATGCTGCGAGTTTGAGTCGAGCACAAACTCTTCTAAACTCGCAAATTAGGTCGCCGCAGTGGGACAGGCCCTTTACCTTTTTTTTCTCAACGAGCTATTACCTTCGACTACCTTCAATTACCTTTGATTGGCTTTGATTACCTACGATAGCATTACGACCTACTACGACCAACCTCGACTAAACCTACGAGTAAAAAAATATCAATTTTTTCCATGGCAACCTTTTTTTACTCACGGGCAATTTTCAACTTGTTAAAAAAACGCCGCGACCTAACTGAGGCCTCGAGTATGCGGGGACTACTGTCGAGCATGAAGGAGAGTTACAAAGACCTCCGAGGACCTCGTGTCGACCATGCTGCAAGTATGTTGAGGGCAAACTCTTCTAAACTCGCGAATTAGGTCCCCGCAGTGGGACAGGCCCTTAACTTCCAGGACTGTTGTTTCTCATCAGGGGATAGGCAGGGGGCTGTGAAAGCTGCGTCTCTGTGAAATCTAGTACAAAGACATTTCTATGGTTGCTGTGAACAATAAGCTGCCTGCACAGCGATTTAACCCTTGCGGCTCTCTCATCCTGGACAGCTGTTTTGAAAGGGCAACAGCCATTCTTAAATAGATAAGCACAAAATGCTGGAGGAACTCAGCGGGAAGGGCATCATCTCTGGAGAGAAGGAATGGGTAATTTTTCTGGTCGAGACCCGTTTTCAGACTGAGAGTTAGGGGAAAGAGACAATAAAATGAAATGTGGAATGACTCATCGTTAGCTCAGGGGAAGGTGACAAGGAGGCATACAATCACTCACAGAGGGGGGGCAGCAGAACTCTCATCGGAGAGAAGAGAACCTCTTCAAAGTAGGCATACCTTGAGGAGAGTTCACAGTGGAGTAGACTGAATGTGTAGGAAAGCACAGCAGATGCAGTTTACACCGAAGATGGACACAAAATGCTGGAGTTAATCAACAGGACAGGCAGCATCTCCGGTGAGAAGGAATGGGTGTTGTTTTGGGGCAAACACTTCTTCAGACTGAGAGTCAGGGGAGAGGGAGGCTAAAGATATGGAGGGGTAAAGTGTGAAAACGACAGATCAAAGCAGATGATGCAAAAAGGAAATGTAGGATGGAACTTGTTTATCAGCAGTGTCAGTTCTGCAGAAGATTCAAGATTCAAGACTCAAGAGAGTTTATTGTCATGTGTCCCTGATAGGACAATGAAATTCTTGCTTTGCTTCAGCATAACAGAACATAGTAGGCATGACTACAGAACAGATCAGTGTGTCCATATACCATTATATAAATATATACACACATGAATAAATAAACTGATAAAGTGTAAATAACAGATAATGGGCTATTAATGTTCAGAGTTTTGTCCGAGCCAAGTTTAATAACCTGATGGCTGTGGGGAAGTAGCTATTCCTGAATCTGGTCGTCGCAGTCTTCAGGCTCCTGTACCTTCTACCTGAAGGTAGCGGGGAGATGAGTGTGTGGCCAGGTTGATGTGGGTCCTTGATGATGCTGGCAGCCTTTTTGAGGCAGCAACTGCGATAGATCCCCTTGATGGAAGGGTGGTCAGAGCCGATGATGGACTGGGCATTGTTTACTACTTTTTGTAGTCTTTTCTTCTCCAGGGCACTCAAGTTGCCAAACCAAGCCACGATGTAACCGGTCAGCATGCTCTCTACTGTGCACCTGTAGAAGTGAGAGTCCTACTTGACAAACCGACTCTCCATAATCTTCTCAGGAAGTAGAGGTGTTGATGTGCTTTCTTAATAATTGCATCAGTGTTCTTGGACCAGGAACGATCTTCAGAGATCATTCTCTTCAGGTTTTTGTCGAGGTAGGAGTTAATTTGCACCATGATTAACCTCTCAAAGCACTTCATCACCACAGGCGTTAGTGCCGCTGGTCGATAGTCATTGTTAGCAAGTGGTAGTTGAGTGCCTTTTGTCTCTTGTCATGTTCAGTTTTCAGTCCTTTAGTTACAGTTCCATAGTTTCGTTGTTTTGTTAATTATGATTTGTTCAGATTTTAGTTAAGGTTTACAGCTTTTTAATGCTTTGATGCCGTATACCATTGTGTTTCAATAAAAAGTTTAAAAACACTACGACTGGACTCGGCAAATCATTGAGAATTTAGTGATCCTACACTTAACTGTATAACTGTGTCACCTGATTTGGTGTATTGTGTGCTGTTCTGGTTATCCTATCATGGGAATGATATGTGGGCTTGGAGAAGGTGCAGAAGTTTGCGCTCGACTCAAACACGCAGCATGGTCGACACGTGGTCCTAGGAGGTCTATACAACTTTCCTTCATGCTCGAGAGAAGTTCCCACATACTCGAGGCCTCAGTTTGGTCGAGGAGTATTTTTTACCATGCTGAAAATTGTCCGGGAGTAAAAATTGGTCCGCATGGAAAAAATCTATATTACTATTACTCGTAGGTTTAGTCGAAGTAGGTTATAGTAGGTCAACATGTTATTCGTAGGTAATAGAAGGTAGTCGAAGGTAGTCGTAGATAGTGTTAGTATAGTCGACCTACCTCGACTAAACCTACGAGTAAAAATATATCGATTTTTTCCATGGGGACCTTTTTTTACTTGCGGGCATTTGCTTGCTAAAAAAAATGCCGCGACCTAATGGTTCTTTTTGTTCATATGTAAACATGACTGCAGAATTTTTTCTTGGGATATGACTGAAGTGAACAGTTTAAAACAAAATGCTTCAATCACAAAAGAAGAGCAGGTGCTGTATTTGGGATATATGGGCAATGTACAGTAGTTTGAAGTGTTCTTTCATACAAGGTATTTTTGCTTACAGTGGAATAATTTGACTGCTTTTTAATTTAATTGAATACTTTAAAAGATTAGGGTGTTTTGAAATTTCTGAGTAATTTGCCAAATGCTGGAGTACGTCAGTGGAACAGGCAGCATCTCTGGAGAGAAGAAATGGATGACGTGTCGGGTCGAGACCCTTCTTCTGTGCGTAATTTGTCAATGTCCTGTCTGGGATCTTTAAGGAAGTTGTGGTTTTCATTCTGCTGTTATTTGTCATATAAAAGGGTTTCAAAGCTTGTCGCTATATCCCTGTTTCTATTAAAGGGGAATGGATTAAGAATTACCTCTCGTCTCACATACTCATGCCAGCAAATCCAATGGGAAGGTATGAGAAATGAAAGCTTAATCTTCATATGTTTATGAAATGTAAGCACATTTTAATTTTTTGCAATTTACACAAAGATATGTCTGAGGAAAACATTGTATGATATTTAAATGAATACATTGAACATAGACTAAGTCATTTGTAAGTACCCTAATTCCAATGTGCAATGAGACAACAAAACTTGTAATATATTGTCTGTGCAAATTTATAATCAAATGTTTTGAAACAATCTGTTAAGGTTATTGAGATAAACTTGGATAAATCATATGTGAAATGTTTATCTATGCTGTTTCTTTTGACACAGTGGGTGATCTGAGTAACTAAAAGCCCACATTGGTATGGCCGTGATTATAAATTAAATTTAAAGTGGTTTATTTGCATTTCCAACTGACAACATTTGTGGTGATTGGATGGTTGAAAGATAGAGCCAGCCAGGTATGAAAAAGCAACACCTCCTTGGAATTGTAGGTAAGGATAGTTCATGCAGCCTTGCATAAGTGTACCTCTGGGTGTAAGTATTCTCAATTATACTGATATCTGCTGGTGGCCTAAAAGACACTGTGGAATTGTTTTCAAAACCAGGTAGTTGAGGAGCTTTCAGTGTTCTTCTTCATAAGTTAATGTACTAAATTTTCTAAAAATTGCTGTACTCTCGTAAACAAGCTGTGAAACACATTGAAATTCAGGAAGGTTTAATTGATAAAAATACATCTATTAATGCTCCTGAACACATCAACCTGGGGTCATTGGGTGTTTTGGGTCTTTCAACATCAGACACCCTCACCCAGGTGACCCAGTGGTTGATCAGACCACGACTTGTGTTCAGGTGGCTTTCGCTCCTCCCCATGGACCTTCTCTCCTGATCCATGTGGTGTTCTTGATGGCTCTTCTCCTCACCACTCCGTTGATGCCCTGTGCACTCAAGGCTTTGTCGAGCGATTGCCCCGCAAAACCTCTGCAGCCAACCTCGATGGGCATACACCTTGCCTTCCAGCCCTGCTTACGGCAGTCTGTGACCAGCTCTTCATACTTCATCATCTTCCTCTCGTGGGCCTCCTCCAGACGGTCCTCCCACGGCACTTCCAACAAGACGATATTTTTGGTCGCCTCTGAGACCAGGAGGATATCTGGCCTCGGGGTGGTCGTGGCAATGTGCTGTGGCAATGTCCTGACGGATTCCTGGCTGCTGAGTTTCTTGGCTGCTGCACTCCAGCCTTCACGAAAGTGATCATCTGGGTGGTGGGGTGTGCTCGTCTGCAGCTGCTGATTCCCATGCTGATGGCTTCTGCAATGGGTTTAAGAACCTGGTCGTGACGCCAGGTGTACCGGCCCTGCCCAAGAGCCTTTGTAGTTGGAGAGTCTAGGACTAGAAGTCATAGCCTCAGAATTAAAAGACGCAATTTAGGGTTGAGGGATTCAATTTGGTGTCAGGACTGTGCACTATTACAAAAACTTGGTCAATGGTCTTCTCCGTCCAGCTTTCTTTAGATGAAAGCAGTAATTCGATGGAGTCAGTTTTTAAGGACAGCAATCAATTATTTCATGCCTTTCGACCAGAGGGGAAGACAGAAGTTGAGCAAATGACTGAATATTTAAAGAAACAGATGGTGAAATTAAAATAATCAGTTTTAATAATAATTAAAGATACTGACATACAGCTGTACCCAAAGATTGTTCACGCAGAGAGTGGACGGTGCCAGGAACATTTGCCAGGAATGGTAATGCAGGCAAATACGATAGAGGCCTAATTACAATTGTTGCCTTGATATTCACTATTCTTGGAACCCTGAGGTCATGAACACTTCTGCAGCTGGGTCCGATTAATGTTAACTGCCCACGTTTATCCCAGACCATCATCTAAGTCCCCAATGCAGACAATTTGTTCAAATACATCGGTCGAACATTTATGCTATTAAGATTAACTGTTAATACTACATCATACAAAAAAAGAATTTGTTCAATACAAGAGCTCTTCATTTGCAGAAGAATCTCTCTGTTGCAACAGTCGCAAAATTGTTTTTACCATGAAGAGCAATTGCAGCTGAATTATAGTGGTGGTATTAAAGAGCTTTTGCAATAGCTCATTGATGCTCAATGGATATTTTTAAGGTGAAGATTGATAAGTTTTGCTTAGTATGCTTGTCAAGGGTTATGGGGAAAAGGCAGGTGAATAGGGTTGAGAGGGAAAGATAGATCAGCCATGATTGAATGGCGGAGTAGGTTTGGTGGGCTGAATGGCCTAATTATGCTCGTACACTATGAATTTATGAACATGCAATAGTTCCACGACACTGCTGACATTTTAGTTTGGGATGCATGCTAGTTTCATTTTTAGCTAAAAAGGACATCAGAATAATGATGTGGAGAGTTGTTGAACTGAATCCAGGTGATGTTGTCAACAAATCTTGATGCAGATTTCATAAAGTTCCAGCAAAAGGTAGATACACAAATGCTGGAGTAACTCAGCGGGACAAGCAGCATCTCTGGAGAGAAGGAATGGTTGATGTTTCGGGTCGAGATATTTCTTCATACTCAGGTCTAGACCCAAAATGTCAACCATTCCTCTCTAGAGATGCTGCCTGTCCCGCTGAGTTAGTCCAGCATTTTGTGTCTACCTTTGATTTAAACCAGCATTTGCAGTTCTTTATTACACAAGTTTGAGCAAAACATTACTTCCTCAATTGATGTAGTTTAACTTATTGTGAACAATTTAATATCTATTTTGGCCCATGCATCTGTGTTCTTTTAACATTCAATGTAGTCTGGAGCTAACAGAAACAAATTTCCTGCCTCTTCAAATTTCCAAGAATGATCATGCTTCCAATTGTCATGTGTTGAGGTGGTCACCTGTTTCGGATGGCAAAGTGGAAGCCAGCATTAATAATTGATCCCTCTCTGTTGAGTCTAATAGAAACCATGCCTTGTCCATTTTTATTGTGCTAAAATATCCCATTGGAAAAGATGAGAGCAGGATTTTCCATTGAAGTGAAGCACCAGAAATTGCTTAAGAACTGCGGCATCAGGTCCTTGCTTGTTGTCGGTTACATAAGGAGTTCCTGCTGAAACTGATGGTAACGCCAATTCTCAAATATGCATGGGATTATAGAAATACCAAGCAAATTGCCATATTATATGGTTAAGTAAGTAAGTAAGTAAGTAGGTTTATTGGCCAAGTATTCACATACAAGGAATTTGCCTTGGTGCTCCGCCCACAAATAACAACATGACATACAGTGACAGTTACGAATGACTCAAAAAACACTAAACATTAATAATAATAAAAGATTAATGATAAAACACCATTGATCAAGCATGTGAACCAACAAAATACCAGATCAAAGGCAGGCTACAGATTTTTGGCTGTTGAGTGGAGCAACTGCTTGTGGATAAAATCTGTTTTTATGTCTGGCTGTGGCAGCTTTGACAGTCCGGAGTCGCCTTCCAGAGGGAAGTGATTCAAAGAGTTTGTGGCCAGGGTGAGAGGGGTCAGAGATGATCTTACCCGCTTGCTTCCTGGCCCTTGCAGTGCACAGTTCATCAATGGAGGGAAGGTTGCAGCCAATAATCTTCTCTGCTGATCAGACGATTCGCTGCAGCCTCCTGGTGTCGTGCTTGGTGGCTGAGCCAAACCAGACCATGATGGAGGTGAGAACAGACTCTACGATGGCCGTGTAGAATTGGACCATCATTGCCTGTGGCAGATTGTGCTTCCTCAGCTGCCGCAGGAAGTACATCCTCTGTTGTGCCTTTTTGACTGTGGAGTCGATGGTAGCCCCCCACTTAAGGTCCTTGGAGATGATAGTTCCCAGGAACTTAAAAGCCTCCACAGATGTGACTGTGGTGTTGTTGATGGTGAGTGGGGTGAGGGGAGGGGGCGCTCTCCTAAAGTCTACAATCAATTCCACTGTCTTAAGAGCATTGAGCTCTAGGTTGTTGCTTCAGCACCAGGACGCCAGCTGTGACACTTCCTGTCTGTAGGCAGATTCCTCCCCATCCTTGATCAGTCCAATCAGGGTTATGTCATCCGCAAACTTGAGAAGCTTGACAGAGCCTGAAGAAGAGGTGTCTGTGGAGGTGCAGTCGTTGGTGTAGAGAGAGGAGAGGAGAGGAGAGAGTACGCTCCTATGCTGAGTGTTTGCGGGTTCGAGATGTGCTTTCCCAGCCTCACATGCTGCTTCCTGCCTGTCAGGAAGTTGGTGATCCACTGACTGAGGGGTTCAGGCACAGTCAACTCGGAAAGTTTGGAGTGTAGTAGCTCTGGTACAATGGTGTTGAATGCAGAGCTAAAATCAACAAACAGGATCCTCGCATAGGTCCCCTGGTGCTGCAGGATTTAGTGCAAGCCCAGGTTGACTGCATTATCCACCGATCTATTGGCCCGATAGGCAAACTGCAGAGGTTTGTGATATTTTTCAGCTTGGCCAGCACAAGCCTTTCAAGTGACAACGAGGTCAGTGCGACAAGCCTGTAGTCATTAAGACAAGTAATCCTTGCCTTTTTGGGTACAGGGACAATAGTGGAGACTTTGAAGCAGACAGGGACAGTACATGTTTGCAGGGACTGGTTAAAAATGTCTGTATACACGGTGCCAGCTGTTTGGCACAGAGCTTAATAATAGAGGGGGAAACATTGTCAGGTCCTGGAGATTTCGGGCTCTTTTGTCCTCTGAAAAACCTCTGCACCTCTATTTTTATTGTTGATATTGGATAAGTTATGTTGTACAGCACAGAGGGTGTGGATGATTGGGTGAGAAGTGATGATTGGAGGGGGGTGGGTGTAGAAAGGCACAGTCTGAGGTCAGGCTGTGAGTGGATGTGAAGTGTTGGTTGGGGTGGGAAATGGTCCAGTTAATGAAAAACAAAAGACTACAGTTACTGGAAATCTAAAATTAATGGATACTTGGTAGGTAAGGGATCAGTTATCTTTGAAGTTGTTCAAAGAGGTTGTTGTTGAACCTGTGTGGGAAAGAACTGCGGATACTGGTTTAATCCGAAGATTTGTTGTTGAAAATGGCAGTGACAATTTTCAGGCTCCTTTACCTTCTTCAAACCAACCTCTCTTCTATGGACTCCATCTATACTTCACGTGCCTCGGCAAGGCCCTGCATCACTACCTCTTCTTCCCTCTCTCTTCAGGCAAGAGACAAGAGTTTGAAAGCTCCACACTTAGGGACAGTTTCTTCCCAGTTGTAGCCAGACAACTGAATGGTCCTCTCTTCAGCTAGAGTGCAGTCCTGACCTTCCATCTACCTAATTAGAGACCTCTAAACTATTTTTAATTGGACTTCATCAGACTTTATCTTGCACTAAATGTTGTACTCTTTATCCTTTACATGTACACTGTGGATAGCTTGATTGAAATTATGTATAATATCTTCTTTGACTGGATAGCACGCAAACAAAAGCTTTTCGCTGTATCTGGGTACATGTGACACAAATAGAACATAGAAACATAGAAAATAGGTGCAGGAGGAGGCCATTCGGCCCTTCGAGCCAGCACCGCCATTCATTGTGATGATGGCTGATCATCCCCAATCAATAACCCGTGCCTGCCTAAACTTAACCAAGGCATTATTTTGTACTCTTCAAGTCCGAAATTTGTTAGAGTCTTAAGTTGGCCTTGGAGGCCCAATGTCCTAGTGTCCTGGGTTGGAGCTGCAGGGGTTGTGCTGGCCAGACGATGTGCCAATGTTCTCAACCACTCCTGCACCTCTCTGTGCAGTTGCAGGGCGTGTCTATTCCACCTGCTTGGTCATCTAAAGTGGTGCTTGTTCTAGTTTAGGTTTAATCTAGAGATACAGCGTAGTAACAGGGCACTCGACCCACCAGGTCTGCACCGACCTGCGATCCCCATACACTATAACCACAGTACACACTACGGACAAGTGACAATCATTAATGAAGCCAATTAACCTACAAACCTGTACGTCTTTGGGAGTGTGGGTGGAAACCCACTCAATCATGGGGAGAAGGTACAAATTCCGTACAGACAGCACGTAGGCAGGATCAAACCCGGCCAGGTCTTTGGTGCTGTAACGCAACAGCTCTACTGCTGCACCAGTGCGCCACACCCGAGCCCTAGGCTGCAACAGGGTCTCCAGCAGCCATTGCTCAGCCTCCGTGCCCCGGGCCGTCTCCGAGGGCATGGGTGGTAAGTCCCCATTCTGCTCACTGGCTTCGATCTATCTGTTGCCGCCGCCATCTTGAAGGGTGCCTTTTATTTGATTGGAGATGAGAGCATGGTCAGGTTGGTGGAGGTCTTTGATGATATTGGCCACTTTTTGTGGCAGCACTTGCAGTAGATCCCTTTAATGGTGGGGAATTCCGTACCCATGATGTACCTGGCAATGTCTACCACTCTTTACACCTCGCTTGTTCTTGCGTATGGCGTGCACAGCCTAAAGTTGTAGGTCAACTTGTTCTATTGGATCTTTTGCTTGTGCACGTCAGGTTGATTGCATTAGTCGAAACAGGTGGCCCACGTGAAGGTTGCAATCTCCTATCCCCTGAACATTTGAGATGTTGAAGCAAGCCATGATGGAACCATTCAGCAGACCCTCTAGTATTTGTGCAAGTTTGACAGAGTATTTGGCAACATACCGAATCTCCTCAAGCTTCTAATGAAGTAGAGGCATTTGTAAGCGATCTTTGTGATTACATCAATGTGCTGGGCCCAAGACAGATCCTTAAAGATATGCATTCCCAGGAACTTTAAGCTGTTAATTCTCTCTACTGCCATCCTATCAATGAAGACAGGTCATAGATCCCAGGCTTGCCTTTCCTGAGGTCAATAATCAGCTCTTTTGCCAACAATTAGAGCAAGATTGTTGTTCTGACACCAGTCATTCAATTTATCAATCTCTGCCGTATATTCCGACGGAAAATATGTTTATGGTGAGAGAGACAAAATTGAATACAAACCTGAGAGGCATCTTTTTCACTCGTAGGGTGATGGGTACGGGTATATGGAACAAGGTGCAGAGGCAGTTGAGACAGATACAGATACTATAACAACATTTAAAAGACACTTGGACAAGTACATGGATAGGAAAGGTTGAGAGGGATGTGGGCCAAATGAGACTACTTTAAATGGGGCATCTTGGTTGGCATGGGCAAGTTGGGCTGAAGGGCCAGTTTTCAATTCAGTATGACTCTATGACTTTAAGTGCATTGTATAATGTCTCCAGATTATGACAACGCAAGTACATTCGATCCTCAACACCATACAGCCAAAACTTTAGCATCTTGCCTCTTCCAAAAGACCATAAAAAATCAATGTGTAAATTCTTCCCCTTTGTTATTAGGCTTCTGAATGATCCTTCCATAAGGTATGGCATTGTGTAATGCACCTGTATCCCATTGCGAACATTGGACATTGGTCTATGGAACTGGTGCGCTTCAATACTGACAACTATGTTCTGCGCTTTTTATCTTCCCCTTTGATCTGACCTTACAGGACATCATGCAAAACAAAGCCTTTCACCGTACCTCGGTACACGTAACAATTATGAACCTAAACCGATATTAACCTTCTTGGAAATTTGCAGTCAGTAAGATCAACATTTCCACTTCAGAAGAATTAGAAACTGAAAATATTCAAAACACATGGGAAAACAATTCACTGGAAAGGAGCGGAAGTTGCATTGATAGATTTCAGTATAATTCCTTGGAACAGTTCATTTTGCTGCCAATGAATGCATTGCCTCCACTGGGTCATGTATTGTGTATGTATGTTCAGTAAAGTATTATTAGATCAACTCAAGGAATAAGCAGGGAATGTTGCGCAGGCTAGGTTACTGGGCAGGAATTTCTAAGAAATGTGAAGGGGGTTTAACAGGGAAGATGTAGCGTGTTTTCCCTTGTAAAGAATCTAGCTTGGGGAATATCATTTTAAAATAAGGGTCACATATTTAAAAATACGATGAGATAACATGGCTGATCATCCGCAATCAGTACCCTGTTCCTGCCTTCTCCCCTTATCTAATGACTCCGCTAACTTTAAAAGTCCTATCTAGCTCTCTCTTGAAAGCATCCAGAGAACTGGCCTCCATCAGAGGCAGAGAATTCGACAGACTCACAACTCTCTGTGAGAAAAAGTGTTTCCTTGTTTCCGTTCTAAATACCTTACCCCTTATTGTTAAACTGTGCTCTCTGGTTTTGGTCTCCCCCTACATCGGAAACATATTGAATTGAATTGAATTGAATTGAATTCCTTTATTGTCATTCAGACCTTTCGGTCTGAACGAAATTTGTTACCTTGCAGTCATAACATGTAATAAATTAAAACAAAACACACAATAAACACATAATTTAACATCCACCACAGTGAGTTCACCAAGCACCTCCTCACTGTGGTGGAAGGCAAAAGTCTTTCCTGTCTCTAGCGTGTCTAAACCCGTAATAATCCTATATGTTTCAATAAGCACCCGTTTGAAAATTATGATTGACTTGATGGTAAGTGGGAATGTCACACAGCATTAAAATAATCCTCATCACTTCTTTTTTCCAAATAACGTAAATATATTCTTTTGTTTACCAATTTTTGTTACAGTGGAAGCTTTGAACTCAATGACTGCAACATTCCCGAGGGTTCAATATTTAATGCTGTTTTGGAAGTGGCAGGATGCTCACTTGTTGGCTGTGTGGTCTTTAAGAGCTGAGTCGTTATGCACGGCATTTGTATGAACAGCAAACTTGGAAATGTGATTGTTGATACAGATTATGAATTGCCTGCCCCAAAAACTTCCTGGTAATAAATCATTTTGTAGTTTATATATGATGGACAGAATTCATCTGTGTCATCCAGGTGATAGATAAATAATTCTTGAAGATAAACTGGGTTAAAAAAATGTTATGAAAGGTCTTGCACCCGTGTGATTATGTGCCATGAGGACAGTGGAGTAAAACGCCTCAGCAGAATCCCTGAGGGCAGTGAGTTTGTAATTTGAGCTAAAAGGGGCAGAATACATCAGTGGCACCATATATTAGCGGTAATCAAGGAAACAGCATTGAACCAGAAATTAGTAAAACAGGCATGCAGATTACATGGGTACCACAGTAACAATGGATAACTTCAATCTACCTGTATACCAGGCACATGCCATCAGGGTAGGCAAGGTAGGCACAGCCTACCCTGACTAAAATTATAAAATAATAATTATTAACTATAAATAGTAAAGGCATGGGAGATTTATGCCTACCTAAGAGATCGATCTCTGACGTAGGCATAATTCTCCGTGCCTTTCATGCACAGTACATGTAACACGCAAAAGTCTGTGCAGCTCACCTGCTGTCGACGCTGCTTCAAACCTTCACGACAAGGGGAGCTGAAGGCAGCTGAAATTCTGCCTTTGCACCGTGGACTGCGCATGCACAGCGCAAGTTTCTTGGCGGGTTTTTCATTGCGAACATTGGACATTGGTCTATGGAACTGGTGCGCTTCAATACTGACAACTATGTTCTGCGCTTTTTATCTTCCCCTTTGATCTGACCTCACAGGACATCATGCAAAACAAAGCCTTTCACCGTACCTCGGTACACGTAACAATTATGAACCTAAACCGATATTAACCTTCTTGAAAATTTGCAGTCAGTAAGATCAACATTTCCACTTCAGGAGAATTAGAAACTGAAAATATTCAAAACACATGGGAAAACAATTCACTGGAAAGGAGCGGAAGTTGCATTGATAGATATCAGTATAATTCCTTGGAACAGTTCATTTTGCTGCCAATGAATGCATTGCCTCCATTGGGTGAAAGTAAATCCAAAGGGTTTCTACAGCTATATTAATAGCAAAAGGATAACGAGGGATAAAATTGGACCATTAGAGAACCAGAATGGACAGCTATCTGCAGAGCCAAAAGAGATGGGGGAGATATTGAACAATTTCTTTTCTTCGGTATTCACCAAGGAGAAGGATATTGAACTCTGTGAGGTAAGGGAAAAAAGTAGAGTAGCTATGGAAACTATGAGATTCAAAGAGGAGGAAGTACTGACACTTTTGAAAAGTATAAAGGTGGATAAGTCTCCAGGTCCTGACAGGATATTCCCTAGGACATTGAGGGAAGTTAGTGTAGAAATAGCAGGAGCTATGACAGAAATATTTCAAATGTCATTAGAAACGGGAATAGTGCCGGAGGATTGGCGTACTGCGCATGTTGTTCCATTGTTTAAAAAGGGTTCAAAGAATAAACCTAGCAATTATAGACCTATTAGTTTGACGTCAGTGGTGGGCAAATTAATGGAAAGGATACTTAGAGATAATATATATAAGCATCTGGATAAACAGGGTCTGACCAGGAACAGTCAACATGGATTTGTGCCTGGAAGGTCATGTTTGACAAACCTTCTTGAATTTTTTGAAGCGGTAACTAGGGAAATTGATGAGGGTAAAGCAGTGGATGTTGTCTATATGGATTTCAGTAAGGCCTTTGACAAGGTTCCCCATGGAAGGTTGGTTAAGAAGGTTCAATCTTTGGGTGTTAATGGCGGAGTAGCAAGATGGATTCAACAGTGGCTGAATGGGAGATGTCAGAGAGTAATGGTGGATGGCTGTTTGTCAGGTTGGAAGCCGGTGACCAGTGGGGTGCCTCAGGGATCTGTGTTGGGTCCACTGTTGTTTGTCCTGTACATCAATGATCTGGATGATGGGGTGGAAAATTGGATAAGTAAGTATGCAGATGATACTAAGATAGGTGGTATTGTGGATAATGAAGTAGATTCTCAAAGTCTACAGAGAGATTTGGGCCATTTGGAAAAGTGGGCTGAAAGATGGCAGATGGAGTTTAATGCTGATAAGTGTGAAGTGCTACATCTTGGCAGGACAAATCAAAATAGGACGTACATGGTAAATGGTAGGGAATTGAGGAATGTTGTGGAACAGAGGGATCTAGGAATAACTGTGCATAGTTCCCTGAAGGTGGAATCGCATGTAGATAGGGTGGTAAAGAAAGCCTTTGGTGTGCTGGCCTTTATAAATCAGAGCATTGAATATAGGAGTAGGGAAGTAATGTTAAAATTGTACAAGGCATTGGTAAGACCAATTCTGGAGTATGGTGTACAATTTTGGTCGCCTAGTTATAGGAAGGATGTCAACAAAATAGAGAGAGTACAGAGGAGATTTACTAGAATGTTGCCAGGGTTCCAGCAACTATGTTACAGAGAAAGGTTGAACAAGTTAGGTCTTTATTCTTTGGAGCGCAGAAGGTTAAGGGGGGACTTGATTGAGGTCTTTAAAATGATGAAAGGGATAGACAGAGTTGACGTGGATAAGCTTTTCCCATTGAGGGTAGGGAAGATTCAAACAAGAGGGCATGACATGAGAATTAAGGGACAGAAGTTTAGGGGTAACGTGAGGGGGAACTTCTTTACTCAGAGGGTGGTGGCTGTGTGGAATGAGCTTCCAGCAGAGGCAGGATCGATTTTAACATTTAAAAGTAAAGTGGATAGGTATATGGACGTGAAGGGAATGGAGGGGTATGGTCTGAGTGCAGGTAGATGGGACTAGGGGAAAACAAATGGTCGGCACGGACTGGAAGGGCCGAGAGGGCATGTGTCTGTGCTGTAATTGTTATATGGTTATATGGTTATATGGTTATATGGGTCATGTATTATGTATGTATGTTCAGTAAAGTATTATTAGATCAAATGGAATAAGCAGGGAATGTTGCGCAGGCTAGGTTACTGGGCAGGAATTTCTAAGAAATGTGAAGGGGGTTTAACAGGGAAGATGTAGCGTGTTTTCCCTTGTAAAGAATCTAGCTTGGGGAATATCATTTTAAAATAAGGGTCACATATTTAAAAATACGATGAGATAACATGGCTGATCATCCGCAATCAGTACCCTGTTCCTGCCTTCTCCCCTTATCCAATTACTCCGCTAACTTTAAAAGTCCTATCTAGCTCTCTCTTGAAAGCATCCAGAGAACTGGCCTCCATCGCCCTCTGAGGCAGAGAATTCGACAGACTCACAACTCTCTGTGAGAAAAAGTGTTTCCTTGTTTCCGTTCTAAATACCTTACCCCTTATTCTTAAACTGTGCTCTCTGGTTTTGGTCTCCCCCTACATCGGGAACATATTTCCTGTCTCTAGCGTGTCTAAACCCGTAATAATCCTATATGTTTCAATAAGCACCCGTTTGAAAATTATGATTGACTTGATGGTAAGTGGGAATGTCACACAGCATTAAAATAATCCTCATCACTTCTTTTTTCCAAATAACGTAAATATATTCTTTTGTTTACCAATTTTTGTTACAGTGGAAGCTTTGAACTCAATGACTGCAACATTCCCGAGGGTTCAATATTTAATGCTGTTTTGGAAGTGGCAGGATGCTCACTTGTTGGCTGTGTGGTCTTTAAGAGCTGAGTCGTTATGCACGGCATTTGTATGAACAGCAAACTTGGAAATGTGATTGTTGATACAGATTATGAATTGCCTGCCCCAAAAACTTCCTGGTAATAAATCATTTTGTAGTTTATATATGATGGACAGAATTCATCTGTGTCATCCAGGTGATAGATAAATAATTCTTGAAGATAAACTGGGTTAAAAAAATGTTATGAAAGGTCTTGCACCCGTGTGATTATGTGCCATGAGGACAGTGGAGTAAAACGCCTCAGCAGAATCCCTGAGGGCAGTGAGTTTGTAATTTGAGCTAAAAGGGGCAGAATACATCAGTGGCACCATATATTAGCGGTAATCAAGGAAACAGCATTGAACCAGAAATTAGTAAAACAGGCATGCAGATTACATGGGTACCACAGTAACAATGGATAACTTCAATCTACCTGTATACCAGGCACATGCCATCAGGGTAGGCAAGGTAGGCACAGCCTACCCTGACTAAAATTATAAAATAATAATTATTAACTATAAATAGTAAAGGCATGGGAGATTTATGCCTACCTAAGAGATCGATCTCTGATGTAGGCATAATTCTCCGTGCCTTTCATGCGCAGTACATGTAACACGCAAAAGTCTGTGCAGCCCACCTGCTGTCGACGCTGCTTCAAACCTTCACGACAAGGGGAGCTGAAGGCAGCTGAAATTCTGCCTTTGCACCGTGGACTGCGCATGCGCAGCGCAAGTTTCTTGGCGGGTTTTTCAAACATGGATTGTCATTATCTTAAGAGTATCTTAGCAACCAAAGAGAGAAGAATGGAGTTTGTGTACAAATAATGTGGTAAGTCGATTTCTTTGAGCTATATGTTTTTAAATACCGTATTTCCTGATAATGTAGACGCTATTTTTTACCCAAAAATAAGACACAAAAATTTACCTGCGTCTTGGAGGCCAAAGGTTAGGTTGTTGGCCAAGAAAGATAGGCTTGGCTATCCCTCGGTACAGCAACATCAAGAACAATGTTGCTGCACTGAGGGAAGCCAAGTCTGTCCCTCATTGCTGGCAGCTGATGGGAAGCGGCTGTAAAGTGGGAATTCAATTCAATTCAACTCAATCTTTAATTGTCATTGTGCAGTGTACAATACAGAGACAACGAAATGCAGTTGGTATCTCCGAAGGGCGAACTTACGAATAAACAAGTAATACATATACATATACGGCTGTAAAAGGACAGCGCCGCTGGGGGGGAGGAGAGTTCCTTTCACAGCATGTGGGGAGTCTGGCCAGGGCTAAAATTGCAGGACGGCAGGAGCGTTGAGAAGGAGGGGGTTGGTGATCATGCCAGAAACCAGCTCAAGAGCGGGCAATGGATAACAGGACAGCGGGCGGTGGAGCTTTTTCCTGTGTCAGCGCGAGTAACCTCAATTGGTCCCTTGTTCGCGCTGACACAGGAGTAAGCTCCACCGCCCGTTGTCCTCTTATCCATCGCCCGCTGACCCGCTCCACTCTATGATCTTTACTCTTGAGCTGGTCCCCTCACTGTTCAGAAGGAGAGCACTGCCTGAGGTAAGCAGGCCTGCAGAAGGCGCTGAGGTCCCGGCAGCCGCTTGCAGCCACCCGAGCTACTTCCCTCCCTGGCCACAATGGGGTGGCTCTGTGCCCGGAGGGCCGCGGCAGCGGTGAGTGAGTGGGTTACTGGCATGATCCCCAACACCCTCCTTCTCAATGCTCCTGCCCCCCCCCACAACTTTAGCCCGGGCCAGACTCCCCACAAGCTGTGAAAGGAACTTTCCCCCCCAATTTGTCCCTTGAACTAGTATTGTCATTCAATAAGATCACAACTGATTCCACTTGTCCCGGTGTGCCCCCGTTTATCCCACCATCTCTCCACCTGCCGTCACCCTCCACCCCCCCACCCCCCACACATTCAGTAATTCAGAATGAAGGAGATTTGGAAGCCTTCGACAAGTTGAATTGTTGCTTTCTTAATTAAAAAAAAAATTTTTTTTGAGCATGAGAAATTCTATGTCTCCCCAGCCTTCTTTCAAAATTTAGCAACTCAAAATGATGGTGCGTCTTCGACGCAGGTGCGTCTTCATTGCCGGGAAATATGGTACTTTATTAAGAGATATTACATTTGAAGACTTTATAAAAGTCGACTGACAGCTTACGGAGAGGAGAACAATCTGCGCATGCGCGGTTTAAGATTTTTAAAAAGCCGACTGACTGTCTGCCCTGAGTAATTACTCACGGCACACGCCTGCTGTATACTGGTTAAAACAAATAATCGATAATAGTGTAGGGGTAGAATTCCTCACGGAAGTTGAGGAGCCAAACACCATCTCAATGCACAATGTGCTTGCTTAGAACAGAAGGTCAGTGGAATGACACCAGTGACCCTGACAGCCTTGGGAGTATCTGTACTAATGTTCACCAATATTAGATGAGCTGCCCTATGAGTGAACCTTGGAATGCAACTGGTCTGGGAGGACTCCCGGGCCTAAGAACCTGTGTGGACCAGCTGGTAGGAGTATTAATGGATATATTTAACCTTTTTCTACTCCATTCAGTGCTTGCCTGCTGCTTTCAGAAGACCACTATTCATCCCAGTCCCAAAGAAAAGCAAGATTGCATGCCCGGATGACTACTGTCCAGTGGCTCAGATATACACCATCATGAAATGCTCCAAGAGCATTTGTGCACATTAACTCCAGCCTCCCATTCAGACTTGATTCGCTGACCACAGCACAGGTCCATGCAGGTGCCCTCTTCCTGGCCCTACACACTCATTTCTAGAACCTATGGACAACAAAGACACCTCTTATTTATTGACTGGAACACTGCCTTCAACACTATAATTCCAATCAAATTAATTTCTAAATGCTTAGACCTAGGACTCGGCATCCTCCTCTGTAAATGGATCCTCAACTTCCCGACACACAGACTACAATCAGTAAGGATAGTCAACAAAACATCCTCCATGATAATTCTCAATGCTGGCGCCCCACAAGGCTGTGTTCCCAACCCCTTTCTATACTCCCTTTGCAGATTTGCAGAGGACAAATGTTGATCTTGAACAATAACAAGGTGGAATACAGGAAGGATAGAGCCATACAACACAGAAACAGGCAATTCATCCCAACCCGTCCATGACGACCATGACACCCCATTTGCCTGCGTTCAGATGTCACAATTGCTTTTAGTACTACCTGGGTGATCGGTTTTGACGTATATGAATAAGATTAAAAGATCGGTCTGGAGCTTCCCCAGAGAATGCCAAAGGTTCAATGCTCTCTCAATGAAGAGTATTCTCCTCAATTCATTAGTAAATGCCTTCTGCTTCTTCTGAGATTATGTTACCTGCTTCTAAACTTATTTAAACTTAGTAGGCAACTTCTTATTGTTGAAAATATCTTCTTCACATTTGCTCTCTCGACCCTGCGCATCTGTTTGGAGGCCCAGGAGATGTGTGGCTCCTTAAAGATTTATTCTTATTTTTCACCATGGAGAAAGACATGAAGACCAGGGAACTTGGGGAAGTTAATCTGGAGTAATGGGGATAGTCCACGTTACAGTATAGGAGGTGGTAGGTGTCTTAAAATATATGAAGGTAGATACATCTGCCAAGCCCAATGAAGAACATCAAAAAGGCAACTAATATGATCAGACCCACACTGCCCTATCCCTGCTCTCATTTTGCTGCTACCATAGGGAAGAAAGTATAAGAGCCTGAGAACTGTGACACCCAGGTTCAAAAAGAGCTCGTAAGAAAGAACTGCACATGCTGGTTTAAATTGAAGGTAGACACAAAATGCTGGAGCAACTCAGTAGGTCAGGCAGCATCTCTGGAGAGAAGCAATGGGTGACGTTTCGACACCCTTCTTCAGACTAATGTCAGGGCAGGAGGCGGGACAAAGATAGAATGTAGTCGGAGACAGTAAGATTAGTGGGAGAACTGGGAAGGGGGAGGGGATGGAGAGAGAAAGCAAGGGCTATCTGAAGTTAGAGAAGTCAATGTTTATACAGCTGGGGTGGAAACTACTCAAGCAACATATGAGGTGCTGTTCCTCCAATTTGTGCTGGGCCCCACTCTGACAATGGAGAAGGCCCAGGACAGAGAGGTCAGATTGGGTATGGGAGGGGGAGTTGAAGTGCTGAGCCACCGGGAGATCAGGTAGGTTAAGACGGACTGAGCAGATGTGTTCAGCGGAATGATTGCCGAGCCTGTGCTTGAGAAGTTGACACCTGTGACAGCGGATACAGTAGATGAGGTTGGAGGAGGTGCAAGTGAATCTCTGCCTCACCGGGAAAGACTGCTTGGGTCCTTCGATGGAGTCGAACGGGATGGTAAAGGACCAGGTGTTGCATCTCCTGAGGTTGCACGGGAAAGTACCTGGAGATACAAGATACAAGATATATTTATTTGTCACATGTGCTAGTTGGCACAGTGAAATTGAATTAAAATATCTATAATGAAAACCCAATAATACATAGTGGTATTCGAATTTGGAAACAAATAAAAAAGTCATTAAAATTGGATAATTTATCACTTTCACTCCCTTTTGCAAATAATCCTTCATTTAAGCCTTCAGTATTGGATAAAGGTTTTTCACAATGGAAAAATTATGGAATTAAAAAGATGGGACATCTTTACAGAAAAGGTGTCTCGTTTCAGGTATAACAGAATTATGGATTATATTCAAATAATTTTTTTAGATATTTACAACTGAAAGATTATGTTAAATCGCATACACAAGAATATAGAACTAGTGAGCCAGAGATTCTAGATGAATGTTTGAATAAACACCCCAACACAGTCAAATTAATATCTTACATTTATAATATTCTTTTAGATAGTGAGAATCCGTCGACGGAATTACATAGACAAGCATGGGAAAATGAATTAGTTCAACCCATAACGAAAGATATTTGGGATGAAAGTCTACAACATATACATCAATGTTCGTTAAATGCCAGACATTCTTTAATACAATTTAAAATATTACATAGATTGCATTATTCTAAAACAAAATTAAATAGTATTTCTCCTATCTGCGATAAATGTCAATATTCTGAGGCTAATTTAACCCATACCTTTGTAAGTTGCATAAAAATTAAAATATTTTGGGTGGATATTTTTAAAATTATTTCCGTAGTGGTCAAATTCTCAACTGGAGCCCGATCCTAAATTAATAATATTGGGCATATCTGAACAATACCTAAAACTTACAGTAAACCAAATAAATTTCCTTGATTATATTGTAATAACTGGGAAAAAATTAATATTAAAATTTTGGAAAAACCCTGCATCCCCCACAATCAAAATGTGGATTATGGAGATGTCGGAGACCTTAAATCTGGAAAAAATTAGATTTGTCTTAATTGACAAACCAGAATTATTTACTAGAATATGGTCTCCGTTCATAGATTATTTGAAGGGGTAGAATGGACCGGCGCTGATACCTGACGGAAGCTTGAACCCAGGACTAGATGAATAGTTATGCTTTCTTACCTACGAATCTATCTCCTAAGTTGTATTATGGATAGTTTATTCTATTTTTCTAATTTTCTTTTCTTTTTCTTTATTTTTTCTATTTATTAAAAAAATAATAATAATAATTAGAGTCAATGTTAATATGTAACCGATAAATGAAGACCCCAGCTACATTGGTAGCGGAGTCCCTGGAATCCTGGATATTTAATATGTAACCGTTTAACAACATTTGTAGTGGTTCGGACTATGATACGTACATGCCTATAATAAAATTTAAAAAAAAAAGAAAAAAAAAAAGAAATGTGGTCACCATACAGCCATGCAATAAAATAAAGAACACAACACACGATAGAGTTCAACATAAAACATCCCCACACAGCAAAATCAAATGTTTTGCACTGTGAGGGAAGGCACCAAAGTCAGTCATCTTCCTCTGATGTTCACCCATGGTCGGGGCCTCCGGAGCCCTCCGCAGTCGCCGCTACGGGCAGCCCGCCACTCAAGCCTGCTCGCCGGGATGTTGGAACTCCGACGTCGGAACGGGAGACCAACCTCAGCAGCTTGGTCCTCCGAATCGGCCGCTTCCCACCGGAGTCCACAGCTCCCGACTTCCCCAGGCCATGCCGGGCGGAGATTCACGCTGGTGGCCCTCGACAAAGGGCCCCAGGACTCCGCGATGTCAGTCAGCGCCGCCTGCACTGGGAGCTCTATGAACCACAGCTCCGTGATGTCGATGCTGCAGGCCCAACTCTCCGGAACTCCAAACGGCGATCCAGGTAGGCATCGCCTGCTCCGCGGTGAATCCAGCGCCGTGCCGCCGCTGCTGAAGCTCTGGTCCGGTCCCCTGTTTCAGGCAGGAAAGACTGCTCTGATCCAGTGGTAGGCCGCGAGGAGAGGGGCGAGGACGATGCTCGGAGAAATAGTCGCATCTTCGCCAGGAAGCGACTGCGAAACGGTTTCCACCTACCCTCCCCCCCTCCCCACGTAGAAAAACTAAAGTATCCCCAAAACAAAACTGTTAGACAAACTAAAATAAAAAAAGATGGGAAAAAAACGGACAGATTGTAGGCAGAGGCGCCTTCAATGCGGCGCCCCTAGTGGAGTAAGTGGTTTGGGTGAGAAGGGACCAGGGAGTTTCAGAGGGAACGGTCTCTGCTGAAAGCAGAAAGGGCTGGAGATGGGAAGATGTGGGCAGTAGGTGGCGCCACTTCCAATTATTGGTGGCACCACTACCAATTAAGGTACAGTGAAATTCGAATTACCATACAGCCATACTAAAAAAAAGCAACAAGCCACACAACTACATAAAAGTTAACATAAACATCCACCACAGCGGATTCTCCATGTTCCTCACTGTGATGGAAGGCAATAAGGTCCATTCTCCTTAGTCTTTATTCTCCCACAGTCGGGGCAGTTGAACCATCTGCAGTCGGGGCTATCGAAGCACACACAGCCGGCGGTCAAAGCCCCCACGTCGGGGCAATCAAAATTCCCGCGTCGGGGTGATTGAAACTCCTGCGTCAGATTGATCAAAACTGCCGGGTCAGGGCGGTCGAAACTCCTGCGGCTTAGAGTCCCCGATGTCGGTCTCTAACCAGATCTCTAACCGGTCGCAAAACTCCCGCAGGCTCCCACAGTTGGAGCCCCAAAGATGGCCCCCGATAGGGATCGCGAGCTCCGTGATGGTAAGTGCGCAGGCTCCCACGTAGGAGCTCCCGGTCGGTCTCCAGCAAAAGCCGCCAACTCCACGATGTTAGGCCTCAGTGTGGACAGAGATGCAATACAGACAGAATCGCATCTCCATCAAGGTAAGAGATTAGAAACAGTTTCCCCCAACTCCCATGAAACATGCTAATTAACACCAAAAAACATATATTTAACACATACAAAACAGACACAAAGAAGGAAAGGATAGACAGACTGTTGGCAAGGCAGCCATTGCTGGTGCCACCTGGTGAATTTGAGTGCAGGATTAGTCGTGAAGTTGATGCAGTCAGTGAGTTCTGCACGGGTGCAGGTGGTAGCACCGATGCAGTCATCAATGTAGCGGAGGTAGAGTTCTGGGAAAGGGCCAGTGGACGCCCGGATTTCCAGATGTTTCCAGTAATGGATAGAGGGCACAGCATCAGAATAAAAGGACCGACCTTTAGAATGGAGATGAGGGGGAATTTATTTAGCTGGAGGGGATTGAATCTGTGGAATTCATTGCTGAGACATTGGGTTTTTTAAAAGTGGGGTGATGGGTTCTAGATTAATAAGTGTATCAAAGGTTACGGGGCGAAGGCAGGAGTACGGAGTTGAGAAGGAAAAATAGATCAGCTATGATTGAATGGCGGAATAGATCCGATGGGCAGAATGGCCTAATTCTGCTCTTGTGTCTCATGGTCTCTGCAGGTATAATGCAAGGGATCATTGAAGGCAAGTGAAAAGTGAAACATTATCAAATGTTCTATTTGATTAAGGTTAATCTACATTTAAGGGATAAATATAGGAAAGCATATCACACCGTCGATGTTTTATGTCCAGCTGAGAGAGCAGATGAGGAACTCAGTAAAATTTCTCACTTAAAATAAAGGGACCCCTGACTCCCCAACTACACTACATCCTCCGGAAGATCCACACCTTCAATCAACAATTCCTGTCCCACCTTACCGCCACCAAGGACCTGAAATTAGCCCGCCTCCAGGCCGTTCCAGCCACCGACAATCCCCGACTCGACCGCCCGCAGGCCCCGGGCCCCAACTCTGGCCCGAGCCGCCGGCCTGAGTCCCCCGACGCCATCTTGGCCACGAGGAGCGCCTCCAGGACTCACCAGGACGCCGCCTTCACCGACCTCCACGCCGATGCTGCCGCCGACCTCCACCTGCCTACTGATGATGCCCAGCCCCGCTGCCTGCCTGGTAACTCTGTTTATCTCCCCTTCCCCGATTCCACCGCCCATCACCAGCGCAACGCGACTGCCGAACCTCACCGCCCCCCCGGGACCACCTAACCCCATCGCTGCACCGGGCCCATCCAGCATCGCCGGTGTACTGGGCCCGCCGAAGACCACAGCCGCACCCGCCGCACCTTGCATCGCCACCGGACCGGGGCTCCCCGTACACGGCCGCCGCACCGCACCCCACTCATCTCGCCGCCTCACCGGTCGGACCGACCACCCGCCCACCGGGACCTCCAATGCATCGCCCGCCGACCCCGACTCTACTGCCCGTGGACTCCTACCTTCGGGTCCGCCGACCCACGACGCTCCACCGCCCTCCAGCAGCCCGCAGCCGTCGCCTCACCTGCAGACTTGACTCTGCAGTGGGCCTGAAGCCTCCACGTTGCTAACTCCTCCCACCACTCTGTCTTTAACGGCACTGGGTCCTAGTGCCCGTCTCCCAGCCCCAGTAAACCTTAGTGGCTATTCCACTCGGTCTTCCCCATCCCCCCCTACCATGTAACCCCTGATCTTCCCCACCCACACCACAGCCCCCATACCCCCCCACCCCCTGACCACCCTCCGCCCCCCCACCACACAACGCTTCGTCCTCAGTCCACTCACCTGCCTTCCTCCGGCCACAACCCCCATCCTTGCCGCGTGTTCACCATCCCCCCGGACCTCCCCCTCTCCGACATCGAACGGTCTGTCCTCAGCAGAGGTCTTACCTTTGTCCCCCTCCGTCCCCACCTCAATGAGTTCCGCGCCCACCACGACTTGGAGCTCTTCTACCGTCGCCTCCGCCTCACAGCGTTCTTCCACGGGAAGAAGCCCTCGCCCCCCACTGATAATCCCTTTTCCTGTCTCCCACGCACCGCCTCCACTTGGACCCCCCCTCGTAGCCTTCCGGCTGTAGAACTATTTATCCAGAACTGCCGTCGGGACATCAACCGCCTCGAGTTCTCCACCCCCCTGTCTCACTCCAATCTCTCCAGCCTTGAACGTACTGCCATCGACTCACTCCGTAACAACCCAGACTGGGTTATCAAACCCGCCGACAAGGGAGGTGCCGTGGTAGTCTGGCGCGTCGATCTCTACAAAGCGGAGGCCGCGCGCCAACTCTCGGACACCTCCTCCTACTTACCCCTGGACCATGACCCCACTGACGAACACCAGGCCACCATCTCGAGCACCATAACCGACTTCATCAGCTCCGGCTCCCTACCCCCCGAGCCTCCCGACCTCATCGTTTTCCCAGCCCCGCACGGCCCGATTTTACCTTCTCCCCAAAATCCACAAAACCGACTGCCCTGGCAGACCCATTGTCTCTGCCTGTTCGTGCTCCACCGGACACATTTCCACATACCTTGACGCCATCCTATCCCCCTTTGTTAAATCCCTCCCCACCTATGTTCAAGACACCTCAGACACTCTCCGTCGGCTCCGTGCATTCCATTCTCCAGGCCCCCATCCTCTCATCTTTACCATGGACGTCCAGTCACTCTACACCTCCATCCCCACCAGGACGGTCTCAAATCCCTCCGGTTCTTCCTCGACCAGAGGAGCAACCCATACCCGTCCACTGACACCCTCCTCCGCCTAGCAGAGTTGGTCCTCACCCTCAATAACTTCTCTTTTGATTCCTCCCATTTCCTCCAAACACAAGGCGTAGCTATGGGCACACGCATGGGCCCCAGCTACGCTTGCCTCTTTGTTGGGTACGTCGAACAATCCTTGTTCTCGGCGTACCAGGGCCCTATCCCCGACCTCTACCTCCGTTACATCGACGACTGCTTTGGTGTCACCTCCTGCACCCACACACAACTGATTGACTTCATTCATTTCACCACCAACTTCCATCCGGCACTCAAATACACTTGGACCATTTCCGACACTTCCCTACCATTCCTCGACCTCACCATCTCTATTGCAGGTGATACGCTCCTGACCGACATCCACTACAAACCTACTGACTCCCACAGCTACCTGGACTACTCTTCCTCCCACCCTGCTTCCTGTAAGGACTCCATCCCCTATTCCCAATTCCTCCATCTACGCCGCATCTGCTCCCAGGATGAGGTGTTCCACACCAGGTCATCACAAATGGCCTCATTCTTCAGAGAATGGGGATTCCCTTCCCCCACTATTGATGAGGCTCGCACCAGGGTCTCCTCCATACCCCGCAACACTGCCCTCGCTCCCCATTCCCCACTCGCAAACAGGGCAGAGTCCCCCTGGTCCTCACCTTTCACCCCACCAGCCGGCAAATACAACATATAGTCCTCCGCCAGTTTCGCCATCTCCAACGTGACCCCTCCACCCGCCACATCTTCCCATCTCCCCCCCTGTCTGCCTTCCGCAAAGACCGCTCCCTCCGCAACTCCCTTGTCAATTCTTCCCTCCCCTCCCACTCTACCCCTTCCCCGGGCACTTTCCCTTGCAACCGCAAGAAATGCAACACTTGTCCCTTCACCTCCCCCCTCCACTCCTTTCAGGGACCCAAGCAGTCCTTCCAGGTCTGACAGAGGTTGACCTCCACCTCCTCCAACCTCATCTACTGCATCCGCTGCTCCAGATGCCAGATGATCTATATCGGTGAGACCAAGCGAAGGCTTGGCGATCGCTTCGCCGAACACCTACGCTCGGTCCTCAATAACCAACCCGACCACCCGGTGGCTCAGCACTTCAACTCCCCCTCCCATTCCACATCCGACCTCTCGGTCCTGGGCCTCCTCCACGGCCAGAGTGAGCAACACCGCAAGCTGGAGGAACAGCACCTCATATTCCGCTTGGGGAGTCTGCATCCTTTGGGCTTGAACATTGAATTTTCTCAATTCTGTTAACCTTGCTGTCTCCTCCCCTTCCCACCTCTCCCTCAGCCCTCGGGCCCTGGCATTCCCTCTATCTCTATCTCCCTCCCCACCCCAGTCGCACCAGCTTCTCATTTTCACACCACAAACAGCTTACAATGGCTTGTTCCCTTTATCACCGATACTTTTTTGCATATCTTTCACTCATTGTTCCTTATCTCTCCACATCACCGTCTATATCTCTCGTTTCCCTGATCCCTGACCAGTCTGAAGAAGGGTCTCGACCCGAAACGTCGCCTATCTCCTTCGCTCCTTCGATGCTGCTGCACCCGCTGAGTTTCTCCAGCTTTTTGTGTACCCTCGATTCTCCAGCATCTGCAGTTCCTTCTTTAAAAAAATGTTGTGCTCTTGACTATGTTGTAGAGTACAGCAATTTCCTGCCCCACCCCTTCCCCTCACCTCTTTCTATCAGCTTCTGTCCCCTCCACTCCTTCAGTCTGATGAAAGGCTCTTATCTGAAATGTCATCTCCCCTCCACAAATGCTGCCTGACATGCTGAGTTTTCAAGATGGCGGTTGTGTCAAAAGGGAAGGGTAAAGTCTGCAGCTGTGAACAGTACACCAAGTCACCTCCCGCACACTCGGAAAGTGCTGTGATCACCTCAGGAAGCAGGACATGTCAATCTCATCGCACGGAAGGAGTGTTTGCTGGAGATTATGGCAGTCTTGAGTTAGGTCTGGATAGAGTGAATGCGATGTTTCCACTTGTGGGAGAGTCTAGGACCAGAGGCTGTGACGTCAGAATAAAAGGATGTATCTTTAGAAAGGAAATGTGGAGGAATTTCTTTAGTCAGTGGGTGGTGAATATGTGAACTTTATTGCCATAGGTTGCCGTGGAGGCTAAGTCAATGAATGTTTTTAAGGTGGTGATTGACAGATTCTTGATTAGTAAGGGTGTCGGGGTTGTGGGGAGAAGGCAGGAGAATGGGGTTGTGAGGGAAAGACAGAGATCAGCCATAATTGAATGGTGGAGTGGACTTGATGGGGCGAATGGCCTAATTCTGCTCCTAGAACTTATGAACATAAGTTGTGATGCTGGCAGAGGTGGCCATGGGAGGATCTACACCAGCCAGGTGAGCAGGCCAATTCACACACAGCCTGCAGCAACTACATGGACTGCAACTGTGGAAGGAGCAGACAGTCTCTTGCTGGATCAAGCCTTCTCTATTTTCACTGATCCAGTGCTGCCAGGATAATGGACCTTCAAGTGAAATATACAAGAATTGCATGTTTCTTTAGGCTTAGATTGGATGTTTCAGAGACTTGGCAGTTACAAGAAGGTGGCGAATTGCGACAACCTTCCGTGATGTGCTGTTTCAGAAGAGGATTTAATACACTACTGATTGGCATGATTTGTTGAATGGCATGCAGCATAGCATTTCACTGTGTGATAATAAAACAAATCTTTGAGCCAAATTTTCTTCCAGCAGTTTGTTTTTTACTCAAGATTCCAGCATCTGCAACCTCGTATCTCCTATTACTGTTAGTCAGGGCTATGAGCAAACATCTAGAGTGAGAGGCAAATCTTTGTTTTATCCCAAACATCCATTGCAATTCTACTTTGTGTTTGTGCATGTAACCCTGTAGGCAAAGTGGGGAGAGATAAGGGAGGGTGTGAAGGAATCTACTTTCTGAAGAAGGGTCTCGACCCCAAAACAGCGCCTATTTCCTTCGCTCCATAGATGCTGCCTCACCCGTGGTGTTTCTCCAGGATTTTTGTCCACGATTTTCCAGCTTTTGCAGTTCATTCCTAAATATTTTATTGATTGTTCTGGAATTTTTTGAAGATTGTAACTAAGAAAATGGACAAGGGAGAGCCAGTGGATATAGTGTACCTGGACTTTCAGAAAGCATTTGATAAGGTCCCACATAGGAGATTAGTGGGCAAAATTAGGGCACATGGTATTGGGGGTAGAGTGCTGACATGGATAGAGAAGTGGTTGGCAGACATGAAACAAAGAGTAGGGATTAACGGGTCCCTTTCAGAATGGCAGGCAGTGACCAGTGGGGGTACCGCAGGCTCAGTGCTGGGACATCAAATCATTGATGTATATTGATACAATATACATCAATGATTTGGATGAAGGGATTCAAAGTAACATTAGCAAATTTGCAGATGACACAAAGCTGGGTGGCAGTGTGAACTGTGAGGAGGATGCTATGAGAATGCAGGGTGACTTGGAAGGTTGGGGGAGTGGGCAGATGCATGGCAGATGAAGTTTAATGCGGATAAATGTGAGGTTATCCACCTTGGTAGCAAAAACAGGAAGGCAGATTACTATCTAAATGGCTTCAAGTTGGGAAAAGGGGAAGTACAACGGATCTGGGGGGTCCTTGTACATCAGTCTATGAAGTAAGCATGCAGGTACAGCAGGCAGTGAAGAAAGCGAGTGGCATGTTGACCTTTATAACAAAAGGAATCGAATATAGGAGCAAAGAGGTCCTTCTGCAGTTGTACAGAGCCCTAGTGAGACCACACCTGGAGTATTGTGTGCAGTTTTGGTCCCCTAATTTGTGGAAGGACATTCTTGCTATTTAGGGAGTGCAATGTAGGTTTACAAGGTTAATTCCCAGAGAGAATGGAGCAGCTGAGCTTGTACACTCTGGAGTTTAGAAGGATGAGAGGGGATCTCATTGAAACATATAAGATTGTTAAGGGTTCGGACACGCTAGAGGCAGGAAACAATCCAGGGGGAGTCCAGAACCAGGGGCCACAGTTCAAGAATAAGGAGTAAGCCATTTAGAACGGAGACGAGGAAACACTTTTTCTCACCGAGAGTGGTGAGTCTGTGGAATTCTCTGTCTCAGAGGGCGGTGGAGGCAGGTTTTCTGGATGCTTTCAAGAGAGAGCTAGATAGGGCTCTTAAATTATAGCGGAGTCGGTGGATATTGTGAGAAGGCAGGAATGGGGGTACTGATTGGGGATGATCAGCCATGATCACATTGAATTGAGGTGCTGGCTCGAAGGGCCGAATGGCCTACTCTTACACCTATTGTCTATTGTCACTCTCAGTCCCTCTTCAGTTAGCGTATCGCTACAATTGTCATTCGGCTTGAGTTCGGTTGAGAACATGAGAGTGCTCTGAGAAATGGCTCTGATGCTCAAAATGATAGACTTAAAGAATACAAGTGATGGTTCTTTTTGTTCATATCTAAATGTGACTGGCACTATTATTTCTTGGGATGTGCCTGAATTGAGCAGATTAAAACAAAATGGCTTTCAATCACAAAAGAAATGCAGGTGCTATATTTGGGACTTATGGGCAACGTACAGTAGTTTGATGTGTTCTTTCATACAAGGCATTTTTGCTTTATAGTCGAATCATTTGACTGCTTTTTAATTTTATTTTTATTGAATATTTTAAAAGATTAGGGTGTTTTGAGTTTCTGCGTGTTTTCAAAAAAATGCAAGGGTGTTATTTTGTTATAGAACTTGAGTAATTTGCCAAATTCTGGAGTAAGTCAGCAGATCAGGCAGCCTCTCTGGTAGAAGAAATGGGTGACGTTTTGAGTCCAGACCCTTCTTCAGACTGAGTAATTTGCCAATGTATGGCGATCTTTAAAGAAGGTGTGGTTTTCATTCAGCTGTTTGTCATATAAAAGGGTTTCAAAGCTTGTCGCTATATCCCTGTTTTCTATTATAGGGGAATGGACTAAGAATTACCTCTCCTCTCACATACTCTTGCCAGCTAAATCCAATGGGAAGGTAAGAGAAATGAAAGCTTAATTTAGTTTTCATATGTTTATGAAACTGTAAGCAAAATGTTTATTTTTTGAAATTTACACGAAGATTTGTTTGAGGAATACATTGTATGATATTTAAATAAATTACATTGAATGTAGACTAATACATTTGTAAGTACCCTAATCCCAATGTGCAATGAGACAGCAAAACTTGTAATATATAGTCTGTCCAAATTTATAATCAAATGTTTTGAAACAATCTGATTAGGTGATTGAGTTAAACTTGGATAAATCACACAAGTGAAATGTTTATCTATGCTGTTTATTTTGACACAGTGGGTGATCTGTGTAACTAAAAATCCACATTAATATGGCCGTGATTTAAAGTGTTTCTATTTGCATTTCCAACTGACAATATTTGTGGTGATTGGATGGTTGAAAGACAGAGCCAGCCTGGTATGAAAAACCAACACCTCCCTGGAATTGTAGGTCCGGGATAGTTCATGCAGCCTTGCATAAGTGTACCTCTGTTTGTATAGTAATCTCGATTTTAATGCCCTGTGTCACTGTGCGAGGTAATTCAAGAGTTTCAAGGTAATTCTCCCGAGTTTTCCCCTGATTTTAAAATCGGAGAGAATGTACGTAGTGGGTATGTAGTGGGTACGTATGTAGTGAGCTCGTGGATGTCTCTTAGCAAATCGTAATGGTAACAGCAGATACTCGGGAAACACGGTAACGCATGAAGTTTTTGCAACACTGTGAAAAATGTTCAAGAGTAAAAAAATACTTATGATGAACTTACCACGAGTTTGAGTTTTTTTAAAAAACTCGGGGAGAGCTCTTGGTAAAACTCACATAGTGGGACTGGGGGTTACTGATATCTGCTGGTGGCCTAAAAGACAGTGTGGAATTGTTTTAAAAAACAGGTAGTTGGGGAGCTTTCAGTGTTCTTCATAACTTAATGTATTAAAATTTACTAAAATCTTGCTGTGCTTGTAAAGGAGCTGTGAAATAAATTGAAATTTAGGAAGGTAGATTTAGCGGGAGAGGAACACACACACACACACGCACACACACATTCAATAGTGGGAAAGTCTAGGGCTAGAGGTCATAGCCTCAGAATTAAGGACGCACTTTAGGATTGAGGTATTCAATTTGGTGTCATTATAAACTTGGTCAATGAATGTGGTGTCTTCTTCGTCCAGCTTTCTTTAGACAAGAGACAGTAATTCAATGGCGTCAATTTTTTAAGGGCAAAAGCTACGGGCCAGCACTCAATTATTTCACACTCCTTTCGACCAGATGGCAAGACAGAAGTATTTAAAGGAACAGATGATGAAAATTGGCAGCTGGTGTATTAATTTAGTAGGAAACTAATTAAAATAATTGGGGGGTTTTTAGATACTGATGTACAGCTGTACTCAAAGATTGTTTACACGGCAACATTTGTCAGGGATGGTGATGCAGGCAAATATGATAGTGGCTTTTAAGAAGCATTTGGAATAGGCACACAGATATGCAAGAATGGAGGATGTGGGTTAAGGCAGACGGAGGATTAGTTTAACTTGGCATCATGTTTGGCACAGATATTGTGGGCTGAGCTGTACTGTTCTTTGTTCTATGTAGCCAACAGTTTAACTTCAAAAGAAATCAGGAAGTTTAGTCTCCTTTGGGTCATTTCTGTCTTTTTAAACGTCAACTATTTTAATTCCCGTTACATTGATGTGAGGAGGTGGGGGTCCTATCTTTCCTACAGAGGTATTTAAGAAGCACATGGCATCAAGGAAGAGATTTTTCCCTCATAAGATCATAAGGTCATAAGTGAGAGGGGTAGAAATAGACATTCGGCTCATCAAGTCTACTCTGCATTTAATCATGGCTGATCAATCACTCCCTCCTAACCCCGTTCACCTGCCTTCTTCCATATCCACTGACACCCGTACTATCAAGAATCTATCTTTCGCTGCCTTAAAAATATCCACTGACTTGACCTCCACAGCCTTCTGTGGCAAATAATTCCACAGATTCACCAACCCTCCTGATACAGTTTTCACCACCTTCCCCTGCTGAAGTTCTCCTATACTTCTTGTACTCGCAAAGGGAATCTCTGACTCCTTTCCAGTGAACTTAAAAAGGTTTAAGTCTTTTTCCTCTCTTTTTAGTGATTCTTTTAAAGTTAAACTGTACATAGAACATAGAACAGCATAGCACAAGAACAGGCCATTCAGTCCACAATGCCTCTGCCGAACATGAAGCCAATTTAAACTAATTCCTCGTCTGTCTGCATGTGCATTCATATCCTTCCATTCACTGCATATCTGTGTGACAATCCAAATGCTTATTAAATGCCACTATCATATTTGTCTGTATTACCACTCCTGGCAAATGTTCCTGGCACCAACCACTCTCTGTGTAAAAAAAAATCTAGCTGGCCCATCTCCTTTAAATTTTGCTACTCTCACCTTAAAGCTATGCCTTCTAATCTTTGACATTTTCACTCCTTTAAAAAATGGTTCTGATTACCTACTCTATATATGCTTCATGGTTTCATCTACTTTTATCGCCTTCTCTCAGCCTCCAGAGAAAAACAATCCAAGTTTGTCCCAACCTTTCCTTTCTAGCTAATACGTCTAGTCCAGGTAAGCATTCTAGTAAGCCTCTCCTGCACCCCTCCTGTAATGGGGCAATCAGAATGACACACAATATCCGAATGCAGCCAAACCAAGCTCCTATAAAGCTGCAACATGAGTTTGGGACTCATATACTCATGCCCTGACCAATGAAGGGAAGCATACCATAGGCCTTATTACCACTTTTACGTGTGGTTGATTTTGGAGCTGCGGACATCTGCACATCAAGAGTGCAGCATATCCATCTCATTTTGCTGCTCATTTCAGTAGTTGATCTATATCTCACTGTATACTTACACACACACACACACACACACACACACACACACTGCTTGTAAGCATAATTACAATAAGAAAGTTAAAATAGACTGTGTAGTGTTTGTACAAAAAAAAGTTTAGTTGGATAATATGGGTCCTGTACAGTCAGAAAGAGCAGTTATGGGAGAAAGGCAGAAGAATGGGGTTAGGGGGGAGAGATAGGTCAGTCGTGATGAATGGCAGAGTAGACGATGGGCTGAATGGCCTAATTCAGCTCCTATCACTTATGCTCTTCATGAAAGAGGACTTGCACAACTTCCCAAAAATGCCAGGAAAGAACAAGACTATTGCAAAGCAGGAATTCAGCAAAATTAGTAATAGTGTGAAATGTGCCAGAGAAATTAGTGACACTGAATGCAGATAAATCCCACAGACCTGTTTAATCTGCAACTCAGAACACCAAAATAGGTAGGCATGGGAAAATAGTGAATGCATTGGTTATCGTTCTACAATATTCTAGAGACCACAGAATGGTTCCTGCAGAATAATATGTGCAAACGCGCAAGGACAACTTGGTAAATGTCAAGTGGGTTCAGACCTTGTTGATGTGGAGTTATGAAAGGGAAATCATATTTTACACACTTTATAGATAGGTGGAGGGGCAGGTAGTGCATAGGAATCAGGGACTCTGCAAAAGGACTTGGACAGGTTGGGAGAGTAGGTTAAAAAGTGGCAGATGGAATACAGGTGTAGCAAAGAGTGCAGTCATGCATTTTGACAGTAGGATTAAAAGTGTGAACTATTTTCTAAATGGGGTGAGGGTTCATAAATCAGAGGTGCAAAGGAACAGGAATATGGTGAAGGATTCTTAAAAGGTTAATTTTCCAGTTGAATCAGAAGGCAAATGAATTCTTTGCATTTATTTTGAGAGGACTAGAATATAAAAACAGGAATGTAATGCTGAGGCTTTATAAGGCACCGGTCAGACTGCATTTGGAGTATCATGTGCGGTTTTGGGCCCCATATCTGAGGAGGGATGAGCAGGCATTGGAGAGGGTCTAGAGGACGTTATGAGAATGATACCGAGGATGACATTGGGTTAACATATGATAAGTGTTTGACAGCACTGAGCCTGTACTTGCTGGAGTTCAGAAGGATGAGTGGGGACCTCATGGAAACTAATTGAATGGTGTGAGGATGAAAGATCTTATTGAAAGTATTGCAGCGGTAGAGTTGCTGCTTCACAGTGCCAGTGACCAGGGTTCGATCCTGTCTGCGGGTGCTCTCTGTACAGCGTTTGTACTTTCTCCCTGTGACCACATGTGTTTTCTATGGGCACCCCGGCTTCCTGCCACACTCCAAAGACATACAGGTTTGTCAGCTAATTGGCTTTGGTAAAATTGTCGCTAATGTGTAGGATGTGTTTGTGCATGGGATGATCGCTGGTCGGCATGGAACCGGTGGGGCCCGAAGGGCCTTTTTCCGCATTGTATCTCTAAGGTTGTAAAATATATGGCTCTTTTACAACAATGAGACCAAGCATGGGCTAGATGACTGTTTCCCAAACAGTTTGTTCTTGGTCCGCCAAGGCCTGCTGGATCTCCTGGTTGCTAACCATTTTAACCTTCCTTCCCATTCCCTTCCCGACATTTCTGCACTGTGTCTCCTCCATTGCCAAAGTGAGGCCACATGCAAACTGGAGGAACAGTCTCTCATATTCCACTTGGGTACATATAATCCAATTGGTACGAACATAGAATTATTTGATTTTTAAATAACACCCAATTTCCCCCCTTCCATCTTTCCTGTGCCCCCCCCTAACTCAATGTGCACCCATTTCTCCCACTATCCCACTCCTCCTTTCCCCCCACTGTCTCTTTCCACTTATACCCTTCCCTGTGGTTTTTCCATTTTACTCTCCTTATCTAAAACAATTTTGTCTTCTTTTCATCTCTAGCCTCTTGTCAATTATTCCATCTATCTGACAATCAAAGTCCCCTCACTTGTATCCACCTACAGTGTCGCTTGCTGTGCTTTGTTCTGCCCCCCCCCCCCCCCCCCCCTCTTTTCCCGCTTCCTCACCTTCCATGACAATCCTTCCAAATAAGGGTCCCGATCAGAAATGCTGCCTATTCTATCCCTCCATAGACTTTGCCTGACCCACTGAGTTATTCCTGCGCACTGTGTTTTGTGCAACATTTCCAATATCTGCAGTTCTCTTTCAATTATCCTGTTGCATTCCTTACCTATTATAAAACCCAATACCCTTTTCAAATTTATGATTTGGATTTTCTTCTGCCATTAACTCAGTAAATTTCTAGGTGGTATCATAACACTGCATTAAAACAAGTCTCATCATCTCTCCCATGCTTTATTTCCATTTTTCTTAAACCATTTCCCTTGTTTAATAAATAATCTTGCAGTGAAAGTTTTGAACTTAATGAGTACAATATGCCCAGAAGATTATTAATACACTGGGGTACATATTAATGTTGTTTTGGAAATGGCAGGTGTGGTTTTCAGGAGTTGAGCCATTATGCTTTGCATATGCATAAACAGTTATCTTGGAAAAAATGACAACAGTACTTTCATCCAAAATGTTGACTAAATTGTGAATTGCCTGAACCCAACACCAATTTCGTCAGTAAATCATCTTCTGAATCATTTAATAGACCTTTTATGATCCCGTGAAAACATAATTTACTTTCAGATGAGATATTGTAAAAGATTGTACTTCTGGGGTCAACAAATTGGAAATGCATGAATGGAGTTAAAGGAAAGGAGAGTGCAGGAGAGGTTACTGAAGTCTCCAAAAGCAATAGGACAGAATGTTTAGGAAGGGATAGGAATCTTTAATAAAAATAAATTTTAACTAATATTTTTATTAGAAGCAGTGCACAGTAGTATAAATCACGGCATGTGACAAAATACATTTATTGTACATCTTCCATTTTAAATTTGACAAAGAAAGAAATAGAAAAAGGGAGAGAGAGAGCAAGAAAGAAAGTGAAAGAAATAGTGAATGTATAAACCCCTAAACTACCAAATAGTGTAGTCAAAGAGTGAATAAGTAGAAACCTAAAAAAGAATAAGAAGACAAAAACGAAAAAAGAAAGGACCATAATGTGTTGATATACCTGCTTCATTTCTCACACACCCATCACCCTGTCCGTGAATCGGTTTAATTCCAAAATTGTGTTGCACCATACTATACTTGTAATGAATCAATGAAAGGAGACCATATCTTTAAAAATTGCTCTGATTTTCCTGCTAAGACGAGTCTCATATCTTCAAGATGTAGCGTCTCAGACATGCTTGTAATCCACATTTTAAGAGTTGGGGTAGAAGCATTTTTCCAAAATTTAAGTATGTTTTTTTGCCATTAACAGGCCATAATTGAGGAAACGTCTTTGAAATATTGATAGCTCAGAGCAGACTCCTGTAATTCCAAAAATAATCAATTCTGTATGGGGGTCTAGTTTTTTAAAAATAATTTTGAGAAGATTTCAAAGATTCCTTTCCAAAATTTATGAAGTTTTATGGAAGAGGCAAAGGAGTGTGTTATAGTTGCTTCTTGAGATAGACATTTGTCGCAGATAGGAGATACATTTGGAAAACTTTTGTTCAGTTTAGTTTTTGAGTAATATAGTCTGTGTAGTATTTTAAATTATCAGACTATGTCTTACATTAATCGAACAATTATGTGTATATATAGGAGATATTTTTCCCATCTGTCTTTGGGGATTTTTAGGCTTAATTCCTGTTCCCACCCTCTTCTAATTACATCAGACGATGGAATTTCTATATTTAGAAGGATATTGTACAAGTATGATATTAAATTATTTGACTGCGTTTCTATTCATACCTTCATCTATTATATCTGGCAACAGAGTTTGGTATTCGTGCATATATGCTTTCTAATAATCTCGAATTTGAAGATATCTAAAATATTGGTTACCTTTCGGACTGTATTTCGACTAATTACTAGAATGATAAAGGGTTTCCCATTTTGTACAAATCTCCAACCTTTTTAATTCCTAGTCTTTCCATGAATAAAAGTTTTATCTATAATAGATGGTTTGAATGACGGGTTATTAGCTATTGGAGAAAGAAGAGATAGATTTCTTAGTTAAAGAGTAAAATTTTACTTGTCTCCAAAATTTGTAAAGTGCTATGATAATCGGGTTTTTTCTTGTATATTGTGTTCTTCAACTTTATTGGGGAGAGAAGGATAGCGCCTATATTAAAAGGCAAGCAATCCTCTCTCTCCATTACTAACCAATCTACCTGTTGACATGAATTATCCAGCCAGTGAATTACATTTTTAATATTCACTGCCCAATAATAGTACAAGAAATTGGGGAGCGCCAGTCCACCCATTTCTTTGGGTTTACATAGATGTCGTCTATGAATTCTATGTACTTGCTGGAGTTCATTTTTATGGCATTTATTTTGCCTATTAGAGACATCGGAAGTGTTTTCCAGAATTGAATAAGAAGATTTAATTTAGTAACTAAAGGCAGGAAGTTTGCCTCGAATAAATAATTATATTTTCTGGTTACTTGGATACCCAGGTAATTAAATTTTTCTGTAGCAGTTCTAAAAGGAAATTTTAAAAGGTGTGTCGACTCTTGGGGTTTTATCGCCATGATTTCACTTTTATTCCAGTTTATTCTATATCCTGAGAAAGAACCAAATTCCTCTATTAGATTTAATATATTTGGTATACTAACTTGAGAGTTTGTAATGTATAATAATACATCATCTGCATATAATTTTACTTTGGAGTCACGTGAGTGACTACTGTGAAGAAGCTCCGCCAGGCGCATGTGCATCATTATGTCCGACGCATGGGTACTGACGGCTGGAGAGCGCAGCTCCACCAGCGGTAAGTAACAAACCGGCAAGTAAGTGGTTTAAACAACTTTCTGCAGGTACTTAAACTCCGTAAGGCTGGTTTCAGGAGCCAGCGGGAGTAGAGTAGTCTCAAAATGTAGAAAGTAGCGAACAAGAGTGCCGCCGTTGGCAAAAGTTTTCATACTCTTGAACTTTTCCACATTTTGTCACGTTACAACCACAAACGTAAATGTTTTTATTGGGATTTTATGTGATAGACCAACACAAGTGGTGCATAATTGTGAAGTGGAAGGAAAATGATATATGGTTTTCAAATTTTTTTACAAATAAAAAACTGAAAAGTGTGGTGTGCAAAAGTATTCAGTCCTCTTTACTCTGATACCCCTATATAAAATCCAATGCAACCAAATGCCTTCAGAAGGTCACCTAATTAGTAAATAGAGTCCACTTGTGTATAATCTAATCTCAGTATAAATACAGCTGTTCTGTGAAGGCCTCAGAGGTTTTGTTAGAGAACATTAGTGAACAAACAATGTTCCTTGGGCCATCATGAAGCCAGGGAACACACCAGACAGGTCAGGGATAAAGTTGTGGAGAGGTTTAAAGCAGGGTTACGTTATAAAAAATATACCATGCTTTGAACATCTCACGGAGCACTGTTCAATCCATCATCCGAAAATGGAAGAGTATGGCACAACTGCAACCTACCAAGACATGGCCGTCCACCTAAAACTGACAGGCCGGGCAAGGAGAGCATTGACCAGAGAAGCAGCTAAGAGGCTCATGGTAACTCCGGAGGAGCTGCAGAGATCCACAGCTCAGGTGGGAGAATCTGAGATAGAGGGGTTATTACTGTTTTGTTTATTATTAAATGTTTTTTGAATAATTCGAAGCAATGTTCATTAATTATTTGTTCAATCCTGTGTCAACTGAAGCAGCGTGTCGTGTGGTCCTGGATCTATGACATAAAATCACCCAGCTTTGGAATCTTCACATAGTCACTCATGTGACTCCAAATACATCTGAATATTCACGGTTATAATACTAAACATTCCATAATAAAATATAATAGTAAGATTAAATGAGAACTTACCAGTTTGAAGTTTGATCTTTATTTTATGAGGAGTTACGATGAGGGATACGTGCCCACCACTCCCGACCTCATAATCGCAAAGATCATCTGGTAGTTCAATATATATATATTGAATATATATATAATCTGACTATATCACTTTGACTGTGGTTACTGTGTTTTCACGCCGCTGCTTTGAAGTATGATGGCGCATGCGCCTGGTGGGGCTTCTTCACGTAATCCCTCAGCGTATCATTGTTAATAGGTGCACTGCAAATGGTGGTTTGGGTGCTTTGGATTGAAGTAAAAAGGCGCTACTGCAATGGTCGTTTGGGTGCATTGGGTAGAAGTGAAAAGGAACTACTGCAAATGGTGGTTTGGGTGCTATGGGTAGAAGTGAAAAGGCGCTACTGCAAATGGTGGTTTGGGTGCTTTGGGTTGAAGTAAAAAAGGACTACTGCAAATGGTGGTTTATGTGCTTTGGGTTGAAGTGAAAAGGCACTATTGCAAATGATGGTTTGGGTGCTTTGGGTTGAAGTGAAAAGGCATTACTGCAAATGGTGGTTTGGGTGCTTTGGGCGGAAGAGAAATTGCACTATTGCAAATGATGGTTTGGGTGCTTTGGGTTGAAGTGAAAAGGCACTACTGCAAATGGTAGTTTGGGTGCTTTGGGTTGAAGTTAATATGCACCACTGGAAATGGTGATTTGAGTTCTTTGGGTTGAAGTAAAAAGGCACTACTGCAAATGGTGGTTTGGGTGCTTTGGGTTGAAGTTAATAGGCGCTACTGCAAATGGTTGTTGGCGTGCTTTGGGTCGAAGTAAAAAAGCACTACTGCAAATAATAGTTTGGGTTCTTTGGGTTGAAGTAAAAAGGCACTACTGCAAATTGTGGTTTGGGTGCTTTGGGTTGAATGAAAAGGCACTACTACAAATGGTGGTTTCGGTTCTTTCGGTTGAAGAGTAAAGGCACTACTGCAAATGGTGGTTTGGGTGCTTTGGGCGGAAGAGAAAAGGCACTACTGCAAAGGTGGTTTGGGTGCTTTGGGTTGAAGTTAATATGCACCACTGGAAATGGTGGTTTGGGCTTCTTTGGGTTGAAGTTAATAGGCACTACTTAAAATGGTGGTTTGGGTGCTTTGGGTTGAAGTTAATAGGCCTACTGCAAATGGTTGTTTGGGTGCTTTGGGTTGATGTTAATAGGTACCACTGCAAATTGTGGTGTGGGTGCTTTGGATTGAAGTAAAAAGGCACTATCCAAATGATGGCTTGGTGGTTTGGGTTGAGGTAAAAAGGCACTACTGCAAATGGTTGTTGCCGTGCTTTGGGTTGAAGTTAAAAGGCCCTACTGCAAATGGTGGTTTGGGTGCTTTGGGTTGATGTTTAATAGGTACCACGGCAAATGGTGGTTTGGGTGCTTTGGATTGAAGTAAAAAGGCACTACTGCAAATGATGGTTTGGGTTAGAGGTAATAGGCACTACTGGAAAATGGTGGTTTGGGTGCATTGGGTTGAAGTTAAAAGACACTACTGCAAATGGTGTTTTGGTGCTTTGGGTTGAAGTGAAAAGGCACTACTTCAAATGGTGGTTTGGGTGCTTTGGGTTGAAGTAAAAAAGGCACTACTGCAAATGGTTAGATTGGGTGCTTTGGGCAACTTCCTGTTTGCACATTATATTGATTTTAGTTAAAATGCTACCATTACGGCTGTGATTTTTTTTGCCATCTTATTCCCCCTCTGCTCAGCAGGTGCAGAGGATTTCTTCCCATCAATGAAAAATAAAAGTGTTATTAGTGTTTTGAAAAATGTTGAGAATCTCTCTCCTGTCAATCATCTACGCCATGAAGGCCACACCTTTTCTGGTGGGGGGGGGGGGGGGGGGAGGTTTTGTAAGTGTGGGTGTGGGCTAAGTCTCTGCAGATGGGGGAGGGATAGGTCACGACGACTCCTCTGAGCTGCGCGCTGGTGAATCAACTGAACACACTGAATGTCTACTGAACTGTGAGTTTGGTGTATTGTGTGGTTTTCTGGTGGTTTCACCCTGCTTGAAATGGTATGAAACTGCATTTTGAATGTGGTGGCCTGCACCCTGCATGAAATGGTATGACTAAACTGCGTTTTGAATGTGGGTGGCGTGCACCCTGCATGAAATGGTTGAAGACTGCATTTGAATTTGGTGGCCTTGGACCTGCTTGAAATGGAATGAAACTGCACTTGATTTGGTGGCCTTGCACCCTCCTTGAATTGGAATGAAACTGCACTTGAATGTTGGGCGACCTTGCACCACTGCTGAAAAGTGTTATGAAACTGCAGAAAACTTGAATTTGGTGGCCTTGGATCCAGCTTGAAGTGGTATGAAACTAGGCACTTGAATTTGGTGGCCTTAGCACCCTGTTTGAGTAGTTGGAAACTGCACTTGAATTTAGGTGGCCTTGCACCCTGCTTGAAGTGGTAGGAAACTGCACTGTGAATTTGGTGGCCTTGCACCCTGCTCGAAGTGGTAAGAAAATGGATTTGAATTTGGTGGCCTTGCACCTACATGAAATGGAATAGACTGGGTGAGCGGGGGGCGCAGAATGCAGTATAATGTGGATAAAGTGAGGTTATCCACTTTGGTGGCAAAAACAAGAAAGTAGACTATTATTTGAATGGTGACCGATTAGGAAAAGGGGAGATGCAACGAGAACCTGGGTGATCATGGTACAACCAGTCAAATTGAAAATAGGCATGCAGGTGCAGCAGGCTGTGATGAAAGCAATTGGTATGTTGGCATTCTAGCAAAAGGAACTGAGTATATGAGCAGGGAGGTCCAACTGCAGTTGTAAAGGGTCTTGGTGCGGCCACACCTGAGTATTGCATACAGTATTGGTCTCTAATCTGAGGAAAGACATTCTTGCCATAGAGGGAGTAACAGAGAAGGTTCACCAGACTGATTCCTGGGATGGCACGACTTCATAGAAGAAAGACTTGAAGATTCAGCGTTTGTACTCGCTTGGAATTTTGAAGATTGAGGGGGGATCTCATAGAGACATACAAACTTCTTAAGGGGTTGGACCGGCTAGATGCGGGAAAGATTAATCCCGATGTTGGGGAAACTCCAAGGACAAGGGGGTCACAATTATAATGATAAGGGGAAGTCTTTTAGGACCGAGATGAGAAAAACATTTTTCACCAGAGTGGTGAATCTGTAGAATTTCGCTGCCACAGAAAAAAAGGGTAGTTCGCGACCATTTCGTGTGGCTATATTTAAGAGGGAGTTAGAAGATGTGCCCTTGTGGCTAAAGGGATCAGGGGGTAGGAGAGAAGGGCAGGTACAGGATACTGAGTTGGAAGATCACCATGAACATATTGGAATGGTGTGCACGGCTCGAAGGTCGAATGGCTACTCCTGCACCTATTTTCTATGTTTCTATGAAAAAGCCAAGAGTCAACTGCCAGCCACCAGCATGAGTGAGCTGCCATCACATCAGGCTTGAGGGACTGAAGCTGCCACCCAAGAATCCTACAGTGCTCCAAAAGACCCCCCCCTGGCCACCAATATTGAATGGTGGAGGAGGTGGAATATTGCTTATTGGGACCAGCCCTCCCCGTGTGAATAAAGGGACCAACAAGGTCCCACCAAGTCTAGTTCTTTTAAGAAAATTCATTACTAAACCCACTGGTCCCGGTGTTTTACTATCCATGGAGATTAATGTCTCTCTATTTTCCTTTGATTGAAACCTGTGTCCTAATTCCTCTTGTTCCAATGGATTAAAGTGTTGAGGAGATTACATTTTCCCAGTATGTTTATAATTTTATTGCTGTCTGTGATGTTTTTGTAGTATATAAATTATTGATAAAATTGAGCAATCTTATGTTAAAGTCTTTAGGCAGCTTTAACATTCACCTTATCTAATTGATTTTTAGAAAAGGGGTTGATCCTTTTCCACCCTTTTTTGCTGACGTGCCATGTTTGTTGAGGCTTATTGCCGAATTCAAATGTTTCTGTTTTGTAATTTGAAATGAAACTAAAACTCTGCAGATAAAATATGGTTTAGTTTAAATTCAATATTGCTATCATTTGTGTTATCTATAGTTTGATCGTTTGCGTGTTCTAAAACAAGTTGTCTAATTTGTTCTTCTAGTTTGCAATTGTTCCGTCCTAATCTTTTTGATATTGAAAAGCTTGGTATGAAAAAATAGAACCTTCGAAAAAAAACGCCTTAAATGATTCCCATAATAGGGAGGGTGAATATCTGGGAATCATTGTCTCAAAGAAAAGTTTCCATCTGTTGTTATTAAGTAAATACAGAAACTGCAGGGTTGTTTAGAATTTGGGGATTTTACAAACCTCCAAAACGATTTTTTATTGAACATTTCCTACTAGTTTTTGGAAGAAGGTTAACGGAGATATCAGAGATGGATCTATATATTATTTATGAATAGATGTAAAGGAATTAATTTTGTGTCCACTAGGAAGTATTGAATAACGTGTATAGGTTTTATTTACTGATGAATAAAAGGAGTTATTCCCTTCGCCGGTTTCAATCCTGCATATATCGTTATATCTGTGTTTTAATATGTACTTTAAAGGATCACATCGATTTGAATTTATATTACGTTTCTTTTGTTTGGGCAATTTATCCGGATATGATCCAGAATGCAATTGAAATCTCCCCCCAATTATCACTTTTTGTATTGTACTAGAAAATATATCAGGATTTTATAAAAAAATTGTGGATTTCAAAATTAGGAGCATAAAATATTTACCATGGTGACTAGTATCTCTCCAGTAATTTATGACTATCTCCCCCTATGTCTTCGATGGTATTCTTATCTTTAAATGGTGTATGCCTTTACGAATTATAAGAAGAGGAATGGATATGTTTGACCGATCCAATTTGCCTTCAGCCTGGTCTGACATGAACTTCAGAAGTGTTTCCTGTAGAAATATTACATCGGCATTGATGATTTTTAATTGGGCAAGAATCTCCCCTTTTAATTGCTCGTATAGCAGCCCTTATGTACCAGCTAAAAAAAACTTTAATTCCTCCAATTTTCTGTTGCGCATCGTCTTGCATTATAAAATTTACATTGGTAAAAGTAAATAAATGGTAAAAAAAAAAAAGAAAAAAAAATAAAAAAAAAAAAAAAAGATAGTCAAAATAACAAAAAACTACAAGAAAAAGAAAAAAAGAAAAAGGTAATAAAAAAAAAAAAGAAAAGAGAAATAAAAAAAAAAAAAAAAAAAAAATGAAAAAATAATAAGG